>JADMNL010000029.1:102785250-103414500 GCA_016271365.2 Neoceratodus forsteri | reverse complement strand
TCTGGAAGTTAAGTTTTTCACCATGAACAAACTCTACTGCAAATAAAAGTGCCTTTAAAGGAGTTCTACAGTACTGTCAAAATTTGCAAAAACATATGTTGCACAAAATGTTTTGATTTGTGCTTGTAACATAGAAGCATAGAATTTATCAGCAGATAAGGACCGCTTGGTCCACCCAGTCTTCCCATTTAAACATGCCTACAGTATTACTGCAGACCTTACATGATCACCGTTTTTTCCACCCGCCCCGTTTCTTTTCCCTTAGGATTTTCTTATGCCTATCCCATGCTTTTTTGAATCCTTTCATTGTTTTGGCCCCAACTACCTTGGCTGGCAACCTATTCCAAAGAAAAAACATTCTTATATCCCTTCTGCATATACCCCCCAGCTGCACTCCATGCCCCTTATTCTTGAACACATCATCTTCTGAAAAATACTCCCCTCCTACACCTTATTCACCACAGTTATGAATTTAAATGTCTCTTTCATATCCCTCTTTCTCTCCTTTCCTCTAGGGTGTATCTATTGAGTTCCCTCAGTCTCTCCTCATAGGGCCTATGTTGCAGGTCCCTCACCATCTTAGTTGTCCTCCTCTGGACCGCATCCACTCTGTCTGTGTCCTTCCGTAAATGTGGTCTCCAGAACTGCACATAGTACTCCAGATGAGGCCTCACCAGTGACCTACACAGAGTCTTAGTATAATTAGTTTGTAGTTTTAGTGTGTTCTTCCCTTTGTTTGCTATTATGAGTTTTTTTCTAAATTTGACTACTAGTTTTAAGGCCTCTGGGGATCTCCATGTTAGCACTGCGTATTGCTCTTCTTTTTCCTACAATGCCTCTTGTCTCATTTGACAATGATGCATCCAGGACCACTGATTCAGTAAGGGAAAGCTGCTGCAGTTGTAATCTTTGGTTAGGAGACTGATGCTCTGGCCTCAACTTATTTACTCTAATTCAATCTCAGACGTGAATGTTTTGTTTGTAAAGCTTTTCATTTCATTGAACTACACACAGCTGTAAAAAGCATACAAATCACCCCAGGTCATCAATGCTATAAATAGTATAGACGTTAGCTGTTTTACTACAGAATAACCCACTTAATTATCCCTCAGGTGTTTGCAAAACTGTAAATGTAGCCTTTGTTAGGACTCACTGGACAAGGAAAGTTACTTAACGTCACAGCTCTACTGGTGTAGAATTGACTCTAAACCAGTACTTTCTGAATCTATGATCCAAGATGTATCACCATCACATGGGACAGGAGACATTGCAGGAAAAGAAGAGAAATAAAAATGAGAACACAGAGATCCCCAGGGGCTATAAAACTAGCAGGCAGATTTAGAAAAAAAACTCATTATAGCAAACAAAGGGAAGCACACACTAGGACTGCACACACAAGACAAAATACTCCATGCAACATATGTTTTTGCAAATTCTGACTGTAGTGCTCTTTTAATTACAGGCCCTGGTAGGTGTAGGGGCTAGGGTGCACTGCAAGATTCCTCTCTAGGAAGCAGTGTACTGCCATACGGTACCACCAGGGGAAGGAAAACAACAGAGACCTTGGATTTCTGGGACAGAAAGTGTGAGCAGGATCACCTCAGTCTGGGTGGCTTAGTTTCCTGACTTATGGGTGGTGCCCACCACCTGTCAAAAAAGTTGTGGTAGTGGCAATTTCCAGTGACATCCCCTGGGGAGACATAAACCTTTTGGTTTCCTAAAGCCAGAGGAGGTGATTGGTGAGTACGAGGAGAGCAAGTGACAGCCACAAGCATCGGTCTCTGCTGAGGTCACTCAAGTGAGACAGGAAAGAATGCAATGCTCAAGAGGGGTAACAAGGGGAGGGGTCATTAGGTTAGTGTAAGTAAGAGGGAACCCAGCACAGGGTCCTTTCAGTCCATTTCAGTCTAGAGGGAGGACAAGACCTCCCACCCCCACAGTAAGAAGGAATGCCTTGTGTGCCAGTTTTTAGCAAGCCACTTCTAACCCAAGGAAAACAAGAACGGTGTGTTTATGGGGAATAGAGATGGCCTTACGGATGAGCCAGGGAGCAAGCCAAAATTAGGCAGACTGAAATGTAATTATGGGCAACATAGATGCCTTGGCAAAGGGCCAAACATAGAACACCAGTGTCCTATTCCAGGCCAAAGATGATATTCTAGATGTGCCTAAGATTTTGCCTGGAAGGGAAGAATCAAGTGTAACATTTTAATAAAGCTGGCACCACTAGTTGACCCACTGATGCAGCGACAGCATGTGATGCTCACAATGCTAAAGACATTGGTTCAGGGGCCAACCCAGGATGGGGACGACTGAACAATCCAGAGAATGATCTCCTCTCACGGTGAGGGGCAGCAGCATGTCCCACTGCTGTTCTGCCACCAGGGTGACCACCAGTTGTAGCGCAGTTGGCACTGCTTGCAGGCATATGCTGGCTGACACCCTAATGCAAATATGATTCGCGCATGCGCACATTCCATGATGTCCCAGGCCTGAGATAAAGAGGATGAAAAGAAATTAAAAAAAACAAAAACTATCAACTAATTTCAGAACCTGGGGAGTGCTGGTCTTGTCTGGTCCCCATATTTAGCCTACAATAAAATGGAGTATTATTAACATCACGGTGCCTGATGCCAAATTGCTTGATCTCCCTGATGCCAGTTTTTGCCATTTGACTGTAGTTTTAAACATTCTTAATGGCATGACTGCAAAGAGAATGTTGCATATTTGGCAGTTTGCAGATGTCAAGAAGTTAGGGCAGCCTATATAAAAGTGATGCTTATATTCTCTTTCTCTCTCTTTCTCTCTCTCATTTTATTCAGACAGAGGACAATCAGGCAGAGTTGATTTCCACATGAGCTGTTCATCTGCCTGTAATTAATTTGTCCCCGGGATATATCAGTATTTCTCCCGCCATGGTAACGGAAGAGTACTGCTCCAACTCTGTTATTATTTCGGAATAAGCTACATTTAAAGCCAAATGTGCATTTCACTCTCCTACCCACCAGCCATGAAAAGTCTTTTTGCAATCCAGAAAAAACCTGTGGGGTGAACTCAACTCCCAAGCTGCCCTGCCTTCTAAGTTTGGATGGAGCACTTTAAGAAGATTTGCCTTTTGCTTCTTGGAGATTTACAACCTTGTCAGAGAGACGACATACCTCAGTCTCTTGAGGAGCTGGAAGGACTATTTCAAGATTCTTAGCATTTTCTATTTAAATGCATTTCTTGCCTGAATTAGTAAATTTTTTTCTGTCCCTTTAAACTGATTATCGATTCAAGGGTGGAAAAACACTTCTTCATGTGAGGAACATTATGTGAAATGTACGGCATTAGCAATACAAACTGCAAAATGAGAAGGCAGAAACCTATGCTTTGCACTGTTAGGAGTCTGCATCAGGGCGCACAATCATGGCATTCAGTTGCCAAAATAGCTACTGCTTACACCACTAGGTAGGTGGGAGGGAAGGGGAGAAAATCATAGTGACAACTTCAATCTTAGCCATGGTTTATCCCTGATTCAAGGTATACCCTTGTAAGACAGGTGGTCGGCCAGGGGAAAAACACAATAATTTAAATAATAAAAAAAAGAAAGAAAAAAGAAAGGATCTGTGTCAAGTAAAACGGTTAATATAAATTAAAAAGGCCGGATATTCAGAAGGGTTGCGCCATGTGCAACCCACTAATGTGCCCCGGCGTGATATTCAAACGGGGACTGAGCCTGGCACAAATCCCGATGCGCCAGAGTGCATCAGTAATGTATGCGGCACAGGTATGGGGGCGTGCCCATGCATACTCCGCACATCCAGATATTCAGCCCGGGATGTGCTGGAGCCCATGCATGTGCAACCTCTACCTGCACTGCACACAGGTGAGCCAAAAAAAAAAGGAGCAACAGCTAGCCACCCACAGGTGAGTTGCCGTATCACAGGGCGCAACACGGCAGCTGCCACTTGTGGGTGGCCACCTGAGCTCCAGCTGCACCTTCGTGGTGGCGCCCCCCCATGCCCAATTGTGGGCATATGTAGAAATAGGATAGACCTATATCCCTGGTGGTCCAGTGGACCACTCACAGCCCGATCGCAGGCATATGTTATAATAAAAGCAGTCCAATATCCCTGGTGGTCCAGTAGACCGCTCGCAGCCCGATCGCAGGCGTCAGTAAAAAACTAATGCCACACCCCTCCAACACTGGTGGTCTAGTGGTACCCCCATCTCCACCTGCCCACTGAGCCCCACCGGCCCGCTCCCCCCCCAGTCAGCAGCAGGAGGCAGCTCCCCACCCGCTTGCTGCCCTGCTGCCGCCAACTGACACCGTGCGGTGGGCCGTATGCCCCATTGGTCCCACAGCAGGTCAATGGGCGTGCAGCCCATACCGTACTACTGATCAGATGTGAATGGATCCATTCACATTTCTGGACTGTGTATCCTGATATGGGCTGCATGCCCATTGGCTCACGCTACGGACCAATGGGCGCAGCCCACCACACGGTGTCAGGCGGCAAGTGGGTGGGGAGATGTCACCGCCTGAGTGGGGGTGGGGCTCAGTGGGCAAGGGGGGTACCGCTAGACCACCAAGGTTGGAGTGGTGTGGCATTCGTTTTTTTACTGACCCCCGCGATCAGGCTGCGAGTGGTCCACTGGACTACCAGGGATATTGGACACATTTTATTGCAACATATGCCCGCAATCGGTCCACTGGACCGCCAGATTATTAGACACATTTTATTACAACACATGCCTGTGATCGGGCTTTGAGCAGTCCACTGGACCACCAGGGATATTGGACACATTTTATTGCAACATACGCCCGCGATCGGTCCATTGGACCACCAGGGATATTGGACACATTTTTATTACAACACATGCCCGCAATCGGGCTGCGAGCAGTCCACTGGACCACCAGGGATATTGGACACATTTTATTACAACACATGCCCATGATCAGGCTGCGAGTGGTCCACTGGACCACCAGGGAGGGAGTTCACTATTTTTAACTATACTTATGCCTGTGATCAGGCTGCGAGCAGTCCACTGGACACCAGGGATATTGGACGTGTTCTGCGCAATACACATGCCTGCAATCGAGCATTGGGGCACTTTGCCATGCTGCACAGGGGGCGTCGGTCCCCGACAGCTGCTGCCTGGCAGGGCACCATGTGCAAGTCGCCGGTGATTGGCTCCCCTGCATGCACATGGTGCCATAATTACATGCAAATGGCCCCATTTGCATGTGCACTTTTGAATATCGCAGTTGTTGCACCTAGCCCAACGGAACTTGCACTTGCGCATCCCCCTGCTCCACTCTGGCCACTTGTGCTGGCACAGTACCACTGCGCCATGCGCACTGCAGGTGGCCAAGGTGTGATATTCAATTATGCTGTGCCATGGTGCAGCTCAGTTGAATATCATCCTGTCAACGCCCCTGCGCAGCCAAGTTGCGCTGCGCCCAGGCTTGCGCCACAGCCTGGCGCAGTCTGAATATCCGGGCCAAAGTGTAAAATAAAATGAGGAAACTAACCTCTTTAACTCGTAAAGAATTTCGTCTATGTGTTTTGGTATCTCAGCCAGAGGTGTAGTCCTAGGGGGTCGAGAGGAGGCGGTGACTCCTTACTTCATTTTGAGAGGGGGCATCACTCCCTTACTTCTGATAACAAACAGCTGTACCAGCCTGTACTGCTCAGTGGCTATCGATCAAAACACAGTTCTATTGTTTTTATTCCCAGCTGTTTTCTAAATCTGTAGTCCATCACCTCCACAGCATTTGCAACTTAATCCAGCAATCTTAATAGCTGCCTTTGAAGTCTGAACCATCGACTGCTTAACCTGATACAAGAGGGCTACACAGGGTACAATGAGTGAACTGACTTGTCGTAAATTAACTATATCCCCTCTCTCCACCTTTGCTGTCTCACTCAGGTATGTGATGTCTCACTTTCAGGCATGGTTATTTGTCCCCTACTCCCACCCGCTCTAGTCATGAGCTCTGAAATAATTTTCAGTAACCGAGGGAGAGTTAGAAGCAACCTTTACATATAAAAAAATTCAGGTTACCAGCAAACTGGCTACCTGCCCATTGAAGTTATTTTTGAATCTTTAAAAATTATCAACATATAAAATATTGATTTGGGTACCAGTTTTTAAAAGCTAGGGGCCAAACTGACCACCAGCTCACAAACTGATTTATCTCACCCTGGTTCCAGACTAAGGGTACTGTTTCTTGTGGTGATGGATGGGAGGGGGGATTGGAGCAGAGGACCTGCTGGTCTGGCTTTGGGGATGTCGTGTCTCTTTAAAATTGTTTAAAAAGTGATACCTTGTCCAAATATTGTCTGAAACATGTGCTTTTAATAAATTGTAATGCAACACTTTGTTTTCAAATTTTTTTTGCGTCCTATTTAACAACCTTGTCTCAGTTTGTATGTGGAAACTGGTTTGCTCCCACCTAATTCCCCCCCCCCCAGCCCTTCAGTTCAGCAGCCAGAAATGTTGACTTGGGACTGCACAGTCTGCTAGTGTGGTTTGGTTGGGGGGGTGGAGAGATGGGCTTCTTGGTTTGGCTTAAGGGGAGTGTTTGGAGCACAGGGCCTGCTTGTGTATCTTGGGGGGTTGGCGTGAAGGGCTTGTGGTCTATCTCCAGGAGTACATGCTTTTCTGTCTGTCTAGCGTCCCTCCTGATAAACCTACTTATGGAGAATTTGCATGTAGTGTATTGTCTGGCCAGAGTTCAATGCATTTGTATAAACCACTTCTTTTCTTGTTGGAAGTAAAAAGGTTGTGGATGTCCTAGTTGCAAGTTTAGCTTTGGAGGGGGAGGTCTTTAATTGATAGGGTACCAGGTGACTCCATCAAGATATAAAATATGGAAGGTTTCAGTCTTTGGGACAGGCTCAGAAAGGGTGCTAGACTAAGTTAAAAATCAGTCAGTCCGTCTGCCTCTCCCTCTGGCTACTGGTGGTTTGCTGTATTCTGGGAGGCACTCGACAGTGGTGGAGGTGGCATTGCACCAGAGAGAGGGTAGGAGACACAACTAAAGCTAAAGTGGAAAACCAAACTGCAGGTAACTATCTGTTACTATATCTCTTTGTTGGATTATCACCCTCTCATGATCTCACTCCACATTTATGGCATGAGCCCAACCCCAGTGTGGGATTAGAACTCTCAACCACAACCATCTGGCCCGGGGGGGGGGGTGCTACCAACTGAGCCACACTGACACCTGCTAGCCAGTAGACACAGTTTTATATGAGACAAGAGACAGAGTGGCAGACAAAAAAATCATACATGGTGACAGCCTATCTTATCTCCAAAAATGGTCTGGTCCCTCATCCTGTATTTTTTTTAACAGCATGTGTAAATCTTATGTGCAGTAAAGTTGCCAGAGTGAACATTTCATGGCTGAATTTTCTGGATTAGAGATGTATGCAGTTTCTGCTCCTTGATATTGATCAAGAAGTTGTTTTGTTTTTGACAATTTCCTTTTAAAGAAAGTAAACAACTAGTTATTCTGATAGTGATATTGGTTATAACAAGTCAAGGTAGGTTTTAAAAGCAGCCAAATAGTGTCAAAATGACCCTCAAAATGCACCAGAAAACATCTAAAACCTGATAGCTTCTGCAGACCTAGCCAGAGCCCAGACCCTCAGCCTATTGGTTGGGGGGGCCCATGGTCATGGTCAGAGACCCCTCACTTCTAAATTTAGCACTACGCTACTGATCTCAGGCCTATTATAAAGCTATTCGTCTGAAGTTGTTAATATTGCCCTTCATAATGCGGGGCATACTGAGCCAAAAAGTGTTCAAATCTCTAGCCATAAAGGCGCTTATAGATGTGCACGACCTCTCCAGTGTTCTGCAATACAGCGCAGCGTGTGCTACCGCTAGTTCCCAGCATTTGGGCCATGAAAGTTTAATCTTTTGACTATTTATCTGTTTTCACACTACAGTATATGAATTTTTGGTCAGGATTCCCTTATTTTTGCAAGCCTGGTTTGAAACACTTCTGTTTGCCTATTTGTAAGATATACCCTTAAAGAGCAGGAGCTCAATATTCGAACATTTGCACAGGCACAAATGGGTGTTTACCCAAGCAAACCAGGTGTTGTGCCAGAATGCAATATTCAAAAGGGCCAGTTGCAGGTGCTAACATGGTTAGCAGCTGCACAAAACAATAATGTATGGAGGTGGGTAAAGGGAGGGGCCGGGACAGGAAAACCTGCGCAACCCAAAATCCAATGCATGTGCACTGCACAAAAGGGGTTAGCATGGTCTTGTTGTGCAGCTCAAATACTGCTGAACAAAACCCCGTCTTACTCCAGGCAACCCTAGCAGCCATCAAAGGTACCACAGCCAACAACCAAGTTGGCGGTGGGGGAGGGCACACCTGCTCCCTGGTGTCCAGTGGTCCCTTCCCAGTCCCAATCCCCAGCCCTGTAAACTTAAGTGACATCCCTGATGTCCAGTGGTTCCTCCCCAGTCCCTGATCCCCAGCCCCATACACAAAACTGAAGTCCTTGGCATCCAGTGGCCCCCCCATCTCCAAACTGCAGCCCTGTTGTAATAAATATTTCTACGGACATGGATATTTTGTTCATCCACACTGTCTGGCAGGTTCCTTGCCACTTTAAATCTTGCCGGAAGGTCTTCAAGCTGGTTCCTCCCACCCACCCGGGTGGCAAAACTCTCAGCTCTGCCCCATGACGCCAGATCTTCCTTACCGCTTGGAAACTCAGGTTCCCTCCTTAGCGCTCTGCGTTTTAGACTGGATCCTAACTCTTTGGTTCATCCGAAACTCATTTTAAAGTTTTCTAGACTTCAGTTTTCCTTATCACTCGCGACTGCAATGGACAAATCGATTCCCAGCTTTCGGCGGTGCCTTTGCGGGCAGAAGATGTCCAGGACGGATCCGCACTCCACATGCATCTACTGCCTCGGCCTAGACCACGACTCACAGGCCTGTGAGTTGTGCCACTCTTTATCGGCCAACGTCCTGGAGAATCGCACTGCCCGATTGAAGCTCGGGCGCCCCGAGAAGCGTTACCCGCCAGTGAAATCAAAAGAAGCCCATTGGGCAGTGTCTGCGGTGGCTGGCTCAGCCGAACAGCTCGAGCAGATGATCACCCTTGAGGAGGAGGCAGCCCAGGCTGCATCTTCCTCCTCCTCGGTCGCGGCTTTTATCCCGCTCTCTTTGGGTACCTCTTATTCTGCTTTGTTCAAGGACTTTTGCCAGTCCCTTTCCACGAAGGGAGAGGGGCCATCGGGACTTACCTCTCGGTCCAAGAAGAGGGATTCGAAGGGAAGTCCCACCATTGGCGTTCGTGGGAGAGAGAGAGGTCTTCTCCGGACAACCGACCGTCGACTTTGGTCGAGGTTGCGGCTAAGGCCGCTGGCTTCACGGCGTCCCTGTCAGGCCAGCCTGCTGAGACACCCTTCAACGCAGTTGAGATATTTCTCGACCCGTTGGATGGGTTGTCGACTGGTGAAGCTGACAATCCTTCTTCGCCGGTTCCCCCGGTGGAGGCCGAGGATCTGCCTGCACCTTCGGTGCGGCAGTCCCCGGTTAAAGTGTCCGAGCTGAGGGAGGAGTGGGTGTCCCCTGCCCCTGCCCAGGCCCGCCCTTGGTTGCCCCAAGGGTCTCAGTCTCGGTCTTGGACCTCATCTCGGTCAAGCCGATCCCGCCGAAATTGGCGGTCTTGGTCTTGGCACCGAAGTAAGCAGCGACGCCGTTCCTCCTCGTCTTCCTCCTCGGAAGAGGAGAGGCTTCAGCACAAATTGCGTCAGTGCTACGAGGAGCTGATGTGACAGCAGTTACTGTTGTCCAGAAGTAAGTCGACGCTGACGCATCCCCCAGCCATCAAGTGGCTGTCACCCGAACAGCCGAGGCAACCTCTCGCTGCTGTCGAGATGCCCATATCTGGGTCGGTTGTTCGGCCGAAACTTGCTGCCCCACCGATTGTGGTGGAACCTTCGCCTCCACAACCGATATCGGGGGCACCGACCAAAGATTCTCAGTCGAGTCACGGCCTGCCCCACAGGTTGTCGGTCACCCTCACTCCCAACTGTCCTCAGCAGGTGGAGGGTGGCTCAGGCCCTAGGCAGCTCTTCGCGGACTCCTTGGACTCCGACGATGACTCCTCCCTGTTCTCTAGGCAGGTTGACCTGGAGTCCTCCGGGGGCCAGTCTGTAGACGAAAGCCCATCATCCTTTATGGGTCTGCTTCGGCTCATCTCGGAGTCCACTGGGATGCAGCTCGAGCCCATCTCCAAACGGGCCAAGTATCCCCTGATGGAGATACTGGACCAAGGGGATTCTCCCACAGAGGCCATCCGTGTGGCTGAGGCCATTGTCGGTCCAGCCTTGGAGCTTTGGCAGCGGCCTACTTCCTGTCCTGCGCCCTCGGCCAGGATGGCTAGGAAGTATACGGTCCCTACCGGCTCTTTCCCCGGTTTCTCGGAGCACCCCTCTGCCAAGGGGTTAGTCACCGACAGCATTTTCCAGAGATCCAGGAATGCTAGGAACATGGACAAGCCCCCCGACAAGGAGTCCAAAAAGCTGGACTATGCCGGGTGCAAGATCTGTGCTGCATCCTCCCTTGGCCTCTGCCAGGTCAGCTCAGCCGTGCTGATGGCACACTTCTCCCATGCCCTCATGGGCTCCCTGGATGAGGTGATCCCTCATCTCCCGGCCGACCTGCAGACCACAGTCCGGCAGGTGCGGGACCAGGGTAGGGTGGTGGTGAAGCAGCAGCTTCAGACTGCTCTGGACATAGGTGACTCCTGTGCCAGATCAGTTGCGGCCACGGTGGCCATGCACTGCAGGGCGTGGCTGAGGATATCCACCTTCACGGCGGATACCCAGCACAAACTGGCAGACCCCTTCCTGGGGACAGACCTCTTCGACCCTGGAGTAGAGGGACACCTCCAGCAGATCGAAAAGTCCAATGCCACTCTGGACTCAGTCACCTCCACCCAGAAGGACAAAGGCCGCTGTCAGCAGCAGCATAAGTCCTTTCGTCCTTCTCGCCCGCTGGCTACATCTGGCCCAGCAACACCAGCACCAGGCCAGCAGGCTCATGCTGGCATCCCAAACCCAAGCCTGGCTTTCTAACAGGAAGCAGGAGGGAAGGTCCAGGAGGTCCTCGGCCAGTCCTCCTCCAAGCCTGCCCAGTGACAGGTTGAGGTGTCGCCCCAGCCTCATCTCTCCTCCTGGGTTCCCCCCATGGGGGGACGGCTCTGCCACTTCCTTTCCGCTTGGTCCGCTATCACCACGGACTGCTGGGTTTGGAGGTGGTAGGAAAGGGCCTGCCTCTGGAGTTCGAGCAGACCCCACCCTTTTGAGCTGTCACCCCTCGGGGGGCCACGGGGTCCCCAGCCTCGCTGTCAGCCCACCGAGCCAATATTGCCCTGCTCCTCGAAAAAGAGGTGATCAGGAAGGTGGCGGCTCCTCCTCCAGACCCGGGGTTTGTGTCCAGGTATTTCCTGGTCCCAACACAGACAGGGGGCTTGCACCACATTCTCGACCTGCACAACCTGAACAGGTTCCTAAGGTCTCGGACCTTCAGGATGGTCACTCTGGCTCAGATAATCCCATCCTTGGAACGAGGTGTGTGGTTTTGTTCCCTGGACCTCCAGGATGCGTTCTTTCACGTCCCGATCTGTCCGTCTCATCAGAGATTCCTCCACTTCAGAGCGGAGGAATCCCTTTACGAGTTCTGGGCCATGCCCTTCGGCCTCTCTCTAGCTCCCAAGGTCTTCACACCAAATGCACGGCAGTGGTGACAGCATTCCTGCGGTGCCGAAGGGTCCGGGTGTACCCCTACCTGGATGACTGGCTGATTGCAGCCCTTTCCAGAGAGGAGGTGGAGCGGTCCAGAGATCTGGCCCTCCAGGTTTGCTCTCAGATTGGCCTCCTCATCAATGAGGCCAAGTTGGAACTCGTGCCGAAGCAGGTGATTCACTTCATCGGGGCAGAGCTTGACTTTTTTCAAGCCAGAGCATGGCTTCCGGCGGACAGGGCCGAGGTACTTTCCTCCTTGCCCAATCACTCTGGTTGGGCAATTGCATCCTGCCCAGGACTTCTCGCCTCCTGGGCCTCATGGCGGCCTGCACCAGCGTGGTCCATTGGGCACGCTGGTACATGCATCCCCTTCAGTGGGGACTGGCCAGCCAGTGGTCATAATGCTGCGATCCATTGGATCAGCTGGTGACAGTGACCCAGGAGATGTGGAACGCTCTCCAGTGGTGGACCATTCTGGCACATCTGCAGGAGGGCATCCCGTTCGTCGGCCCCGAGCCGACGGTCTCCTTATTGACCGATGCACCTCTGATGGGTTGGGGTGCCCATCTGGGGGAGCACAGAGCGCACGGCCTCTGGTCCCCTTGGGAGTCCCGATGCCACATCAACCTGCTGGAGTTTTGAGCAGTTCGTCTAGCCCTCACCGCCTTCGTTCCGTTTCTACAGGGTCAAGTGGCTCAGGTCCAGACGGACAATACCACGACCATGTACTACCTAAACCACCAGGGCCGGACGCGCTTCATGCCTTTATGCAAGGAAGCTGTCTGCATATGGTCTCTCATGCGCAGCCTGGAGGTGGATCTCCTAGCCATTCACGTGGCAGGAGCCTCCAACACCCTGGCCGATGCCCTAAGCCGGATAGGGGCTGCTTCTCACGAGTGGTCTCTCCTGCTGGAGGTAGTACAAGATCTCTTCTCCCACTGGGGCATGCCTCAAGTGAACCTGTTTGCCTCCAGGGAGAATGCGAAGGTAAGACTGTTCCATGCCCGCCCCCCTCAGCAGGGCTCGCTGCAGGGGGATGCCTTCTTGAGGCCGTGGACCCCGGGCCTCTTCTACACCTTTCCCCCATTTCCCTTGATCCACAAGGTGCTTCTCAAGGCAAGGAGGGACAAGGTGCAGGTGATTCTGGTAGCCCCAGACTGGCCCTGCCAGTTCTGGTATCTAGATCTCCTCAGTCTCAGCTCCAGGCTCCCGAGGTGGCTTCCAGCCCACCCGGACCTGATCTCAGTCAATCAGGGAAGGTATTCCATCCGGACCTTCTATCCCTGCACCCGATGGCCTGGTTTCTGAGCGGCTAGAGTTCCAGGCCTTGGGTCTTTCCGATGAGGTCCTCAACGTCATTGAGGCATCCCGTAATGAGTCGACCAGAAAATGCTATGCCTTCAAATGGAAGAGATTCTCCATTTGGTGTCAGGGAAAGGGCCTGGACCCTTCCTCCTGTTCCTTGGCAAGCATTCTGGACTACCTGTGGTCCCTGTCTCAGCTAGGGCTTAGGTCAACAACCTTAGGTGCACCTGGCAGCGTCTCTGCTCACGAGCGGGCAGGAAGCAGTCGGTGGTGCAGGAGAAGGTGGTCTGGCGCTTCTTCAAGGCCTTAATCACATATCCCCTCCGGTGTGAGAACCTCCACCTCCATGGGATCTACTGCTGGTATTGGCCAAGCTCATGGGCAAGCCATTCGAACCGATGCACAGGTGCGATATCTCCCACCTGTCATGGAAGACCACCTTCTTGGTGGCTATAACGTCAGCCAGAAGGATGGGAGAGCTCCAGGCGCTTTCCATAGAGTCTCCTTATCTGGTATTCCACAGGGACAAGGTTGTCCTGTGCCCCCACCTGAAATTCCTTCCGAAGGTGGTGTCAGAGTTTCACCTTAACCAGGTGTTGACTCTGCTGGTGTTCTACCCCAATCACACCTCGGAGGCCGAATGTAGGCTCCATACTTTGGACCCTAGAAGAGTGCTTGCTTATTATAAGGAGCAGATTGCTGAAGTTCAGGGAGAGGTTCGCCAGCTGTTTGTCACCTACGCTGAAGCCGCACCTGGCAGACCTGCAGCCAAGCGGACGATAGGCAGGTGGGTCACCTCCTGCATAGATCTCTGCTATAGGTTGGTGGGCATGGAGCCTCCCAGAGGGATAAGAGCTCATTCTACCTGCCATACCGCTGCATCGGTAGCTGCTTCCAGGATGTCCCTATCCAGGAAATCTGCAGGCTGCTACTGGAAGTCAGCACATACCTTCATCACCCACTACCACATTGACCTTGAGTCGCCTGGATGCTGGTTTTGGGCCTTGGTTCTCCAGTCTCTATTCCCTAAGTAGGGGGTGTGCGCCTTGCCTCCCTCCTCCCAGAGAACTGCTAGGAGTCTGCCAGACAGTGTGGATGAGCAACATATCCATGTCCTAGAAATAGGTTACTCACCTGTAACAGGAGTTCTAGGAATGGTATATGTTGTTCATCCACACGCACCCCACCTCGACCTCCCAAGCCTCGACGCATAACCTGGCTTCCAGTGGGCTAGATCTGCATCATGGGGTGGAGCCGAGAGTTTTGCCACCCAGGTGGGTGGGAGGAGCCAGTTTGAAGACCTTCCAGCAAGATTTAAAGCGGCAAGGAACCTGTCAGACAGTGTGGATGAACAACATATACCATTCCTAGAACTCCTGTTACAGGTGAGTAACCTGTATATTCCCTGGCATCTAGTGCCCCCCCACACTGCAGGCTCTGACTACCCACCCTGTCAACCTCCCCCTTACCTGATTTTGCCAATGCCACGCTCAGAGCCCTCTCATCCTCGCCACACTCATGACAGAGGCAAGGAGCACACATCCTTAGATAATAATAGGATATCTCTGTACTGTAAAATACAGTACAGAGGATGTGCTCCCTGTTCTATACATAGGATGCGCACTCCTTGCCTTGTCATACGGCAGCTGGCCAAGGAAGTGTGAGGAGGGCTGTGCCAGTCACCGTATGGGCTCCCACAGCACTAGCGCTTCAGCTAAGGTGGGGAGTTGGTAGGGTGGGTGGTCGGTGCGATGGCAGGGGGGGTCCTCTAGATGCCAGGGACTGATGCGTGGACCATGGACCAATGTGTGGACCATGGACCAGTGATCGTAGGGTGTGGGGTGGGTCCACTGGACACTAGGGAATATTATGTTATGTGCACTACACCTTTGTACTGTGTGACTACACACTGTTTGCACATTTGGAATGTGGTCAGGGATCCAGGATCAGGTGGGACCACTGGACACCAGGGAGTCCATAGTTATTCATGGGCCCAGGGATCAGGAAGTGGGAGGGAGGCCCACTGTCCACCGGGGAGACATTTTTTTTTTTTTACAGGGCCAGGGATTGGGCACCAGGGAGGGGACTGCTAGGCATCAGGGAATATTATATTAGTATATTGGCTAGCAGTTGGACGGTGGGGGAGCCCTGGGCACCGGGGATGTAGTTCATTTGTGTTGGGCCAGCAATCAGAGGGAGGAGGTAACACTGGACACTGGGGATTTAGTTAATTTATGTCAGGCCGGGACTCAGAGAGGGGAACCCTGGGCAACAGGGATGCTATTTTTATATGATGGCATGGCAATCGGGGGGGGTGCTAAATGCCAGGGAAGTCCTGCTTGTGATGGGTCCAGGCACTCGGGGTGGGGGTAGATCCATGCAATCCTGTCCCCACTACCCATGAAGATGAGCCCATAAAGGGCAAGCAAATGGCACCTTGTTGCCTTGCATGCCCAATAGACTCATTTGCATGGGTCTCGCTGAATTTTGCACCTAGCGCTCTTGTGCTGTCAGGTCTGGTGGCGCTGTTCCCTGCACAATAGGGATCCAAATTGGGGCAACACTACTTGACTTAGCACTGTGCCAATATGCCCCTATATTCAGTTGGATAGTGTTGGTGTGCTATCCGACTGAATATAGCATCCTCAGATTCCTGGACACGGGCACAGCACAGCACAAAACTTTGCACTCTGTTTTGTCCATTTTTGACTCTTAGGCCCCAGTAGCATAATAAAATGCTGAAAACCATTAGATTTACACCAGTTATGTTTTATCTTTAGTGTGTTTTAGTTTTTTAATATTCTCCTTTGTTGGTCTACTAAATATTATAGATAATGCAGTACTTTTTTTATTCATTATATCAAAACTGACATAATAGAGACAAACTTGATTCCTGGCCAAAGACATCAGTAAAGAAACTGTGACAAATGATTTTTTTTCTTATCTCCCTAAGTTACAACATTGCAGGGAATTACAAATACATGAACAACAGTTAAGTATAAGCAATTCAAACAACAGCATTCACAGCTATGTCCATTGGCTAATTGTCTGTGATCATGGGGTGCAAGACCCTGTAAGCCCTCTAGTGGCTTATTTTAAGTCTGTGACTGTCTTATTGCTCTAGTAATCTGACCAATCACTGAAGCATGTTTAGAAGTTTCTCACACTTCCCAGTGGTTCTACACATCTCCTCAGTGGAAATGGAGGAACTTATGTACCCAGAGCCCCCCTGACTCAAACCAGATCAGCAGCCACTGCCCACTACAAAATCCCTTTGTTTAGATCAGGCACTGGCCAAAGGGCCCTACTATGCCAGCTGCCCTGTCTCTATAACTCACTACCTCTGCATGTGACTGACCAAACTTTCTTTTTTCCTGTTTTCAAAACTAAATTATGGAACTGGTTATGTATCACGGATACTTGTAATTGCTGTAATATGCCATGTTGCTTACCTTGTATTTGCCGACAATATGTGATCTGTCTTCATTGTAATGGCATACCCGTTGTATGCTTGTAATCCTGCCACTTCCCCTTGTCTGCATTTGTCTGGTCATCTATGAAAAATGGGCAGATTTGCTCATAGCCTCACCAGACATTAATAAACAAATAAAAAAAATAAAAATAAAGAAATAAATATGTAAGCAGTTAGTAATAGAGAATGCACAAATAAACTGCAATACATATAAAAACAGAGGTTAAAAAAAGGACCAAATATCAACATCAAAGTAAAGTGTGAGGAAATAAACTTCTTAATATTATAACTCTGGCTGTGTGTTATGACTATAAAACATACTTGGTTCTGCCTTGTGTGCATATAGCGATGCAGAGTCTCTCGATCATGCAGTCACGGACATCTTTTTTTTTGCAGTTGTTTAACCAGGAGTGGCACACTAAGCTGATACCTTGTTTACAGGTGTGACCTGGGAGCACAGGAAAGTTAAGTGACTTGCTCGTGGTCACACAGTATGCACTCGGAGGCTGTGGGATTCAAACCCAAGTCTCCAGATTTGTAGTTCAGAGCCTTAGACGACTACGCTATACTGCCTCCCATACTTGCCCCTCTAGTCTCCACCCTGAGGTCCTAGCAGCCAAAGAGCTGACTCTTACAACAGTTCTAAAGAGTAGGCACCTGCCTCTGCAACCATACCCCTGAATGGGGATATACCCCAATGAAACAGTCATAAAGCCAACACATTTAAGTTAAAGAGCTAGTGTACTGTTTGGAATTAATAATAATTTTCAGATGCAGTCAGCTATCACTTCCAACATCTGAAGTATTTTTTTATTTTCTGTTTGCTAATTAGAAGATTTTCCACCTGGCAGTGCTGGGGTGATGTGTGGAACAGCATTCTGAAGGAAAAAAAAGTCAGCTGTGTTCCTCCCACTACATCGTCAAAAATGAGACCAAACACCTTGAGGCACCACAATCCTTGCAACCAGAGCAGTGACTTTCACAAGCTACCAAACACAATGCAGGAAATTGTGACGTCACTAGCAACCAGGGAGAGCCAGTCACTGCTGCTTCATGTGAACGTGAAACTTGGCAGTGAGAAATGGTTCTCAATGGTTACTAGTGATGTCATAGTCAGTGTGGTCTCAGTGTTGATGTGGGAGGAACAGAACTGACTTTTTTTCCCCCTCAGAACTGCTGCTCCACTCATCACCCCAGTATTGTCAGGTGGAAAATCTTCTAATTAGCAAACAGAAAAGAAAAAATACTTGAGATATAACAAGTGTTGGCTGAGTACATCTGAAAGTTAAAATTACCTGCAGGCAGTTTCGAGGCAGTACACTAGCTCTTTAATACACTTTCAGCAGAACTTCAGAATAACAATATTGCACAGGCTTATTATAGCAGTCATATGAGGCAGTAGAGACAGTGATGTTATAAAAGTTTGTTTCAACCCTCACTAGTAGGGTTACCATCTTTAAAAAAGCTCAAAATGGAACATTTCTCACTGAAACATGACTCTTCGCAGGATAATATGTAACCTCAACCAATGCAACAGATTTTGTTTTCTCAAAATAATCAGAATTAAGATGAAGTGTTGTAGTTTTTTAGCTGTTTCTATTGTTTCCTAACATGTTAAGGTATTACAGTTTTCTGGAATATTTAGAGGAAAGCTAGAAAATATTTTTTCTACTGTAAGGTCAGGACGTGTAGTATTTGTCATGTTTTCTTGCAAGCCACAGCTGCCCAAGTTAGGACTGTCCTGTGAAAATCAGGACAGGTAGTAACCCTACCAGCTAAGTCTGACTCAGCACGGTTGACTGCAAAGTCCTCCGTTTTACAGCTACAGTGGGTGGAACCTGCAGCCATTTTGCTGTAGCTGGGAAAAAATGGGATACCAAAGCACAGATCTGGAGTTGCAGTACATGGTTCTACAACTCCAAATCACTGCACTCATTCCCCCTTCCCAGGGCACAATACTTTTGCTCCTGTTGCCCGCCATCATGCATGTGCAACTTCACTTCCTCGGTTGCGGTGAAGTCACACATGCACAATGAGCTCACGGCAGAACAGTCTGGTGTGCCCAAGATGGCTGCTGGAGCTCATTGTGCATGCATGACTTCACCACAACTGCTTCCATCTTACAGCTGTAGTGGGCCTTTCTTCTTGGCAATTTAGAGAATCTGGTCCCATACATCAGGCCCTGCTATTACGATTAAAACTGTTTGAGGGAACTCCTGCTCCATCTATCTCCTCTTTGGAGTGATTCTGTACGTTTTATAAATGAGTCCACTTGCGTCTGGGACTAGCACCTTTTTAATTAAAAGGGAACAGTCAACATAAAGGGCCCCCACACTCAGGTGTGGGGCTGCTCCTAGTGTGCACTTTGTGTACAAAATATTTTGGTTTATTTACTGTTTACTGTAGTATAGTAGTTTGCATCAGATTAATTTTGCTTAGTGCTAGGCTGCCATCTTCTGTTACTACAAATCCCAGAATCCCCTGCAGCTGACATCAAAGCAGTAAGCAGCAGTGCGAGATTTAACAGCCTGTGTGCATGTTAGAGCTCCGATACAGTGTTTTCCTGGTCTGCTTTTCTCCAGGGGCTTAGTACAGTTCCCTGTGACTGTACTTAGCCCAGGGAGGACGGTGGGACCAGCAAACAAAAGATCAGAGTTTATATTAAGTCTAACATGCACTACCGGCTTTTGAATCTCTCACTGCCGCCTACTGCGCTGATGTACTGCAGAGTTGCTTTTTAAAGGGAAACGTCCAGCTAGGATTAAATTAATCAATATTGTTACCAATAGAAATCTGCTTTACATAAGCTATTGACTGAACCCATAACACATTTAGGGTCAGAATTATAACCCATTAAGTTGCCCCTCCCATTATAGCTGCAGGCATCCATTTTCTAAATGACAGGCACAGGAAATTACATCACATCAGGGGAAACACATATAGTCGATAAATGTTTTAACCAGGAGAGGCACACTAAGCTGGAGCTCGAATCCAGGTGTGACCTGAGAGCACAAGAAAGTTATGCAACTTGCTCAGGGACATACAGTAATACAGTGGGGACTGTGGGATTCAAACCCAAGTCACCCAATTTGTCTGACATCTTGTGGAAGCATGGTGTCACAGCAGTCAGAAGGTCCAGAACAGCATGGATCACTAACAGACACACTGTGCCTTTGCACATTGGATGTCATGGATGTCACAGAGGAGCAAATGGAGTGAAAAATCCCTTCACGGGGGTGGGATGACAGATGGCACCTCCAGTGGGTTGCGTGACTGGATCCCTGCCTCAGAATGGCAAAGGGGAGCCAATCTGACCCAGCCAGGAGGGTAAGTTATGAAAGTATCAGTGGTAAGTCCCAGGGTGGGGTACTGGGCTGGGGGAGGGTTGTCAGGATGGGGGATGGTGAGTCAGGGAAGGAGTGGAAAAAAGTACAATAAAAATAAAAAAAAATAAAACTCTGATTTCCGTGGTTAACTCTGGTTCCCTTGGCTTTGTGGCATGGACTGGGGCAGGTGCACCTCCCACCACCCTATAATGAGCAGGATATTTTCGCAGCACTTTTTGCAAGGAACAACTGAAGTCCATTTTATACATGCAGCTGTCTTCTATAAGCTTTTGGTATAACTTTCTGTGTGCATTGCCTCAGAATGCTTGACATGGTGTTTTGTTTGCTCATTGACAGGTTTTGCTGACTCTGGCAAACAAAAAAAAAGATGTCTTTCTCTGAGGCTTCCTTACGGACTGGCTTATTCTTAGCCCTGCTCATGCTGCATCAGCAAAGAATATGGAACCAGCCAGAGGGACAATTCTGCTGTTTATTGTGGACATGGAAGATCATATTGTTTCTGTGTCTTCTGGCAGATTCGTTTGGCAGATTTTCTCTAACTGTATACAGATACGTTTTGAGGTATAATATCTCAGTGGGGACAGAAATTCAGCTTGCAAACAATCCATTAAACTTACTACTCGGGGAGCTCCCACAGATGGGTAGTCAGTGCAGTGGCGAACATTCAGGAAAGAGTAGCTCCAGACAGTCCCTTCTAACACACTGTATAGCCAGTTACTCTTCCAACAGAGAAATAGTGACATTACAAATTAGTTTTTTTGTTTTTTGTCAGTTGTATTATTGAATTTTGTAAAATAACAGTGCTTCACATACTACAGTACAGAGGCAAAAAAGAAAACAAAAAATAACTAACAGTCACAGCCCATAGCAAGGGATACGGTTAGATAAAATAACACCTGTTTTAAACAATAGCAACGTATGCAGTATTAGCTGTAGACTACAAAGTATTAAATACTACAATGCAATCCAAACTACATGAGCTAGGGACTCTCTTCCCCATGGTCTGTACAGTTGCCACTTATGTTTTGTCTTCAGACTGGGAACACAAAACTTTCCACTGACCACAGGAGCGAGGTCCGGAATGCATTAAATTTCTCAACTTGGTCAAGTACAGTGCACTGAGACCTTTCCAGTTTGTGACAAAAACACGCATGTGCCCATTGAGCTACTCTGGGAGGGTCACTCCGCATCCAGTTCTGCGCTATCATCTTTTTGGCATTAACTAAAGATAATTGCCACAGGATTAGTTTGGGTAAACCGGATGTGAGTGGTGGGGAATCGGCTCCCAGTAAAAATTCTAAGGGGTTGATGCCAGCGCGATGCAGAGGACTCGCTGCATGATGTCGTGCATTGAAAGTGAAAAGGGCATTATTTTAGATTATGAAATGGGTAGAAAGAATGCTGGCTACTGATTGGTCAAAAGGTACTTTCAGCTGGGCTGTTATACCAGCACAACAGTTGGGCTGAAGGTAGCACAACAAAATATGTTTAAAAAATACACGAAATTCACTAAAATGTCATTCATAATAAGCACTCCAAGGGGTTCGCTATGGTGGACAAATGGCCCTTCTAGGGTGGTGGAAGCCCTTGGCCTTGACTTGTACTTGTAACCCACCCAAGATGGGCTGTTATCAACCACCATAACTCACCCCCTGTCATGGCTTATTGCGTAACACAACTCATAGTCATGTGTAGAAAGTCCTCTGCTTTTGTTTTAAATTAAGGACAAGTTGGCTGAACAGTGGCCTAGTGGGTAGCATGTCATGCTCCTACACTATCGACCTGGGTTCAAAAGCGAACTCTGGAGCTGAGTGAGGCATGCCAAGGGCTGGGAAAGTGCAGCTGTGCGGCAGCGCTCCCAGTTCTGGGAATGAGAGCATCAGGTTCCTCCAATCTGGCAAACCCTGCGGTGGGCCAGGGAGTGTGCATCTCTGCAGGGGATGCCAGACTCACAGTGAGGGCAGCTGTGGACTGTGCCTGAAGTTGGGGAGGTGCCTGGGGAAAAATGCTGGATGAAAAAGCCCGACAGAGCAGGGTGAAGTCTTGGTCCACCACAGGCCCTGCACCTACTGATCGTACACCTCCTCCCTATGTGGATTGTGCTGCAGGAGGTCTTGGTACCCCCCGATCCTGCCACAAGAAGTAATTCATGGGGGAACCTCGGAGGAGTAGGTACATCCTGGAGATGGCAGGGTGATGGACCAAGAAGCCCAACTGAGACTGGTCAGATGTAAAGGGGATGAAATCTATTGTAACCTCCCCTGTGGCCTATGTCTAGGAGCCTGATGTTACTTTCCACCAGAGAGGGACACAAGCAAGGACGACCATCAGAACAAGATGACAGAAAGCCACATACCTGAAAGATCGCACAGATCAGGTTCTTATTATCGGCTTACCAGCAGCTTGAATCACCAACGGAAAAGCAGTAGTCAGGTATGGTCCCAGAGTTTGCTGGGGGGAAATCATGGTAAACACAGAGCAGAGAGCACATATGGGTAAAAGAATAAAACAGAATTCATTTATTTTAAGTAAAAAACAAACAGCTCCGTGGGGCTGGAAGCAACTGAAGACAGGCGCTATCAGGAAACAGAGGTAGTTAATCAGTGGCACAAAGTCATGGCACAAATTTAGGGCTGAGCTGACCCTGTGAAAGGGCTCCACGTACACTGAGTGGGGGGGGCTCGTAACTCAAGCAGCGCATCTAGGCCTCTGTTCCAGGGCTCCCTTTCTCGTGCTTCCTCCTTGGTTCCCACTCTTGGGCCACTCTCACCACTGCTGTATACACAATCTGTTCGGCCATCCTCAAACCCAGGGGCTCTTATAATGCTTATGGCAGCTCTACTGTTATCCTTTGCCCTCTCCTTCAGCTACAGTGGGCCTAAGCTCGGCCCCCACCCGCCATCCTGGAAGAGACTCAACATGGGCCATTTGGGGGGGCACTAAACATTACTCGCTCCCGGCAGGCCACCCAGTAACACCAGTAACAGGTGGTGTAACACACTGGTGGGACCCAGAGGTGCTGCCACCACCTCTCAGGGCCACGCCTCGGTGCTACCACCACTAAGGCACCCCTACCATCTCCAGTCCTTATTTACCTACTAGGCCCTGGCCTGCCCTGGTGCTGTGGAGCACAAGGCGGGCGACATCCACTCCAGGCCGCGACTCCCAAAACTATGCACGGGGTCCCGGTCCCACCGATCACATTCCCTGGTACCTCCCAACTCCAATTCCGAGTGGTTACACTCTGCTGATGCACCTAGGCTGCTCTCCCGGGCCAGGGAATGAACCCCGGCCCACTGTGTCCATCTCCCCTCTTGGCCTCCTTGATTCTTTGAGAAATTATCCATGCATCCCCTAGAGGAGCAGGCAAACTCTGCCCAAAGGCAGACACCTGCCCCCCCCAGACCTTACATGGGCAAATGGGAGGAGAGAGGTACCTTTAGTAAGCCCTCTAATAAAGGGGCCTACACTGTATATGTATGTGTGTATATATATATATATATATATATATATATATATATAAAAAAAATTAGGACATTACATCACTAGTGGGAAAAAACACATGGAGCCGTTCAAGCATATAGTCTGCTCTATAGAGGTTATTACTGTTGTACCATCATTCTGATGTTTGTTGACAGGCATTGTAAACCAGAGGAGGATTCAAACACCTCTCTTACATTTCTGATTTCCACGAGATTAGAAATGTACTCTGGAACTTTTCCACAGTAACAACTGCACACGTAGAGAAGCCGATGAGCTCTGCAATCAGTCAGTCAGTCCCATCCAATCAAGCGCATTGTTTAGTGAACAGCGATGTCTTTTTCCTGGGGCATCCGGGATGAAATGAGTGAAATAAGCAAACTGAAACAATGTGCGTGAGAGTCAAATTAGCCTGTGAAGCATTCTGAATGAAGTCATTTATCTTCATTTTAGTCATTTATCTCTGCTTTAGATAAGTCACAAAGGAATTAGAGAGCAGCTAGCACACTGCCTGAGGACATCACAATAGCCTGTGCTGCACTCAAAAAGAGCGATGAAATGAAAACTCAAACAGTTGCATTTAAATAAAACGAACTAGTTTAAAAGCGTCACAGTTTAAATACTTTGTATAAACTGGACACACAATGGCCTGACTCAGAATCTGCCACTTATCATCACTTGTGCGGGAGCAAGACCTTACACAACTCACTTGAGGCTCTGCCACTCATAGAAACATAGAATGTGACAGCAGATAAGGACTGCTTGGCCCACCCAGTCTGCCCATTTTTCCCTTCCTACAGTATCCTTCCCCCCTCACTCAGAAAAATTTATTTATTTATTTATTTAGCTTTTGTTGACCAGGTAAGTGCACTAGACAAATCCTGCCTATTTTCAGGCATGACCCGGGGGAGGGGGATACAGATGAATGCCAACTGACCTTGAACCAGATTAAGCTGTTGTGTGTGTGTAAAATAAGTGGTAGGATTGCTTCCCCTGCTCTTCTGGTGGTCAACCCCCAACCCCTTCACACGAGGCTGCTGCTGCAATGGCACCCATCACCATTCTGACAGTTAGTAGCTGCAGTAGCAGAAGCCAGCACTCACCCAGTGGGCTATGCCTGGACAAGGAGGAGTCTGTGCCAGGACTGCTAACTCACCACGGCTGCAGACTCCAGGGAATGTAGCTGTTTAGACTCTTATTTTGCCGACCACAGCATCTAACAAGATAAAGAGAGTGCCCATGCAGTGGCGAGGCCAGGGCAGTAGCAACCACAGGGTAGAGCCACGGTAGTAGCAACCACCGGGTAGGGTCAGGGTAGTAGCAACCACCAGGTAGGGTCAGGGTAGTAGCAACCACCAGGTAGGGTCAGGGTAGTAGCAACCACCAGGTAGGGTCAAGGTAGTAGCAACCACCGGGTAGGGTCAGGGTAGTAGCAACCACCAGGTAGGGTCAGGGTAGTAGCAACCACCGGGTAGGGCCAGGGCAGTAGCAACCACCGGGTAGGGCCAGGTAGTAGCATACATGGAGGGTGGTGGCAAGCACAAGCCGAGCAAGGAGAAGAGCAGAGTAGAAGCAGCAGGAAGAAGAACTCGGTGACTGTAAGCCTCAGGAAAGCAGAGCCAAACAAAAAAGGTAAGGTACTCCAGGCCACAGACAAGCAGTGGAAACTCCAGAAAGTTGGATGCAAAAATTATTTATGTAACCACTACTCGCCCCGGCCAAGAACTACCATCTTGCAACCAGGACCCCCCACTTGCTACACAGACAAGGCAACAAACCACAAGTTGGCAGAAAATAAGTACCACCCCTAGCATTAGGGTAAATACTTGGGCATCTCAGAGGTCAGGGGGTAGGGCACAAAATAATATTTCTATTTTAACCCGAGTCTAGGAGAGATGTGCCAGGCCTATACTATGTCTCCTATCTGAGGGGCCCCAAAAACATCACTCAGGTACTCAAAGATAGATTGTTCACAACCGGGAATTTGGAATTTTACTGTATGGCTTTTTATGTTTGCTTGCACACATGTGCAAGAAACATAGTGCCATAATCTGAGTTTTTCAGAGGTGTGTCAGCATCTTCCAATTCAGTCAGTGTGTTTGCAGGCATGGTCACAGTTCTCCAATCACTGCTGAAGCTGTCTATGACAGCAGTTGAAAATGCAGTGGCATACAGTTGAAAGAGGGAGCTACACTTCAGTGAGCAGCTCCTCCCCCACACACACACACAGATCAACTGTGTCGGTTACCTGATAGGATGGTGTAGTCTTGTCTATCTTAGAGAGACAAGCCACACATCATTACTTTAATAAACTGTTCCCTGCCAAAGCAGGACCACCAAAATGTGTGGGTGCCTAACAGTCCTTACACACGCCAGCTCTCTAAAGCACACCTTCATGGACTCCATGGGTTCTAATCCTCCAGAAAAAAAATACCTCAGCATTTGATGTGAAAACTCAGACTTCTTTGTATATGTAATTCCAAGCATTTTCTCTTACTAGGCTCTGTCAATATGAACTCCTCGCTGCTAAAACCTATGCAAACGAACTTGAGCATACTGTACTACCTGCAGCTGAGCAAAGAACAGCCAGAATGCACAAAGAAGGACATACTGCTATGCATTGCAGAAGCAGCCAGTGGGGGAGGTTTTCATGACTGAAGCACTTTAATGCACCTTTTAGTGCTGTCATATACACATCCATGTGTGGTAATTCACTAAACTGCACACTTAGTCTAGTAATGCAGCTTCAAAATATTTTTTTTTTCTCTCTGAATTGCCGTGAGCTGGCATTTAGATAGAATCACACAGCTCTTTCTCAAATCAGATGCTCAATGAAGTCACATCACCTTGTGAACCTAAACATCTTAGGGTTGGACATGTGCCCTAACAAAATAGCGAAAACTAGGTATAGAAAAAGAAAACACAAATTCAACTGTAGCTCACAATCGAATCCACCCTTTTCTCCGGTGAATCTGAAGCTGCCTAACAGCCCACCCCTGGGTGCTCATGCACTCCCTCCACCCGCACAACATATGGCCGATGGGGATGCTGTTGCATTTTATTTCATAATTTCCTGATCCTGTTGCTGCCACCATACTGATACAGTAATACTTTTTATGGCTCGAAAACTGCTTGACATTAGCTGAATTATAAATGGCATCCCTGTTTGACACTGTGGTGCGGAATATGTTGGTGCTCAAATTTTAAGCCAAATGTTACATGCAGATATGTTGTTATTGACTCATGTCACTTACCATTTTATATATCTATTGATTTTTTCAATTCACTTTTGCTGACAAATGTTGATCGAGGGATTCTGGTGTCACAATTCAGTTCAGCGACGTGTAACATCTTAGTGCAGATGCTAAGTAACTGTTTTAAAATGCTGAAAAAGTTAACAGCGATGAAAGTGCATGAACTTCTTTCTTTCGTGTCTGGAGCTGTAGTGGCGTTATTGGCAAGTGCATGTCCCTTTGCTCCAGATCTATCAGTGAGATGTCTATTCTGTGCAATGGACAGTGGCCGAATGTTATCAGCTGACAGTTTTCATTTCATTATCAACAGATAAATATTCAGGGCTTTGCAAATGCAACTTTGCTGGTAGCAGTTTCATGCCCCCAAGTGTCTCATCAGTTAGTGGTTATATCTTAACTGATGATCACAAAAAGTATGAATAAGATTTTCTGCTGAGTAATGTAAATGCCAATCCACCTAAGCACCTTTAGGCTGCAAACATAATTTAAACGTATAGGGATTCTGGACTGGTGTATCACTCCTTGGCACATCAACGGTTAATAAGTTTAAGCACATTCTCAGGACATTGTTTCGCTTGCCCCCTCTCCCCACTACGATCCTGGTCACCTGAAATAAACCTGACATTTTAGTGTCTGTTTTACATCTTGGCTCAGTTAGGCAATCAGCGCTGTAAGAATATAAATGGACATATAAATGGGGACTATAAGAACATGCTGTTGGTGCTTCTGCCTTAGTCCAGCTGTGCAACATCAGCCTGAAGCTCAGACAGAGCTTACTGTCTACCACTTTGTTCACCCCTACATGTACCTGTACCATTTCACATCCTCCCTTGCCTTAGTCCAGCTGTGCTACATCAGCCTGAAGCTCTGGTAGGGCTTACTGTCTACCACTTTGTTCACCCCCCAATGTACCTGCACCATTTCACATCCTTCCTTGATCTACAGTGAGTGGATCCCTTATTCATACGTCACATTATGCACGCACAAAAAAGAAAAAAACAGTCTTCAAAAATTAAGATACATTTATTATGTTTATGTTTGCTTGCACGCATGTGCAAGAAACATAATGCCATCATCCGAGATTTCGGAGATGTGTCACCCGCTCTTCCAATTCAATCAGTGTGTTGGCAGGCGCAGCCCCTGTAAGCCAATGAATGATGGAGCTGTCTATGACAAGCTCAAAATGCAGTGGCATACAGTTCAAAGGAGCTACGCTTCAGTGAGCAGCGTAAGATATCGGCTTGTTCATGCACAACTCCCCCACACACACACACACGCTGCGTCGCGCGCCACGCGCGCACACAATGTATAGCCGATGGGGGTGCCCAATCCCCGTCAGCTGTGCTGCGCTTCCCCTGCCCCCCAAAGTCTTCCAAATGCCATGCTGGGTGCCCACCCCAGCGTGGCAACTCATGATATAGCCGGGGGGTACCCAATCCCCTGTCGGCTCCACTGTCCTCACCCCCCCGAGTACTGGGTGCCATGCTGGGAGCCCACCCCAGCGTGGCAGTCGATGCTTTGGGTGATGGGGTGCCCAAACCCCCATTGGCTGAATGCCCCCCCAACTGTCCTTGTGCCGTGCTGGGAGCCCACCCCAGTGTGGCAAATGTCCTGCGTCGTCATTGGAAACAAAAATAACACCTGTAAAGAAAAAAACGGTCCCAAGTAGTCTCCCTGGCTCCCCCCACAACCCGCACCCACCACTGCACACCTACCTCCCACACCCCCCTCACCCCATACTTACCTCTGGACCTCGGTGCGGCAGATCTTGGTGGACCTGAAACACGTCTGCACTCTTCAAAGTCAACGCGAACTGAGGAAATGCCAGTAAGCTGTATAATGGGCTAGATGGGGGTTTCAACTTTGTTGCATATCTCAGGCATTTTGGAATTTTGCACCAAATTTTCAACATTGGGTTTTGGGACCCTTCTTCATGAATGATGTCACTGTCATGGCGTTATTCAGGCCTGAAGGTGATTAGCGTCACTGCGGCGAAATCACCTTTAGAGACGATTAATGAAATGACACTGCCAGTGTTCATAAGGTGGGCTCTCAAAAAGCCTATTTTGAAAATTTGGTGAAAAAATGTCAAAAAACAACTGTTTTACGAGCATGCGTTGTGCAGTTCCTATGCACACTCGTAAGTTAGCAAATTTTCAATATTTTCACTCCTATTTTCAACATTGACATTTTACCACACCTTCTTTTAAGTAGTACAGCTGTCATTTTGCACATCTCACCCAAAACCTGTTTCCGCCCATGTAGCGCACAATGGCACAGTCTGTGTGCTAAATCAATGTACGGGACAAATTAAGAAAATCACAGTGACATTGTTCATGAGCAGAGGTCTTAAAATGGCTATGTTGAAAATTTGGTGAAAAAATTCCAGAAAATGACTGTTTTACGAGCATGCGTTGTGCAGTTCCTATGTACGCTCGTAAGTTTGCGAATTTTCAATATTTACACTCCAGATTTTCAACATTGCCATTTTACCACACCTCCTTATGAGCTGTACAGTTGTCATTTTTCACATCTTGCCCAAAATGTGTTTCCACCATGTGGCGCACAATGGCGCGATCGTGTCACTAGAAATCAATGTATGGGACACATTAAGAAAATCACAGTGACACTGTTCATGAGCAGAGAAGTTAAAATGGCTATGTTGAAAATTTGGTGAAAACATTCCTAAAAATGACTGTTTTACGATCGTGCTTTGTGCAGTTCCTATGCATGCTCATAAGTTTGCAAATTTAATATTTTCACTCCAGATTTTCAACATTGCCATTTTATTACACTTCCTTATGAACAGTACAGCTGCCATTTTTCATATGCTGCCCAAAATGTGTTTTCGCACATGTAGCGCAAAATGGTGCTGTTGGTGTGTGAAAGCAATGTTTGGGACAGATTAAGAAAATCACAGTTACACTGTTCATGAGCAGAGGTCTTAAAATGGCGATGTTGAAAATTTGGTGACGAAAGTCCATAAAATGACTGTGTTACGAGTGAGCATTGCACAGTTTCCATGCACCCTCATGACTTTGTAATATTTTCAGTCCAGATTTACACCAGTGGCATTTTTTCACACTTCCTTATGAACAGTACAGCTGTCATTTTTCACAACATGGCTGAAGTGTGTTTTCACACTTTCAGTGCAGAGATGCGTGGTCACTGTGGGAAATCACTGTTTGGCACAGTTAAAAGAAAATCACAGTGACACTGTTCATGATAGGACATAAGGACATAAGTTCATAAGGACATCCAAACCTGCTATCCTATCAGAACTCCTTAGACCAGCTATTCCCACACGGAACCTTAGATCTGCAGATCAGACCTTATTATCCATCCCCCTCTGTCGGACAAAAAAGGGCATGGGCTCCTTCCATTATGCTGCTCCTCACCTGTGGAACCTGCTGCCTCAGGAACTAAGGATGTCCCTACTCATGCAACTTTTAAGGGCAAACTCAGGACTTTTCTTACTGCTTTGGACAAATGTGCTTGCTTTGATCCTACCTGATCCCTTGCTCTTAACCTGTTTCCCCACTTCCTTATTGCTAGCACTTGTGCCTTTCCCAATGGTTGTTTTATGTGGTGTTTTACTATAATTGCTGCTTGAATCTGTTTGACTGTATGCCAAATATTAGCTTTTGCCATTTACAAGTTGTTGTTTACTTCCTGCCACCACTTGGCTTCCCCTTGATCCCTGTTCTCTTCTCCCCTCACCTCTCAGCCTTCCTTCACTCAACTCCCCTGCTCCTCTCTTCCCCCCCGACCACATCTCCTGCACTCTCCTTTTCCCCCTCCCCCTCTGCCTCCCCCTTCCTTTCTCTGCTTGCTTGCCTCGCCTTTACCTCCTCCTGAGTCACCCCTGCCCGTTAAGCTCAGTCCCACCCCTCCCAGCTGGGCATTGTTCCCTATACCTCCACTTGCCATAACATACCTCCTCCCTGCAACCTCTTCTTCCCTGCCCTGCCGTCTCTGGTTCCACTGGCTCGGCTTGGCATTGTTACCTTTCCTTACTGCCGTAACTCTTCGCTTCTCTCCTCCTCTTACCGGCATCATCACCCCTTGCCCCTGCCCGTCTCTCCGGTTCCACCAGCCCAGCCGCATTCTGCTACCTTTTGCCGCTGTTGCCGTCTTTTGCCATAACCCCTGTCCCCTTTCTCCGCTTGCCGTCTTTCGGCTCCGCCGACTAGGCCGCAGGTTGGAACCTTGTATGGCCGCTGCCGTATTGCGGCTTTCTTTAACCCTCCTCCCTCCCTCCCTCTCCCGGCCATCCCTCCTCTCTCCTCCTACCTCCCTATTCCTGCCACCGCCTCTCTGTCCTTATATTCTTAGCCATTTCTTTAGCCCCCGTTTTGGCCCCTTGCCCCTCTATCCTTCCCTCTATCCTTTCCTCACCTCCTCACCTTCCCCCTTTTGTCATTTTCCATCTTGTTTCTGGCTTACCCCTACACCTATCCTCTCCCCTTTCCTAGGTCCTTCAATGCACTTTATGTATGCGCTCAATGGAAAATGTCCTTGAAATGTATTTTGCCTTGTATTTTCCTTTGTCATGCATTGTATCCTGCCATATGTATCTTCCTGTATTTCTGTGCATCATGTATTTTTGTTATCCTTACTGTATCGTTATGTTCTGTAATTTTACCTCCCGGGTCGTGCCTGAAAACAGTCACTTGCTGGCTAGTGCACTTACCCGGTTAACAAAAACTAAATAAAAATAAATGATCAGAAGTACTAAAATGCCTGAGTTGATAATCTGCTGTAAAAGATCCCCAACCTAATTATATTACGGGTGTGCGTTGCACAGTTTCTGTGTGTGCTCGTGACTTCACCATTTTTTTTAATATTTTTACTGCAGATTTGCAACATTGCCATTTTTTACACCTCCCCATGAACAGTACAGCTGTCATTTTTTACATCCTGTTCAGAATGTTTTTGCACCTGTAGTGCTAAATGCCGTAGTCACTGTGCATAAGCAGCTTTCATTAACAAACTTATATTCCCCCTGTTCATGAGGTGGGGTCACAAACAAAACATTGTTGAGAAATTTGATTGAAAATGCAACAGATACCTGCGGTGATAGGGTTTCCAACCATAGCCCAACCCTGTAGAGAATGACAGGCATCAGGAGTGTGACTTGGGATTCTTGCCTGTGATGCTTATAGCATTACATACCCTGCAGCCAGAGGCATCAAGGTATGCCTTGGACTCTTCAGCCCCAAAGTTTACCCCATTCTCCTATATCGCACCCATCTCACCGTATTTCCTAATGAAATGGGATGTGCATAAGGGCCAAAGACCCCAAGGAACACCGTAACACTTGTCAGTGTCTGCAGGGTGGGGTGTGGTGAAATAGCGTGGCCATTATGCCTGACACCCCAGTGCCTGTCACTCTCTGCAGGGTGGTGGTGGGGTGGGCTTCAGTTCAGTACTTCGCTGCCATTCTTATTACGCAGCTCTGTAACTCCTACACTACCACTGCCAATGCCAGCAAGCAAACATTCGGCATTGACAAATGCTTGTTATTCCTGACACAAGATTAACAGTGAATAAAGTTGGTGCCCCCCGAGCTTGCACTGTACACAACAGATGACACATTGCAGGAGAAACAGTTCCAACATTTTCTTTGGGCAAATGTTCTCTTTCCACACCATGTCTAGCCCTATTTCAGGGTTACCAGACTTCTTGCCAGCATCCCTATTTCAGGGACCTTGGGACTTACAAAATGCTGCTGCCAAGCCCATCTTTCAGCGACCTTGGACTTACGAAATCTGCTACTAGTCCTATTTCAGGATTCCTGACGTACTTTAAAGCAAATAGGTGACCCATGTTAACACCTAACCATTTTCTTCTGGGTAACCAGTTAGATCCATCTGTGCTTAGAATGAGGAGCTACTCACTCAGGCTACAAACTGGATTATCTCTGCCATTACTTTAGGGCATTTCTGGATTCCCCAGCCCCTCTGGGCGGCTAGAGACATCCTTCTTCACAAACATTGGGTTATGGTCCATGACACCTGTATCTGGCAGACACAAGAGAACCTCCCTTTACACAGTTTACATTTCACATACTTTGTTCCTCAGGGTCCATGGCACCAAGTATCTGAAGAAACACCAGAAAACCCCACTTAAACAGCACTTGAAATCCTCAGATCTCACACAAGTCCATTTCTTTAACTTGTACTCATAAATCTCTACAAATTGGGCAGTGCTGATAGCTCTTACAATCAATTGGGGTTGCCCTAAATCACTTACTGAACCTTTAGTCCCATTCCTCCTTAACTGTGAAGAATCTTCACACACACACATTCACCCTTTCAGGGCTTCACAAAATCTGGTAGCCACCACTTCCTGGAAACCAGTCTTTGGATTACTGTTCTATGGCAGAAACACTATCAAAGGGCCCTTCCCTCTCAAACAAGAGAGGCCACAGGCCAGCTCTTGCACCTGAAACTTTCTGTGAGCTCCTCTCACTTCAGACTCCAACTTCAGACACACATTCTGACAACTTCAGCAACAGCTGTTATCCAAGATGTGTCTTATGCTGCTGCGAGAGTTCCGAACAGCATTACTTCATTCTCTGCTCAGCAGGGCCAGTCAAATGATGATGTAGTGTTTTACAGAGATAATTTAAAACCCTCTAACCCTGCCCAGGTATCTGCCTGCTCTAAAACTGTTGGGATTCTAGTAACCCCAGGAACTAACTGGTTACATTTATTCCAAAATCAAACACATAGTAAGAAGAGAAGACTCCTACCCCAGTGCTTCAGCCCCACAATTGGGCCTTCATCGGGGGAGGGGTGAAGCACCCCCTTGATGAAGGCCCAATTATGAAGCTGAAGCACTGGGGTAAGACGCTGGTCTCCTTTCTATGTGTTTGATTCTGGAATAAATAATTTTTGCATCCAACTTTCCAGAGTTTCTGCTGCCTGTCTGTGACCTGGAGTACGTATCCTTTTTGTTTGCCGTTTATCCTTGAGGGCCAGCTCCCCTCCAAATAGCAACCCCAGAGTTATCCTGTGACACACCTGCCTCCTTGTTTGTTTGGAAAGCAGAGCAAAGCAAGCAGCACGTTTTCTTAATAAGTGCCTGGTCAGAGAGAGAGAAGCAGCAGCACAACACTGTACAGCCTAGGGCAGGAAACCATCCTCAATGTACTGTGGTTGGACTGTGAAATTGCAAAAAAAATGGAATGTAATTATTTAAAACAAGTTCATTTAATGTGGCCTATACTAGCAGGCCCATGGGAGAACAGGTTGTTTTGGCAGATTTCTAGATAGCAACTACACCATGGCATAACACTGTCTCAGAGAGACAGTCAACACTATCACCTTTTTAAAGATGGTCCAAGACTTGATATGCATTTAGCTAAGCTTGTGGTAGAGCACTGTGATGAACTATAGGTTCCCTGACCAAGAGAACGTGCTGCTGGTAGCTATCATGGGGAAGGGGTGGAGGAGGGAGGTTCGTCCTGTGCACCTGAGTCAGACTGCCTGTCAAGCACCACACTCTGTCTAACTGGTAAGCTGCTGCAGCAACAGTTATTTCAACAGTCCCTCCCCCCATCTTTTCAGGAGACTGCAGCTGCATTAGTACCAATCGACCTTTTGTGAGTTAAGAAGCAGCAGGCAGCAGCCTACAAAATCAAGTGTATAATGTGTTTGTGTGATAACCGACTATGAATTGTTGCATGAGTGAATAAGGAGGAACAAGGAGAAGAATGGATGGATAATTTGGTTTGGCCTAAATTATATTTAATTTTTTTAAATCTTGATTTATTTTTTCCCACTGCCTATCCCACCAACAGTGATTGTGTTGGGGGGGGGCATGCAAAGTCTGAGTGCTAACAAAAAACAAAACAAAGGGGCTTGAAAACTAGACAGGTAGCTTTTATATCCTCTGGGTTTGTTGATTAATAAAATTAAACTATATTTAATATGTTGAAATTGACAACTGTAATAAAGCTAGAAGTGGGGACTTGAATTTAAGTGTCGAGTGTTTGTGTGACACTGTGGAGAAGATGATACCATTGGGGCAACACCATAGGGGGTTGTCACTGGGGGTGGATGGCACCATAGGGGATGACGCATGGGGGGACACTTTGGGGTAACACCTTGGGGGGTGCAACACTGGGGAGGTAACACTGTTGGAGGGTGACACACTGGGGAGTGTGACACTGTGGAAGAGTGACACATTGGTATGATGCAACACAGTAGTGGTGAGACACCATGGGGGCGACATTGTGGGGGTGACACCATGAGAGGGCATCACTTCAGGGGGGTATGCAACACTGTGGGGGCTAACACTGTGAGGGCAATCCAGTGGGGGAGCAACACCATGGGGAGAGACAACTTGGGGGGGGGGCAACACTGTGGGGTGTGGTTCTCATGCTTATTGTTGTGTATCAGGGCCCTCAGTAATTCAGCCCCACCCTTCAGTCCTTGACCTTTTCCTCATCCAGTATAGAAGTGACTCTGGCCTTGGTTTTGTTGCTGTGAAGAAGTAGCTTATTTGCATCCATCCCATGATTGTCTGGGTAAGTACTACAGAACTTACACAGTAATATTATAATTTTGGGGTAGGGGGATGTTGCCCCTTTTCCAGCAGAAGAGCTTTTGCAATCACCAGAATTTCAGGGTGTCTCAAGTCTTTAATTTGTGCTCATGAAAACAGTGCTAGAATCTCATAAATGGCTCACTCTGTAATATTGGGAATGGGGAAAGCATTGTAGTGTGGTGGTTAGATGGAGTGCAAGCTTTGGTAGTAGAGGGCTTGGGCTCACATCCCACCGCAGCCTCCGACTGGTTCTCGTGACCTTGAGCTAGTCTCTCAACCTCCCTTTGATTCACTCCCTCCTACTTGTAAGCTGGACTCCCTCACATACACTGAAAATGCATCTCAGCTGGGGCTATCCTGGCTAAATAAACTGCAAAACAAAATTCTGGTTGCTTTGCTATCAGATTCTGTTACAACCAGTTTTACCATTATTTCAGTATACTGTATGCCTACTGCAGTGATGGAAATTGACAGTCTCTGCATTTATTGCATACAGTTCTACCAAAAGTGTTCGGCTAGCATGGGTACATAAATTGTATAAAAATATACAGTATGTCACATTCTCTTTTTTTTTTCCTCTGATTAGACAGACACACAGAGTAGATGACAGCCCATCCCTGCCTATCTGATGAGTTACAAAAGACCCATCAACTTGCTACTGACTGAGAGAACTGACTAGATCCTTTTTAATAATTGGCAGCTGGGCATAGCCTGTCACCATTTTTCCAATACAGGATCAACGGTAAAATATATGTTCAAATCAACAAATATGACTCCACTACAGAACGTACAGTCAGTTGTATTGTCCATAGTTAGCATAGCTAGAACGCTGTTTTAATGCTGTGTATCTGTCTCTCTCTCTCTAATCCTGAGTAATGTTTTATAAGTTAATGAGACCTAGGATAGGAGACACTGGGTGTGAGGTTTGGTGAGAGGAGTGATTCTGCCTGCCCAAACCTCATGACAGGTGACTCTTATACCATAAGAAACACCTCTCAGAGGTCTTATTAACTTATTATAAATCAGTAGAGTTTAGTCTGAGTGATTTTAAAATAGGTTTAGAGCCTTTGTTTTTAATTTACTCATGCCATCCTTCCTCCTGGAGCTGAAGTGGAGAGCTCTCCCTTAACATTCCCGCACAAGAACACACTGTACACTGGATAAGATGTACAATGGCTCTGTGCACTGATTGGCTGCAATCATGCTAGTGATTTATAATGACCAGGAAAGGCACAGAAAGCTGTGATAGCTTGTTTTCAGGTGCATCCTGGGGAGTGGAGTGTATGGACCCGTTTATTGACAGGAGGAATGCTGGCCATGGCACCTCGGTAAACTTATCTACACTTCATTAAGTCTCATGGGATCTTTTACTTCCATCTGTAGAATGACCAGAGATAAGCAGAAGGGACCTCGGTTTAACATGTCATCTGAAGGATGGCACCTCAAGAGTGCAACCCCCCCCGATACTGCACTACAGTGTCAGTAAAGGGCATTATCCCAAGTATCTAATGAGGGGCTAGAACCCACAACCTTCCAATCTTCCAGATATATTGTGAAATATTGTTGTCCTTTCCAATTACAAAACCCAGGACGAAACCCTATGCTACTGGGTTGTAATTATGTAATCATCTACCCTCTCAGTTCTGCTGCTTCCCACTTTACCACTCACTCACCCAGACAGCCCCCTAACAGTTCCCTTTACACTTTACTTAATGCCTTGTGCCTAACAACCACTCAAGGTGTGCATTATTCCCATACAACAGTACACCCTGTCATGCATTATCCCTTACACAACCAACTTCCTATCATGTTTTATTGTGTATGAAACCTACACCTGTTAGAATGTTGTCAGCCAATCAGGACGCTGTCTTTCCAGCCACTGTTTATAATCCTAGTTAGTTCAAGACCATTCTGGGAATACACCACCATCACCATCACTGATTCTGTTTATGGAAAGGGGAAACTGTTTAACCAGGAAAGGCGCACTAAGCTGAAGCTTGTTTCCAGGTGCTACCTGGGAGCACAAGGAAGTTGAGTGACTTGCTTAGGATCACACACTGTGCAAGTGGGGACTGATGGGATTCAAACCCAGGTCTCCAGGTTTGCAGCTTAGAGCCCTAAACCACTACACTATACTGCCTCCTGGATTATATAGAAAATAGTTTAAAGGAAAATCAAAGATCCAGAAGCAAATGATTTGATACCTTTTAATGGACCAACATAGATGTAACAACAAGAACAAAGTGCTCTAGCTTTCGGACCAACCAGTCCTTCTTCAGAAGCTCATGGCAGTACTAAATAATAGAGTTCTCATGAAGGTAACCATTGAAAAGCTAGCCTGCATTAACAACTGGGTACCCAGAGTGTGTGTGACTGTGTTAGAGGACTCTAAGTGCATGCCTTATAACCTGACTAATTCAGATCTGAAATCAAACTCTAGATTGCTGCCCCATCCTTGTTCACGTCCCCTGAATAAATCAGACTCTATTTTTTCTGCAATTAACCTGGCTATTGTGTACCTCTGTGAAGAGGATACTGTATTTATTTATTTATTTATTAATTTTTGGTGACCAGGTAGGCCCACTGAGCCCTGAAGGTCCCTTTTTCAGAGGCGACCCCGGATAACAATACAAGATAAAATACAGTGGAGAAAAACTTTTGATTACATAGGTTGTTCAAGCATAAGGTGGTTACAGACAGTGGTTACAGACATGGTTATCATTATGACACAGTTTTGCTTTGGTACTGCTTGGCATAGTGATATACATGAGGTAGCATTGGTCCCTAGGTGTCCCGATACTAGAGGGAGGTACATGGTTGGCTCACCTTTGGGAAGGTTTGATGCAGAAAAAGGGGATACCTTAAGAGCCGTGGCAGTGGTATGTACTTGTGGCCAGTATATGGGACTTGAGCCTGGTGCAGAAGTATTGCCATTGTACTGTTTATTGGCAGGCCTTGTTTTACACGGGGTCTCCAGGGCCTGTGCAGCGGATCCAGCCATGTTGGTAAGTGTGTCAAGAGTGGGCTCAATATTGCATTCTGGTGTTAATCGTGACTGTTTATTTGCTGACCAGTTTAGGCCACTAGAGGGGTTAGAGGGAGGGTATCAGTGTCTAGGAGGGCTATACCCATAGCAGCTATGCCACCCTTAAACCGACCCTCTGGGTGGAGGCACTCATTCAAAGAGCCCAGGCCCCTAAACATGTATCTAGGCATGCAGGCAATGGGTAGTAGCCCATAGGATAGTGCCACCTAGAGGCTACATGCCATTATAGGGATGGAGACTAGGTAAGAACAGGAGAGTCCAAAGACCAGGATCAGAAACTGGAGAAAAACAGTGGTGTTTGAAGGACAGTGTTGTTGCATATGTGTAAAAGGCAATGTCCTCTAGATACAAAAGCTTCAAATGATCAAGTTTCACAGCAACATATATGAAGTCACAGGTCAGTCTACTTCCTGGGATACTGAAAATTTCCCTTAACTGAATGGTTAGACTGCCTCCCTTTGGGACCCCAGGTCTCAGGTTTCTGGAGAAGAGTCTATCCAAGTGAAGGGGAACCAGGAGAACAATTGTCTCAAGCAGCAGGGCTTAATGGCTTCAGCTTTATCATCTTTTTGAAAGGCTGTCAGCCTGCAGTTCAATGGCCGAAGCTACAGCCACCCCCACCCATCCCCGCCTGATCTATTTAAACCCCTTACTTCCTACTTCATTTAGCAGCTTTTTTTCTTTGTGGCTGGAGGCTCTGTCCATCCTCTCTCTGGGTCTAGCCTTTATTTGGGCCCTCCCCCGTATTGTTTGTCTACCTTCCTTTATGTTTGGAACCTAATGTCTGTGCTGGAGTCTCTGCCTGGTTTGTATATTTCTGCTTCTGGGTCAGTATTTGCCTCTGGCTACAGTCTGTATTGCTTCTTTCTCAGTAGTTTTTTTTCTCCTTTCTGCTCCAGTGCTTGTGCTTGGTTTGTTTGCTTTTGGGGATTTTAGTTCTAGAACCCCTTGTTTGCTTTATGTTCCATGCAATCTCTCTCTTGTCCACACACGTTACATGTGTGCTCTCTGTTCCAGTTGCTGTTTCCATGCTGCAGTCCCTATGCTCATCGCCTTAATTGTTTACACCTGCCTCCATCAGTACTGACGCCCTGTTATGCTGTGTTTGTTCTGCAGCTCTGCTTTTACTCACTCAGTGCTGGCTCCCTCCACTCCCTGTGTTTGTGTTATCCAGGCTTATATGTTGCTGTTTCAGCATAGCCTCCTGCTTCTCCCAGGCTGCTGGCTTCACCCAGCCTCCTCCTCCTCATTAACCTGCTACCTTATCTACAGCCTCAGAATATTACCGAACCATGCTTTACCAAAGACCTTGCAGTTCATTTCTGACCATACTTTTACCAGACCCTCAGCAGTCTGTATCTGACTTCTACTATTCTGAAACTTCAGCATTTCAATTGGCTGTATTATTTTTGAGGGGTTTACCCTTCCAACATTATAGTTATTGTTCAGTCTCATGGTGCTCAGCTCATGACTTCCCTGTTATTCCCACGGAGGGGGGCTATGATGTCATGATGTGGCATTGCGGTTTCAGATAGCAGAAGCATGCTTTTGTCTAAGTTAATGAATCTTGCTCCTTTCCCTACATGGCTTCTCGGCTATCTATGTGTAGCCTCCTTGTTCCCAGGGGTTACTAGAATCTCAGATCAGTGGCAGGCAGGGAAGGCAGCTTGTGAAATGCCAGGTAAATGGGTTTCACACCGTCAAATTCTGTTTTCAGTCTCAGCTGAGCTGGAGTGATGATGTAATCATGGAACTCTCACAGCAGCATAAGCCACATTGTTCAGCTGGCTTTAGAGTGAGTTGGAATGCTGAGTTAGTTCTCTAGCAGTTTGAGTAGGAGGAGACTGCAACTGCTGTGCAGATCCTCAGATTAGCTTTGACAAAGAGCTACCTCTTTTTGTCTTTGTGGTAGTTTGTTATCACCCTAGAAGAAGAACAAAGAAGACAGTTTTCTGAAGTGGTGGAGACCTGTGCCAGTAAGGTTTCTTTGCCCTATCCCAAGAGGGATGGAGGCGAACTCCAGGATTCTGGGGCAATCCCCCTTGATCCACTTGTTTGGTGAAGTGCCTTGGACATCTTCATTTGTTGTGAGTACAGTTTCTCTCTGTAAGTCCAGGTGCATCTGCAATACGTAGGGGTGAATTTCTCTGACAAAGAGACCCTGTCACCTGGATTTTCTGTTTAAAAGTGTCTGCCTACATTGGAGCCCAGCATGTGACCGTCCAAGTACAGAACTTTTAATTTTCTGACACCTCTGAGGTGTGTGTGAGTAGTATGTTAAATGCAAAAACACTTCAAGACAGCATCTACAGTTGTGTGGTGTTATTAACCAGATGAATGACCAAGTATAAGCTTGGAAACAAAAGGTGTGAGACCCCCCCACACACACACACACCTGGAGTAACTAGTTTACCTCTACAGGTTCTGAAGGGCACCTATTACTTTTTCTTCAGTGCAATTGGCCAATGCCTGAGAAAAGTGTTTACCTCTGGATGTGGGTTGTTTTCTTGCAGTTTACCCCAGTATAGTGGGTTCTGAAAGTCCTGAGCCTGGATGTGCTCCTTTGTGGTCATGTGTACCACCTTCATTCCTCATGAAATATGGGAAAGTGTTCTAGTACTGGCTGTGTGTGCCTAGTCCATGGGAAATGTACTATGTCTGGCCGTGTGTGCCAATCTCCATTTCAAAACCAGAGTGTTCGCTATTTTGTGTTTCTTCTGCCAATGCTAAATGGGAATTCAGGAATTTCTGTACCCTGGGGAATCTGCAATACTAGTATGTGTAGCCCCATGGGGGTCCATCTTCGCTTTGTGATTATTCCTACTTTGTTACGAAAATAAAAGCCACACTCTAGAATCCTAGCCTGGTTTGGACAGTATTGTTATTGCTTCCTTGTGTCTGGATTTACTTGGATGCCCCTGTCCAGAAGTACAAACCTAACATAATTGTGAGCAAATATTTTCTCCCAGGGACCTGGGTTGCTGGTCATGGAAATTGGTCCCACCAGGTGTGTGCCAGGTAGTTGCCACACTTGGTTGACTGTTTTTGTATAACAGTTTGGTCCACCGAGTGTAATGGTAGCCATTTCTCTCTCCTTTTATGTGTAGTACTAGTATGTAAACCTCCACCCCTCTCTGTTGCCCCCTAGACATTTGTGGTGAGAGGAGAAGCCCTGCTAGTTAAACTAAGGGGGCAGGTGGGGGGGGGTTACATATACATAAATATGTTAACCTTGTAGCCAACATGGCTTGCACAATATTCATCACATGGATTTCAAGATTTTCATTCCATTACCATGTTGCAAATGCTCCTTACTGGCATAACTTAACTCTGCCTTAAAAGTGACATTCATGCCACCCATATCAATTATCTGCTTATGCTGCAGCCATAGCAATCACTGCTAAACCTCATCGATTCAATTTACTAAACCTTGTTGAATCAATTTCTGGCATCACTGCCTCTCACTGCCTAATGGCTTCACAGCCTCTCACAATTCGATCACCTACCTTCCATGACACCATTAATCTGGCTTCACTAGTGGAATTGGTTGGTTTGCTTTCACTGGCTCAGCTCATATCATTCGATCTTATTAAGCATTCTTATCCATCAGTCTTATCAGTCCATTGCATCAGTCAGTCATCTCAGACAATCGTACCGTATACCAATACCTAACTGACGGCCACTGACTTTGCCCAGCCATCTCATATATGCCACTTCATAGTTATCTGTCTGCTTTCCTTCATAAATTGGAGGCTTGCCAACCATGACCATTACTTTCTATGGCTCAGGGCTTCCTTGCAGCTGACGAGCTTGCACGGCACCGAAGTCTGCATCTTGAGCATGTGAACCTTGGGGTGGGGCCTTTCTTATCTGGCCCATAGTGGGAATGTCCTCGCTCCGGGTGTAGCTTTAGCCATTTCTGCCATCTTTAGCGCCTCTCAATGTAGAATTTAAGACTTCAGCTATGACGGATGGGGCCCTCACGCCCAAGAGCACTCCTTTAGCTGGCCGAATCAGGTTCAGCAGCACCCTCTATGCTATTCTGTCCATGACTGCCTCTGGTTCTCCTGGTCTGTGTCGGTAGGCCGGCTGAATGCCTCAGCAATCGTTGCTCTCCTCCTTCCACCTTGGGGGTCCCACTCAACCTTCAGAGCTTCCATTGTTGCAGAGGTCTCTTGCAACCCTTCATGGCATCCTGTTAGAGGGATCGTGAGAGCTTTCCTCCAAATCTGAATATTTTCTTCCCCTCAGATTGGGTTTCTAAATTGCAGTAGCAGAGCATCACTAAATAAAACACCCCTAGCCTGGAGGGAAGGCGACCTAGGCCTCAGATCCCCAGAGGTTTCCTCCTTGTAAAATAGTTTTTTTCTTCTCTTCCACTCCAAGTCAGCTGTTCATAATATATTTCCTAGTTTCCTCAAGTAGGTCTCCACTGTTGGATGGAGATGGATGGTGGTCCTCCTTTACCATTCTCTCTCTCCTTGGGAAGTTATACCCTCTCGTTATAATTCATTCAACCTATGTTCAAGCTATTACTCATTTCAGTTATCTCTGACCACTACCCACATCTCTGATGACCATGTATATATTCCAATCTCAATACCAATTCATTACATCTGCAATGCTTTCTGATCTATACTTTTTGGGGGCTTTTACTGAGCTACCTTTAGCTTAAGGGAATCCTTCCTGCAGCACCTCCTCCAGGGTTCCTGCCTTCGGCCTCCCTACAAGGTTGTATTCCCAAGGCACAGAGAGGTGAAAGGCCACAACAAAGTTTATTTAGCAAGTTGCATAAGCACAACATAATAAGCTGCATAAGCACATTGAATTAGGTGCTTTCTATTTCTGACCACAGTATACGCAAATATATTGTGCAGATGTTAGCTGTTATAGCAGTCATGTGATGTCTTTATTTCATACCCAAGACACCCCTGTCAAGGAGATGAATTGTGCATTGAATGTTCTTGGTGACACATTTTAAATAAAAAAAAATGCATCCTAAAGTCAAATGGGATTTAGCAAAAATCTCAGATCCCCTGAAAAATCAATCCTGCATTTCAGTGCATCACTATGATCATTCCCAGTGGTTAACTGATCAACAACTGAAGTAATTCAGGCCACTGTGGTTTTTTTTCTAGCCCTGAGAGGGAATCAAGGAAGTCATAAATCTCCCCATGCAAAATCTGAAGCAGCTTTTGGCTACACATTTTATTAGGTGTTGGATAGAGGGGGTAGTGAGTAAGAAAAACATAGTGTGTCATCTTCCTCCTTTGTGGAGCCCTGTATCTAGGGACTTGAACAGGAGAGTGAAAGCAGCAATAATCAGCAGCAAGACCTGAGGGGATAGTGGGGATATGGACAAAGCTTTAGCAGGAGCTGATGGAGCTGAACAAAGGTGTTAGTGTCTCCCCTCTTTCTGAGCAGATACACTGCCAGCTCCTTCCTGGGAACTGAACCAGGGACACCGAGCACTGAATGCAGCAACTACAACATTTCAGCTACCAGAAATTTCTTGCTGACTGGAGGTTAACAAGCTCCTTTAACTTTAATGCTTGCTGTCTTCTGGGCAGCCACTAGAGGTCCCTATTGCTGCTACAATTGCTCCGTACTGCTTTGACTGTTATTCCCCGCTGTTACTACTAAAGTGGTAGATAGCCCAAATTTCCCTCTTATCTCATAGTTGGTGGTTCCACATTAAGGTACTGTGTGGTGGACGAGCTGTGGTGGTTCGTACCCCTATAGTTTAGGGTGATGCCAGATAAATCTGGAAGGAGAGGCTGGAGGTGTACTCTAGAGCCAAGATGCAAGGTTTATTAGCAACAATTGGAGCACACAGGAAAGACTTAGCATTCATTAACACTATACATATGAGAAGGAGTGAATAAGGTTACCAGGACCACAAACTGGCCCCACTAATGTCCTACAAAAGTCCAGGTTATTCAAGTCTTAAAGGCATAGTGATCCGATGCACCAAACTTGGGTTTCTAGTATTTTGGTCAGCTGATTGCTGAGGGTGAACCTAAGGAAACGCTTCCTACACAAGCCATAAAATGGTGCATCCCCCAGTGAAACAAAAACCAAGTAAAACATTGTAGGCCTCCTGGCCCTGGGAAGAAGGTGACTCCTGGTGTCGCTGAGGCAATGTCAAAAGGGAAACACCTGGTCGAGGATGGGTGTTGATGCCAGGTTGTAGGGGAAGAGAACCCTCATCTGGGGATGTTGGCTGCAGTGACCTCAGGCAGGTGATCTCCAGTCGAGGAAAAGATGCTGGGTGCAATGATCCACTGGACGACCTCTGGGCAGGTCCCTGGAACCCTTACCACCTCACCCCTGCAGCTTCAGAATCCAACAATCTTTGGTGTGACCTCTTGATGCATCACTGGAACACGAGCCACCTATGGGCAGTACAATCAAGAGTGTGGTGACCCTTGGTGTGGCCTCTTGCATGGGCCACCGGTACATATGCCACCTCAGGAAATGGGGCACAGAGCCTGGCAATCCTCGGCATGGCCTTGGTATAGGCCGCCAGTACTATTGCCACCATGGGACAATGTCTATGTGGAAGAATGGGCAATGTGACTCCGAGTTTGGTGGATGACTTAAGTCCCTCAAGCTAGAGCCAGGACAGCCCCTAACCTGACTCACTTTGGTGGGCCCTAGCTTCCTGCTGGCTACCACTTACGACCCGCAACTCGAACCTTGGGCGTCGTGACGAACACTTGGAGTTGGTGGAGGTCAGGTGATACTTGGCTTTCCGAGGACCCTCCCTGGGTCGAAGAAGAGGCACCGGAGGAATTCTAGAGGAGGCTGAGGTGTGTGCAGGAGCCTGAAACAGAACAGAAATTAAAAACCTGAAAGGCAATTCCCCCTTTCTCGTATGACCAAGAGCCCTACCATTTGGGATGGGGTGGCCCCAAATGTCTTCAGAGGAAGCAGCAGTAGGCAAGTGCAGTCACACAGGACAATTGAGAAAATAAGGCAGTGCAGTCACTCAAACTCTTCATTTCAATATAGCAGTTCAGTCACAGCAAGCAGTTCAACAATTTAAAACAGTTTGATTGAATACAGCAGTTCAGACACAGCAAGTAGTAGGTCTAGGCAACCATACCTCTTAATCTCCCTCATCACAAGGCAGGGACAAATGACTAAAATCAGGAACATATCATATAAAACAGTAATATTAGTCCCAGAAGCTGTATACAACATGTTTCTTAGTGTGAATAGCATTTTCTTAATGAGAACTAAACTGTAACATCAATGGCTGGCATTATTCTGTGTTCCCAATCCCTTTTGTTAATATGGATCAGCTCGGGGTGTCTTCTGAATATGGAGGCCAGAGTACCTCATCTCTTTGTCCCAGCTATGGGCTGCCCCACCCTTCGACTACATGGATAAAGGACTAAGTTTTTCCCATTACTAGGGCTTAGATTACCCTAGAACTCAGAGAGAAGAATTCACTAAGGCTCTGCCAGACCTTTAGTAATTAGCTTTTTACAGCTAAACAATTGGAAATTTAGCCTGAACATTTCCCTTTTTACCAGTAATACTTTGAGCTGGCTTTACCTAGCAATTCTGTTACTCCTGGCTGAGAGGGACTGCCCAAGTCTCTCTCTTTAGAGCACAGACTGCCTAGAATAAGTTAAAGTAGCAGAGATTTTTCAAGAGAAGAGTTCACAAACACCTTTAATCTTGGTCCAACAATTATTTGGTTTGAACCCGTCTAGCTTCTGCCTTCTCAGTTCTCATTTCTCTCTCTCTCTCCCCTTCTCTATACAATTGGACAAGGTAGCAGCTTTCTTCCACCCTGGGGGGGATACAATGGAAGCAATTTAACAATTCTAAACAATAATTACACAGTGCAACAATACAGTTGCCAAACAAACAATCCTTCCCCTGGCCAGAGCAGGTCTAGCTAGGACTAATTATTAAAGGAAATGCTGACCAACAAGCCTACTCACCCCTGGAGTTCAACAATGATTTCTGTACTCTGGGGAGTGCACAACCACAAAGGAGTGATAAGGCCTCTTCTCCTGGAGACTGTTGCATGAAAGGTTCACTGGGTCTGTTTCCTGGCCAAATGAACTGACTCGACACACTGGGGAACCCAACTAGACAGCAGATTTCTGCAAAAACCAACTGAGGCTGCTGCTGGGGATCTTCTGGAGGGAGTTACACTGAAGGGACCCAGGGGATTCACTTCAATCTCCTAACAGGGAAGCCGACATCCATTGCCTTGCTGTCCTTCACCCTCCCTGGTCAAACTCTTTCTATCCTCTCCAACCTTTGCAGAGCCTCCTCTAGGCTGGGGTGGTCCTGGCTACCTGCCAGGGGATTGGCTCCTTCATCCTGAGGTCAGCCTCCTGAAACTGGGTTAGTGGCATAAAAAAAAAGTCTCCACATTTGAATTTACCCTGGCCACAGGGATTGGCTAAGAGGGCTCAGCCTGGCTTCCTTCTCCACTATGGGACAGGAATGTGGCCCAACTGGTTTGGCCTTGGCTGGCTGGGTGTCGGTCTTGAGCAGGGGGAAGGGAGAAGAAAGGAAAAAAATGGTTTTCTTCTAAAACCCTAACTTTAGACTGCTAGGACTGTCTGCTGGAGTTGGGCCTGTTCTGTGTTTCAGAGGGTCACCAAAGCTTTTCAAGGGTTTCCCATTAAGCTGCCAGGGTCCCCATAACTGTCTGACCCCTCATATCTCTGAGGATCCCCAATTTCCCTGGGGCACTATAGATTACTCATACCTCAGTACCATCCCTGTTACAGACAATTAGAAAACCTGCAGCTGTTTCCCTAAACACAATAAGGTAATATTTAAGATAATGTGGTACTGCAGTAAGAGGGAAATTTAAGTTAGTTGCCACTGTAGGTGACCCTGCTTTGACTGTCATTTTTTAATATACAACTGTAACAACCCTATCCTGCCAGCAAAGGGAGAGGGATTATTTACTAGAATGCCAGACCACAGAACCTACTGATTGGTAGAGTCTCTGACAGCCAGTGAGTGGAGCTTTGGATGCCAATTTGGTGTTGGTAAACTAATAGGAAAGTCAAGATGTGTCTTCAGGGTACCCTTGTCTCAGGTCACTTGCCAGGCCACCTGAGGAGGCAAGATACCACTCACTTACAGCACCTGTCTATGGATCCACTGTGGTAGAACAGACCTCATCTAGTCATCTAGTAGCCTCCAGGAACAGGCAACAGGACAGTGGCGAGAACTCCTGAGGGCTTGGAATCTGAAGGCCATGTAGTGTAGATCACCATTAACTCTGAGGTGTGTGTAATGGAGACACTGGGAGGATGTGGGTATCCTAAGGGACCGCCCCTCAAGGGAAGTTCCTAATGGCTTTCCATCACACAGGACCCTGAGAAAGATGAGGGTTCATCATTTTGGGGGTGATCAAAGGTAATGAAAGAACTCGAGGAGGTGCTAGCTGCCCTGCTGACAGCCTTATTTAACAGCTCACTGGAACTGGCTGTGGCTCCGGAGGACTGAAGGACAGCAGACATGGTCCCTCTACATAAGGCCAGTAGCAACAGGGAAGAGGCTGATGACTATAGGCCAGTGAGCCACACCTCATTGGTGGGGAAGTTAATGGAAACACTGTTAAAGGAAAGGTTGGTAGAATATCTTGAATCCAATCGACTGCAAGACCAAAAGCAGCATGATTCAAGGGGAGAGGTTATGGCATATGAATCTGATTTAGTTATTTGACCAGACCAGGAAAATATATCAGAGGATGAGCAGTGGACATGACCTGTCTGGACTTTAGCAAGGCCTTCAGCACTGTGCCATACAGGAGACTGATTAAGAGACTGAGCAGCCTATGTGTGGGATCCAAAGTGGTGAACTGGATTAGGAACTGGTTAACAGATAGGTGCCAGAGGGTAGTGGTTAATGGCACTTACTCTAATGATGGGATAGTGACCAGTGGGGTAATGCAGGGCTCAGTCCTTGGACCAGTCGACTTCAATGTCTTCATAAGTGACATTGCAGATGAACTGGAAAGGAAGGTATGGCATTTTGCAGATGATACCAAAATCTGTAACCGGGTGGACAATAAGGAAAGGGTGGAAAGAAAGCATAGGAATCTTGAGGAAACTTAAGGGGTGGTCAAGAGCATGGCAGTTGAGGTTCAATGCCAGAAAGTTTAAAATTATGCATCTAAGGCATAGGAACCCAAGAACTGAGTATAGGATGGGGGGGAGGTTCTGTCAGGCACTGAGCAGGAAAGAGACCTTGGGGTTACCATATCTGATTACCTGAAGGTGGCAGGACAGTATGACAAAGCAGTGGGTAGGGCTGGTGGGATGTTGAGATGTATAGGGAGAGGAATCTCCAGTAGGAGGAGGGAGGTGGTGTTGCCACTGTATCCCTCGCTGGTGAGAGCCCACCTACAGAATTGTATCCAGTGCTGGAAGCCACACCTCAGAAAGGCCACAGGCAGATTGGAGGCAGTCCAAAGCAAGGTAGCTAAAATGGTGCAGGGGTTGCACAACAAGCCCTATGAGGAGAGACTGGAAGGGAGAAGAGCGAGATAGAACATGATAGCGAGCTACAAGTACCTCAATGGAGTGAACTGCGTGTAGGAGGGGAGTGGGGGGTGTCACAACCCCCACTCAGCAGGTCAGCCCTCTGCTCCCAAAGTGTCAACCTCTGAGCATAGTATTGTGAACAGTTAACAGAACAAGGTAACCCTCTTGTCTGTTTTGTGGGTTTGAGTCTCCTTTGTCCCAAGTTCTGGAGGGATCCAAACTGATAACCTCTTGTTAGCGTACCCAATTGTCAGGCTCAGATAATTCTGTCTTTGGGGGGGGCCAGATATCTTTGCCTATGGGCACCTTACCAGGTATTACAAAATGAACCCTTAGAACTCTATGCAAGACCTAGGGAACTCCTACCTGTTACCCAGTTTGGTACCACAATAAGCTCATGCACAGTGTCAACTGTAACCATCTAAGCTTCACTTATAAAAAAAAGTTTCAAGGCACACCAGGCAGTTTCTGTTTTTAAAATAGGTAAATAGTAAATACAGAACAAGATATCCCAACACATACAATCTTAAAAACAAAACAGGTTTAAAAGGGCAAATTCCTACAACCCATACACTCAGACTGGTCTTATCTAATGTATCCTTACTTTCTTAATCTTTCAGTGCTTTGATGTTCCTCTTTCTCAGTCAGAAAATGAACGTCTCTCTGTGACTCTAAGGTCTGCTCAGTATACTTAAAAGCAGTCCTGAGCTGGTCTTCTCTCTGAGGTCACCTAACTCCACCTTGATGTATTTTTATAACACAGGATGTCCTAATAAGATATTTAAAAAAAATAGGTGACATCAGTGAATTTCCTCTCTTCATGTGACTTCCCCAAACCAGTCTGTGATCTGCTTCACACAAACATCAAATTCTCTTTGATGTAATTAACTGACTTCCTCTGACGATACCCCAGACAAATGCATATTGGACTTCCCAATTTAGTCTGGGACCTGCTTAACACAGACATCAAAGTCTCTTTGATGTAATTAACTGGCTTCCTTGGAAGACACCCCAAACACGTGCATGTGCCCTTTTCTTCATAACACCTAGTACAAATCAAAGGATTTCCCTGAGGACGTCATAAATGGATATTTTAGTTCCTGGCTTCAAAGCAAACTGACAAGCTAATTGCATCCCAGATATCTGTAGTTTAACCTACGTCCTGTCCTTTGAACTTATATCTGGGGGGTTTGATGTGTCATTTCAGCAAGACAGTAGTTTCTCCTGACAGACACTCCCCTACATATTTTATATTGCAGAAAAAATATCAGAGTGTAATCAGAACCAACTGTCCACGTGCCACAATCCTCCCCACCTAGACTGAATTTGGGGGCTCTATCCCCTACATGGGATGAGCTTCTCTAATCAGTTCACTCTTCATAGACAAGAGACAGCCCATCTGAGTTCTGATTGGTCGCTCCAGCCCAATGTAGAATGGTCATGTCATACCCTTACAAAGCAAGACTCCATCTTAGCAATCTACCATTGTTTTTCCTCATCTGCGTCAGCCAAACCAGGGGGTTTTGGTCAGTCTGCACTACAAAATGTTACCCATACAAGTATGGCTCCAATTTCTTTAGGGCCCACACTATGGCAAGACGCTCCTTTTCCACCGCAGAGTACGCCTGCTCCCTGGGAAGTAACATTTTACTCAGGTAGGCTATTGGGTGATCCTCCCTTGGCTGGATGTCTGACTCAGTACTGTCCCAAAACCCACGTCTGAGGCATCAGCCTAAATTATAAAAGGTTAGCTATAGTCAAGACTTGTCATAACAGAAGTGCTGCATAGTGCCTCCTTTAGTTTGGAAAAGGCTTCCTCACAGGCTGGGTCCCAGGTAATTTTCTTGGGCATCCTTTTCTTTGTCAGGTCAGATAGGGGAGCAGCCAGGGCACTGTAATTGGGTACAAATTTTCTATAGTACCCTGCTGTCCCGAGAAAAACTCCTGACCTGCTTCTGAGTTTCTGGTCTGGGCCATGCCTGGATTACCTCTATCTTTATTCAGTTAGGATGGAGCTGTCCCTGGCCTACCACATGCCTGAGGTATGCCACCTCTCCCATGGCCACCTGGCATTTCTCAGCTTTGACAGTGAGCCCAGCCCTCTGTATCCTGCCCAGCAGTTCCCTAAGGTGGGAAAGGTGTTCCTCCCAGCTGGCACTAAAGATGACAGTGTCATCCAGGTATGCCACGGCGTACTCCTCAGCACCATTTAACACCTGGTTCACCGATTTTTGGAAAGTGGCTGGGGCGTTCTTCATTCCGAAAGGCATTACTTTAAACTCCAATAAGCCTATTGGAGTGATGAAGGCTGACCTCTCCCTAGCTCTGTCCATTAACTCCATCTGTCAATACCCCTTTGTCAGGTCAATGGTGGTAAGGTAGGTTGCCCCTCCCAACTTTTCCAGGATTTCGTCCATCCAGGGCATCGGGTGGGTGTCTCATTTCGTGACTGCATTCAGTCCATGATAGTCCACACAGAAATGAGTTGAGCCATCCGGCTTGGGTACAAGGACTACGGGTGAGGGTGAGGGCCAGGGACTGTGGGATCTCTGGATTACCCCTTGCAGTGTCAGTGGCTCAGTAGGTAGCACACTCGCCTCTGAGGCTGGGAGATCAGAAGGCTGTGGGTTCAGTTCCCACATCTGGCACTTGGGTTAATATCCCAGTACTGACACTGTAGTGCATCTTGAGAGGGGTGCTGCACTTCTGAGGTGTTGTCTTTCAGATGAGACATTAAACCGAGGTCCCATCTGCCTGGATTGGTGGTAGTTCAGGTGGATGTTAAAGATCCCATGACACTTATCGAAAAGAGTAGGGGAATTTCCCTGGTGTCCTGGCCAAATTTCCCTCATTCACTGAAAATACCACCAACAGCTTAATCTGGTTCAAGGTTAGTTAGCATTCATCTGTATCCCCCTCCCCTGGGTCATGCCTGAAAATATGCAGGATTTGTCTAGTGCACTTACCCGGTCAACAAAAACTAAATAAATAAATAAAATAAATAAATTCAGCATCTCCTCCACTTCCCTCCTAATGTCCTTTTAGACAGCCTCTGACATCCAGTATGCTGTCTGCCATATGGGCGTCTCTGTCCCTGTCTCCACATTATGTGTCGCTAAGGGGGTTAGTCCAGGCTTGGTGCTAAACAAGAGGGCAAAGTTTGCTAAAACCTCCCTTACTTCCTGGATCTGGCCTGGGGTCAGCTGGGGAGACAATTTTACTGCCTCCACAGTGGACTCCAGTTTACTCTCTTCCAGCAAGTCCAGAAGGGGTTCTCCTTCGTCCATCCTCTCCCCATGACTACACACTGCAAACACCAAGTCAGCCCTATTTGCATATGGCTTCATCATGATGACATGGTACATCCTTTTTGTCTGTCTTCAGTCAGGTAACTCCGCAATGTAGTTTAAGTAATTTACCTTCCTAACTACTTTGTACGGTCCTGCCCACTCAGCCTGCAGCTTGTCTTTCCGGACCGGAATAAGGACCATGACTTCCTGACCAACCATGTACAAGTGAGCTCTGGCTCTGCAGTCGTACCACACTTTTGTTTCTGTTGGGCAGCTGCCAGGTTGCTCTGAGCTGTCCCCATAAGCTCCTTCAGCCTTTCCCTAAACCTAAGGAAACAATCTACAATGGGAGTTCCCTGGGTGGCGTGCTTGCCTTCCCAGTCTTCCCAGATCAAGTATAGGGGCCCACGTACCCGGCGTCTATATAAGAGTTCGAAGGGAGAAAATCCTGTCAACTCTTAGAGCACCTCCTTGTATGCAAAGAACAGGTTGGGAAGGTATTTCTCCCAGTCCCTCCCATGCTGTTCAGCAAACGCCTGGAGCATTGACTTTAGGGTACCATTGAATTGTTCCACAAGTGCATTGGCTTGTGGGTGATACAGTGTCATGTATCTCTGTACCACCCCACACCTTCTCCCATAAACATTTCATCTGGTGCGACATGAAGGAACCCCCTCGATCGGTGATTACCTCCTGCGGAAACCCAATACGGGAGAAAATCCCAAGTAAGGCATCTGCTACTTTGTATGTCCTCAGAGAGGATAGGGCGACTGCCTCTGGGTACCAGGTGGCATAATCCACCACAGTCAGGATGAATCTCTTCCCTGAGGAGCTGGGGGTATTTAAAGACCCCACAATATCCATTCCCACCCTCTGGAATGGCTCTTCCACTATGGGCAATGGGATCAGGGCTGCTTGGGTTTTCTTGCCCACCTTCCCTATTTCTTGGCACCGGTGACAAGACCTGCAATACTTCTTCACCTGCTGGGTGAAGTTAGGCTAATACAAATTCTGGGCAACCGCTACATAGTGCACGCAATTCCCAGATGACCAGACAAGGGAATATCATGGGAAATCTTGAGCAACTGCTCACAATACCCCTGGGGAACAACAAGCTGCCTGCCTAGCATCCCTCCCTCTGCCTGTACTGCCTGAGTATACATAAGTTCATTTTCCCAATAAACCTCATGTCTGCCGTCACCTCCCTGTGTGCCATCCGAGTCTGCCCAAGCACTCAGCTTCTCTAAACTAGGATCACTTCTCTGAGCAGCTGCGAACCCCTCACACATTCCCAAGGCATGGGACAGGTCCCCTTCAGTTGCTAAACTAGGGTCCCTAGCACTAGCATCAGGGCACTCATGATCACTGTCAATCCCAACCCTCTGACAAGGGTCACCCCTCCCTCTTCAGAGTAACCCTCTGTAGCTGTGTGGTTACTTGCAACTGGGGAAATTTCTACCCCCTTTTTATCAGTCTCCCCATCTGGAGACACAGGCTGGGGAACCAGCCTCTCGGTGGTTTCCACAATGGTTTCTGTGGGGTTCAGGGAACTACAATTTTCCCTAGCAGCTTGGCTATGGGTAACTGCACATACCATCCCCTGCTGGAGATTGTTACCCAGGATCACATCCACTGCTAATGTTTTGGCTACAGCCACCTGTAGCACAGTTCCCCCTGTTTCACCTCAGTCTAGGAGAACACAAGCGAGGGGCAGTGTTTTCTCCCCACCCACAAAATCCTGTACAGTGATGTATTTAGTGGGTATAAGCTGACCAGGCTGTACCAGATCCCCCTTTACCAAGGCCAGGGATGCCCTTGTGTCCCTTAACCCCTGTGTCTGTACACCATTCACCATGACTGGATGCATGTGTTCCCTCATGTTCACTGGCATGCTTCCAGGGACACACGAACAATCCACTTCTTTTCAAGCACCCGGTTGTGTATTATTGCTCGCCTTTTTGGGACACTGTCTGGCAATATGCCCAGTTTCTTTACACAACCAACATGTATTTCTTACTTCAGAGAAATCTTTTCTTTGAAACCTGGGGCTAACTGGTTTCGGTGGAGTCAGTGAGGGTTTAGCTGCCCTGAAGGCGCACTTTTCCCTTTCTGCACTGCCATGCCCACCCCATTCACTCTCAGAGCAGGTCTGCTCTTGGCATAATGGTCCAAGAGTTCAGCAGCCTCTTGCACTGTTTTGTCATCTCGGTCCTCCAACCAGGTTTTCAGCTCTGCTGGGCACGCCCAGAAAAACTGTTCTAATAAAATCACATTTTCAATTTTGTCAACAGAGTTTGCTTCAATTCCTTCCCATCAACATTTTAAAAACTGGTGTTGTTTCATGGCTAGCTCCTCGTAGCTCATATCAGGGCTTCTCCTGAGCTTACCGAATTTAGCTCTATATGATTCAGCAGTTAATTCAAACTTTTTTAAAAAAATGCAGCTTTAAGTTTGCTGTAATCATCACTGTCCTCATTGTCCATTTAACCCAATGCATCCTGAGCTTTCCTGGTAAGTAGCGGGGATAGAAGAAAGCTCTGGACTCTCTAGGAATTTTAGCCTGAATACAAACTTTTTCAAAAGAATTTAAAAAGGCATCCATATCCTCCTCCTCTTTAAATTCAGCTGTTAATTTGGAGTTCAATTTGTAACCTGGTCCTGCAGTTCCAGTTAAACCCAAGCCACTTACCTGTTCTGGTGCTGCTGGTTGGAGTTGTATCTTCTCCAGTTCGTGTTGCCTCTGGCGCTCCTGCTCTGCATGGTCAGTGTCCCTCTGTTCTCGCTCTGCCTCTTGGCATTCTCACTCTGCCTCACGGTCCGCCTCTTGCTTCTCTCGCTCTGCCTCACGGTCCACCTCTCACTTCTCTCATTCCCTCTTCTCCTGGAACTACAGCTCCATCCTGCACAACTCAGTTTGCAGCCTGAGTACCTCTGGATCCAGGATACTGGTGACCTTCCCCTGCTGCTGTTGTGGCCTTTCACTGACAGTGACCTTGTTGCCCTCCTCATCGAATCTGGGCACTGCAATGGTCGCTAGCCCTGCCACTCTCGAAGTTTGGTCCTTTTCAGTCATGGTCCATGACTCGCTGCTCTGGGTATCTGCTACCATCAGGGCATCTATGAGGTTCTGTTTGCTGGCTTTCACCGCAAATGGGACTCCTCTGTCCCTGCACAACTGCTTTAAGAAATCTACAGTGTGCCTGCTGTAATCGGAAGTCATCTTTCCTAACTACTGCTACTCTGACTGGCACTTTAGAAAAAAAAATAAAATGGGTAGGAACTTGATTGTAAGCCAAGGGATATAGTTCTGTTTCCTTTTGAAATAAAACACTGCCTTTCTTTCTTTTTCCAAGTGAGCTGAACAGTCTCAAGCTGACACACTGAACAAAAAAGCTTATACCACCAAACTTTTTCACACCGCTGCCAACCACTCTGTCACAACCCCACTCAACAGCTCAGCCCTATGCTCTCAAAGTGGCAACCTCTGAGAGTAATTTTGTGAACAGTTAACAGAACAAGGTAACCCTCTTGTCTGTTTTGTGGGTTCGAGTCTCCTTTGTCCCAAGTTCTGGCGGGATTCAAACTGATAACCTCTTGTTAGCATACCCAATTGTCAGGCTCAGATAATTCTGTCTTCAGAGGGCCAGATATCTTTGCCTACAGGCACCTACCCAGGTATTACAAAATGAACCCTTAGAACTCTATGCAAGACCTAGAGAACTCTTACCTATTTCCCAGTTTGGTACCACAATAAGCTCATGCACAGTGTCAACTGTAACCATCTAAGCTTCACTTATAAAAAAAGAAGTTTCAAGGCACACCAGGCAGTTTCTGTTTTTAAAATATACATCTTTACTTTAAAATACTGTAGGTAAAAATAGGAAAACAGTAAATACAGAACAAGATATCCCAACACATACAATCTTAAAAACAAAACAGGTTTAAAAGTGCAAATTCCTACAACCTATACACTCAGACTGGTCTTATCTAATGTATCCTTACTTTCTTAATCTTTCAGTGCTTTGATGTTCCTCTTTCTCAGTCAGAAAACGAATGTCTCTCTGTGACTCTAAGGTCTGCACAGTATACTTAAAAGCAGTCTTGAGCTGGTCTTCTCTCTGAGGTCACCTAACTCTGCCTTGGTGTATTTATATTTTATAACACAGGATGCCCTAATAAGATATTTAAAAAAAATAGGTGACATCAGTGAGTCTCCTGTCTTCATGTGACTTCCCCAAACCAGTCTGGGACCTGCTTAACACAGACATCAAAGTCTCTTTGATGTAATTAACTGGCTTCCTTGGAAGACACACCAAGCACATGCATATGCCCCTTTCTTCATGACACCTAGTGCAAATCAAAGGATTTCCTTGAGGATGTCATTAATGGATATTTTAGTTCCTGGCTTCAAAGCAAACTGACAAGCTAATTGCATCCCAGATATCTGTAGTTTAACCTACGTCCTGTACTTTGAACTTATACCGGGGGGGGGGTTGATGTGTCATTTCAGCAAGACAGTAGTTTCTCCTGTCAGACACTCCCCTACATATTTTATATTGCACAAAAAATGTCATAGTGTAATCAGAACCAGCTGTCCACATGCCACAGGGGGGAAGTTTAGGAGGCATGTGAGAAAGTACTACTTTACAGAAACAGTGGTGAATGCCTGGAACAGACAGAGGGGAATATTAGGAAATGGATAGGGAGGAGGCAGGGTCTCTGGAGACCAGTTAGGGTCTGGGGAAACAGACTAGGCATCTGGACAGACTGGGTGGACCAAGTGGTCCTTTTCTGATATCAATTTCTATGTTTCTGTTTCTGAGAGAAGCCTCAATCTGTGCTAACAATGAGGAGAGATGTGGTGAAAGAGATTGAATGCTGACCCAGGTAGGAGATACACCTGTTATTTGTAGTGGGAGTCCCAAATCAGGATGGACATTGAAGATACTGCCTATGGCAAAGGGTTTAGTGACTACCAACTGCTGCCAGAGGGCAGGCTGAGGTACACATGGTTATGTCAGTGCCCAGCACACCATCTGGTGAGAATAAGGAACTGGTTGACATGAGACACCAGAGCCAGGGTGGCCATCAACCAGGAGTGCCTGTGTGAAGGCACATAAATCAGTGCTGCCTCCTCATACTAACTGAATGGACACTACTGTGACATGTAGTATGTGTGAAGCCGAAGCTCATAGCAAGTTGGAAGATCAGACAGATTCAGAACAGAGTAGGAAAGGCTCTGACCTGAGATACAATCTCACCCACTGGTGATTTCTAAGGAATAGGAGGGGTCATGTAGCTCCTGAAGATGTGTAAAGGGTACAATCAGAGACCCTGAGGTACGTCTGGGATCAAGATCGAACCCATCTTACAGTGCTAACCATGAGAGCAGTCAGGGACTTGCAGATGTTCCTCGAGGATATCTACCTCCACTGAGCTACATCATGGAACTGCGAGTCATTGGTGTCAGGACCACCTGGAAAATTCTGCTAACTGAGGTCACCTACTTTGATGTACCTCATCGCCACCTCTATAATGTGCCAGCCCTATCATGCCTCAGTTCTTTTTCCCCAACATCAACTGCTCGTCGGCCCACCACTACTAAGAACACCATCAGACTTTGCAAGGATCGCTAACACTGCTACTTCTTAATTTTAAAACCTAATCCTTTTATGCGGCCATCAAAAGAGAAGGAAAGTTGTTTCACTATTGTCGAAGTGGTGATCTTAAGATATACAAGCACAATGACTACTCCATGTGCATTCACTGCTTAGGCTTTGCTCACAATGTGAAAGCCAGCAGCATTTTTCAGGGCTCAACCAGGTCACTAAGAGATGTCACAAGAAGGCCTTGGAATTATATTAAAAAATCAAGGCAATAGGAGAAGCAAGGCATGTTGAAGGTGGTTTCACCATCGTCAACTGCACCCTCTCTCCTGGGTTCACCGTTGATGTGCTCTTCACTGTGGTTGATGGCATTTGCTACTGGTGCAGCAAAATAGAGGGACAAGTCTGCTAAGTTACTGAACAGACACCACCATGCAGACAAGAAGAAGAAGCACAAAGAACACAGGATGCCTCTCCAGCCTGGTCCTAGTCTTCTATGAAAAGAGGTAAGTCAAGTGAAAAAGACGGTACCCAGGCCAAGATCTCTGGATCTGCTGCCCCCGACTGACTTTCAGACACCAAGGTTGAGGTGTGGCACTGGCTTTAATCCCCTGTTGGGGTGAAGGGGATTCACAGCTGATTCTGCTGTCAGGCAGTGTCCTGCCAATGGTTCCTTTGTGGATGACTGTCGAGGCTCATCGATGCACAGCTTCTCTATCAGATGATATCTGTGATGTTTCAAAGACTAATGCACTTGCCTCCCTCACTGACACCCTCTGAGTTTTCACAGTCAACTTTGTCAATGACACAGGTATTCCCTCTGCCTGCCATAATGCCAAACAAGAAGTGTACTAAGTCAATGGTAAGTCCATTGACTGTGCCCTGTTCCCAGCATTCTATGCTCATCGACCCCGGGCCAATACCCATCAAAGAGGAGGAGGAACTGGAATGCAATCCAGAATATATGGAGGAAGAACACAGAAGAAGATCTGGATCCCTTGGATAAATGGGCTTCAGCTCTACTTTGTCCTTCTGTGGTCAGAGAAATGTGAAAAACACTCCAAGTTCCCCTACAGAGATGACTCTTTTCAGGTTTTTGTTGGGCAGGTTCAGTCCAAACTGTGATTTATGGTTGAGGAGGAGGACTCCTCTAAGAGAAATCTCTGAGTTCTTGGTGGTATCTGCCTCCCCTATGGTACTTATTTCTCCAATCCATTCGGCCCTGGAGGATGCCACCCTAATTGCCTAGCACAGACCCAGTGCTCTGCCAGCAGAATGAAGGAAGGAAGATAAACAGCATCCAGCACCTTCTGGTAAGTGTTATGATTCCTCTCAACTAGAAAGTGATTCAGTGGTGATAATGGCTTTCCAAGACAGGTGAAAAGCTCCAAAACGCATGAACTGTCTTCCTCCTGCTAAGGCGCTGAGGAAGCTTGATACCTTGGGAACATGTTTGCTTCAAACATCTCTTGGACTCCGAATTGCTAATTACCAGGTATATGTTGTTAAATATCAGAATTACCTGTGGAAATCTAAGACTACAACAGCCAAGAAGCTGCGAGATACCCCTGATAAGCTCACGGCCAGCAAACTGTGGCTAATGGCCTAGAGGCTAGAAGGCATTTAAGATCTGCCTATGATGCCTCAGATGCAACTGCTCATGTGACTGCCTCCAACATTTGCCTGCATTGTCACTCCTGGTTATCTGTTGTTGGTTTTGCATTTGATGTCCAACAGTCAGTCCTTAATGCTTCCTTTAGAGGAAAGCAGCTGTTTGGTATCGATGTTGAGTCTGCCCTACAGGACCTTCAGAACCAAAATGACTGTAAGGTCTCTGCACATACTGAACCCTAAGCACTGAGGTAGGATGGGGCCAGAATTCATTTAGAAGGTCCCATGCCCACTCCAGAAGGGGTTACTCTAGGTGTCCCGGCTGTGGCTCGCATCCACAGGCCTCCCCTAAGGCCAGTTTGCCTGCCAGTGTCCATGCCAGGCTCACCAATGGTACCAGTACTGGTGGCACCCCCAGTGCCTTCTGACTAACTACCTTCTTCCAGCTCTCCCTGTACGGGGTGTCCAGGTAAGGGGCTGTATCTCCCTCTTCCTACTAAAGTAGAGGGAGATCACTACATATGTTTGGGTGTTGGAGATGTTTCACTGAGGATGCACTCTAGAGCTCCTCTCTGTCCCTCAGTCCTTGCCCAAAAATGTCTGAGGCCTCATCCTGTTTATAGAGTACAAGATGTTTCAAATGATCTCTCTGCAGTCCCTTCTCCCCCTGCTCTTAAGAGAGGATTGGATAGCTGCTCTGGATATGAGGGATGCTTACCTCCATATCAAGATCTGCAAGCCTCACAGGCAATACCTGCAGTTTATTTTCCAGGCTCATAATATCAGTTTTGTGTATTGCCCTTTGACTTGCCATCTGCACTGCATGTATTTACCAACTGCTTTGCAGTGACTGGAGCGGCCCTCTGACAAGAGGGCCTGTACGTATTCCCATGTGTCGATGACTGCAGCAGTAGTAGTATTGTTTATTGTTCAGCAAAATGCTATTACAATACTCTAAAACTAAGACATTCAAAACAAATAACTCATGTACAAAACGCTATGACATCAAGCATGCATAATATAGCATAAATAATTATCCAGGACAAGTTACATGAAAATATAAAATCCAGATCTAGAGTTTACACAATTAGTACTAATCCAATAAATAGTGAGAGATCAGAATCAATAGTAAAATGCGCAGGTTCAAAATAACTCATTAAATCTGCTTAAACGTTAAACCTGCTCCCATCCCCCACGGGTCAGAGTCAATGACTGGTTTTTGAAGGCCCCACAAAGGGAAGTAATTGTTTACACACTGTTCTGCACCATACAACTGTTAGAACAGTTGTTTTTTTTGTTGACGAAGCCAAAGTCAGTTCTCATTCCATGCCAACATCTCCAATAATTGGAGCTGTTCTGGAAATTGGGCTGGGTCGGGCTTTCCTGCCCTCGGACCATGCTACTGTGCTGGTTTCCAAGGCTCAGCTGGTCTCTTCCAGCAACTATGTTTTGGCCAGATGCATCTTACATCTTGTGGGCCTCATGGCTGCTACCATTCTGTCTTGCTGGTGTATCGGCACATGAGGATTCCACAGTGGTTTCTCTGTGCCCAGTGGGCTCGGCATTTTGATGAGGTGGAGTATCTCACTGCAGTGACCCCTCCACTCTGTTACTCCCTGCTGTGGTGATTGGACCACTCCAACCTCAAGACAGGATCACACTTTCTCCATCCAGCTCTTCTAGTGATGATGGCGAATGCCTCGGGTTCAGGGTGGGGTGCCCTTCTGGGGACTAAACAAGGGCACCAGGCAACTAACAAAGCCTTTGTTAGTCACCTGGAGCCCTCATTTAATCACCACATGCTCACTGTAATATATAAAAATGATGTTTGTTACCCCCATAGACTAATGTCACGCATCCCCACACTCTCACTGTGATCACGTCATAAAGTTGGCTGAGTGCAGGGCGGCACGGGGACAGATCTAATAACCGGGAAGTGCCTGGGTGCCAGTTAAACAAATTTTACAAGTGCTCTGCCAGGGAAACTGATGGATATTTTTGAATCTTATATGCCTCAGCAGTACTTCAAAGAGGTAAGGCACCTAACTGTGGCCTACAGATCTACATTAATTTAACTTGGGGAGTCTCTTTCAGTAAAGATTACAACAAATAAACACTGAAAGGTGGTTTTATTACTGTTCTAACAGAAAGTTAAAGGCAGACTACACCTGGGAGTGAGAGAGTGGAATGTGTGTTGTCTTCCAATATGGCAGGGGACACTCTGGTGAACAGTGTCACCTTACCCCTGTATGTGAGGGTATCCCTGGACTATGATCAGCCTCCCTGACTACAAGAGAGAGTTACTGTGTGGTGTCAGTCCTCAGCTGAGACAGAATGAGACCGCAGTAGCTGAGTGCATCATAGGACTGGACAGCATCTGGTCAAGGGGGTGTACAACAAAAGGGAAAATCCCTCCATAGTCAAGCAACTTGCCAAAACAAAGAAGGGGACAAAGGGCAACAAACAGCCATGGCACCCTTATCTGGTACTCTGTTACAAAACTTGTAAAGTTCTCATTAATAAAACTGAAAACATGGATGCGTCGTGTTAGCTCCAAGGATTCAGTAATGGAACAAAGACATTTTAATTACCTTATGTTAATTTTTATTATCTTGGCAGAATACTGTGTTGAGACTCCAAAAACACTCTTGAATCCAAATGTAAATTAGAGACGGGAAGGTCAGCTCTGTGGCAGATAAGGAAGCCCCCCCCCCCCGCGCATGGGCCAGCTTCAACTTGACTCTGAAAATCAGAGCTGTTTGTGTCTCAACTCTGATTTACTCAGTCCAGTCAACTGACAAGGTTTGTGTTGAATTGGTCTAGATATCGTGATTAGAAGCTTAAAGTGCAAGTGTACTGTTGGAATGAATAGTAACTTTCAGAAGTAGTCAGCTATCACTTCATATATATGTATATATATATATATATATATATATATATATATATATATATATATACACATACATATGTGTGTGTGTGTATATATATATATATAAAATACTTTTTCTTTTCTGTTTTGCTGATTATAAGATTTTTGACCTGACAGTATTATGTGTGATGTGCGCAACGGGATTCTACCTGGAGGCTGACATAGGGTAACCAAGAAGAGATAATCTCCTGCTACTTGATGGGTAGCTTGTGTCACATATTACCAATCAGATAGCAGGGCTTGTGATGTAATGAGTGAGGTCACATGCTGATGGTGCAGTGGGAGGAACAGACCTAGCTGTTATCTTCATCCAGGGAAAGCGCTGCTTTTTACATCACACCCATTGCTGTTTGGTGCAAAACCAGCAAAAGAGCACACTGAAAAAGAAAAACACTTCAGAAATAGAAAGCAATAAAGGACTATAACAAACTCTGGCTGGAGCCAATACAGCTGCAGCCGAGGTCACGGCAGAACACGGCACTGACCGCCATGTCCAAGATGGCCACCGGAGTTCTCTGCACAAGCGCGATGACTCGTGCATGTTTACTAGGCTCCAATCAGTCAAACTTTATTTAGCCAGGCAAGTTACATCATTGAGCAAGCTCATTTTCAAAATGGTCCTAGGCACATAGGACAAATTCAGTCACAGTAACATATTAGTTCATGATACACTAGACAGTAATACAGGAAATAATAACAATACAGGATCAGTTGGCATGAACGCAAGGCTTGGTTTGTAACAGATAAACAGACAAGCAGTTCAACATATGCTAGTGGAGATCATTATAGTATTAACGGAGGTAGGGTGTGAGACAAGTGGAGGGGAGAGGAAAAGGTAGTAAACAGGACAAGTAAATAGACAAAGAACCTCTGTGCATAAACACTGAGGCAAGGGTTAACCCAAAGGGCATTTGGCTGGGAAGCCAAGTTTCAAGAAAATACAAAATCACACATGCCCCCACAATGCAAAGCATCATGGGCTACATATGCAAATCACCACAGAATGTTATGCTGGTCCAACTTTAAGCAGAATTGCATGGTGCCGAAAGGTCTCTCACACAGTTTGCAAAGGGTGCTAACAGAAGACATAGACACGTGTTTCGTCCTACCAGGACTCATCAGTATGCCTCGTCTGTTTGACACCCCAGTGGAATGGACCAGTTCACCACAATATATCCCAGGCACACTGCCTTAGGGGTAGCTGGTCCATTCCACTGGGGTGTCAAACAGATAAGGCATACTGATGAGTCCTGGTAGAACAAAACATGTGTCTATGTCTTCTGTTAGCACCCTTTGCAAACTGTGTGAGAGGCCTTTCGGCACTATGCAATTCTGCTTAAAGTTGGACCAGCATAACATTCTGTGGTGATTTGCATATGTAGCCCATGATGCTTTGCATTGTGGGGGCATGTGATTTTGTATTTTCGAAACTTGGCTTCCAGCCAAATGCCCTTTGGGAAACCCTTGCCTCAGTGTTTATGCACAGAGGTTCTTTGTCTTTTAAATAGTTTTTTATTTTAATGGGTTCACCACAATATATCCCAGGCACACTGCCTTAGGGGTAGCTGGTCCATTACACTGGGGTGTCAAACAGACAAGGCATACTGATGAGTCCTGGTAGGACAAAACACGTGTCTATGTCTTCTGTTAGCACCCTTTGCAAACTGTGTGAGAGGCCTTTCGGCACCATGCAATTCTGCTTAAAGTTGGACCAGCATAACATTCTGTGGTGATTTGAGCAAGTAAATAGACAGTTCAACGTATGCTAGTAGAGTTCTTTAGAGTATTGAGGGAGGAGGTGGTTGTAGACACAGTGGAGGGGAGAGGAAAGGTAGTAAACAGGACACAATAAGGAGAGGGAAGGGGCAGCTAATAGGTTGGAGGCCCCAAGTGAGATAACTCAAGGAGGGAGGGAGGAGGTAAAGGGGAGTAGTACCTTAGCGGGATGCCAGCTGATGGGGGAGATAAGACCAGTGAGTCTGGAGCTAGTGTCTTGTTCAGAATGAGTAAGTGCTTCTTACTTGAAGCAATCACATGCCTTTTTCAGGCATCTATAGACCAGTTGTCTTAATAAGTGGGGGCTTGGCAGCAGGGAGCAGTGGCCATCTTGGACACAGTGGACTATGCCGCTGAAGTTCAGTGCACATGCACAACTGTGCTGTGTTTTGCCCACAGACAAAGTAGTGCGGTGGACACACAGTGATTGCTGTTCACCCCCACTACTAAGTCCATTCAGTATCTAGTAAGCTCCCTTTTTCTACCATGATTACAATACATCTGCAAGGCTATGCCCACTACAGCCATAAAAATTACTAACATTTTCTGCATGTAATTTTTGGTGTTACTAACTATTTAATTCCTGTTAAAAATGAGCAACTTGGTAAAAAGAAAACTTCAAATAACTATGTTAATCATTAAATGACAAAAGCCTTCCCTGTGGCATGGTGGGCTGAGGCACTGGTGCAATACCGCCTACCACCCTGGTAACCCGAGTTTGGGAATGAACCAGAGTCATGTGGAGGCCAGCAAGGGAAAGGAGGATTTAGTGTACACAGACAGCTCACATCGGGGGAGCGGACAGCATGTGCAGCTGCTTGGCTGCCACCTAGTGGAGGCTAGATGGTGCAGCGTGCTTTCACCACTTAGAGGGCCAGGTGCAGATGTTCTGGAGCATGCTGCGCATTTATGATGCATGTCCCATCACCGCTTGTGAGCTGACCTCTGAGAAGATGAGAAAACTAGGAGGAAATGACTCTGGCTGCACTCAGACCCTGCACCCATTGGTCCAGGCTCCTCCACCACTGACTGGATCCATTCCTAGGCAGAGGTAGCGGTGCCTGCCGCCCCCCAACCCCTGGAGGAGGCAAGCACTGGGGAATAAGTGTGATGAGATAAGCCCAGGAAGAAGTCATGGTGGTGGGGCTGGGGCAACTGGCACGAGGTATGCTAGCCGGCACGGCAAGAGGACAAACAGTGAGGGGGGAAAATGAGACAAAGAAAAAGCATTTACAGGGGGAGTAGAGCAGCCTGGTTTTGTGATTTGACCCAGTCTGGATCTGCCTCCAATCTGTTTCTGGCCCAGTCTGGAAAATGAACTTTTCTTATTTTGATGAATCATGGTCAGTGAGAAACTTGCAGAAAAAGATCAGTCGGAATCAAAACCGGCTTTCAGCCCCTATTCTTGTTAAAAATCTCAAAAAAATTAGAACACTCCAGCATTTTAGATGCCCACATCCTGAAAGGAATATTAGTCTGAGATCCATTCACAGTCTTACCAGGAGGAAAGGGGCACAGACAAGAACAGGATGTTACCCTGTCTCCCAGAAAGTACAGATGGCAGGCTGAGCAAGGCTGTGTGCAAACAGACCTCCAGGTAACTTGATTTTTTAAAAGTGTGTCTCGCTAAGGGCTGCCCAATGACACAGTGGTAGTGCATTGCACTATCATGCCACAAGTGGGGTTCAGGAGCAAGACTGGGATGGTGGCAAGTGTGTGGCCAAAATATAGGAGTACTGCCAGCAACAGGGTTTCCTCGATCAGGAGGAAGGCATCATACAACCATAACATCAGCAACCCCGTGGTAGTCCCCACAAAGGCTGACCTTCCAGCCACAGGAGAAGCTGTCTGTGGGTGAGGCCCCGAGTGTGCCTTGTGGCAACCCAGTGAGAGGTGGGCGGTGGGAGGAATCAGGAGAGAACACTAGCGGTAAAAGAGCTCCACCATCTAGATGACAGCTGTCTGCAGTCTTAGCCCCTTCCCATGTGTAGACCCTGCAGGGACACAACCTGACTGGAGGGCAGTGGACCAGAAAGTCAGACTGGCCCATTCAGTCGGACCAGCTGGACTGGGCGCAAATTTTTTTGGTTTGGATAGTGTGGCTGGATAGGCCAGTCTGGCTTTTATCAATATTGTTTTGTTCTGGCAGTCCAGTTTTTAACAGTGCCTGGGACTTGCTGAAAACTGGACTGCCATACCGGGACCAGACCAGATCAGCAAAAACGAGACCAGCACATCTAGCAAGATTCTCAAAACCCAGTCTGGCTAGACCAGATAATTTGTTCTGATTCTGGCAGTCCGGTTTTCACCCATGCCCATGGAGGAGGCTGGGAGTTTGTCATCTGGATGGAAAAGCCTGAGGGTTGGGAGGACTGATAGGTGCTGAGAAAAATCTAGATGCAGAACAAAAATTAAGAAAATCCTAGATAAAGCAAAAAAATAAAAAAGGTGTTTCACTAGGTGCTAGCAAAATATAGTTAATACATTCATACTGACTGCACCTCAGCAACACATTTTTTTTGATAAGAAGGTTGGATACTTCAGTATTTTAATGGGGTGAAAGTCAGTTTTTACATGTTTCCCACCAGCATGGATTCTGTACTTCACTTAGTGCTGTGGCTGGGCAAATCCAGCAGGGCACTGGTACCGCTGAATGTTTCCCACAATGCAGCACTAAACAATGATCCCTCTAAGCCTTGGGAAACTGCTGCAGTTCTTCTGCAAAGTCTCGGGGAGGGATACGGCAACACTTCAGTGCTTTGAGTTTCTTTGCTCCCATATTAGCATCCCCTAGGTATGACAGCCACACATTCAACACCTGATGTTCCCTTGGGCAAGTGCTGGCAATGGAACCACAAGACATACACCTGTGCTCTGTACTAATTACAAAGACCCCATATTTTACTGTAGATAAGTCACATTTGGTTCTGCTGTGCGTAATATCTGTTAAAGAGCAGTGAATGTCTTTGGGAAAATGAATGAAAACACAATATGCAGACACAGTTCATCTTGTATTTCATACATCTTCTATGGATTTCTCCTCTCCATCATTTATTACTGGAGAAAATTTACCACAACAGTAAGATCTTTATCCCTTAATGTTCATCTGCCTCTGTTCCCTAACTGAAATTATAATGCTTCATTGTGACATCCTGATCTGTCATCAGAACTGTTTAGTGAGTCTCTGATCACAAGAGAGGTCCCAGAAGACTGAAGAAGGGCTCATGTGATCCTGCTCCACAAGAGTGGTATCAGGGAGGAGGCAGGGAACTACAGACCAGTCAGTCCTACCTCAGTAGTGGACAAGATTATGGAGGCACTCCTTAAGGAAAGGATAGTGCAACACCTGGAATCCATAGGAGCACAGGATCAGAGACAGCATGGGTTTACAACAGGAAGGTCCTGTCAAACTAATCTCATAGATTTCTTTGACTGGGTAACCAGAGTGGTGGACCAAGGGGGAGCAGTTGATGTCGCCTACCTTGACTTCAGCAAAGCTTTCGATACTGTTCCACATAGAAGATTGATTAATAAGCTGGGTAGGCTTGGGATGGGTCAGAAGTTGGTCAACTGGATGGCCAACTGGTTGATGGGCAGAAAACAGAGAGTGGTGGTAAATGGTATACAGTCAGAAGAGATGCAAGTCACAAGTGGAGTACCTCAGGGATCAGTCCTGGGGCCAGTCCTCTTCAATATCTTCATCAGTGACAGTGTAGATGGACTGGAGGGTAAGGTTTGTCCATTTGCAGATGACACCAAGATCTGCAACAGAGTAGATGATCCAGATGGGGTGGGCAGAATGAGAAGAGATCTGGATAAACTAGCAAAATGGTCAGAAGAGTGGCAACTGGAGTTTAATGCAAAGAAGTGAAAGATCATGCACATAGGGAAGAGAAACCCTGAAGCCACCTATAGGTTGGGAGGGGAGTTGCTGGCAGTCACAAGGGAAGAAAGAGACTTGGGCATCATCATCACCGATGACCTGAAATCATTCAAGCAGACCACTAAAGCAGTACCTAAGGCTAGGGGGATGTTGGGGTGTATTAGTAAGGGTATCACAAGTCGTAAGAGGGAGGCAATAATCCCTCTTTACAAGACACTGGATAGGCCCCATCTGGAGTACTTCATGCAGTACTGGAGGCCAACCTTCACAAGGACATTACCCAAATTGAGTCAGTTCAGAGAAGGGCAACCAAAATGGTGCAGGGCTGAATCAGAAAACATATGAGGACAGATTAACAGAACTCAATATGTATACCCTGGAACAAAGGAGGGAGAGAGGCGATATGATTGAAACATTCAAACACCTTAACGACCTTAACAAGGTGAAAGTCTAACATGTTTCAATAAAAGAAAAATAGCAGGACAAGAGGACACAGCATGAGATTAGAGGGAGGCCGATTAAGGGGTAATGTGAGGAAGTTCTTTTTCACAGAAAGGGTGTGTGGATGCATGGAATGTCCTACCTCAGAAACTGGTGGATATGAATACAGTACAGGGCTTCAGACAGGCATGGGATAGGCATAAGGGAGCAATACAGATGAGTATAAATAGATAGGCCATTGACAGAGCAAAGGCCTATGGCACATTCATAAGGTAGAAAAAGAAATGGACAGACTAGATGGGCCTTGCGGTCCTTATCTGTCATCAACTTCTATGTTTGTATTGTCATGGAAATAACTGTGATGTCACAAGCAGAGTATTATGACATTAGGTTGGGAGTAGCTGAGGAATACTCCAGGAATAAGTATCCCTTTTTTCATGCATATGACCTCAGTAATAAATAATGGGGATAAGAAATACACAGCTAATGAGAAATATAAGCTGCTTTGCATCCAAATATTAAGTTTTTTACAGTTCTTCTCGGGGTGTCAGTGGCTCTTTAAGCTACATGAAGAAATCACCAACTAGCTAAATCATGGCTAATAAATATTTTCTTTGTAATTTTTTAACCAACAAAGGCACACAGAGCTTCAACAGCTTGTTTCCAGGTTCGTCCTGGTGGTGGGTTACATGGCTCTGTTTCATTGATGTGGGAATTTTAGCCAGGGCAATGACGGGAACATTTAACTTGCGTATGGACAGCCACAAGAGGTGGACAGAATGGACACGGGTTTAACATCTACTCAGAAGGACAGAACCGCAGTAGTGCAGCACCCCCTAGTGTTGTACTTCAGTGTCAGTATTGGGTATTAGCCCAGGGTCCTGGTGTGGGACTAGAACTTACAACCTTCTGATCTGCCAGCCCCAGAGGCAAGCATACAACTTATTGATTAACTGACACTGCTAAAAGACTGCACTGTTCTGCTATATAAGTGGGGGGATAAGGTCTGACTGTTGAGAGGTTATCCGTCGGATGAAATGTTAAACTGAGTTCATTTCTGCCCATCTCTAGTTATTGTTCAGGTGGAAGTAAAAGATCCTGTAAGAGTTATTGAAGAAGAGTAGAGGAGTTTCCCCGTGGTGTCATGGATAGCATTCCCCCTGTCAGTAAACAGGTGGTCCATACAATACAATCCCCAGGACGCAGCTGGAAACAAGCTATCACAGCTTATTGTGCCTTTCCTGGTCATTATAAATCATTAACATGATTTCAACCAATCAGGGCACAGAGCCATTGTACATCCTATCCTGCATACGGTGTGTTCCCATGCAGGACTGTTAGAGGAGATCGCTCCACTTCACTTCCAGTGGGATGATGGCATGAGCAAATTAAAAAACAAAGGCTCTAAACCTAATTTAAAATCACTTGTGCTAAACTCTAGTGACATGATGTTAATAGGGCCTCTGAGGGGTGTTTCTTACGTTATAAGAGACTCCTACATATAAACATAGACTTTGATGGCAGATAAGCATCGCTTGGCCCACCAAGTCTGCCCATTTCCCTACCTAGAGGATAAGTTGCAGATCCTGTTTAACCAATGGCCTATTTCTTCCTACCCCCCCCCCACAAAAATTGCCTTATGTCTGTCCCATGCATTCTTGAAATCTCCCACAGTTTTAGACCCCACAACCTCCTCAGGAAGGCTGTTCCATGCGTCCACCACCCTCTCTGTGAAAAAATACTTCCTCACATTGCACCTGAGCCGTCTCCCTCTTTCTTCAAATTGTGTCCACTTGTTCTTGCACATCTCTTTTTCTGAAAGATGCTACCCTCTTGGACTTTGTTGATTCCACTGAGGTACTTTAACGTTTCTATCATGTCACCCTCTCCTCCTTTCCTCAAGGGTATACATATTAAACTCCTTTAGCCTCTCCTCGTATGGCTTCTCTTGCAGACCCTGCACCATTTTAGTTGCCCTTCTTTGAACTGCCTCCATCCTGTCTATGTCCTTGCGGAAATGGGGTCTCCAGAACTGGATGCAGTACTCCAGATGGGATCTCACCAACTGTCTGTACAGGGGGATAACAACTTCCTGTTTTCACCTGGTGATGCCTCTCCCTATACATCCCAGTATCTTCCCAGCCCTCCCTACCACCTTCTCACATTGCTTGCCAACCTTAAGGTCATCTGATATGATTACCCCTAGGTCCCTTTCCTTTTTTGTTGTTGTTACCCCCCATTGTGTAATCTTACCCTGGGTTTTTGTTTCCCAGGTGCATTACTTTGCACTTCTTTGCATTGAATCCAAGCTGCCATACTTCTGACAATTCCTCCAACCTTGCCAAGTTCCTTCTCATCCTTTCCATGCCTCCTTGTTTATCAACCTTGTTGCAGATCTTTGTGTCATCTGCAAAGAGGCATACTTTTCCTTCCAGTCCCTCTGCAATGTCACGTATAAAGACATTAAAAAGGACTGGACCCAGTACTGAACCCTGCGGTACCCCGCTAATAACCCCTCTTTCTTCAGAGTGGACTCCATTTACAATCACCTTCTGTGTCCTGTTGTTCAGCCAGTGTTTTACCCAGGCTACCACCCTGGGACCCACTCCCAGGCTGGTTAATTTGACTACTAATCTTTTGTGCAGGACTGTGTCAAATGCCTTGCTAAAGTCTAGGTAGGCCATGTCCACAGCCCCTCCCTGGTCTACTACTTTGGCCACCCACTCAAAGAAATCAATTAGATTCGTCTGACATGACCTTCCAGCTGTCAACCCATGCTGCCTTGGGTCCTGTGCCCCACTGGCCTCTAGGTACTCAACAATTCTTTCCTTCAGAAGTGATTCCATCACTTTCCCTACCACAGAGGTCAAACTGACAGGTCTATAGTTTCCTGCCTCTCTCTTGCTCCTACTTTTGTGAAGGGGGATCACATCAGCCTTCTTCCAGTCTTCAGGTACCACACCATCCTCCCATGATTTGTTATAAAGGGTAGTCAGTGGTGTCACTAGTTCTCTGCTTAATTCTTTTAGAATTCTGGGGTGAATTACAATTGGCCCCATTGCTGTGTCCACCTTCAGTTTTAGGAGTTCTTTCAGAACCCTTTCTTCTGTGAAAGGACTTTGATCGACCCCCTCTCCAGAGTGCTTCTGTTAATTGGATTAGGCACCTCCCCCACTTCCTCTTTTGTGAATACTGAACAGAAGTATTCATTCAGTGTCCCTGCTTTTTCACTGTCACTCTCTGCCCACCCATCCACCATCCATTCTATTCAGCCTCACTATCCCTCCCTTTGTCTTTCTGCGCTCCCTGATGTACCTATAAAAGGTTTTATCCCCCTTCTTAACTGAGTTGGCCATCTTTTCCTCAGTTTGTGCCTTTGTTATTCTGCCTTCCCTCCCTGCTTCCTTCTGCCTTAACTGGTACAGTTCTCTGTCCTGCTCCTTCTGTGTTTCTTTATACTTCCCATATGCTATATTTTTCTCCCTAACCTTCACCACCACTTCTTTTGAGAACCATAGTGGCTTTTTCTTTTGTTTTGATTTGTTTATTTGCTTCACACAAAGGCTTGTTGCCTCTGTGATGGCAGTTTCGATATTTCCCCGATGTTGCTCCACCCCTCCTTCTAGCCTGTTTGCTAGTGCTTTTCTAAGGCACTCTCCCGTCTTGCCAGAGTCAGCCCTCCTGAAGTCCAGAACCCTCACTTTTGTATGGCTTGACTCTGTAGTTGAGTGTATCGTGAACCACACTGTTTGGTGGTCACTTGTTCCCAAATGGCTACCCACTTCTAGATCTGAGGTCCTCTCCCTGTCCCCATTTGAGAGTATGAGGTCTAAGATTGCTCCCTCATGAGTAGGTTCCAAAACTAGCTGTCTGAGTCATGCCACCTGAAGGGCATCAAGAGTGGCCCTGCTTTTGGATGTGGCTGCAGTAAAGGTGCTCCAGTTAACATCTGGCATATTAAGGTCCCCCATCAACAGTATCTCCCCTTTCTCTGCCATCCTAAGTATTCCTTCTATCATATCCTTGTCCATTCCCTCCCCCTGACATGGGGGTCTGTAAACAACCCCTGTACGGATTGTGGTGCCATTTCCAGTCTCTAAGGTGACCCACAGTGCCTCCTCTCCTCCCTGTTTACTCTTTTGTTCAGTTGCTTTTATCCCTTCCCTTACATAGAGAGCTACTCTCCCCCTTGTGTCCTCCCTGTCTCTCCTGTAGGTTGTGTACCCTGGTATGTTAACATCCCAGTCATGGTTCTCTGTGTACCATGTTTCTGTGACTGCTACGATATCCAGGCATCCCTCTTCCATCAAGACCACCAGTTCAGGGAGCTTGTTGCCCAGACTATCGGTGTTGGTACTCATTACCCTCCATTTCTTGATGGCCTTACCCCTTTTTGCTCGATCCCTGTCCTTATTGCGTTTGTCACTTTCTCCATTTACCCCTGCGCTTCTCCCTATTGACATCTCTATGTTGGTGTCTACCTCACTTAGTATCCTGATTTTTGAGGGGGCTACGATTTCCCTGCTCCTTTCCAGTGCCTCCCCCTTTGGCTAGTTTAAATGCTTGCCAATAAAGTATTTAAACCTATCACCTAGGATCCTCTTGTGAGGTATGGGCAGACAGAACTGCTCAGCTTCACAGTCCCCTCACCCAGTGTCTCTTATCCCATGAGAGACACCCCTCAAAGGACCTATTAACATATAAAGCATTCCACAGGAATTACAGACAGAGACATACAAAGCATTAAATCAGTGTTCTAGCTAGCTGACTATGGACAATGCAACTGACTGCACCGTATTGGCAAAATGGTGACAGGTGACATCCAACAAGTTATTAAAAAGGATCTCGTAATTCTCTCAGTAGCAAGTAGATGGGTCTTTTGTGACTCATCAGTTAGGCTGGGATGGGCCGTCACCTACTCTGTGTGTCTAATCAAAGAAAAAAAGAGAATGTGACAGTTTTGGATTATTATTGTGTATTGTTATACAATTTAGTTACCCATGCTAGCTGAACACTTGGTAGAACTATATGCAACAAATGCAGAAATTCATTTTCCGTCAATGCAGTAGGCATACAGTATACTGAAATAATGGTAAAAGTAGTTGTAACAGAAATTGATAGCAAAGCAACCAGAATTTCATTTTGCAATTTATTTCCCCAGGATAGCCCCAACTGAGATGCATTTTCTGTGTGCGTGTGTTGGTTGCTTGGCTTGTTTATTTGTTTTACGATGAAGAAGCTCCACTAAGCAGTGCTCATTTGCAAGGACGTCCTGAATAGGACAGGTGACAGTACATAAATCAACAGCACCACAAAACAGATTGATTGATAAAAATGTATTTTTATTCAGGTACAAACTTTAGGGATAATATCCCTGTTTTCAATATGAATGCCCTGTACAATATAAAAGTACCACATACAACAGTTTATACAACATTCAGTACAGCACCAAATACAAAAATACAACATTTGTTGGACATACAAAAACTATGGCACATAATTATCCACTCCATTGAAGCATGTATAGCAATTACATTGCAATTTCAAATGTTTTCTCAGAGCTGTCTGGAATTCAGATAATGAGTTTTTGGCCCTTAATTCTAATGGTATAGTGTTCTGTGTTTGTTCCACCATAGTTTGCAAAGTAATATCAGAGCATTACAAAGTTGTACATGGAATTTATAAGCAACAGGAACCCACAAATGTTAGGGTGGTGTACAGTAGAGACAAATAAAGTTATAAAGCATAGTAATTGAAAATAACACCACAGAAACATGGAATATGACAGCAGATAAGGACCCGCATAGCCCATTCAGTCTGCCCATTCCTCCCTGCCTAAAGCACACTACTATTACTGCAGACCATACCCAATCTACAGCTCCTTCTCCCCTTTTCCTTTCCACTATGATTCCCTTGTCCTTGTCCCATGCATTCTTGAATCCCACCACTGTTTTTGTTTCCACCATCTCCACTGGAAGGCTGTTCCAGGAATCCACCACTCATTCTCAATCAGTCAATCAAAATCTTTATTTATCCAGGCGGGCACCATTGAGCAAGGCTCATTTGCAAGGTGAACCTGGTCATGAATACAAAGTACAGTAGGCTGTGGTACAAGCCTGGGCGCAGCACAACTGGGATGTGCATGGGCGTTGACAGGGTGATATTCAGTGGAGCTGCGCCATGGCACAGCATCGTTGAATATCATTCCTTGGCTACCTGCAGTGCGCATGGTGCAGTGGCACTGCGCCAGTGCAAGTGGCCGGAGTGGAGCAAGGGGATGCGCTAGCGCAAGTGCCATTGCGCTAGGCGCAACAACCGCAATATTCAAAAGTGCACATGCAAATGGGACCATAATGCATGCAAGGCGCAAATGGGGTAATATGCATGTCATTATGGCCCCATTTGCATGCAGGTGCGCTGATTCCTGGTGATTTGCACCTGGCACCCTGCCAGGCTACAGCCATCGAGGACTGATGCCCCCTGCCCCCACCGGCAACATGCTCTGATGCCCGATCGCGGGCATATGTATAATTTGTAAATGTCCCATATCCCTGGTGGTCTAGTGGACCACTCGCAGCCCGATGACGGGCATATGTAATAAATAATAGTCCTGTATCCCTGGTGGTCCAGTGGACCACTCACAGCCCGATCATGGGCATATGTAATAAATTATGACAAACCAGTCAACTCTGGTGGTCCAGGTACCCCCCCCACCTGCCCACTGAGCCACAGCCCGCTTCCCCATCAGCGGTGGGTGGCAGCTCCCATCCACTTGCTGCCGCTGACTGACTCCATACAATAGGACTGTATGCCCATTGGTCACCTACACAGACCAGATATGTGGATGGATCCATTCACATTTCTGGACTAATAATAGTATCGTGAACTGCCTCCCATTAGCTCACGCTGTGGACCAATGGGCGTACAGCCTTACCAGTATGGAATCAGTCAGCGGGCGGCGGGTGGCAAGCAGGGGAGCTTGCCACTGCCACTGACCGGGTGGGGAGCGGGCAGTGGGTTCAGTGGGCGGTGGGGAGGGGTACCGCTGGACCACCAGGGTTGGATTGGTTTTTCATAATTTATTACTGACGCCCGCGATCGGGCTGCAAGCAGTCCACTGGACCACCAGGGATATAAGACTATTATTTAAAACATATGCATGTGATTGGGCTGTGAGCAGTCCACTGGACCACCAGGGATATGGGACTGTTATTAAGGAGGCAGTATAGCGCAGTGGTCTAAGGCTCTGAGCTGCAAATCTGGTGACATCCAGCAGACCAGACCTGGGTTTGAATCCCACAGCTTCCACTTGCATACTGTGCGACCCTGAGCAAGTCACTTAACTTCCTTGTGCTCCCAGGTCACATCTGGAAACAAGCTCCGGCTTAGTGTGCCTTTCCTGGTTAAACAATTTCACCTTTCCCTTTCCCTATTATATAAAACGTATGCCGGCGATCGGGCTGCGAGCGGTCCACTGGACCACCAGGGATATAGGACCATTCTTACAATACTAATGCCTGCGATCGGGCATGGGGGGACGCCACCATGAAGGTGCTGCCGGAGTTCGGGTGGCCACCCACAGGTGGCAGCTGCCATGTTGCGCCCTGCAGCATGGCAGCTCACCTGTAGGTGGCCAGCTGTTGCTCCTTTTTTTTGGATTAACCATGTGCAGCACAAGTAGAGGTTGCACCTGCATGGGCTCAGCACATCCCGGGCTGAATATCGGGATGTGCGGGGTATGCATGGGCATGCCCCCCCTACTTGCGCCGCATACATTACTGATGCACTCCGGTGCATCGGGATTTGTGCCAGGCACATTCCCCTTTTGAATATCGTGCTGGGGCACATCAGTGGGTTGTGCATGGTGTAACCCTTCTGAATATCCCACCCAGTGTATACAGTACAAGGTTGAAATAAATAAAAAAAAAAACAGCATTATTTTGCAGTTGAAGGAGTCAGCAGATGTACTATCAACCATAGACATACAGGGGTTATAAGCAGAGATCTTTTGAGTGAGGCAGCCGGCAACTACACATAAAGGGGAAAGAGGCCGTGTATGGGGTGGCAGGTTAGAGAGGTAAAGAAGATTACCGACGACTGGGGAAAAATTGGGCTAAAACCACAGAAAGTGACGATGGCTGTCGTGTACTTGTTTATTATGATAATGACGGAGGAGGGGTAGATAATTGGGACACTACTATGGATGGGGTGGGACTTTAGCCAGGCTGGAGTGGACAGGGAAAGGTGGGTGCAGCAGGAAGAGTTAATAGGGAAAGAGTGAGAGCCAGGGGTAGAAACATGGCGAGCATCAGGATGGAAAAGGGGGAGTTGCGGAATTAGTGGGCTAGCGGTGAGGAAAACATTTGCAAGGTACTTTCATGTAGCGATTGTAGAGCGCCTTGAAGATATTCAGGCTAACAGGGCAGCTCAGCTTCACATTCCTTTGTAAACTGTTCCACAGTGTGGGTAAAGAGAAGCTTAGAGCAGCTTTGCCGAAATGAGTTTTGACCCTTGGAACTTGGAGGGCAATTAGGGAATAGCTCTTTAGAGCGTAGGTGCCTAACACACTCCGGGGAATACAATCTGAGACATATGAGGGGAGCTTGTTGGTCACTGCTCTGAAGGTCCATAGGGCGGCATTTCTATTCTTTCTATAGTGAAGGGAAGTCTAGCCTAATGATGAGTACAGGGAGCAGTGGTGTGTGGAAAGTGGAAGGCCAGTAATGAGAAGTCCAAAAAGTGAGAGCACACCACAATTCTAGCTATTTAGCTCGATTTATTGCCAAAGTATTCATGGCCAGGAATCCAAGCGCCTCGGCTAGTTAGCCTTCAAAGGGGTTCAAACCCTTGTGGCCCCTCCCCTTCTCCTTCCTCCATGAACAGTGAACAAAAGTATTTTGATCAAGGTACGAAAGAAAAGAGAGCTTATGACATGTTCATTTACTAGTGCTACTGGTTTCTAGTAACAGTTTGGACAAGTGGAGGCTAACCAATGAATTTAGCTTGAGTGAGAATTGTAACCTGTTCCAAGATGTGGGAGCAAGCCAGCTGAACGCCATCTTCTGAGACCTTTTTCATAGCTGATCCCAAGTGGCATTGCAATCATACCAGATGTAGGCCCTATGATCTGCCATTGTAACCTGTGGCTGTGTAACAGCAGCTACCAGAACATGACATCCACAGCAGAAGAGGCTCCCATTGACTAGCTGTTTATGCCCGGTGGCACCCTTTCTCTGCTCCATCACCAACCTTCTCATGAACATACTGGTTATCCACCAGTCGCCGAGGACCATGATAGCAGCAGGTGACCTGCTATATCAGTCATGCGTGGGCCTGCAGGGGGCTGCTGGTGCAATAGCGAGGCAAGGATTTTCCCTCCAGCTCTTGGTTTTTCTTCTCAAGGGTGCAGGTGTGCAATGAAACGCACGCATCTGTATCTGGCATCTGCGTGTTCCCTCTGTACTGCCACCTGTCCTCCACTAGGTGGCAGTCAAGCAGCCAAATGCAGTGTTTCCCCCATCTCCGAGGAAGGAGAGCTGTCCTTGGGGCACACTCAACCCCGGCCAGCCCCCTAGTAACCCGAGTCTCTTCATGAAGCAGAGCCGCCACCGGCATAGTGTGCTGTAGCATTACTGCAGCAATACCTGGCTTTTTGCAGTCTTTTCACACAGTTGCAAAGTTTGGGACACTCCTTCCAAAGCTTTAGGACTCCTTTGTGCCCTACCCACCATCTATGCACAACCAACACAGGAAGTGGGTCATGTTTCCATTCTGGAGGCCACACCTCAGAAAGGATATAGACAGGGTGGAGGCAGTCCAGAGGAGGGCAACTAAAATGGTGTAGAGGTTGCATCAAAAGCCCTAATTAGAGAGACTGAGGGATCTCAACATGTACACCTTGGAAGAGAGGAATGTGAAAGGGGACGTGATAGAGACCTACAGATGCCTCACGGAGGTGTACAGGGAGCAGGAGAGGAGTCTCTTTCAAATGAAAAAGAGCATCAGTACCAGACAGTATGTGATTAGGCTGGGGAATGTAAAAGGGATATGAAGAAGTACTACTTCACTGAAAGAGTGGTAGACACCTGGAAGAGACTGCCAGTGAAAGTGGTGAAGGCAAAAATGGTAGGAAGCTTTAAAAATACTTGGGATAGACATAGGGGATTATTAGTAAATAGGCAGGGAGGAAGGAAGGTCACTGGATACCAGTGAGGGTCTGCAGAAACAGGCTAGGCAGAAACTAGTTGGACAGACTGAGTGGGCCAAGTGGTCCTTTTCTGCCGATAAATTCTCTGTTTTCTTTGGCAAGCGAGTTCAGCTTTGTTTGTTTTTCCAAAGTGCTTCCTGTTTTATAAAGTAACATAAAAAGCTGTCAATTACAGGGCTAAATTGCAGAGAATTTTCTATCAGAACAGGAAGCTGAACCATAATTGTTGCCCTCAGCTACTCATCAATGCTATGTTATTTTACCATCACATCCAAGGGAAAGAGGAATGCGACAGCTTACTCCCTCCACCAAGACATCTAAATTAAAATCATCAACAGCCATCTCTATTATTTTTTTTTTATTTTACCAGAAAACCACAAATAGCAGAGCACTCACTGACCCAAAGGGAATTACGTTCACACTGCAGTCAAGATACAGCATATGAGATCATATGTCTTCAGCAGCAAACAATTTATTAAAGGTGCAGAAAAGTGCATTTACACACAGAGCAGTGCTCCCACTGGCAGCCAGACATTTTCCACCTGCTCATGGCCCTTTATCAAAGGTCACAACTCCATATATTCATTTTATTTATATACTGAAAACTGGCAACCAGGAAAGGCACACTGAGCCAAGGCTCATTTCCAGGTGCAGCCTGGGGGAGGGGAAGGAATGGGGAGACAAAATATACTTCACATAGTCAAAATATACAAAGTATACATCGTAGAAAAGTGCAAGGTGCAGCAAAAATACAGTAATTAAACAATAAACACAATACAGTAGTATACCAACTAGTTTATCAAAACTAAAGCACTGATACAGGAACACTAAGGCTAAGTACAGTAGAGTATCAAGACAGAAATGAATTATGGCTAGGGCAGGAGCAGCTGGGGTCTAGGTCAAAACCACGCCAATACAAACGAACAGTCAAAAACCGCACTGCGCAGCTGGCCCATCAGCACAGTGGTAGCAGTACCGCTCACGCCGCCAGTGATGCATGTTCGGAGATGAGCACAGGGTGCCGGCTGGGGGGAGCCGATCAAGCGTCTCTCCCTCCTTTGCTGTAGGATATACATATTGAGTTCAGTTAATCTGTCCTCATATGTTTTCTGATGCAGTCCCTGCACCATTTTGGTTGCCCTTCTCTGGACTGCTTCACTTTGGTTAATGTCCTTGTAAAGGTGTGGCCTCCAGTACTACATGCAGTACTCTGGATGGGGCCTAACCAGTGTCTTGTAAAGAGGGATTATTACCTCCCGCTTCCAACTTGTGAAACCCCTACTAATACACCCCAACATCCCTCTAGCCTTACCTACTGCTTTAGTGGTCTGCTTGAATGATTTCAGGTCATCGGTGATGATGACGCCCAAGTCTCTTTCTTTCCTTGTGACTGTCAGCAACTCCCTCCCAGCCTATAGGTGGCTTTAGGTTTCTCTTCCTATGTGCATAATCTTGCACTTCTTTGCATTAAACCCAGTTGTCACTCTTCCAACCATTTTGCTAGTTCATCCAGATCTCTTCTCATTCTGCCCACCCCATCTGGATCATCTACTGTGTTGCAGATCTTGGAGTCATCTGCAAACAGACAAACCTACCCTCAGTCCATCTGCAATGTCACTGATGAAGATATTGAAGAGGACTGGCCCCAAGACTGATTCCTGAGGGTTCCCACTTGTGACTTGCATCTCTTCTGACTGTATACCATTTACCACCACTCTCTGTTTTCTGCCCATTAACCAGTTTGCCACCCAGTTGACCAATGTCTGACCCACCCCCAGCCTACCCAGCTTATTAATCAATCTTCTATGTGGAACAGTATCGAAAGCTTTGCTGAAGTCAAGGTAGGCAACATCAACTTCTCCCCCTTGGTCTACCACTCTGGTTACCCATTAAAAGAAATCTATGAGATTAGTTTGACATGGCCTTCCTTTTGTAAACCCATACTGTCTTGGATCCTGTGCTCCTATGGTTTCCAGGTGTTGCACTATCCTTTCCTTAAGAAGTGTCTCCATAATCTTGCCTACTACTGAGGTAAGACTGACTGGTCTGTAGTTCCCTGCCTCCTCCCTGTTACCACTCTTGTGGATCGGGATCACATGAGCCCTTCTGCAGTCTGCTGGAACCTCTCCTGTGCTCAGAGACTTACTAAACAGTTCTGATAATGGCTCTGCTAGTTCCACCCTTAGCTCCTTTAGTACCCTGGGATGTATGCCATCAGGTCCCATTGCCTTGTCCACCCTGAGCTTATTGAGCTCTTGTAGGACCCCTTCTTTTGTGAAGGGACTAGTGCACACCTCCCTCCCCCCCTGTGTCCATGGTGCTGAGCTGTGGGCCCTGCCTTATCTTCTCTTCAGTAAATACTGAGCAGAAGTATCTATTTAGGATATATGCTTTTACATGGTCCTCCTCCTCCTCATACACCCCTTATCCCCTTTGATCTTAGCAATACCCTCTCTGGACTTTCTCCTTTCACTAATGTATCTATAGAAAGTCTTGTCACCTTCTTTTACTGTTCATGCTAGTGTTTCCTCGGTTTGGGCCTTTGCCTGCCTAACTGCCTTCCCTGCTTCCCTTAGAGAAGTTTGGTATGCCTCACTATCTTCATCCTGCTGCATTCCCTCATATTTCCTGAAGGCCAGCCTTTTGGCTCTGACCTTTTCTGCTACTGTGTTTGAGAACCAAAGTGGTTTCCTTCTTCTTTTGCACTTCCTTTTCTCACTAACACAATGGGCTGTTGCTTCAAGTATTGCATCTTTAATGCTTGCCCACTTTGCCTGTACCCCCTCACCTGTATTTCTTTTTGCCAGGGCTAGCTTAACTTTGTTGGCCATCTTATCAAAAGTCAGCTCCTCTGAAGTCCCATATTTTTGCCTTGGAATGGAATGATTTTGTTCTAGTGGCCAAATTGAACCATACCATGTGATGGTCATTGGCACCCAGGTGACCTTCTACCTGGAGATCTGTGATCCTTTCCCTGTTAGTCAGTACTAGATCTAGGATAGCCCTGTCTCTTGTGGGTTGTTGTACCAGTTGTTTGAGGCCCTCCCCCTGCAGGGAATCCACCACGTGTCTAGTTCTGGCAGATGTCCCTGCTGGTATCGACCAATCTGTATCTTGCATGTTGAAGTCTCCTATTATCAGAACCTCCCCTTTAGCTGTCATGTTTTGTATTTCTTCTAACAGTAATGTGTCTATGTCCTCCCCCTGGTCTGGAGGCCTGTATACAACCCCAGATCGTATGGCCGTCCCATTTCCTGTTTCCAGGGTGACCCACAGTTCTTCTGGCTCCTTATATGTATTCTGAATTTCTGTAGCTTTGATATTTTTATTGATATAAAGAGCCACTCCACCCCTCTTTTTGCACCTCAGTCTCTTCTGAACAGTACATAGCCAGGTACTGAAGTCTCCCAAGTGTGGTTACTGGTAAACCATGTCTTGCTAATTGCTACTATGTCCAGTTTAGCCTCTATCATTATTGCTTGCAGGTCTGGGATCTTGTTTCCCAGACTGCGAGCATTTGAGTACATGATTTTCCATTGGCCAGATTTCGGAGTGTTAATTGTTGGGCAAGGTCTGGCATTTCCGCTGTGCATCGTATGGGGAGCAGGACCTTTTTCTTTACCTGGTGATGCAAATGAACTACAAACATGCTGAACTCCTGTTTGACCACTAGCTGAGGGGGGAAGGGTGTTCTTCCCATTCAACGTATGGGGTGCTGAACCCCTCTCCCCATTTGCTAGTTTAAATATTCTGCAAAGACGTCAAACTTCTGCCCCAATGCACTGACTCCCTCCTTAGTCAGATGCAGTCCATCAAATTTAAAGAACTTTTGCTCCCAAAACTGTCGCCAGTTCCCTACAAATCTTTGTCCTTTTTCCTGGCACCAGCCCTTGAGCCACATGTTTAGCTCCCCTAACTCCCCTTCTCTGACCTTCCGTCCATCTGTCCCCCTCTGCCAGACTGGCAAGATCTCAGAGAAGGAGATGCCAGATGAAATGGATGATAGTTTGTCACCCAGCCTTGTCAGGTGTTCCTTGGTCTCCACAACTGACCGGCTGGCGAGATCGTTAGTCCCTATGTGTACCAGGATGTCAATATCTTCTCCTGCTTCCTGAACAATTTTAGCAATGCAGTCAGTGTCTCTCCACGCTGATGTACCTGGGAGATTTCTGACCATTATCCCTGGCTGGAGATAAATATCAACTCCCCGAATCATGGAGTCTGCTATGATCAAAAGTTTTTTGGATTTTCTTTTTGCTTTTTTTGGTTCCTGTTTTGGGTGAGTTTTGTTGTGCTAGCTTCTGTGCTGCAGTGTCCTGCTCTGCAGTGTCCTTTTCCCCTTTGTTTGATTTCAGAGATAGAGGCAGATACCTGTTTGTGGAGGTGATATGTTGGAGAGCACCGAGTGATGGGGCACCCGATTTGCCCCTCCTAACCACCTGCCAACCTCCTGGACCAACTACCCTCTGCAGTCGAAGTGCTTCTGTTGGATGTTAGAGAAATGGTGGGCAGTTCTTATAATATATTTCCTCTTGAATATCCAGTTTGAGGCACGCAATCTCTGCCCATATTGCCTGGAGCTGAGCCCGTAGATCTCCAATGGCCCAGCACGTAGGACAGTGTCCTAAATCCTATAAAACTGCCCTTCTGAAGTGTTCCACAGTACCTGCAGTTAATGATATCCATTCCAGATAAGTTGCTGGGTTTATAACCTGGTCAGAGTAATAAGAAGGAAAAAAATGAAAGAAAAAGTTTGATTTTGTGTTTTCTTTGTTTGTTTTTGTATAACTTGTTATAACAAGTTAAAGTACTAGTACCCTGTAAATGAGTTCACTGTGTGGATACCCCTCGATCCGCCCTTTCCTGCTTTGCTACAGGAAATGTCACGACTGTGCTACCCTATAAAATGAGTGTGGTGGGGGATGGGGGGTGGCTGGGCCCTTCCCCTGCTGAGGACTGAGTATTCATGTAGGGAGAGCGACATGTCCAGGATGGAGTATTCATGTAGGAGAGTGACATGTCCAGGATGGAGTATTCATGTAGGGAGAGTGACATGTCCAGGATGGAGTATTCACGTAGGGAGAGTGACATGTCCAGGATGGAGTATTCATGTAGGGAGGTGACATGTCCAGGATGGAGTATTCATGTAGGAGAGTGACATGTCCAGGATGGAGTATTCATGTAGGGAGAGTGACATGTCCAGGATGGAGTATTCATGTAGGAGAGTGACATGTCCAGGATGGAGTATTCACGTAGGAGAGTGAATGTCAGGATGGAGTATTCATGTAGGGAGAGTGACATGAGGATGGAGTATTCATGTAGGGAGAGTGACATGTCCAGGATGGAGTATTCATGTAGGAGAGTGACATGTCCAGGATGGAGTATTCATGTAGGAGAGTGACATGTCCAGGATGGAGTATTCATGTAGGGAGAGTGACATGTCCAGGATGGAGTATTCATGTAGGGAGAGTGACATGTCCAGGATGGAGTATTCATGTAGGGAGAGTGACATGTCCAGGATGGAGTATTCACGTGGGAGAGTGACATGTCCAGGATGGAGTATTCATGTAGGAGAGTGACATGTCCAGGATGGAGTATTCATGTAGGGAGAGTGACATGTCCAGGATGGAGTATTCATGTAGGGAGAGTGACATGTCCAGGATGGAGTATTCATGTAGGAGAGTGACATGTCCAGGATGGAGTATTCATGTAGGAGAGTGACATGTCCAGGATGGAGTATTCATGTAGGGAGAGTGACATGTCCAGGATGGAGTATTCATGTAGGGAGAGTGACATGTCCAGGATGGAGTATTCATGTAGGAGAGTGACATGTCCAGGATGGAGTATTCACGTAGGGAGAGTGACATGTCCAGGATGGAGTATTCATGTAGGAGAGTGACATGTCCAGGATGGAGTATTCATGTAGGGAGAGTGACATGTCCAGGATGGAGTATTCATGTAGGGAGAGTGACATGTCCAGGATGGAGTATTCATGTAGGAGAGTGACATGTCCAGGATGGAGTATTCATGTGGGAGAGTGACATGTCCAGGATGGAGTATTCATGTAGGGAGAGTGACATGTCCAGGATGGAGTATTCATGTAGGGAGAGTGACATGTCCAGGATGGAGTATTCATGTAGGAGAGTGACATGTCCAGGATGGAGTATTCATGTGGGGAGAGTGACATGTCCAGGATGGAGTATTCATGTAGGAGAGTGACATGTCCAGGATGGAGTATTCATGTAGGGAGAGTGACATGTCCAGGATGGAGTATTCATGTAGGGAGAGTGACATGTCCAGGATGGAGTATTCACGTAGGGAGAGTGACATGTCCAGGATGGAGTATTCATGTAGGGAGAGTGACATGTCCAGGATGGAGTATTCATGTAGGGAGAGTGACATGTCCAGGATGGAGTATTCATGTAGGGAGAGTGACATGTCCAGGATGGAGTATTCATGTAGGGAGAGTGACATGTCCAGGATGGAGTATTCATGTAGGGAGAGTGACATGTCCAGGATGGAGTATTCATGTAGGGAGAGTGACATGTCCAGGATGGAGTATTCATGTAGGGAGAGTGACATGTCCAGGATGGAGTATTCATGTAGGGAGAGTGACATGTCCAGGATGGAGTATTCACGTAGGGAGAGTGACATGTCCAGGATGGAGTATTCATGTAGGGAGAGTGACATGTCCAGGATGGAGTATTCATGTAGGGAGAGTGACATGTCCAGGATGGAGTATTCACGTAGGGAGAGTGACATGTAGGATGGAGTATTCACGTAGGGAGAGTGACATGTCCAGGATGGAGTATTCATGTAGGGAGAGTGACATGTCCAGGATGGAGTATTCACGTAGGGAGAGTGACATGTCCAGGATGGAGTATTCATGTAGGGAGAGTGACATGTCCAGGATGGAGTATTCACGTAGGGAGAGTGACATGTCCAGGATGGAGTATTCATGTAGGGAGAGTGACATGTCCAGGATGGAGTATTCATGTAGGAGAGTGACATGTCCAGGATGGAGTATTCACGTGAGAGAGTGACATGTCCAGGATGGAGTATTCATGAGGAGAGTGACATGTCCAGGATGGAGTATTCACGTAGGGAGAGTGACATGTCCAGGATGGAGTATTCATGTGGGAGAGTGACATGTCCAGGATGGAGTATTCATGTAGGGAGAGTGACATGTCCAGGATGGAGTATTCACGTGAGGAGAGTGACATGTCCAGGATGGAGTATTCACGTAGGGAGAGTGACATGTCCAGGATGGAGTATTCATGTAGGAGAGTGACATGTCCAGGATGGAGTATTCATGTAGGAGAGTGACATGTCCAGGATGGAGTATTCACGTGGGGAGAGTGACATGTCCAGGATGGAGTATTCATGTAGGAGAGTGACATGTCCAGGATGGAGTATTCATGTAGGGAGAGTGACATGTCCAGGATGGAGTATTCATGTGAGGGAGAGTGACATGTCCAGGATGGAGTATTCATGTAGGGAGAGTGACATGTCCAGGATGGAGTATTCACGTGAGGAGTGACATGTCCAGGATGGAGTATTCATGTGGGAGAGTGACATGTCCAGGATGGAGTATTCACGTAGGGAGAGTGACATGTCCAGGATGGAGTATTCACTGAGGAGAGTGACATGTCCAGGATGGAGTATTCATGTAGGAGTGACATGTCCAGGATGGAGTATTCACGTAGGGAGAGTGACATGTCCAGGATGGAGTATTCATGTGGGAGAGTGACATGTCAGGATGGAGTATTCATGTAGGGAGAGTGACATGTCCAGGATGGAGTATTCATGTAGGGAGAGTGACATGTCCAGGATGGAGTATTCATGTGAGGAAGTGACATGTCCAGGATGGAGTATTCACGTGGGAGAGTGACATGTCCAGGATGGAGTATTCACGTAGGGAGAGTGACATGTCCAGGATGGAGTATTCACGTGGGAGTGACATGTCCAGGATGGAGTATTCATGTAGGAGAGTGACATGTCCAGGATGGAGTATTCACGTAGGAGAGTGACATGTCAGGATGGAGTATTCATGTGGGAGAGTGACATGTCAGGATGGAGTATTCATGTAGGAGAGTGACATGTCCAGGATGGAGTATTCATGTGGGAGAGTGACATGTCCAGGATGGAGTATTCATGTAGGAGAGTGACATGTCCAGGATGGAGTATTCAGTGGGGAGAGTGACATGTCCAGGATGGAGTATTCATGTAGGAGAGTGACTATGTCCAGGATGGAGTATTCATGTAGGGAGAGTGACATGTCCAGGATGGAGTATTCACGTGGGAGAGTGACATGTCCAGGATGGAGTATTCATGTAGGAGAGTGACATGTCCAGGATGGAGTATTCACGTGGGAGAGTGACATGTCCAGGATGGAGTATTCAGGTAGGAGAGTGACATGTCCAGGATGGAGTATTCACGTAGGGAGAGTGACATGTCAGGATGGAGTATTCACGTAGGGAGAGTGACATGTCCAGGATGGGTATTCACGTGGGAGAGTGACATGTCCAGGATGGAGTATTCATGTAGGGAGAGTGACATGTCCAGGATGGAGTATTCATGTAGGGAGAGTGACATGTCCAGGATGGAGTATTCATGTAGGGAGAGTGACATGTCCAGGATGGAGTATTCATGTAGGGAGAGTGACATGTCCAGGATGGAGTATTCACGTAGGGAGAGTGACATGTCCAGGATGGAGTATTCATGTAGGGAGAGTGACATGTCCAGGATGGAGTATTCATGTAGGGAGAGTGACATGTCCAGGATGGAGTATTCATGTGGGAGAGTGACATGTCCAGGATGGAGTATTCACGTGGGGAGAGTGACATGTCCAGGATGGAGTATTCATGTAGGAGAGTGACATGTCCAGGATGGAGTATTCACGTAGGGAGAGTGACATGTCCAGGATGGAGTATTCATGTAGGGAGAGTGACATGTCCAGGATGGAGTATTCACGTGAGGAGAGTGACATGTCCAGGATGGAGTATTCATTAGGGAGAGTGACATGTCCAGGATGGAGTATTCACTGGGAGAGTGACATGTCCAGGATGGAGTATTCATGTAGAGGAGAGTGACATGTCAGGATGGAGTATTCATGTAGGGAGAGTGACATGTCCAGGATGGAGTATTCATGTGGGAGAGTGACATGTCCAGGATGGAGTATTCATGTAGGGAGAGTGACATGTCCAGGATGGAGTATTCATGTAGGGAGAGTGACATGTCCAGGATGGAGTATTCATGTAGGGAGAGTGACATGTCCAGGATGGAGTATTCACGTGAGGAGGTGACATGTCCAGGATGGGTATTCACGTGGGAGAGTGACATGTCAGGATGGAGTATTCATGTAGGGAGAGTGACATGTCCAGGATGGAGTATTCACGTAGGGAGAGTGACATGTCCAGGATGGAGTATTCATGTAGGGAGAGTGACATGTCCAGGATGGAGTATTCACGTAGGGAGAGTGACATGTCCAGGATGGAGTATTCACGTAGGGAGAGTGACATGTCCAGGATGGAGTATTCATGTAGGGAGAGTGACATGTCCAGGATGGAGTATTCATGTAGGGAGAGTGACATGTCCAGGATGGAGTATTCATGTAGGAGAGTGACATGTCCAGGATGGAGTATTCATGTAGGAGAGTGACATGTCCAGGATGGAGTATTCACGTGGGAGAGTGACATGTCCAGGATGGAGTATTCAGTAGGGAGAGTGACATGTCCAGGATGGAGTATTCACGTGGGAGAGTGACATGTCCAGGATGGAGTATTCATGTAGGGAGAGTGACATGTCCAGGATGGAGTATTCACGTAGGGAGAGTGACATGTCCAGGATGGAGTATTCACGTGGGAGAGTGACATGTCCAGGATGGAGTATTCACGTGGGAGAGTGACATGTCCAGGATGGAGTATTCACGTAGGAGAGTGACATGTCCAGGATGGAGTATTCATGTAGGGAGAGTGACATGTCCAGGATGGAGTATTCATGTAGGGAGAGTGACATGTCCAGGATGGAGTATTCATGTAGGAGAGTGACATGTCCAGGATGGAGTATTCATGTAGGAGAGTGACATGTCCAGGATGGAGTATTCATGTAGGGAGAGTGACATGTCCAGGATGGAGTATTCATGTAGGGAGAGTGACATGTCCAGGATGGAGTATTCATGTAGGGAGAGTGACATGTCCAGGATGGAGTATTCATGTAGGGAGAGTGACATGTCCAGGATGGAGTATTCATGTAGGGAGAGTGACATGTCCAGGATGGAGTATTCATGTAGGGAGAGTGACATGTCCAGGATGGAGTTCATGTAGGGAGAGTGACATGTCCAGGATGGAGTATTCATGTAGGGAGAGTGACATGTCCAGGATGGAGTATTCATGTGGGAGAGTGACATGTCCAGGATGGAGTATTCATGTAGGGAGAGTGACATGTCCAGGATGGAGTATTCATGTAGGAGAGTGACATGTCCAGGATGGAGTATTCATGTAGGAGAGTGACATGTCCAGGATGGAGTATTCATGTAGGGAGAGTGACATGTCCAGGATGGAGTATTCATGTAGGAGAGTGACATGTCCAGGATGGAGTATTCATGTAGGGAGAGTGACATGTCCAGGATGGAGTATTCATAGGAGAGTGACATGTCCAGGATGGAGTATTCATGTGGGAGAGTGACATGTCCAGGATGGAGTATTCATGTAGGGAGAGTGACATGTCCAGGATGGAGTATTCATGTGGAGAGTGACATGTCCAGGATGGAGTATTCATGTAGGGAGAGTGACATGTCCAGGATGGAGTATTCATGCAGGGAGAGTGACATGTCCAGGATGGAGTATTCATGTAGAGTGACATGTCCAGGATGGAGTATTCATGTAGGGAGAGTGACATGTCCAGGATGGAGTATTCATGTAGGGAGAGTGACATGTCCAGGATGGAGTATTCATGCAAGGAGAGTGACATGTCCAGGATGGAGTATTCATGTAGGGAGAGTGACATGTCCAGGATGGAGTATTCACGTAGGGAGAGTGACATGTCCAGGATGGAGTATTCATGTAGGGAGAGTGACATGTCGAGGATGGAGTATTCATGTAGGGAGAGTGACATGTCGAGGATGGAGTATTCATGTAGGGAGAGTGACATGTCGAGGATGGAGTATTCATGTAGGGAGAGTGACATGTCCAGGATGGAGTATTCATGTAGGGAGAGTGACATGTCCAGGATGGAGTATTCATGTAGGGAGAGTGACATGTCCAGGATGGAGTATTCACGTGGGAGAGTGACATGTCCAGGATGGAGTATTCACGTAGGGAGAGTGACATGTCCAGGATGGAGTATTCATGTAGGGAGAGTGACATGTCCAGGATGGAGTATTCACGTGGGAGAGTGACATGTCCAGGATGGAGTATTCATGTAGGAGAGTGACATGTCCAGGATGGAGTATTCACGTAGGGAGAGTGACATGTCCAGGATGGAGTATTCACGTGGGAGAGTGACATGTCCAGGATGGAGTATTCATGTAGGGAGAGTGACATGTCCAGGATGGAGTATTCATGAGGAGGTGACATGTCAGGATGGAGTATTCATGTAGGGAGAGTGACATGTCCAGGATGGAGTATTCACGAGGGAGAGTGACATGTCCAGGATGGAGTATTCACGTAGGGAGAGTGACATGTCGAGGATGGAGTATTCATGTAGGGAGAGTGACATGTCGAGGATGGAGTATTCATGTAGGGAGAGTGACATGTCGAGGATGGAGTATTCACGTAGGGAGAGTGACATGTCGAGGATGGAGCATTCACGTGGGAGTGACATGTCGAGGATGGAGCATTCACTGTGAGAGTGACATGTCGAGGATGGAGTATTCACGTAGGGAGAGTGACATGTCAGGATGGAGTATTCACGTGGGAGAGTGACATGTCGAGGATGGAGTATTCACGTAGGGAGAGTGACATGTCGAGGATGGAGTATTCACGTAGGGAGAGTGACATGTCGAGGATGGAGTATTCACGTAGGGAGAGTGACATGTCGAGGATGGAGTATTCACGTAGGGAGAGTGACATGTCCAGGATGGAGTATTCACGTAGGGAGAGTGACATGTCCAGGATGGAGTATTCACGTAGGGAGAGTGACATGTCCAGGATGGAGTATTCACGTGGGAGAGGCATGTCCAGGATGGAGTATTCACGTAGGAGAGTGACATGTCGAGGATGGAGTATTCATGTGGGAGGTGACATGTCCAGGATGGAGTATTCACGTGGGAGGTGACATGTCGAGGATGGAGTATTCACGTGGGGAGAGTGACATGTCGAGGATGGAGTATTCACGTAGGGAGAGTGACATGTCCAGGATGGAGTGTTCACGTAGGGAGAGTGACATGTCGAGGATGAAGTATTCACGTAGGGAGAGTGACATGTCGAGGATGGAGTATTCACGTAGGGAGAGTGACATGTCGAGGATGGAGTTGATGGCAAGCGTATGAGAAGCCAGGTGACAGGGCTGGAGGAGCTGGTAAGATGGTGGGCCAGAGCCACAGAGGAGGAATAAAAAAAGAATGTGCCATGGGGATAGCAGAAAACAGATGCGGTCAAATACCGTACTAATATATATAAACAAACTCTTGAGACCGTGCACGCTGTTTCACAGGCACGGTTTTTGACTGCATGTTTATTCTGACATGGTGTTCACCAGATACCAAGCAGCAGGGGGCAGCAAACAGTTTGAGATGACATTTGACAGAGAGAAGGGGAGAAGCAGAGGGTGGGAAGGGCCTTGTTAGTTGACCAGTCCCCACATTTCATCACCAACTGACCATTACACTAAAAAACAATCAGAAAGCTGCCACCCATAGACTATAATAGAGCTCATCCCCATGCTATCCCTAGCATCGTGTCACAACTATGCAGAGTGCAGGGGCAGAGCGTGGGTGGCTCTTAACACCAGGAAGTCCTCGAGACCTGGTGAATGTAAAATTACAAGTGTTATTACATTTAAACTGTATCACTATTGTGGGACATCTGCACCGAAACTTACTTCCCATGAGGTAAGGCACTGATATCTCTGGTGCTACAGCCCATGTATTTAATTTGGCAGATCTCTTTAAGACCTATTTTTGGTGGGCCAGAGGCCCTCTTAATGTGGCCCTAGCTGCTGGGAAATGTTGTCCCTTTCAATCAGTGGGCAATTACAGGTGCAACTAGCAACTGGACATACTGTCACCAAGCAGAAACCTTTCACAATAAACATTCAGAACCTTGAAACACAGGGCTAGGATTAATCCATTAAGTGCAGTAATCACACTGGCACTTTATTAATTTTGTTTTTAATGACCAGGTAAGCACACTAACCAATTACGATTCCTGTCAGCAGGTGTGATCCAGGCGAGGTACAACACAAGGCACTGAAGACAAACAATATCTCAACAATTGAACAGAAAGATTATAGCATGCAGGAAGTCAAGGTAGCATAATATAATCAAAATATAATAGCAGGTGCAAAATCCAGTTTACAGTGGTGATCAGGAACAGAATACAAGAGATCAACGCATAATACAATCCAATCACTAGAAAGTCCATACAATACAGCCAGAAAAATCAAGCACTCACCCCCAACACCCCTTAGGGCTAAAAAAAAGATTCTGCTCAGAACAGCTTATTGTACAAATAGTGACATTTATTCAGTGCCACACCGTGGATTGCACAAAACACCTGATGTGTTTCTGAAAAGTTCCTTTATCAAAGTTGCCTTTGATAAAGGAACTCTTCCAAAACATGTCAGGCATTTTGTGCAGTCTTTGGTTTGACAAGTTCCTTTATCAAAGTTACCCTTGATAAGGAAGTTTTCTGAAGTACGTCAGGTGTTTTGTGCAGTCCTTGGTGCAGTACTGAATGAAATGGCACCATTTTCACAATAAGCCTTTCTGAGCGGTGTTGTTTTTCAGACGTAAGGGGCACTGGGGGTGAGTGCCCAATTTTTATGGCTGTATTATATGGACTTATTTTATCATGAGCACGCCATCCTAGTGTGATTTCTGTTATAGCTCAATAAGGTGTACACTGCACAGACCGTTTATGAACCAGTTAAGGTGTACACACACCAGAGAGTGCAGGGGACCCCAGCATATGGGGGGGTATCCATGAAGATTAAGTGCATACGGGTGCAAAGTCATCCTTCAGGAAGTCCTAGAGGGACCACTTGAAGGGCGAATGGGAGGCAGCACTATGAACCAGGGACAGAAGGGAGTTCCAAAGCCTAGGAGCCTATACAGCAAAGATCGGGCACATGTGGCCAACAAACCTACCTGGTTAACAAATAGGATAACACATGGAAACCTATCGGTTATGGGTCTGTAACACTGTCATGGGGCTGAAGCACCATTGAGGGATTCCATGATGTCATGAACCTTGAGAACGGAGCTTGAGAAGTTTATGACTTCATGGAATCCCAAGATGGTGTTACAGCCCCATAACAGATAGATTCCCATGTGTTGTTTTTTGTAATACATGGCAATCTTTCTGTGACTGCCTTTTTTAATTCCTTTTTTGTTTTAAAGTTTACTTACTGCCATGGCGAGTACTGTTTCGCTCTCACTTGCACATTATGACAGGTCCATGGCAAGAACACCCATCACTAGGTAACAGCCATGAGAACAAGCAAATCAACTGGTGCAGTCAGTAAGTTCTGGGTGCTATATGAAAATAACTGAGCACATTTTTTTTTTTTTAACTCCCTTGTCCCAGCCAGCCCTCTATTTTGCCAGTCCTCCCAGCCCCATCACCCCGGCTTCCCCCAGGGCTTACCTCTCCTGTACTCCCCCATAGCTTGCCCTCCATGACACGATGACAGGAAGTCTCTTGACCTGCTAGGACCGGATCCAGATTCCAGAAGGTGCCTGAGTCACCAGGTGTGGGGCCTGTGGAGACTGGTGGTCATCTTGCTCAACCAGGATTTTCTGTTTTCTCCCCCACAGGAGACATGGTGTGCACTGATGTCAAAGTACACATGCTGACATCCGCCATGTCTCCCCCACCTCTTCAGCTTAGGCTGCCTCTCCCCCGGCTACTGCCAGGAGCCGGCCGAGCACCAAGTTCTTCCTCACCTTTCCTCCCAGAAGATGGGAGTGGTCCCACGGATACTCAATCATCTTTCCCCAGCCTGCCCTCCAGCACCTCTGGCTCACTTCCAAACCCGGATCATCGACATCACAAGTGGTAGCGCTACGACTGCACTGGCAGGCCAGACCCACACATGCACCTTTTAGAAGAGTTTGAAGTCATCATCATACCATCAATCTGATCTCAGATCGATGCTATTATGACTTTGAACCTCGGAGCCCAGCAGTATTAAAAATTCTGATGCGGCGATCATTTGTATGAGGAAATGATTGCCCCATGTATTCAAATGAATACAATAAATCTGAATTGAACTCTCAGAGCAGATGGTATTAGCAGTTACCTCTGCTTTCAAACTTGGATTTGGCAGGCAAAAGGGAGTAATGAGAGATTCCCAGTGAGCCGGTGAGGGAAGGAATCCAGTGGCCCAGTGCTTTTATTTAATACATTTGTTTTTTGGCACAATGCCTATTTTCAGGGTCAAGCCATCACCTAACAGCATTGGGGAGGCTGAGTGACTTGCTATGGCTCATATGGTATGGAATTTGAGGCTGTGGGAATCAAACCCAGGTCTGCTGGATGCCCCAATCTCATTCAAAGCTTGTTACACTAACCTCTGGGCTATAGTGCAGTCCATGTGCTAGTATCCGAAAAATATTTGGCTTCAGGTTCGGGCCTCCACATTTGGGAAATATTTAAATTTAGGTCTAAATACTTCCCTGTAGGGGCATTGTGAACAATGCCAATACTCCATAACCTGACCCCATTACTGTGCCCCACCACCACCATCTAACCTCTTCCAAAAGCCACTATGCCATGTTTAGCTTTTATTTTTAAATGCCGCTATATTTTGGGGCAAAGTACTGTTTGCCCCCCATCCACTCTGTCATGCCATCACATCTTTATAAGGGGGCAGCTGACAAAGAGCCAACGCTGTTCCTACGTAAGAACTATTTTTCATATAAAATTTGTTCTTTAAATGTTTTAAAATACTTTTTTTAATTTTTTATCTATTTTGTTACTGCAAAAGCCCATTTTCTAAGTGCATTAAAACCCTTCAGGGTGTGGAATGTTGGAGGATACCTATACTTCCAGGGATTGTAAGGCCCCTCCGCCTGCAGTGTTAGGCCTCACTACACCCTGGGTGTGCAAGCATTCACCAACACCCCACATCCTGTTGGGGGTTATATGCTTCCATATGCTGCCTTACTCATGACCATCATTCCTGTGCAATACTGTAGTTTTTCATTTCTTCCCTTAGCCACGTGTCACTGTCCCAGAGTTTGAAATAACTGTTACCGCCTCCTGCAGGAAGCCAAGACCTATTCTGAGGGGTTTTTGTTTATGTAATGCTCCCCTCCCCCCAATTTAGGGGCTTACCTTAAGGTGCCATCGGGTGTTCTCCTATTGTCTCCTGGCATCCGCCTGTATTTCACGTCCCTTTGCCGTTTTCTCACAGTGTCCCTCTGCTAAATGAGCCCTGCAGGGCTCACGAATCCATCTTACAAGTGGCTGGCATATTTTTAAGCCATCGCTCACATGTTCATGTAGGCACCCCATGCATTAGACAGCTGTTGTGGTCAAAAGTTATGGGAGGTGTTTTCTCTGGTTCCCAGTGCCATGCCTGAGTTTAAAATAGGCACCATGGACACCAAAAAACGAGCAAAGAAAGATAGTTTAAATAAACAAATCGGCAGCCATGTTAGGCACTGCCTCCAGGGCACCAGACAAAGGCTAAGGGGCAGAGGTCAGGTAAGGATACCTCCTTAATATTCATGAGCTTTGCATTGTGTTATGGGGCAGTGACTCCCTAAAGGTACAAGTTATATATTTAAAAGTGGACTCGATTGAGAGAGAATTGCCAGGGCTACAGACCAGTGGGGACTTTAAATAATACTAATGTTGCTCCTAGCTGTACCAGAACTTTATGTGTGGGAACAGTAAAACAGACTGCCTAGACTTAAACTGCAGCCACCATCTGGACAGCCCATAACCAATTGGAAGGCAGGATTTAACAAAGAGGATCTTGTGACAATGCTAGAGATCTATGGGGAATTTTCTGGGACTAATTCTAGACACCAAATCACAAGCCAGTTAAGATCTGGGGACTGTTCAAAGCAGTTCTGGTAGCCAGTGAGAACCTTGGAACTCAGCCCCATATAAAAGAGGGTAACAGCTCTTTTTTCCAGATTTGAGAGATTCGTCCAGAGTTGCATGTAACCCTCTGGGGAGCTTGCCAGCTCTCAGAGGTTAGGCCTGCCAGGCCTAGACTTTTCTGACCATAAATCCGCGGGTCTAAGTGTCCAGTTGGCCCACTTTGAGGTCACAGCAGCAGTGGATTCAAGCAGCATGCAAGCTGAAAGAAAGAAGAATCAGCCTGCAAGCTAGCTAGAAGGACTAGAGAAGAACAGAGCCTTACATATAAATGTGTTTAGTTTGTTAAAGTGTTTGCACGGCTGACCAATTTGTGATGTCCGCCATGCATGTTTTCAGCCAGTGTAAATTGTTCTTGCATCCTGAAGACCAGCATCTCAACGAGGACCATGAGTGAATTTTCCTCCTGCTTCATCAAGCTATCTGCTCCAGTTCTCATTTTGTCGGATCATCCTTTGGTCTGGGTAGTGTGAGTACAAACAGGGTAGCTCCCTGCAACAAAGCTGCAATCATTTGTGTGTCATCTGATTATTTGTTTGGGTTTGTTACAATGGACTGAGCCATCTGGTTTCGTATTACACATTCTGGGTTAAAGTGCATGTGATGGTTTTCTTTTCTAAGGGCCCTCACAACAGCTGCAACACTGTCCTACTTTGGGCAACTCTTCAGGCTAGGCTATTCCAACTGGTTACCCAGAGTGTGTGACTGTGACAGAGGGACTCCTAGTGCATGCTAAACCTGAATAAATCAGATCTAAATAATCAACTATTAGATTTGCTGCCCCACCCCTGTGCAACTTCCCCAGCTAAATCAGATTTTGTTCTTTCTGCATTTAACCTGGCTACCGTGTACCTTTGTAGAGAGGATATTGCATTGCTGTTGAACTGTCTTACTGCTGATCTCATTTTACAGGGGGTCTCCAGGGTTTTCACAGCTGATCCAGCCCTGGTAGCAAGTGCATTAAGTGTGGGGCTGGTACTGTATTCATATGTGATTGGTTATCTGCTATACTGTTTAGGCCACTAGAGGGGTGGTGGGGGGTTATAGCATCCCAGAGGGCTCTACCAACATCAGTTACACTACCCCAAAACCATACTTCTGGGAGGAGACACCCGTTCACTGAACTCAGGCCACTCAACCTGTACATAGTCACACAGGCAGGGGTAGTAGCCTACAAGATAGCACCACCTAGGGGTTATATCTTTGGAGGCACTGCTGGGATTAGTGCCCTCTAGTGGCCAAAACCACGAATTACAACTAAAAATGTAATGGGTGCCCCTGAAGAAATGGCTGTGCATCAGTTGGTCGGATGGTGTACGGTGCATGAAATTGACCCCCAAAATGCCTTGCTGATACTTGATGCACCGCTGGGCACTAATAAAGACACTATAGAAGGGGCAATTTCAAGAATCGAATGTTTGGGAAAAGCTGTAATGGAGGGCCAACAAGCTGACCTGACTGCCCAAACTCTAATGGCGTTAGTGGAGTGTAGCAACCCTGTGGACAATCCTCAGGTGCCCACAACTATTGCCATGATGGGTCCCCAGCCGCCTGGAGGATAATAACTAAGGATAGTGAGGACCCTTCAGGAAATGCAGTGTCAGGCCCTGGACACACTGGGGAACTTAAAATGGTTCAAGTGCCTTAAAACGGTTTAAATCCCCCAACACTGTTTGCAGACAGACTACAAGCCCCTTAAAATGTTTTAACAAAAGTGTCTTTAAACCCCTGCTAGATACTTAGTCTTAAAACCATTTTTAAAAATGTTTTAGAGCTAGCATGGTTTTACTCACAGGTCTGTCCAGGAGTAAAAATGTTTTAAGCTGTAATGGTTTAACTAAAACAGTTCTAGCTGCAGTGTGTGTTGGACTTAACACAAAATAGTTACAAGGAGAACAGGTTTAACACTAGCAATGTGGCCACACTAAACCATTATCAAAAATGGTTACGGAGTAGTGTGGCTGCACTGAAATGGTTTAGCTAAACTAGTTTTAAAAACAGTTTTCAAAAACAGTTCTGTAGTGTGTCCAGGGCCTCAGTGGCTCAGTAGGTAGCACACTCACCTCTGAGGCCGAGAGATCAGAGGGCTGTGGGTTCAGTTCCCACATCTGGCACTTGGCTTAATATCCCAGTACTGACACTGTAGTGCAGCATGAGAGGGGTGCTGCACTTCTGAGGTGCCATCTTTCAGATGAGACGTTAAACCGAGGTCCGATCTTCCTGGATTGGTGTTAGTGCAGGTGGATGTTAAAGATCCCATAGCACTTATCGAAAAGAGTAGGGGAATTTTATTAAAAAGGTAATACACAACATCATGTAATAAAACAAAAACATAAATACAAGCAGAGGAATCTAGGCAAAGGAAAAAATACAAATACAGTAAAGGAAAGCAACAACAATATACAACAAAATTCAGGCAAACAAAAGAAACTAATCAAAAATACAAAATAATACAGTCATTGAAACAGAAGTCCATCCAGAAAACAGCTCAGGGTAGAAAAGTAATATGTTTCCATAGTAATTGAAATTGATCCTGTGGTAAACATCTGTGTTCCATTTGCATAAGTCTAAAGAGAGCTGTTTCAATTTGCAAGATAATATTCTGAGGAGAGGTGTGAATTTGCTATAAAACATATTGACATCTTGCTTGCCATAAAAAATATTTACAAATGGAAAAAATAGCTCTCAAAGTGCTCTTATAGAATTTACCCCATATACCAGAAAAATCACCCAATATCAATGTCTGGTAGGTAATTCTACTCAAAAAAGGCCATTGCCATTTAAATGCTAAGGTTTTCTAAAATAATTGAGCATCCCCACATTTAAAAAAAAATGTGGCATGGTTTCTTCAAGTTGGATACACTATTGTTTAGGACAATACCTGTCCTGAAAAGATTTATGTTTTAAATTACCACGAACATTCAATCTTCCGTGACAACATAACCATGTGACATCATGTGACGTCCCATATATGTTGTGGAATTCTTTTGTCAATAAGAAGCTGTAAGACAAACTTCATTCTAGAAGGGGTGCATCCTGGAAAGAGAAGCAAAGGCTCCGTAATACCAATAAATATCTGGTAATATAAAGAACAGATAATTTTTGCAATTTCCATTGCCTTAGTTTCCTAAAATAATCAACCGCATATGAAGGAATATTTAAATGTTGAGTAATTTTAGGAGGTAAAATATCCCATTTGTCCATAACTGCCGCCATAGTACTACTCACCCATATATCCCAATTATGAGCCATATGTCTCCCACAACACAATGTAAGACATAGAAAAAAGGAGAGAAAGAAAGCAACAGGATTAAATCATTCCAAGACCACCCCTCTTAACAGGTAAATATGTAGTATCTCTTTTAATCGGGTTAAGCCGACTGCCCCATATCATTTGAAAGGAAGTACTAAAAATCCACATCCCCAAATGATGAGGGGGAGCATAGATATAGCTTAAATATAAAAAAATAGGAATCAAAAATTTCTTAACTATCATGACCCATTTCTTCTTCCCCAATTTCTATGTTTTCCAAATCTGAACTTTATTTTCACAAATAACCAATCTCTTTTCCCAATTAAACATTGCTGCATCTGTGACATTAAACCACACCGCCAAAATTTGTTGTGGTTCAGTGCTTGTCCTGATACCCCCCACTTCCAGAATCTGTACAGAATCAACATCTAAAGGAATAGAAATGCTGTTCTGTAACGTAAGAGTCCCCCCAGATATATCCGAAAAGGTATGAAAGATCTGAACCGCTTTATCACCTGCAATTTTATTCCGTACAAATAAAACTACATCCTCTGCATAATCAGATATTTTTTCTGGAAATAAAGTGGAATATGGGGCCAATCCAATAATTCGGCATCCTACTTAATCTGCGGAATGACGGGGTCCAAAACAAACGGATACAATAATGGGCTCAACGGATAACCCTGCTTGATACCAACATTGTGAGAAATGAAGTCACCCAGACAACCATTTATCAGTGGTCTAAATCCAGCAATAGAATATAAATGAAAAATCCAGGTAAAAAACATCCTAGGTATACATAGAAACATAGAGGTTGACGTCAGAGAAGGACCACAAGGCCCATCCAGTCTGCCCATTTCTTTTTCTACCTTACAAATGTGCCACTGGCCTTTGCTCTGTCAATGACCTATCTATTCATACTCATCTGTATTGCTCCCTTATGCCTATCCCATGCCTGTTTGAAACCCTGCACTGTATTCATAGCCACCACTTCCTGAGGTAGGCCGTTCCATGCTTCCACCACCCTTTCTGTGAGAAAGAATTTCCTTATATTCCCCCTTAATCGGCCTCCCTTTAATCTCATGCTGTGTCCTATATACCATATAGGTCTATAACCTGAAATAAGAAAGCATGATTTACTTTATCAAATGCTTTGGCCTGATCCAATGATAAGACAAAGCCTGTGATCTGATGTGTTGCTTTAGCTTCAAAAATTTCTCTCAATAAAAAGAGATTAGTTTGAATATTCCTACCAGGAATGGCACAGGACTGTGAGACATCTATCACTTCCTGAGCCATCTTCTGTAGCCTACTACTGAGAATTTTGGCAAGAAGTTTATAATCAGTGTTAAGGAGATTCAGTGGCCTCCAATTATCCAAGGAACATCTATCACCCTTTTTATAAATAAATTTCAAGACTGCAATACCAAAATCCTGATCCCCATCATCTTCCCACAAAATACCATTATAAACCGTTGCCAAGACTTCGGTCAAATCTTCAGTGAATGTTTTACAAAATTCATGAGTAAGCCCATCTAAACCTGGAACCACCCCTAATTTGAGCTGAGCAAGAGCTACCTCTTCCTGTGTAATCAGTTTCACGGAGTCTGAGGCTAAAAGTGCAGACACCTTAGGAGCAGGTGCTGTAAAGGCATCTGCTAGGGACTTCTCCAAAACAAGGGCAGTACCAAACAGCATCTGTAAATGTGACCGTGTAATAGATTGCATGCCTGCAATTGAAGCATCTATGGTACCATCAGAAGTATACAGTCCTGACATAACCGTAGCATGCAACCAATCCTTATAAGCCACGAAAGGGTTCACTGACGGTGAATGAGAAGTACCAAATCTCATTTCCATGTGAAGAGTATGTGCCCTGTCATATTGGCCGGCAAACATACATTTCTGAATTTCTGCTATCTGTACTGTATAATCAATAGAAGAGGAGGCTGAGAAAGACAAAAGTTTATACAACTGATCCCTGTAGCTGAGATATTGTAGATATCTATCTCCAACCCATTGTTTCCCCCTCCCTCATAAAAAGAGACCTCAGTTCTAGTTTGGTATCCTTCCACCACAGCCAAAGGGAATCATAAAAGCAGAGAAATGATATCCTAGCTTGTAAAAGGGTCTTTACCTGTAGTACTATATCATGTTGCAGAAGTAGAGAATTAAGTCGCCACAATGAGTCCTGTGATAGAAAGATAGGGGGAGCAGAACCTAAATTAAATATCCCAGTTAACAAATGATGATCAGAAAATTCATTTGGCTGTACAAAAACCTGAATTGGTGTGCAATACTTGGATGCAAAAAGATAATCAATTCTAGTATTATATATATATATATATGTATATATATCTATATCTATATCTCTATGATACGTAGCCCCAGTATCAGACCACAGTGATCTATAAGTATCAGTTGAACCTGCACCCCTAATTAAGATTTGCAAAGCTAAAGAATCACAATACACCTTCTTACCAATGTCCATCCTGCAGGAAGTATCAAGACTACAGTTAAAATCCCCACCCCAAACAATATGTTTTTGTGTACAAAGAAAGGGCTTAATTAAATCAAATATGTGTATTCTAGCAGCTTTCGATTACAGCGCATAAATATTGACTATGCGAAAGAAAATATCCTGAAATCTACAATCTGTTATCAATGCCCTACCTGGAACAACATCAATAATTCTAGAAATGGAAAAGGCCATGGATTTAAACAATATAGCAATGCCATTCGCCACCTCATCCCCAAACGTCCAATAGGAGGGCCCCCAGACCCAACCCCTTTGGGCCTGCCGAATTTCAAAAATGGTTTTTAGTCTTGTCTCTTGCAACAGGACAATATAAGTGTGCAAAGCAGTCGCATAATGAAAAAGGCAGTCTGCTTTTTGTAGTTCTGAAAACTACAGACATTTAAAGAAGAGATCCGAAATTGTGCCAATGTCTTAAAAAAAAAAAAAAGACCCGGGTTCGGGAACGGACTCGGGTCGTCGGGGGTCGGCCGGGAGGGAGGATTGAGCGTGCCAACGGATGCTCTCTCCTCAGGGGGATTCTCAACCCTGAGTATGCCGGTGGGAGCACTGACGCTCAGGGGGGTTGAGGCCTGCTACTCTGGAGTCCGGGAGGGGGACATCGTTAGGCACTTGAGGAGGTGTGGTCACCGCGTCGCCCCTCTAGGACGTCGTCCTTGTGTGCGGCGTCCCAGGGGCGGGGAAGTGGGGAGAAAAGCGGAAAATGGTAGTCCTCGGTGTCCCTAGATGAAGACTGCCCCATCCAGAAGTCCACCAGGACAGACCCGCTGTGCAGGAGAAGGAGAGGTAATGGCACTCTAGGGGCAGATCCTGAAAGGGGGGGCTACGGGGATATGTGCAGTCGGAAGGAGGGGGACACCGGGGACAGGAAGGAGAATAAAGAAATAAAGCAAAAAAAAAAAAGAAATTAGCCACTCCCATCCGTAGTAGCTATATTTTTGTGTTTTTTACCTCCCTTTTTTATCCTTTTTTTTGTGAGCCACATCCTGAGGTCTGACACTTGGTACATCCACATCAGAGGGTAGCGCAGAGGCCTCAGAATCCCCATCTGATTCCTCCGCCCCAACGCAATAACTCATATGCATTAGAGGTTGGGATGTCACAAACCTTTTGTGATTTCCTAGCCGTAGCTGTAGTAACCCTTCTAGTCTGAGAGGAGATATCCACATCCCCTGTGTGATTACCCAAATCCTGAGATTCAACTGTTAGAGGAGCCGCAGACACAGAATCCACATTGTCCTGCACCTGAATTTCCATATCCTCTGGAGGGGTGTTCCCAATATCCTCCTGTTGCACAACTATGGAGACTGCAGCCTGCAGTGGAGCAGATGGAGGTGATTCTGGAGAAGGGGTAGGGATGTGAACGTCCTGCTGCTGCTCTAGCTTGTCCTGAGCCTTCTGCACTAAAGTGTCCAGATTCCATCCCTCAGACCTATTCCTACTAGCCCAGGGACACTGGTGATAAGCATGCCCCTTCTCATCGCAGAGATTACATTGGAAAACACTGTCACAATTCACACTTGGATGCCCATAACCCGCACAAAGACTGCATTTCAATAAATCACATGTACTACTCAAGCGTGTGTGAGCTCCACACTTGTAGCAAGCCCTAGGCTGCCCCCCATAGAAACAGACATCCCTATCCTTTCCTAGAAAGAAACTATTTGGAAGATGTACTATCTCAGAATTAACCTGGAAAAGCTTAACTCGGAATTTCCAGCCCCCCCCCATCCACAGACCTTCAGAATCTATAATAGCTTCAGGTGGGGACAAAACACTACACCTATTCTGTAGCCAATGATAAATATCACTAATACTTACCCCTTCATTACGGAACATGATTGTAACAGTCCTAATAGCTGGTTTCATCAGTGGTATAACATAAAAGGGGATCCATAAGGGAGTGTGTTTCAAAGTACCATATCTATGCCAAAACTTCTCCAAACCCGTATTAGTTTTAAAACTAACATCAAAGGTGTCCTCCCCTGAGATATGTATAAGGGTATATATATCAGAGGTTTGAAAATGCCTGGAACTTTTTAAAAGAGTTCTAGCAGCACAATATCTATCAGGGTGCTCATTGAGACCTCCCCTATAACGAAGGCACACAGCATTGCATCTAGGGGCCTGTTCTAGCTTATTCTTAAATAAATCTGAAAGAGTAGGCCCCCTGCCTGGGGCTCAAATAGTACCTGAAGGACCCTCTCCCGGGTCATCCAGAAGGGGAACAGGGCGTTGCCCCGCACTGCCATTTGAGAGAGGTGTAGTTTTTTTTTCCAGAACACAAGGGCCAGTCTCACTCCCAGGAGAGGCTACTTGTAAAGGATTTGCCCCTAATGTAGAAGAACCATCACTGAGCAAGGGAGACACTGCCCCACTGTCTCCACCTCCGGGGAGATTCGTTACACTGGGTTGGGACACATTAGCAGAAGGCAAAACACTAGACGAAGTCCCCACTGAAACACACCCTGTGGCATCCCCCCTTGAGCCAGCAAGATCCCCAACTGAAAGAGAAACCCCCCCATGCGTATCAACAGGCAAAGCACCATCAGGTAACTCAGCTTCTGCAATATCCCCCCAGTCACTCTTTTGTGAAACATTAACATCCTGTCTAGTTATTATATGTTCCTGTAAGTCCGGTACCTTGTTGGAGCTCAAAGAAGTTGTTGCAGGCCTGTTTAGGGAATATAAAACCCCGTTTTCTTCCTCATTCCAGGAAAGATCAGGTATCCAAATGCCAGTAGCCGACAGAGTCCATCCTGCACATTCAAGCACCCCCGATGCAGTCCAGGTTACCTCTGTAACAGTGTCAGTAGGCATAATTCCAAAACGACAAGGTCTCTCGGCAAAGTCTGCTGCATTTCTCCCAGAAGCAGCCCAGGTGCCACGGTAGTAGTCTCACCCCCCCTGACAGGAAGTAGTAGGGGGGAAAATCACTATAAACAATGCCAGTAGTTATGATCTGTGGTTCCACTCCTGATGTCACATTCTGGAACTGCATTTCCTGAGGTAAAACAACTGATGAAGCATGACAGAGTCCAAGCTTCCCTCCCATACCGTAAACCACAGCAGCACTCTCAAAAGTCTCCAGTGCAGAAATAACAGTATCAGTGGACTGCAAACACGGTCAATGCTCCGCAACCTCCTTTGTCTCCATCTCAGCACACACTGAAACCTCCATCCACGAGGCCAAAGGTCCCCCTACCAAAGAGTAGGGGTATTTCCCCGGTGTCCTGGCCAAAATTCACTAAAAATATCAGCAACAGCTTAATCTGATTCAAGGTCAGTTGGTATTCATTTATATCCCCCTCCCCCTGGATCGTGCCTGAAAATAGGCAGGATTTGTCTAGTGCACCTACCCGGTCAACAAAAACTAACAGTGAGCTCCCACCATTATCTGAGACCTTTGAAGAAAAAGATTGTCAAATTGTTACTAGAGGAGTGTAAAACAGTTGAGGACTTTAAACAGTTATTCATGCTGTCTGGGGTGTCTCTCCCTCGATGCCCATGCCAGCTCCTGTGCCTGCACCAGTACCTGCACCTGTGCCTGCAGTTAATCATGACTCATACCACAGGCTGAGGATGTTTTCAGTCATCCTCCCCACCCCCCCAGGGGGGGCGATGATTGGGATACCTGTATAGACTATGTTGCGCCCCTAGTACCCAACTGGCAGTGTGTGGAGGCAGAGAAATGAAAAAGGATCATGGAAAGTTTGAGGGGTCCTGCTTTGGAAGCGATTAGGATTCTGAGGTCCACAAATCCTGATGCATATGTTTAAAAGTATCTGTCATCACTGGAAGGTGTTTTTGGTAGCACTAAATCTGGAGAGACTTTGATGCGGCAATTCAAGGGCACCACACAGTGGAAAGGGGACTATTTGTCAGCATATGTTACTTGTTTGGAGAGGTCCCTACAGAGAGCTTACCGAAAGTGTGAGGTATCAGCCAGCGAATTGAACCGTGTGAGATTGGATCACATACTGCAATATGCCAAATATTCTAATTTGCAAATTATTCAGCTAAAGCTCCAGGATAGGTGGAATAATCCTCCTGACTATTGCAACCTGATAAAAGAACTCAGGGAGGCCGAAGATGAGGAAGGAGATTAGATGTCCTGTGCAGGGGCAGCCAGAGTAGCCTCGGCACTGGAAAGCCCTTCTGAAACAGAGACTGCTGTGGATACTCTGCCATGGGCTGAGCTACTGAGAGAATTCAGAGAAGTGAAAGCTACCATCTCTCCCAAGGCTTCTTCAACAGACACAGACCCGAGCCTGTCTCAGAGCGCGTTTGCTATGGGGGTGGGGCGCACATCCAGGCGTCCCCTGCTGATAGCAGCTCAAAAACGGAAACAAGTGAACTGACTGTAGCAATAAAAGAATTATTGAGATGTCTCCCACTGTCTTCAATGCCACAGATGGAGGTTGAACCAAGATTTTCTGTTGTTAGCACTCCCGGTCCAGCACCAAATGTGTACCCCATCCAACTTCCTAGTTGTGAATGGAGACCAGCTCCTAATGTGATGTTTCAGCTATGCCAGACCCAAGAAAACATATCTTGTCATAATTGTGGGAAGGATGGGCATATGAAGAGAGAATGCCGGTCTCCAAAGGACCTAGATAAAGTTGTACACAGATTTCAAGGAGAGCTCCAGAAAGCAAGACAATGGCGGGGGGGGGGTGCAGGAAACAATTGCAGTGAGGTTCAGAAAATCCTAATTCAGACTTCTTTGTGGCTAAATTGTCCGTCCAGGCTCCTGCTACAGTCCCTCAGACTAGTCCAAATGGGTAGGCTCTTCCATGGACACTACTGTACACATAGTCATGTCGTGCCTGAAAATAGGCATTTCATGCCTAGTGCACTCACCCGATTACCAAAAGCAAATAAATAAATAAATAGATGGGATCTCAGCCTGAGCAGCTCTAGACAGTGGATCTCAAGTCACAATACTCTTCTAAGACTGGTGTGAGCAGCATTTATCTGATCACTCATTACAACCTCTCGATGGACTGCATATGTGGGGATTAAGTGAAACGTCATACCCATATCTTGGCTATTTAAAGGTGTGGCTTTCTTTTCCATCTTCTATGGCTGGTGTGGGAGATGCTGTGGAGATGCTACCTCTGGTCTGCCCTTCCACCAGGCTGTATGATGGTATCTCTTTACTGATTGGCACCAACACACATATGTTTGGGCACCGGCCCAGCTTTGTGAAGAAAGGCAGAAAAGAAAGACAGAAAAAAAGCCCTGTGAGTCCACGCCCTGATCCAGAAGGCCTACGAGAAGCACATGCACCTCAAGCAAAGTGACCAAGATGAGCCTCTGGGGGTGGTTTGGAAGAAGGATCCTGCTACCATTACATTACCTCCCAATGCAGAATGCAGTATCAGTGGCAAAGTGCGGTTGCAAAGAAATGTGACTAACAAGGCAATTCTAGGGGGTGGGGGTAGAAAGAAGTAGGCTGCTGGTTAACTAGGATCTGCAGCTTATCCATTAGGTAGGGAAATGGGCAGACTGGGTGGGCCAAAGCGATCCTTATCTGCTGTCAAACTCTATGTTTCTATATTTGATTTTGGGGAATCACCTATTCCAAACAGCTGGAAGGCCAGGGTCAGTAACAAGCTGGCTTAGAGAAACAAGGTATTCTCCCTCAGGTAATGGGATGTTGGTTGTGTCATGGATGCTAAACATCACATTTGCCTGCACGACGAGAGACCCTTCAGAGAAAGGTCTAGAGCCTAGCTCCTGCTGACATAGATGATGTCAGAAGTCACCTACAAGAGATGTTAGCGGCTGGCATCATACAGGAGTCCCATAGCCCATACACCTCCCCAATTATCGTGGTGTGGAAAAAGAATGGCTCTGTCCGCATGTGTGTTGATTACAGGACCCTCAACAAAAGAACTGTGCCAGATCAGTATACAATGCCACACATACAGGATGCCATGGACTGTCTAAATGGGAGTAAATGGTGTTCCGTCCTTGACCGCCAAAACAGTTACTATCAGATACCAATGGCTCCTGAGGACAGTGAAAAAACAGTATTCATTTGTCCTTTGGACTTCTATGAGTTTCTTCACATGCCCCAAGGCATATCAGGTGCACCGCAACATTTCAATGACTAATGGGACGTGCAATGGGAGACATGAATCTCTTTGAATGTCTCGTCTACCTTGATGACATCATAACCTTTGGAAAAACTCTCGAGGAGCATGAGGCTCGCTTATTCAAAGTGCTGGACAGACTTGAAGAGTTCAGTCTTAAACTATCCATTGACAAATGCCAATTTTTCCAGAGTTCTGTCAAATACATGGGCCATATCGTGTCATCGGAAGGTATACAAACTGACTCTAGTAAGGTGGAAGCACTGACCAGCTGGCCCAAGCCCAACAACTTGAAAGAACTTCAAAAGTTTCTTGGATTCTGCAGCTATTATCGCCGATTTGTCAGGGACTACACCAAGGTGATCCGTCCCTACTAAACTTAACTCAAGGGTATCCACCTACTCACAAAAAGTTTAGCAAAGGCTCTGACAGAGACATTAAAAAAACATATTTCAGACCCCATGAGCTGTTTGGACAGAGATGGACTCTCAACTGTGACACTGCTTTTGAAGAAATAATACACAGACTGACTCACGCTCCAATTCTCATTTATGCTGATCCATCAAAGCCCAATGTATTACAAACAGATACCAGCTTAAGTGGTCTCGGAGCAGTACTTTATCAAGAATATCTGGAGGGACTGCATCCCGTAGCCTTTGCTAGCAGAAGTCTGACATCTTCAGAGAGAAACTATCCAGTGCATAAATTAGAATTCCTCTCTCTCTCAAGTGGGCCATAGTTGACCAATTTCCACGAATATCTGTATGATGCTAAACTCCTGGTCAGAACCGATAACAATCCATTAACCTATACTAGACACTACCAGGCACAGATGGCTCTGCTCTAGCAACACATGATTATGTGGTGGAGTGCCAACTAGCTCTAAACCACGTAGATGCTGACACTCTTTCATGAAGATCTCCTTCTTATCAACAGTGGGTTCATATTCCTGAGCAATCTGTAAAAGCTATGCCACACGTTCAACCCGGAAGAAGCTTTGTCCTCTGAGGCTGTAAACTGGTAGATTGCTTGGGACCTCCAGAGACTTGTATACAAGTTGCTTACTGTAATTTCACAGCTTTACACTTGAGTTCCCTACCCCAGCTGACATTCACAAAGAACAGTACTATGATCCAGTGATCAGACCAGTAGTTGAAGCTCTAAGAAAAAGGGCATATATCTCCAAAATGCAGTCCCGAGACCCCAAGACTGCCTTACTTCTCCAAGAGGGGCCCAAGCTCAAGCTTCAAGAACAGTTATTGTACAGAGAACTTACTGACAGCCAAGGTGAACTTGTGAGAAAACAGCTAGTACTGCCAGCTAAGTTCAAAAATATTGATTTAAAAGCATGGCAGGACCAAATGGGACATCTGGATACTGAGAGAACCCTTGATCTGGCTCGTTCACATTTCTACTAGCCTAAAATGGGCCTAGACATTGAGCACCATATTAAAACCTGCAGTAGGTGTCTTCAGCGTGAAGCTTCACCACAGAGAGCAGCCCCTCTGGTCAATATTATCACAGTGTGCCCATGGAGCTTGTCTGTATCAATTTCCTTAGTCTAGAGATGGATTCCAAAGGCATTGCACATGTAATGGTGGTCACGGATTACTTCACAAGGTATGCAGTCTATCCAACCAAAAGACCAAAAGGCCTCAGCTGTAGCCAAAGTCCTTGTTGAAAAGTTTTTTATAAATTACAGTGCCCCCCTTAGCGAGTCATCATTCAGACCAAGGCTGGGATTTCAAAGCAGACTTATCAAAGAACTGTTGTCCCTATGGGGTGTAAGAAAATCCAGAACAACCTCATATCATCCACAAGAAGATCCGCAACCAGAGAGGTTTAACAGAGCCCTACTTGACATGCTGGGCACCCTACAACCTAAAGATAAGCCAAAGTGGAGCCAACAGATAAGTGCACTTGTCCATGCTTATAATTGCACCAAGAACGATGCTACTGGTTTTCACCATACCACCTTATGTGTGGTAGAGAAGCTCTGTCTCCCAGTGGATGTGGGCTTTGGAGTGTCTCCTGATGCTGTTCAGTCCGAGAACTACCTGCAGTATGTTAAAAACTGAAAGCTCAGTTGGATCACGCATATCAGCTGGCAAATACCATGACAGCAAAGAGAAACCTACAACAAAACTCACCATGACAAACATGTTAAGGCCCAAGAGCTCGAACCAGGTGACAGAGTACTGATGCAAATTTTGGACTTCTCGGTAAACACAAAATAGCAGACCATTGGAGTCGTATTCCATACACAGTGATCAGTAAGCTGCATGAGCTGCCAGTATATAAAAGTATGTCCATAGGGGACCCTCGTGCTATTAAAACCATTCACAGAAACCACCTGTTACCTATCGGCCAAATGGTAATCATAAATGTTCAAGAGACTGAAGCCCCTCAGCATCCTATAACTAGATCTGCTGCCAAGGCTAAGCAACCAAATCAGCAAACTCCTGCTTTCCAGCCTGTTGCTTCTAATGTCTCCAATCCAGCAGACATTGCAGATATGGATAATGCTGAAAGTGATGACGAAAGTGAATCCTATCCTGCTTTCTAACCATCTTTTGAATTTGAGCATTCCAAGGAATTCCATTAACTATGGTGATGACTCTGAACCTCCAGCTGTGTTAATAGGTCCCAACTCTTCAGTGGAACCTGAACCTCCAAGCAGTTATGCTCACAGTGTGGACATTGAAGAGGTTGAATCCCTGTGTATGGTAGAATTAATGGAAACCAGTCAACCTGAACCCCATGAAGCAAGTAGTGAACCTAAAAGTGACTGTGCAAGTGCTAATGAACTAAGTGAGCTAAGTGAACGGTTTCATGCCAATGAAAGTATCATTCAAGAGCCAGAAGGATGTGTTTTGGATGATTCTGATTTTGCAGAAATACCTCTGACAAGTGACAGCGAGCTTCAACAAGAAGTGCAAGTGCCAGTGCCACCGTTGCCACGTTGCTCAGAAAGATCTGTAAAACAAATACTAAAGCCCACATATGACACCCCAGGACAGCCTGTTAACTTGGCCACGAATGTCATGCACAAAGGAGTTTGTCACATCCAATTCCTTGCCCAAAATGGTGTTCAAGGCCTCCACCCAAGTTAAGGTACCCTCTCAGTGCAACAAGGGGTACAGAGGTAAAGAGATGGGAATAAGATAAAGTGTCTCGATAAAATGTGGTGAGTATAATGTTACTGAAAATGAGATACTGTCTAATGCAAAAAGTATTATAAACTGCTGAAGTATACCTATTGAAATTAAAATGTCTTACAATGCTAAGTAAGACCAAACTGATAGTATGCTACCTTGTACATAGTTTGATGCCTAGATAGGTTGTTAGGTATATCTACTGTAATGGAGTATTAGTAAGTGTATGTCTAATAATGTGTTAACGGGTGTTAATCTGTCATGGACTTGGTGCAGACGCCAAGCTTTCCAAGGCAGGGGAGAGCGTAACGCGCCCCCCTCCGCATTTGGGGGCTTATCTTAAGGCACCTTCGGGTGTTCTCCCATTGTCTCCTAGCGTCCTCCCATAATTCGCGGCCCTTAGCCATTTCCCCCCAGTGTCCCTCTGCTAAATAAGCCCTGTGAGGCTCACAAATACATCTTACAAGCAGATGGCATATTTTTAAGCCTCCGCTCACACGTTCATGTAGGCACCCTGCGCATTAGACCGCTGTTGTGGTCAAAAGTTACAGGAGGTGTTTTCTCTGGTTCCCAATGCCATGCCTGAGTTTAAAATAGGCACCAGGGACACAAAATTGAGCAAAGAAAGATATTTTAAATAAACAAATTGGCAGACGCATCAGGCGCTGCCTCCAGGGCACCAGACAAAGGCTAAGGGGCAGAGGTCAGGGCAAGGGATGCCCTCATCAATATTCATGAGCTTTGCATTGTTTCTAGGGGCAGTGACTCCCTAAGGGTACAAGTTATATATTTTAAAGTGGACTCAATTGAGAGAGAATTGCCAGGGCTACAGAACAGTGGGGAGTTTAATTAATACTAATGTTGCTCCTGGCTGTACCAGAACTTTATGTGTGGGAACAGTAAAACAGACTGCCTAGACTTAAACTGCAGCCACCATCTTAACAGCCCATAACCAATTGGAAAGCAGGATTTAACAAAGGGGATCTTGGAACAATGCTAGAGATTTATGGGGAATTTTCTGGGACTACTGTAATTGTAGGTGTCAAAACACAAGACAATTAAGATCTGGGGACTGTTCAAGACAGTTTTGGCAGCCAATTAGAACCTTGAAACTCAGCCCCATATAAAAGGGGGTAACAGCTCATTTTTTCAGATTTGAGAGATTCGTCCAGAGTTTAGTTAAGCTCTCTGGGAGCTTCCATGGCTCAGAGGTTAGGCCTGCCAGGCTCAGACTTTTCCCACCATAAGTCACGGGTCTAAGTGTCCAGTTGGCCCACGCTAGGTCACAGCAACAAGGGATTCAAGCAGCATGCAAGCTGAAAGAAAGAAGAATCAGCCTGCATGCCAGCTGGAAGGACTAGAGAAAGACAGAGCCTTACATATAAATGTGTTAAGTTTGTTAAAGTGTTTGCACAGCCGACCAGTTCGTGACATCTGCCGTGCATGTTTTCAGCCAGTGTAAATTGATCTTGTATCCTGAAGACCATCATCTCGACAAGGGCCATGAGAGAATTTTCCTCCTGCTTCATCAAGCCATCTGCAACAGGTCTCATTTCTTCAGATCATCACTTGATCTGGGTAGTGTGAGTACAAACAGGGTAGCTCCCTGCAACAAAGGTACAATTATTGTGCTCATCTGATTATTTGTTTTGGTTTGTTACAACGGACTGTGCCACCCAGCTCTGGATCAGAAATTCTGGGTTAAAGTGCATGTGACTGTTTTGTTTTCTAAGGGCCCACACAACAGCTGAAACCTGGCCTACCCCAGGCAACACTTCAGGCTAGCCTATTCCAACTGGTTACCCAGAGTGTGCGACTGTGACAGAGGGACTCTTAGTGCATGCTAAACCTGAATAAATCAGATCTAAATAATCAATCATTAGATTTACTGCCCCACTCCTGTGCAATTTCCCCAAATAAATCAGATTTTGTTCTTTCTGCATTTAACCTGGCTACCGTGTACCTTTGTGGAGGGGATATTGCATTGCTGTTGAACTGTCTTACTGCTGATCTCATTTTACAGGGGGGCTCCAGCATTTTCGCAGCTGATCCAGCCCTGGTGGTAAGTGCATTAAGTGTGGTATTAATACTGTATTCATATGTCATGTGATTGGTTACCTGCTATACTGTTTAGGCCACTAGAGGGGTGGTGGGGGGTTATAGCATCCCAGAGGGCTATACCAACAGCAGTTATGCTACCCCAAGATCATACATCTGGGTGGAGGCACCCGTTCACCGAACTCAACCTGTGCATAGTCACACAGGCAGGGGTAGTAGCCCACAGGATAGCACCACCTAGGGATTACATTTTATCTTTAATATAGCTTAAACTGTGCTTTAGTCCACTTACCAGTACACGTTATTCCATTTTGTATTTATTAAAGTTAAGGCCTCTGGTTCTTCCCGCAGACTTTTCTCCTAGTTCATTTCAGCACACATTGCAAGTCTGGTAGTACTTTTTGACAGTTTTTTTCATAGTGCTTCTGAAAAGGTTCTGTTAATTAGCCTTCCTCCACTGTCTTATGCAGAGATATCAAATCCCACACAGATTCCTGGAATTTAAACCATTTCTAAAAAAAAAAAAAAAAAAAAATAACACTTCTTTCCTAAGGGCCCTTGTTTTGAGAATGTGAAAAGATTCCTATTACTGGTTGCAACTTGCCACTATACATTGTTACTGGTCTCAACTTCTCTAATAACATCGGTCAAAGCTGCTACATGTTTATTCTCCCACCCCACCCCCACCAGTGTTTCAATAAGAGACAGAGGCCCTTAGGTCATCTGTATGGTTCTGCTGGTCCATCCAACTTAATTTAAATTGACAGATGTCACTTCCACTTTCTAGTAGTCTATCAGCTAAGGTGAGAGTTGCGACTGCTTAACATCGTTCTGTACAGGAGAAGGCATTACAGTACCTTAGAGAGAGTACATGCCTGAAAGAAATATTGACTTATTTGGTTTCATCGAGACTCCATTAACTCACAGTAATGGCTGTACCTTTCGTGAGCTGTCTCCTCACCTGCCTGTAACTGCCAGATTCAAGATACACTGTCAGGCAGGCAAAGGAGATGCAGCTGTCAGAGAGGTTATCTAGTCTTTGTGCCGTAGATGTCATTTTAAAAGTTTCTCTTCATTTTAAAAACCTAGTCATGCATCTCCTGCGTCCTTCATTGATGGCAGCTGTTTTGCTTTCTCTTCCATTTAAAGGATTCTCCAGGAAAACGTTAAAATCAATTAGGAAGAATACGCAGATTTTCAGAATCTGGGACTTCTAAACTGTGAATCAGATTTTTATTTTCATTTTTTTTCTGTTTCTGCTCCTCCTCCTTCATTTTTTTCCCAGCTTTCCCTATGCCACCCTCCACTTCAGCCATTCAGCCTTTAGCTGTTCCATTGTTGCATATACCTAGAGACCCCTCCATCCAACCACCCTGGCTTCAAATGGCCATATCTGTGAAGTAGCCCCCTGATCCTCAGCCCATGATGGGAGGGCAGTAGGAAACATCCATGCCGGTCAGTGCCACTATTCCTCCCTAACTCGGAGCACGCTGCTGTCCATATAGAGAATACTGGATGGGCAACTATACACAACGGTTGTGTTCTGCCACAGAGAGATTCGGCTTCCTGCTGACCTTGACAACAAGAGTGACAGCAGCTGGGTGACATTTTGAAAACTATTCTAGAGGCTGACCCACACACACACACACACACACACACACACACACACACACACACGGGGAATGGGGACATAGAGGATGGGCAGTTGTCTCCTGACCATGAGCAAAGGATGAGATTATGGTTTGTATTAATCATGCGTTCAGTGCTTCAGGGCACATAAGGATCATGATTAGAAGTGCAATAATCCATCAAATACAAACCAATATTACACTTCCTGAACCAGATTCAAGCAGAGGTTGATTCAGTCATCTTTAGTGTAGGGAAATTCATCAGTTACTCTGTGGCCTTATGGTTTTTGTGGACCTAGTTTCTGACTTACATAAGCAATCTTGGGGCTGAATGGCTGATTAAGTAACCGCCCCCTAAAATGTCAGCATTTCCCTGGCTCTCCAGAACCCTGCCACCATACTGCCGTGTGTTGTTCCCTTTGTACCTTGTGAACAGGAACTGAGAGGGATTTGGAGTAGGAGTGAGAACAATAGAAAAGTGGAAGGTCTTCAGTGCTGGCTACACCATTAAACTATGACTCCAGCCACACAGCAATGCAGTTTCCACTGCCACCAGTGATGGGGTGCTCTCTGGACCTCATAGCGATGAGGGTGATGACCGCCCTGCCCGACCGGAAACTCAAGTGTGGCTGTACGCACACAGTCTGGTCAATACATAATTTAAGAGCAGAAGCCCTTCCAAAATTAAGAATTCAGGGGCCAGTGCCCTTTAGACTATATAAAGAACAGCCTTATATTCTTAACCTCTGACCCCCTTCAACATGGTAACACAGTCAGAGGACATCACATCAGCCAATCAGGCTTCAGAAGCCTGCTAGGAAATCCAAAGGGCTACAGTGGCATTGGATTACTTCATTAATTTGCCCAGGAGTCAGATGGCCAATCAGCCATCAAGGAGCAGCCAGACAGACCCTCCCCAGAGACAGACAGGAGGACTTAGCCAATTGAGAGGCCATCTGCTGGCTGCTAGACTGAGTAATCTCCAGCATAACCGGAGTCTGTAAGACACAGAAAAGGAGAGCATACCTAACATTTGGAAGTGCAGACCAGCACTGCACAGAGATTTGAAGAGGGGGGGGAATAGCTTTTACAGCCACAAAGAAGGAGTTTGATGCTCACAGCACAGAGAAAGAGAGAGAGAGAAACAGATAGACTGAAGGCTGTGCAGCTGAAGGCATTAGACTATAAGAGTAAGCCACCCTGCAGCTGAGTCTCAGTTTACAGCCTGAGAGACTATTTTTCTGATCAGACCTGAGGGGTCTGCAACAGCATCTTAGCCAGCGAAGGCCTGGAAGTCCTCCTGCTAGGCAACTGCAGCCAGTTGACAGCCTACACAGGAAGTTCCTTTGGAACTTTACAAAGGTGACCTGACAGAATCACTGGAGCCATCCAATCACCCTAGAAGACTAACTGAGTGCAAGCCCAGCTGAGTCAGGGAGAGGTGCCAGCAAAAGTGATCAGCAGAGAAGAGCTGGAGGAGCCATTGAAGGAAGGTCCAAGGACTATGAGACTGAACAGATGCAACAGCCAGGTCAGGAGGCGGAAAATTAGGCCTTCCAACCTAAGAGTCGTCATGACTAATTGAGCAGAGCCTTTGAATCCTGCAGCCCAGACTTTCCATTTACTAGTTGGGGCCACAGTGGGGGCTATTTCTGTTTCATGGATTAGACCATCTGACCAGGATTACAATTTGAGGGTTGTATGCTTATAGCATGCCACTGCCTGCCAGCCATGTGTGACAGTCATCAGGCATACCTCGATCAAACACCTGGGTACTCAGGATTCTCAAGGAGCTCCTTAGGACAAGGAACATTGCATAACTGGTACCAGCTGGTATTGGGGTAGCGGCCCAACAGTACAGTTGGACCAGGCTCAGTCAGTTGGTGAAGGCTGTGCCAGGGCTAGATTGCCAATGAGATTAAGGTTTGTTATGCCTGCTTAACCCTCTCCTTCCCCTAGGACTTTGTTCCTGATCCCCAATAACACCCTTTATTGCTTGTCTGAAATTCCTGACCTGTGAGCATAGTATTTGTGTGAGCATAGTATTTGTGCTGGGATCCATCCAGATGCCCTGTGAGACCGATGGAGTGCAAGTCCAGCTGAATCAGGCAGAGGTGCCAGCAAAAGCAATCAGCGGGGGGAGGGGAGAGAAGCACTGAAGATCTACCACATTTCTCCTGTTCCCACTCCTACTTCAAATCCCATCCCCATCTCAGTTCCTGTTCACAGACTAGATGGACCGTGGGTCTTTTTCTATGTTTTGCTAAACTGTTGATTGCATTGTGTGGGAGTTGGGTTGGCTTTACCAGTAGGGACCATAGTGAGTTTGTATTCCAGGGGTAGTACTAGCATTCTGTCTTGCCCACTTAACCTGTCCCTGGGTGGATGCACCACTCAATTAAAATTTAGACTTCATATAAAATATAGACTTAGTATAACATCTTTGGAAAAGGAATTCCCTCAGGAGCTATCAGCTCAGGCCCCTTAACCTAATTTGAGGCTGGACAGAAGCACTTATAGGAGGCAGTATGGCACAGTGGTTTAAGGCTCTGAGCTGCAAATCTGGAGACCTGGGTTTGAATCCCACAGCCCCCACTTGCATACTGTGTGACCCTGAGCAAGTCATTAACTTTCTCATGCTCCCAGGTGTCACCTGTAAACAAGCTTTCAGCTTAGTGTGTCTCACCTGGTTAAATAACTGGGGAAAAAAAATACCTGTTGAGGCTTCTACAGCATCAGGGACTGCTGTAGACACTGACGCATGCTGATACACAACTGTGTATGCACATGGTGCATCACTGCACAGTGGCAGCTCCAAACCCAACCTTGCCAAAAGTCGTAGTTCAGGCTCTTCCCGCCAAATACTATCCCCTGAGGGTCTGGTCCTTGAGGACGTTCCCTCTTTCAAATACCTGGGGATTCTGGTCCTTGCTGATGTTCCCTCTTTCAAATACCTGGGGGTAACACTCGACCCGGCACTAACTTTCTCTGACCACATCAACAATGTGGTTCACAGGGTCAATCAAAAACTAGGAGTCGCTCACTGGCTACGCAACTTAATAACCCCGGAGGCTCGATTAGTTATAGTTCAGGGTAACCTACTTCCTGTCAATGACTACTGCTCCCCATCTATTCTTTTGCATCCTCTGTTCTCAGAACTCGGCTCACATCTGTCTATAATAGTGTTTGCCACTTTGCTCTCTTGGTACCTTTCTCAACCCATCACTGCATCCTCTATAGTACCCTAGGCTGGTTATCCCTCCAAGGCCGCTTTGACTTTGCTTTCGGCTGCATTGTGGACAGTGCTACCAGGGGCAGTAACGTGTAAGCCTTCTCTCTTCCTTACTCAAGGTCAGAACCCTGCCCAGGAGACTGTGCACATCCACTGTCCCTCCTCTTGAGGTACCACGGGTCTCCACCAACATGGGAGGAAAGCCTTATCAGTTGCAGCCCCTCTCTGTGGAATGGGATCCCAGCACCCTCTGCTCACCAGTACACACACAGCCTTCAAATCCCTCTTTAAAACCTGGCTGATGGATAGGACCCACTGCTCCTGCCCACCTGGGAAGCCCCTCCTCTCGCACACAGTTACACTACCAGCACACTAACATGACTCCTGGTTTGGCTTTTCATCTACTCACTCTGTCTTAGTCCCTGTTCTCTCTTCTTTCCTCCATCTCTCTGTGTCTCTCGAAGGTGTGTTGCATGGGGGGGCAGGACTGTTTGTTCCATCTTATGTTATGAATCAGTAAGCCTACCGGTAATTTATCAGCTTCATCCTGTATATCAGCTTTCAGTATTTCTGTATTGTAAATCAGTTGATTTTACTGTTTTTTTTGCCAGTATGCCTGTATTGTAAATCAGTTGATTTTACTGTTTTGTATACCAGTATTCCTGTATTGTAAATCAGTTGATTTTACTATTTTGTATACCAATATTCCTGTATTATAAATCAGTTGATTTTACTGTTTTGTATACCAATATTCCTGTATTGTAAATCAGTTGATTTTGGTGTTTTGTACCTCTCTTGTTCCTTATGATTGTGCGTTTGTTTACCTTGCCATCTTTTATGGCCCAGGTCATGCCTGAAAACGGTCCCTTGGATCAGTGCACTTACCCAGTAACCAAATAAATAGAATGGCGCAAAAACTACCAAAATGGTGGAATGATGACCAGCTCCTTGTACGCCTCAAACCACCAGTCAGGCAACCATCTCCTGGTCCACATTCTTTACCCGACAGGAAAGTGGTGCTCCCTGGTAACACCTGCCATGAGGGGCAAGCCACGGAGACAGAGAGGTCAGGGTAAGTACCTGGGGATGGCAAGTAATGGGGCTCGGGGGAGTGGTCAGATCAGGGGCACCCAGTAGCCAGAGGAGAAACACAGAGTTTGGGGGGGGACAGAATATTCTAAGAATCAGACTTTGGAGATACCTGCAAGTCCTGTCTGTATAAACTGTAAATAGTTTTGCAGAAACCTGGAAAACCACTTTAAATGTATTTAAGCTTTAACTCTTCCCAAAAAAACACAAAATGATGCATAATGACCTGCATCACAAGTAATATGTGAAAATTACCTTGGAGGAATTTGTACTGGCTACTGTGGGACCATAAAGAACCACAAAGGCTGAAATCTACAAACCACAGAAACATTTATTCTTAGGCATCTTAAGTATGATAATGCTTTTGTTTCAACAGCCTCCTACTCAGGACCTGGGCATGTATGTATCCATAGTTTGCATAAGACCAGTAGTAAATTCTCTGAGTTACAGCATTAGTGTATGTTGCCAAGTACCAACTAATAATATATGAAACTGATCCTTGTACTTGTTACTTGTCTTTTATTGGTGCACCTTGCCCCAGTACCTTGCATCATGCTTACCGCATGTCGTATTTTGTGCTTTGGTTTAGTTTCCTAGTTGTATATTGTTTTGCTTTTGGTATTTAGTTCTCTATAGGCTCTCTAGGCAATTGCACAGACCCGCTACATTTTTTTTTACTTTTGTTGCGTCAGTCTCCACTGTTGTGATCTCCCGGCTCATGCCTGAAAATAGGCAAATGTCTTGGCTAGTGTAATGCAAATAAGAAGCCAGTTCACAATGCTGACAACTGTTTAGGCCATGGTGAGCAAAAACAAACAAAATTGTTAAAGGAAAATCATCATTAACCCTCTTGCCAATCACTAGGGCTGCAGAAACACCCCATTAGCACAACTTTTTTTTTTTTTTTAAATTTTGCAGCTAACATATGGTATTTAATTGTAACCTTTTCTTGCCTTGATGGTGGTTGCAAGTGCTGTCCTGGAAGCACCATTCTGAAAGTGCCACCGCACCAGAAGATTGAGCTTGACCTTGTGGGCCAGTTGGTAGCTTGGTTATTTTCCTGGTATGTGCCGGAGCGCTGCTTCATGATGATCGGGGCATGTTTTCACGAAGCAAAGAAGCATTGTGTCAGGTGTATTCTTGGAGCTTTACCTATAGAAGTAAACCTCATCAAAAACTGAGCAGTCTAACCTATTTAATTTTGTTACTGAAAGTTGCAGCTCTGAGCTCGGGCATGCGCGGTGAAAACATGGCCTGATCGTCATGAACCAGCGTTCTGGCACACACCAGGAAGATAAGGACTCTAATCTGCATACAGGTTGCAGTTCTGGCCACTACTATCTGTGACATGGCGCCTCTCACTCCGGGACATAAAAATACTAATTTTAACTGAAAGACATGCCCTACAACAGATATGAAACTATCTCGCTGCAAATTGTCAGATGAGCAGAGGCTGGGAGGAAAATGGGGTTTATGACAGTTTTTCTTTACACTATTTAAAAGACAGGGTTCTCAAAGCATTAGCCCTGAAGCAAGGTGTGCACAAAAAGCACATTAGCAAAAATGCTAGTTTATTTAAAAAAAAAGAAAGAGAAAAACGCACACCTTAATGCAGGGCATTATGGGTAATATATGCAAATTGCCACAAAGGATTTGGGCTGATCAGTGACTTTTCCTTAAATTACATTGTTTCAGTGCTTTTGAGTATATATATTTTTTTAATTACTCCCCCCGGGCATATTAGGCCTCTTGCAGCCGTACTACGGAGACAGACAATCAATCACATTTTCTTTGTGTACACCTGTCTGAGCAACATTCTGTATAAATTAACACACAACTGCAATAACATCCAGGTATAAAACAGGCAGATTAAAACTAATCAAATAAATATGTTTTCAAAACTTATAAAAACTGCATAATGTGCTGGGGGGGGGGGGGCTGACAGACAACTGCCTCCAAACAGCAAAAAGCAATGTCTCCCAGTCTTGACCTCTCAAAGGAGAACACTAACAGAAACTCCTATGTGGTGGCTAGTGGACGAGGAAGGGTATACTGCAGCAAGGTACTATTTAGGTACGGATGTCCCAAATTAAGTAGGGCTTTAACAATTGATATACACACCTTGAGCTTCTGCAAAGATTAACAGACAGCCACTGACAAGATCAAAGAAATGGTATCTTTGCTTCCTGTTACCTGGTAGCCACGAGAAACCTCACCTCAGCATTCTCCACTAGTTGTAATCTCCACCCAAGCGTGCAAAGTGGGCCAGGAAAGAATAATTTAAAGGAAAAGTGACTCAGTAGTGCAATGGACACCAGATGCTGAGAGGGAATAAATGTTTAGGCAAATTTATGCCACAGAACCTTGTGAATGGTATAGGCCCTTTGGTCTCTATTTAATAAGCCTGCATTCCCCTTACAAGTGGGACTTGGTCAGGTTTATGATTGCTTGCTGCTTATAGGCCTGGGAGTTTCCTGTGGCATTCGTTATTTCTTCCACAAGACCAGCGTGCTGCACTTTCTCCCCATTCTAACCTTGCAATGGAGCAACATGGTGATGGGAGCTCAGTCCAGGAGTATGACAGGCTTGGCTGCTCTCTGTGGCACCAACAACACCACTCAAGCTGACTGTAGGCAGTTGGGGTGGGTGCATATTCTGTAAAGGGGGGCTGTCATAAATACATGCATGCATATCCTGCTGTGGTCAGAGTTAAATAAAAAATGCAACTCTGTGAGTTCCTTGTCATTTATTACCCTGATCTGTACTTCAAACAGGTGTGAAAGCCTATATTCTCCTAAGATTCCATTAAAACCACCTTCACCTCCTTCTGCGACACAGTACATTGCAGCGCTGAAAGGAGGTTAATAATGTGAAAAATGGACATTTAGTTAAAAAGAACAAAAGGATTTTTATTTATACCAAATTGCCTACTTTATTACAAATGACGGTAGCCATAGCAACACAGGATACAGTCATTGGTGGGTGATTTCTGCTGAAGTATCTGTTGGATTGTTTCTTTTTCCTTTTTGCATAGATAGGAACAGTTTTTTTTTTAACTTCTTTATTTCATCAGCCAGGGAATACTACAGTGGCAGGAATATAGAACTTAAATGCACAATGCCTATTTTACCACATATCTTTACACGTACATAAACAGTTGTTTTTTGTGATGATATTGTGTATGTATTAACGTAATTTAATAATTAGTTTTTAAATCTTTTAAAGCCTCATAATTGTTAAAGGAAAGCAATCCTTTGCAGGGGCTCCAGTCCCTGAAAACCTTACCTGTAAAGATGTGGCACCGCACCGTGCGCTTCAATGCGTTTGTATTGAAGTGCACAGTGTGGTGCCGCACCTTTACAGTTAATGGAGGCACCCCAGCGTCCACCATACTTCCAGGTAGCAGACTTTTTGTAATTAAATTAAACATCTTTGTGGCACAAGAAAAAAGGTGCTTTTCTCTGAAAAGCTAAACCGGAGGGTAAGGTTTGCAGGGGCGGGAGCCTCCGCAAAAGGACTGCTTTCCTTTAAAACAGGACCACCTTGTAAATAGGACCATTGGTCCTAATGGTGTGGTGTGCCACCAAATCCTGTATAAAAATAAAAATGTTACTACTGCTTCCACATTGGAAGGGGAGGTGTTGTTAAAGTCCTGAGGGTAATGCTGTAAGGTAGTAGGCATACAGAGAATAACTGTACTGTTATTGTAACCCCTACCAGGTATGCTGTTTCTAGCTGACAGCACTGCCTGGTTGGCTGGGTTTGGGGAGGAATATGTCACTTGGCACATTGGCTAGGTTTGGTTACTCTGCACAGGGGCACCCAAGTAACTCCAGACAAAGGAAGCAATAAACTGCAAACTGTGTGAGAGGCCTTTCGGCACCATGCAATTCTGCTTAAAGTTGGACCAGCATAACATTCTGTGGTGATTTGCATATGCAGCCCATGATGCTTTGCATTGTGTGGGCATGTGTGATTTTGTATTTTCTTTCAATAAACTGTAATGTCTAATACCAGAAGTGGGATTCTAAAGGGTGGCTTTTATTCACATCCAATAGAATAAACAAAGCATAGATGGACCCCCACGGGGCTACACTCCTGGTAATGCAGATTTAAGGAGACCAGAACACATCCTTATTCACTTTAGCCCTCAGGCTCTGAAACACACTGGGCACACAGCCCGAACTTGCACGCTGCTCTGGGTTTTCCTGGCTCGGCTGCCTTGCCAGCCACTTGGACACTTTCCATATAGCATGGAAACATTTACTGGTGGCTCCCTAAACCACCTATGAGCACTTCTGCTCCATAAGGGAATCTTCCTCATCAATCCCACATCTGGGTACTTTCTTCAGGCACTGGCCAAGTACCTGAGAGAAAGTAACAGGTGTCCCAGGGCAAATCCGTAGAGGTGAATTTGGTTACTACTGATGGGGGGGGGTCTCCCACCTCTCGCTCCCACAATTCATACCTGGCCATTTCTCTGGACTGTAACACCTCATCCTTTAACACACTTTGCTGTGTAGATTCCTTTTAAATGTATTTCACATTCAATCTACTGTCTTTTCTTCCCATTTGTGCTGGACTTGAACATACTTAATAAGTGGCATTGTCCATTACTCTAGACCCCTCACAGAGTTAAGCAGTCCAATCCCCACATCTTCCAAACTGTACTTGGCTGTCTTTTCCTGACCCCACAGTAACAGTCCCTTTAGTTTCATTGTGATGCAGGTGAAAACACATGGCCCTTTAGCAGAGCGAACTCACCCTTCAGTTGCAGGTGCCCCACAGGTGTTTCCTCCTCAAGGAACTCTCTTCCAGAGCTTCTGGTGCCTCAGCACGAACTTAAACAGGCAGCTTCTTTTCCTTCACTGGACCAAGGGGGGGTTGCCCCTGGAAACAGGCTGATACCTTCCCCCCATCCCCGCAGGGATGGGGCCCTGAACTCATTGAAAGCGGTCTCCACTGCTTCAATTAGCAGTTCCTGTGTTCCTCTTCAGATGAAAACACACATCTAAAAACAAAGTAGCTCTCAGACAGAGCTCAAAGCTCTGAGGGCGGCACTCAGCAGAGCACCTCTGCTGAACTCTGAACTCTCACTCAGACTGACTTCAAATTCTCCAGATTCTACTCTAACCTACAACTGCAACATTCCATTGTGGCTTATGCAGCTGCGACAGTTCTAAATTATGTCATCGCTCCGCCTTAGCTGAGACTGAGAACAGAGTGAGACAGTGTGAAATCCATTTAACTGGAGTTTCACAAGCTGCCTTCCTGCCTACCACAAGGTCTTATTGGGCTTCTAGTAACCAGATGTAGAAGTTACATTATGCAGGAGAATCTCTCATGATATTTGTCCATTGGAGTTTGTGCCAAGCCCTTAGTCTATAATGGTGATGAAACCAGCACAGTATTACTACCAACACTATGCATGAAACCTATCAAAATTTATAAAAATTGTAAACAGGGGTTTACCACATAAGGGGAACATTGGTGTTGAGACTGGGAGATACAGAAATACAGTATGGAATAATACGTGGGTGTGTTTGTGTAACTGCAATTTTACACATACCCAAGGTGTGGGATGCTACATAAACTCCGAGAACGAAGCTTGAGGGGTTTATACAACCATCCCACACTAAGGGTGTGTGTAAAGTTCTGGTTCTACACACACCCACATTTTATTTTTTATTATTACAGGTGATCATTTTTAATCAGTGCGGGTTCGCATGTTTGAGAAAGTGAAAGCGGCAGTTGTTTTGGTAGCGCTCGCGTCTATGTGAGTGCGAGAGTGATTGACAGCTGAGGATAACAAACACCTGGTTGTAACGAAAAAATAACAACCGAGTAGTTGTAACATAATTTTAAGATCTGGTTATCCAGATACTTAAAATGATCACCAGTAATTATTTAAATGTTTAGGGAAAGGAAAAGGCTCATGGATGGTCCAGCAGTTCCTAAGGACGCCCCCTTCTGTTCCTCATCGAATCCAATGCCAGCCCCCACCCAAGTGTCAAGATGGTTAGCAGGGCAGCAGAGAACTGTGCAGTTTTCAGATTCCACTTCTGGCAAAATTCCATGGAATTTTGGAAAATCTGACCAATTCTGTGTACGTTCAAACTCTAACTCCAGGTCTTGGTGCAATTCAAGGGCTGTTTTGAGCACGAGTAGTGAGAACATCAGTTATGTCCGCCCTCCTGCCCTCTTGGGTGCCATATACCCAAATGTTTTTTTCTCCTGGCATGATTTTTGGCATCTTCCTGCCAATGTTGTATTTGCATTTGTTGGTCTTGTAAATTTTCCAGTGCCACTTCCAGATTATCTACCCTGTTTTCCACAGTCATCAGCTGCCTCTCAGAATCGTCTACCCTTTGCTTCAAAACCTTTACGTTTCTCCTAAGTTCACCATAAAGTTGCTTCATTTTGGCTCTAAAGCTAAGGAGCTCTGTATAGATGGTGTCCAACTTAATACTTTTTTTGGGGAGCGCAGCTGAAGAATCTCGTCCCATTGGGCCTGTTTCTGTTGAAGCTTGGGACCATTCGGAATCGGAGGCCTCCAATCACAATCCTTTCTCTTCTGGTGCCATCTCAAGAACTTTTTCAGTTAAAATTGATCCTTTATGCTTATTCCCCTTTGGCATTTTTAATTTTGTTGGTTTTTGTTGTTTTAAGCCTTCTGGATGGGGATGTTCAGCGGGTCTGGTGCGAAGCTCTGTACTCAGGCTGCCATTAGGTGCGGTGACACAACTGGAAGTCCCTGACCAATTCTGTGTAATTGCATTGGAAGTGGAATTCCAAAAGTGGATTTTGTTTTTAAATGGCAGATTAGTAAACTGAAGTTTTCATTCTGAGGATTACATAAACCATGGATTCATTTTCCTCAAACTGAGAATAACAATCTGTAGATCCCATTATCCAGGGAACAGCATTCAGCTGTTTACATAAAAATGCTTCTCAGAATTCCATGGAACTGAAAAAAGAAATTCCACATGAGCCGACCCAGTGGCACTGAGGGTTGAGGCGCTGGACGCCACCCCGGTGGCCTGAGTTTGGGGGCGAGCTGGGGCCACCAGGGGTCAGTGAGGGGGGTCTGGGAGATGATGGTAGTCACCGCTGGGATGCTGTCATCTCCTGTATTGGGGAAGTACAGTTCCTCGCTGTTGACTGACACCCGGTGGACGCCAGGTGTCACAGTAGAGTTGGGGACTGCTGTAACATAGGAGAGGGTGGGAGGAGCACTCGGCTTCTGGGAGTGTGCACACACCTCCGTGCGTGTGCACACCATTGTTCCAGGAAGGCAGGGAGAAACCACAGAAAAACCCATGTCTCTCTGTGGCTGTATGTGATGGCTCCCACTACTATCAGACTCTGCTCCTTGTGGATTCCCACTGGTACAATTGTGGGGGGAGAGGCTGATGGGGGTTGGGGGTGGCAGGGGGCCCAATTAGAGGAGACAGTGGCTGCGGAGGAGCAAAAAGCTGTATAAAAAAAAGAAATTCCACAGTGCATTTTTGGAAGTGAGTTGCCATTCCACACAACTCTAATAAGTCCAAGGCAAGACAGGGTAGTTATCACCTTTCATTTGAAGGTAAACCAAGCTTGGGGCCACTTCAGGCCCAGCAGTCAGGCTATGTCAGTGACCTGGGTCTGGGAATGGACCCAGGAGGCCAGATTCTGTGGCCAGGGTTAAGCAGCATTGTTGAGCACAGGTGAGCCAGTCCGAGGAGGGTGGTGTCTTGGTTCCAACGTCGCAGCAGTCTGTCACAATGGCCAACGAACCTGCTCCCTTGCAAGAGGTGGCAGCAGTACACAAGTGCATCACAGTGTGCAAAGTCATCAGAAGGCAGCGCCCAATGTCACGGAAAGTGGGAAGGAATAACAATGGAGGTGAAATCCACACCACCATCGCAGCAATGTCCAGCAACAGTCTGAAACCCTGTGCCATGGATTCCCACAAAGCATTCTGAGTAGGTGGAGGAGAGCGAAGGCCCGAGAATGGGTGGTTCCCATGGAGTAGGTCTCCCAGGCATGAGGACGGTGGTCGAGGACAGAAAGCTAGATGGAAACAAATATACATTCATTTATATATTTATTTGTAAATTGTTACCAGAAAGGCATGTTGTGCCGAAGCTCATTTCTTAGGTGGGACCTGGGGGGAGGGGGTTGCAAATAAATAGAGAAAACATGCAAAGAAGGCAATGCAGTGGTACAAGTACAGAAAAATAAACCAAGCTGGTATACATTAAATAACAGGCTTGGTTTATTAAATCCAAGTCAATAACATACAATGATTTAATAAGTCTGAATACAGTGAATATATACACAGAGAATAATGCATGGGTAACCATGCACAACAGAGATACATGTCCATCTGAGGGGTCCCTGATGTCATCAGATCCCAAGATGGAAACACAACAGAGTTAAGCAGAGTTTCCATGTGTGAAGTTGTAATGTATATGGTTTGAAACATAAACCAAAAAATGCTGCTTTTTCCTTCCCAAGAAATCTTCAACATCATTTTTATTATTTGGGGACAGAAACCCACATTTAGGAAGTTGCTGAAAACCCACATGGGTGAGATGTGCTTTCTTTGGGTTCTGCATGTGTAGGAAAATGAAAGGTGAAACAGCAGGTGGCAAAGTTTTCATACTAATTGAAAGAGCTTTGTACCACGGAAGGGTGCAGTGGTTTTCTATGAACTTTGAACTGTGGTACAATGGCTTTTGATAGGCTGGAAATCCATGCGTGACATGGGGTTACCATATACTGTAACAGGATACAGTGGTGGATGAGGAGGGGCAGTAAGGATAAAAGGGATTTGAGAAGCTGGGATCCAGTGCAGTGGCAATAGCCAGGGAGGATGGGGGGCACGTGGGGGTGGTAGTGGTGGGGGTCTAGTTGTAGAAGTAAATATTGGGAGAGGGAGTCCCAGAGGAGGTTTTTTGATAGATAAAGAAGAGGTACAGCAATCCAACTCAAATCATGGCTCTGTAAACAGACTTCATATAATTTATGATAAATTGCAAAATAAAAACTTAATTAATGCTCTAGTTAGCATCAAAAGCCACAAACGAAATGTGGGATAGGGTTTCCAACACTAAACCCCACTCCCACTCTACACACACCAACAGGCGTCGGGGGTGTGCCTCAGTGTCATCAGCCCTAATGCTCACACCTTTCTCCTACACTGTACCCATCTCAGCTTATTTACTTATGGAATTGGGTGAGTGCTAGGGCTTTCGACACTGAGGCACACCCCGGACACCTGTTGGTGTGTGCAGGGTGGGGGGGGTGTTAGTGTTGGAAACCCTAATGCTACACTTTCCTGCTTTTGTGGCTTTAACCTCAACTAGAGCATTGATGAAGTTTTTGCAATTTATTTCCTTACCTTTTGAGATAGTATAACTGTATCCTTATTTGTCTGTGGGAGCACATGGCCTCCTGGCCCCGCGCCCCATCCTCCATAGATGCATGTATGTATAGTTGTGGAAGCACAGAGCCCTCTGGGCCCTCAGTGCCCATTTATAGGACAACAGTGATCAAATTGTCAGCATAGCTATCTTATTACTCCACCTCATGTACCTAGTACAGAATTTTCGAATCCCAGCCAAAACTTAATTCTGCATAACTGCACACCATTCCGCACTACAGGTGTGAATACACATTTTGGCCAGGATTTGAAAATAACAGCTGTGACATACATGAGGTAGGGCACAAGAAGGCTATGCTGAAATCTGGGGTCAGAGTATTTAAACTCTGAAAGATACAAGTGCAAAAGTGAAACTGCAAAAGAATGGTCATAACTTTGAAATTTTTTCATATTTTGACCTAAAAATTTCAACATAGTATTTTGATGACCCACCTCATTGAACACGGCCAGGAGATTTTCAAATCCCCCTCAAAGGTAAATTCACTAGCGACTGCAAAATCACCTTTTGGCAGGAGTTGCGTCAAGGCAGTCATATTGTTCATGAGGTGGGTCCCCAAAAGGCATGTTGTAAATTTGGGTCAAAACTCAGAAAATGGCTAATGTATGCATAAAAGTTGAAACCCCCATTGAATATATTGAACCACATATTACTGTCGCCAGTTCCAGCAGCAAGACGTGTCTTCGATCGGAGAGTGGGTCTTGAACCTTGGACATGTTCAGGTGAGTAGTGTGTGGAAGTGTGCTGGGAGCGTGAGGTGGTGGGTGCTGAGTGGAGGTGGGGGTGGGGGCTGATCAGTGAGGGACTTTTTTTTTAACAGGTTTGAGAAAATAAAACATTGAGGACCATTTTCTTTATTTCGGTTTGGGCTGCAATAGGAAGGTGGGGGGTACCACTAGGAACCTAAAAATAGCAAAATGCGGACAGCGATTGGCAGGTGGGGTGCCACTAGACAACAGGAAAATGGGAACATGATAAGCAGGTGGGGATACCACTAGACACCAGGGAAAGTTCTTGTTAATATAATATAGGAACAGTGATGCAGAGTGGGGGCACCACCAAACAACAGGGAAATGGCAGCTCACAACTAACAATGCAGCTGGTAGCAGAGTTCAGCTACAGAAGTGAAGAAATTCCACTGTTCTCATACACAGAATGGGAGTGGGGAGTAGTGATTCTCTCACTAAGCTGGGCACCTGGGATTTTGATGCCCAGACAACATATTTGTTGGCAGCATATTAAAAACAAACAAATCTAGCGAAACTGGTCCCGCTTTAGCTAGGTTCTGGTTTTGTTATTTGAAATCCAAGCATTTTATGTATTTTCCACCTTTGTTAGTTGGTGGAAAAATCAACAAGATGGCAGTTGTACGGCACAAAAAATGTTTGTTACCCTGCCAATCAAGTGGCGCCAAAAGCAAAATAGGGCATTTGCGGCATCACATTTTTACTTTCACCACAGAGCATTCTCTAATAAAACCCTACTGCTCATGCACAGGTCGGAAAACAGTAATGTTTAAAGCCTTATAACTTGGGAACACTTTAATATTTTGTTCACCAGACCTGTCAAAGGCACTGCTTTGGGACATGACACATGTCCCCTGCAAGTTTGGTGAAAAACATTCTATTCTATGTAGGCTGTAGGGGAGTGCAAAAACAAAACCATGTTAGGTACAGGACAAAAGTTAGATATTTACAAAAAATGACACATGCGGATCTTAGCAACCGCACAAACTGCCCCCACAAAAATTTCCAAAGATCATGACCTTGGCTCATAAACAACACATACAGACTTTCAACTTATTTCGTCAAATGGAGCCAAAGATATTAATGTGTGTTGGATTGAACAGGCTACCCAACCCTAACTATAGGGCCACTACCGTGCCCCTATAATAAAACATTTAAAAAAATAGAACTCAGGAGGATTTATGTGGTTATTTGAAATGTTTCTCCTGGAAGAGCATACCGAGCTGTTCAAAACTAGCTTCTTTCCAGATGCGCCCTGGGAAGGGGTATATGGTCTTCATCTGGGTGGCACCATTTTTTCCAAAGTTTAAACCCAGTGCTTAAACTAACTCAGCTAACTGTACTACAAAGTTGCAGGGGCTCCCCTTGTTCATTACTCAGGTTTACCATGCCCTTTTCCCTCAAGATCAGACTGATCTCTACCTGATCGTGGACATTATGTTTTCAAAGCAGCAGACAAACTGTGTGGTGGTACCCACTTTGCTACCCTGGTCGGTACCAGGTGTCAACCACTGATGATCCCTATCACTACACTATATGACAGCCGCAGAACAAGTGCCCCCTGGGGTGCAGAAATAGTAGGCACTCCAGTGTTGGTCCTCATTGTTCATTGGGGATAAGAACAAGAGTCATGATGCATGTGGCTGGGTGGCCTTGAAAGTCTGGCACTGTCCACTCCCTGGAGGGAGCTAATATAAAGTGCTGCATCTGGGGAGGAATACATGCAAACAGCTTATTTATTTATTTTTTTGTTTGTTTATTTTTGTATTTATTAATGTCTTTGCAGTGATAGCCATCACCGCATTGAATCAATGTGTCCCACAGTGCAACCTGATACTGGAAAAACTGCAGATGAATGCAACTTTCACTGATATCAGGTTACAGCGCACCAAAATACGGACCGTAACTATGTGTAGCAATTTTATACAAGGGTGTAATACAAAGTAGGTAGACATATGGTACACAAGTGATTTCGTAACAATAAGTGCTAAGGAGAGGATGACAACTGTACTAAGGTGCAGCACAGTGTTTAAGTGGTTACATGAAACAACTTGAGGCAAAAAGTTTCTAGCTAGTAATGGAGCAGGTTTAGCTGCCAAAGGAAGCTTTGTTTCATAGGTCAGCAGGGAGCTAGTTATAGTTTAGAGGGTGAGGGGAGGGAGAAAAAAAAGGAGTGATAGAGTGGGAGCACAGGATTCCTAAGGGATAAGATGAGAGAAGTATGGGTAGTCAATAGACAGCAAGGGGGAGGAAGGAGGAAATAGGTATGGGAGGGCCAGGAGCAGAGCCATGGGAGGCAGGAGGGTGTGGGGCAACACAGTCAAGGAGGGCAGGATTGGGGGAATAGGGGTGAGGTGAGGTGGGGGAATGGGGTAGGGTGGAGGGGGAGGTGAGAGGGTAAGATGTCTGTTGGAGTATAGGTTAGGGCAAGGTTTATGTAATAGCTTAACATTAGTTAGATAAGTAGGGATACTGTCAGTTGTGTTCTTTGTTAGAGTTGAGGGAACAGAAGTCTTGCAATGTGACCAATAATTAATGTGCGAAGCAATCACCAGGAAAAAATGTTCTCCCCTACAGACCAGCTCATCTTCTGCACTGAAATAAGTTCCTTTATTTGTGACCTTAGGCAACAGACAAATGCAGTGGAAGCTATCCTTATCTTCTACTTTACCACAGAAGAGTGTTACTGCATTATAGCACAGTGTAACAAGCATTTCTTCCTTACTGCAGTATCCTCAGGGTACCATATTAGATGAAATGGTACCCTTATTGTGTTAAGACAGGAGGAAATACTATACTCACAGAAAGAGGTGAGGATTTGGAACTCACCCAAAGTTATGTTGTAAATTCAGAAAGTATAAAGGGCTGGATTTATATTTCAGGAAACAAAATGCACTGTAACGAGGTATTACCACTGAAATTGGGAAGTGGGACAATACCTATAGGCAACAAACCTTCTTTCATCCCATTTTCATATGTTCCTATGTATTTATGGGGACACCCACTGGCCTGACTTAGAATGTGTCATTTATTTTCATGAGTGAGGAGCAGGGTCATAACTCACAAGTGCCAGAGCAGTGAGCAAGTGAGTTACAAGTCCTGCCCCTCAAGCAGAAAAGTCCCACCAGTCCATCCAGTCTGTCCAGCCCTATCTATAGTATGATGCCCTTGTGGTCATTCATCCCCATGTCATCCTCCCATGCTCTGCTTGTCCGCCCCATATATGTCTGTTGTACCTTCACTTGAATTCCTTCATTGAGTTGCAGCAGACGACACTCTGATATCCTGTTCCTTGTTCTACTTATCCACCACCTTCTTTATAAAGAAGTACTTTCCGACATCTTTCCTGATTCTCCTGCCACCAGCTTCTTTCTTCACTTCCTTCTGCCCATGTTTCTATCCCATGAAGAAACTTAAAAGATTCAGCCATGTCCCTCAGTCCTTCCTGATCTCCACTGTATACATGCTGAGGTCTTCCAGTCTCTCCATTTAGGACTTCTCTGCTGCCCCAAGCAGAAAGATGTAACCAGGTGAAAGAGAGAATAAGAGGCAGAAGAGACTGAACAGCAGAGAAATGTGAGAGGGACAGAAACCTGAGGCGTGCAATCTCACCTCAGTGGAGGAGAATACAGAGGAATTGTGAGGTCTCCCTTAAAAAGTCACATTTCTTCTGTGAAGACCTACCCAAGGATTCATGGTAACAAAGGAGACATCCTAGACCATAAGACAGAGCCACAGGGAGTCAAGGAAAAGTCTTCCTATCAATCTGTTGATGCGATATGCTCTAGGGAAGCCACACATGTGCCAAGCATGGCCTGTCAGGTATGGGTCTGTGCCATGGGAGAGTCAAGAAAGTTTCCCCTTTGTGAGGCTGAGGGTAGGATGCAACAGAGTCCATCAAGAGTTACCCATTTACAACAGGCTTCTTGGAGGAAGGGTAACATCAGCACCCACAGCGTACAACAAAGGGTAGATGGCTGTAACAGTATAGCAAAAGACCCACTTCCTATGGCATTCAAGTGAACCCTTGGTTCTGCTACATTATGGATGAATGGGATCTATATGTGTAAACTAGGTAATCTATTAAAAGGCCCTATGTATTTGCTCCCCCCCCCATGCAGAAATGGAAAAGGGTTGGAAAGGTGGGCAAGAAGTAACAGTGAAGAGGGATCCCTGCTATACAGAGTACCTATAAGAATGCAGTATGATTATTGTATATCTGTACATGTATAGAGTCCCCTGTGAGTAACCATAGTATGCATCTTGTAGAGTTTCATAAATGAATTTTCTGCTTGACTCTACTTACCCAAGTGGGTAATGGCCATTAGTACCTAGGGGTTCCACTGTAGCCCCCAGTAACTACACTTAAAAAACCCTGATGAGTTCCCTGTCCTGAGATTTGCGCCCATAGCAGCCAGCTTCTGGGGCCAGTTACACGTCAAGCTCCTTGTGACTTGAGATAGATCATTTAACATGCAGTATAATTTATCAAAATGGTGACACTCAATACCAGTTTGTCATGCCTCCTGTTCTCTTCCAGCAGTATTTTGTTTTCATTAACTTACGAACGTTATGTTGCCACCACCAATATTAAGTGGTGCTAGAGACTACACATTCTGAATTCACAGTACTTTCACAAATATTGTGAATTTTTGAAATTTTCAAAATTCCAACTTTGGTGAAATCCAAATCCTCAAATGTGTTTGGTGAAATTTTGCCCAGTTCCATGAAATTTTCTGGATGAATTGTGGAATGATGCACAAGAACTACAGAGTGACAGTTCTGCTGAATTCTGTTCTGCAGTATAATACATCAGACCACAATACATACAATAATTTTGCAGTTCAGTGATCAGGTTCATGAATGTCTTCACGCAGTTCAGTACATTAAGCCACAAGTAATTAATTCCACCATTCTAAGTCGGAATTTCATGAAAGTTGCTAAAGTGCATTCTGAAATTTTGCAGAAGCAAAATTCCAACTTTCATGGTAATTCCACCGGTAGACTTTTATTTTCACACAGGACTAATTAAGTGCTTTTTTATCACAGTTTCTGCCAGTGATATCTTGCTGGACACTGCAGGAAATCGATGAAATCCAAAGGCAATCACTCCAATTTGTCGTGCAGGATAGTGTAACGTCTTTATCACAGAGTGCTTCATCCATGCAGTATCAGTGGCTCAGTAGGTAGCATGTTCAGCTCTGAAGTCAGAAGATCAGAAAGATGTAGGCTCTAGTACCAGTCCAGGTACTTTAGCTAATGCCCTTAACTGAAACTGTAGTGCAGTTAGAGAGGGTGCTGCACTGTTAAGGTACCATCCTTTGGATGTGATGTTAATCCGAGGTCTCTTCTGCATCTCTGGTTACTGTCCAGGTGGAAGTTACAGATCCCATGGCACATATCAAAGATCAGTAGGCAAATTTCTCTTATGTCATAGTCAACATTCTCCCATCAGTAAAACAGGTCCATGTAACTCACCACCAGGATGCTCCCGAAAGGTAACTATAACAGTGCAGTGTGCCCTTCCAAGTCGAAACAAAAATGTCCTGGGTGAGGCAGTGTAGATGCTTGGGTCAGAGGAGTCCAGACTTAGGTTGAGTTAATGCAGAAAAATAGGGGACTTGGGTAGGAGTCTGAAGGGATTTCTGAAAGTAATGTAAACTTGGAGAACTAGAATTATGGAAGTGCATGACTTACCTGTTCGTAATTCTGCAGGCCTTTAATTAGTGGGTTAAGGGAGTTGGGTACTAGAATTAGGTGGGGCAGTTATTTTGGGGAAAATGTCACTAAAGGGCTTAATTGTTGCATTCTCTTGTACTTTATGTGGCATTTTGGAGTTGGTGAGGAAGAAGAGGGGCACTACTTGGACGACAGCCAAAACAAAACTCTATCATTGGCACTTACGTCTCCTATGTTTTATTTATTTATCTATTTATTTCATAATTCAGAAATACCTTTGAGTCAAAGACTCCTTTACAAAGGTTCCACGTCACATATATTAGATACAGACACAATACAGAAGATGTTACAGAGTACAGTTAGGTTTGTCACAGGTACAGTTTGGCTAACATTCAGTAACTAGTGCTGTTTAAGATTGTGATAAAACTGGATGCTTAACAATCCCTGGGAAAATTGAGTTAAGAGCTGTGGGCAGAGGCAAGCTGGCGGCCATTGTCAGTGGTAGAGGCACAGGGGGGCCCGGTTCAGGTACAGTCGCAGTCACTTGTGGCCCGAAGGTGGGCCCTAAGATGCGTTTTAAAATGACCAATTCTTTGTTCAAAGAGCAAGGAGGAGGGTAGGTTATTCATCCACAAAGGTGCCCTATAGCAGAAGGATCTTTGGAATTGAGCTGTGCGACAAGAAGGGATGAAAAAGATGGGTGTCAGAGCTACGGGTGTGTTTAACTTTTGAGTCCGTAGTGATTAAGGGGGTGAGTGCTGAGGGGGAGAGGCCAAGGGTGATTTTCTTTGCCAGGACACAAGTATGGAATTCTGTGCGGATAAAGCAAGCGGGCTTGGCCACACAGCTTAGACCTGAATGCCTCTTGTCCTGAATCTGCTCTGCCTTCCATCATGTTCTGCCTGTGGCCACCGCCTAGTTCTCCACAGAGCTCCTGTGTCTCTCTCTTTCACTGCTTCCATTTCCTTAGCTCCAGCAGCTTACTCTTTCAGTCTCCTGCTCCTTAGCTCTGTTATCTACCTTGTGCACTGCCCTCCTGCTCCTTAGCTCCGTTATCTCCCTTGTGCACTGCCCTCCTGCTCCTTAGCTCCGTTATCTCCCTTGTGCACTGCCCTCCTGCTCCTTAGCTCCGTTATCTCCCTTGAGCACTGCCCTCCTGCTCCTTCACTCCGTTATCTCCCTTGTGCACTGCCCTCCTGCTCCTTAGCTCTGTTATCTCCCTTGTGCACTGCCCTCCATCTGCTCAGCTCCATTATCGCAAAGAACACTTCTACCCAGCACATCACTGATTACAGTGTCCTTCCCAATGAAGTCGTGCACGTCTTGGGACACAGAACACAGGAATTTGCAGAAGGTAATAACTACCTGATGTTCTTTGAAACACAAAAAAATTCAGACATCATCTTGTCTGCCTCAAATGCTGCATTTGGCACCTCAGTACCCATGCTACTGTCCATGGCTGTCCCAACTGCCAGCGCATTAGTGCTGCTGACTTGCAACCATCCCGCAAAGACAAAAGAACAAAAACAGTGTCTCTGTGGGCCAAATTTTTGTACAAGGATGGCCAATTTAAGGTCTCACAACAAGCAGCTTATTGTCCTGTGGGCAAATACTAATAAAATAGATAATTATTTCACTATTCAATCCGTCAAAGCTCAGAATCAATTACCCCATGAATTAGTTAATCAAACTACTATAACGGGATTTAAAAATGGGCTTGATAAGTACTTCCATTCAAGCATACTCTGATATAATTCACTCCCTTGGTGTGGGAGACAATCTCAATGGGCAAATCGCCCACTTTTGTCTTTTCTTACCTAGTGAAAACACTGTCAGATTTAAGTAATCTGAAGATTTTGGTAACAACTGTGTTTCTCTGCAAAGGGTCACTATTAAAATCTTCAGTTGTGACTCCAAGAACAAGCTGAGAAAAGTTGTCATCATCGACAATAGTTCAGACTCAGATTAGGGTAACATTTTTTTTTTTTTTAAATGTCTTGCATTTCAAAACATTCAACCCCTGATTTCTTTCCTCTTACAGATCATTAATCAAAGTTGGACAGTTGTATCATCTGGCAAAGAAAAATCAGGTTTTGTTTTTTGTTTGTCTTGGTAAGTGGATGGGATAATAGCATGAGCTGGACCACATAAAAATATGAACTGGAAGTAGAACTGCTTTAAGTGTACTGCCAAAATAAACAGTCTTTTTGTTGCAGTTTCGTAGTGTTTGTCAGTTTTGTGAAACCTTCTTAGCATCTATAAGTTTCGTGAAACTACATGCTATACAAAATAACATATGGGTGTCCAAATACAGCAAGGTTATGTTTCCATTGCAGGGTTGTTATGATATCACAGGACTTCTTAAGTTTTGCTCTTGAGGTCATTGTGATGTCATAACAAAACCTTGATGGAAACTAAACATTGTGTATAGAAACTCTTACTTTATTCTCCATTTTGACTGATTCATTTCTGTGCATAACAGTGTGTAACCTTACACTTGCAGTGTCAGCTGATGAAAAGGGTCTGGGGGTAGCTACTGTCACAAACGCACTCCGCAGGTCAGGCCCTCTGCTCCCACAGTGCCAACCTCAGAGCGCAATGGTGTAAACAGGTAACAGACAGGGTAACCCTCCTGTCTGCTTTTGGGTCCAAATCACCTTTAGTATCAAGTTCTGGGGGGATTCAAACAGTGAACCTTATGCTAGCGTACCCAATGTACAGTCTCAGATCCATACCCTCTTCTGGAGTTGCAGTACAGTCTTTCACCAGGGGCACCAAGCCAGGCTTCCAAAATGAACCCTTAAAACTCTATAAAAGACCTTAGGTATATTCTTACCTTTTCCCAGTTTAGTAACACCATCAAGCTCTCCAGAACAGCTGTCAAACTTAAACCACTTATACAACACATGCAAAAAGAACTTGGCCAACACACCCAGGCAGTCTTTCAAATAGTAGGTACTTTACTAAAAGATGATAAAAATGAAAATGTAAACACAGAACAATATATCAAAAAGCATACAATCACTTAAAGCAGCAGTGCAATGAAAGTGGGTTAAAATTTGTCCCCACCTTTTTTTTCTCTAATTGATGCCATATGTCTTCCAGTTTATTTTGGTGGTAAAATTTTCAGTTTTCATTAACATTTAAGGATTTTATGAAAGTTTTAAACTAATTATTTCTCAAGAAAAAAAGATGGCCACCTCATTTTTGCACAGAAATAATACAGAGGACCAGAGGAGGCTAAGGGTCTAGACAAAAATGCAAAGGTACAGTACACAGCGTAGGAGGCACCCAGAAAACCCAAATCAACTGCTATGCCAATATTTTCTATAACCATAGCAGAAAATTAGCTTTTGGGAATAACATTTTTCATTGCACTGCTGCTTTAAAAGAACAAGGGCAAACTACAAAACAAACTCCTACCACAATACAATTAGACCTTTTCTATCTAATGTATTCCCTCTATAGTGCTTATAGTTAGAGCAGAGATCTGTCTTTCTTGAGTCCTTAAATGATATGTATATTCCCCAGTTACAAGGATACATTTCAATGCCATCTCCCCACCCCTTTGGTGAGCCATCTAGCTCCTCCCTTCAGAATATTAAAAAATACAAACATGATGTCCTATCAGGAGGTATATTAAATAGGGTCACATCAGCAAAAACTCATTTCCCAGATTATAAGTCTCTGATCCCCAAGTTCCTTTTGAGGATTTACAACCCTGCAATCCCTCTCCTAGGTGTGAGATAGACATCCTGTCTTGTAATAAAATGTGTATTTAGTTTCCCAACTTCAAAGCAACAACAGGTCATAAAAAGGCCATAAAATGTAATTTCTCAAGGAAGTTAATTACATTACAGAGATCTCCTGTCAGTGTAATATACTGAATGTAGCTTCACTGAAACCTGGGGGGGGGGCACCCATGGAGCACAGGCTGTCTTATGTGAGACAATCTCATACTATATTTTTATATTACAAATAGCATACAATAATCACAATCAGCTGGCCAAGCATCACAATCTTCCCCACCTAGACTGAATTTGGGGGCTCTATCCCCTGCATGGGAAGAGCTTCCCAAGTCAGTTCACTCCTCATATAGATGTGATAAGCCATCTGCATTCTGATTGGTCACTCCAGCCCTATGTAAGATTGTCATGTCACACCCTTTGCAAGGCTCCATCTTAATAGTCTACCATTAGTTTTCCCATTTGTGTCAGCCAAACCAGGGGTTGTGGTCAGTTTGCACCTCAAAATGCTGCCTATATAAGTATAGCTCTAACTTCTTTAGGGCCCACACTATGGTAAGAAACTCTTTTTCCACAGTAGAGTAAGCCTGCTCCCTGGGAAGTAACTTTTTACTCAGTTACACCACAGGGTGATCTTTTCCTTGGTTGGATGTCTGACTCAGTACTGCCCCAATACCCACGTCTGAGGCATCAGTCTGGACTATAAAGGATCTGCTATAGTCAGGACTTGTCAATACAGGAGCACTGCACAGTGTCTCCTTCAGTCTGGTAAAGGATTTTTCACAGGCTGGTTCCCAGGTAATTTTCTTAGGCATCTTTTTCTTTACTAGGTCAGACAGGGGAGCAGCCAGGGCACTGCAATTGGTTACAAATTTCCTATAGTACCCTGCTGTCCCTAGAAAACTCCTGACCTGCTTCTGTGTTTCTGGTCTAGGCCATGCCTTGATCTTCTCTATTTTTACTTGGTTAGGATGGAGCGGTCCCCGGCCTACAACATGCCCGAGGTATGCCACTTTAGCCATGGCCACCTGGCACTTTTCAGCTTTGACAGTGAGCCCGGCCCTCTGTATCCTGCCCAGCACTTCCCTAAGGTGGGACAGGTGTCACTCCCAGCTGGCACTAAAGATGGCAATGTCATCCAGGTATGCCACGGCATACTCCTCAGCACCATTGAACACCTGGTTCACCAACCTTTGGAAAGTGGCCAGGCGTTCTTCATTCTGAAAGGCATTACTTTAAATTCAAAAAAACCTATCAGAGTGATGAAGGCTGAACTCTCCCTCACTCTGTCGACTAACTCTACCTGCCAATACCCCTTTGTCAGGTTAATAGTCATAAGGTATGTTGCCCCTCCCAACTTGTCCAGGAGTTCGTCCATCCGGGGCATCGGATGGGCGTCTGACTTCATGACTGCATTCAGTCAATGATAGTCCACACAGAAATGAGTAGAGTCATCTGGCTAGGGCACAAGGACTACTGGTGAGGCCCAGGAACTGTGGGATCTCTGGATTACCCCTAAATCCAGCATTTCCTCCATGTCCCTCCTAATGTCCTTTTGGACAGCCTCTGACACCCGATATGCTGTCCGCTGTATGGGCGTCTGTGTCCCTGTCTCTACATTGTGTGTCGCTAAGGGGGTTAGTCCAGGCTTGGTGCTAAACAGTGGGGCAAAGTCTGCTAAAACCTCCCGTACTTCCTGGATCTTGTCCGGGGCCAGCTGGGGTGACAATTTAACTGCCTCCACAGAGGACTTCTGCCTGCTTTCTTCCAGCAAGTCCAGAAGGGGGTCTCCTTCATCCGTCTCCTCCCCAGGACTACATACCACAAACACCATGTCAGCCGTATTAGCATATGGCTTCATCATGTTGACATGGTACATTCTTTCTGTATGTTGTCTGTCAGGTAACTCTATGATATAGTTCATGTCATTTACCTTTCTAACTACTTTGTATGGTCCCGCCCACTCAGCCTGCAGCTTGTCTTTCCGGGCCGGAATAAGGGCCATGACTTCCGACCCACCGTGTCTGAGTGAGCTCTGGCTCTCTTGGTTGTGCCACACTTTTTGTTTCTGTTGGGCAGCTGCCAGGTTGCTCTGGGCTGTTCCATAAGCTCCTTCAGCCTTTCCTAAACTTAAGGTGTAATCCACTATGGGAGTGCCCTGGGTGGCATGCTTGCCTTCCCAGTCGTCCCGGATCAAGTCTAGGGGCCCACGTACCCGGCGTCCATATAAGAGCTCAAAGGGGGAAAATCCTGTCAACTCTTGGGGCACCTCCCTGTATGCAAACAGGTGGGGAAGGAATTTCTCCCAGTCCCTCCCATGCTGTTCAGTAAACACTTGGAGGATTGACTTCAGGGTACCGTTAAATCTTTCCACAAGCCCACTGGCTTGCGGGTGATAAGATGTCGTGCACCTCAGCACCACCCTACACTTCTCCCACAAACATTTCATCAGGTCCGACATGAAGGAACCCCCTCGATCAGTGATAACCTCCTGCGGAAACCCAACACAGGAGAAAATCCCAAGTAAGGCATCTGCCACTTTGTCTGTCCTCAGTGAGGATAGGGCGACTGCCTCTGGATACCGGGTGGCATAATCCACCACAGTCAGGATGAACCTCTTCCCAGAGGAGCTGGGATTGAAAGGCCCACAATATCCATTACCACCTCTGGAATATCTCTCCACTATGGGCAATGGAATTAGGGTGGCTTGGGTTTTCTTATCTGCCTTCCCTATTTCTTGGCACCAGTGACAAGACCTGCAATACTCCTTCACCTGCTGAGTGAAGTTGGGACAATAGAAATTCTGGGCCAACCGCTGCGTAGTGCACGCAATTCCCAGATGACCAGACAAGGGAATATCATGTGCAGTCTTGAGCAACTGCTCACGGTACCCCTGGGGAACAACAAGCTGCCTGCCTATCACCCGTCCCTCTGTCTTCACAGCCTGAGTATATATCAGTCCATTTTCCCAATAAACTTTATGTTTACCGTCACTTCCCTGTGCTCTGTCAGAGTCTGCCTAAGCCCTCAGCTTCTCTAGACTAGGGTCACTTTTCTGAGCAGCTGCAAACTCCTTACACATTGCCAAGGCATGAGCTAGGTCCCCTTCAGTCTCTAAACTAGGATCCCTAGCACTAGCGTCAGGACACTCAGGATCACTGTCATCCCTAACCCTCCCTCCTTCTTCAGAGTAACCCTCCGTAGCTCTGTGGTTAACTGCTACTGGGGAAATCTCTACCCCCTTTTCATTAGTCTCCGTATCAGGAGACACAGGCTGGGGAACCAGCCTCCCAGTGGTTTCCACAATGGCTCTGTGAGGTCTAGGGAACTACAATTTTCCCTTGCCACTTGACTACAGGTAACTACACACACCATCCCCTGTTTGAGATTGTTGCCAAGGATGACGTCAACTGCTAAGGTTTTGGCTACAGCCGCCTGTTGCATAGTTGCCCCTGTTTCACCCCAGTCTAGGAGAACACTAGCAAGAGGCATGTTTTCTCCTCCCTAGTGAAGTCTTGTACAGTTACAAATTTATGGGGTATAAGCTGACCAGGATCTACCAGATCCCCTTTTACCAACATCAGGGATGGCCCTGTGTCCCTTAACCCTTGTGTCTGTATACCATTCACCATGACTGAGTGCATGTGTTCCCTCATGTTCACAGGCATGCTTCCAGGGACACACAAACAACCCACTTCTTTCTTAGCCCCATGTTGCGTATTGCTTGTCCTTTTGGTACACTGTCTGGCAATCTGCCTAGTTTCTTTACAAACCCAACACTGGTTTCTTTTCTCAGAGAACTCTTTTCTTTGAAACCTGGGGCTAACTGGTTTTGGTGGAGACAGTGAGGGTTTTAGCTGCCCTGAAAGCATGCTTTTCCCTTTCTGCACTGCCACGTCTGCCCCATTTGCTGTCAGAGGAGGTCTGCTCTTGGCATAGTGATCCAACAGTTTAGCAGCCTTTTGCACTGTTTTGGGTACTCGGTCCTCCAGCCAAGTTTTCAGCTCTGCTGGGCATGCCCAAAAGAAACATTCTAACAAGATAGCATTTTCAATTTTATCTACAGAGTTTGCTTCAATTCCTTCCCACCAACATTTTAAACACTGATGTTGTTTTAGGCTAGCTCCTCATAGCTCATCTCAGGGCTTCTCCTGAGCTTACGGAATTTAGCTCTGTATGCTTCTGCAGTTAAATCAAACTTTTTAAAAGTGCAGCTTTAAGTTTTCTGTAATCATTGTTGTCCTCATTGTCCATTTGGCCCAGTGCATCCCAAGCTTTCCGGTAAGTAAGGATAGCTGGAAGCTCCAGGACCGCTTAGAATTTTGCCTGAATACAAACTTTTCAAAGGAATTTAAAAGGCTTCCATATCCTACCCTCTTTAAATTCACCTATCAATTTGGAATTCAATTTGTAACGAGTCCCGTAGTTCCAGTTAAACCCAAGCCACTTACCTGCTTTGGTGCTAGTGGTTGGAGTCGTAGCTTTTCCAGTTCATGTTGCCTCTGGTGTTCACACTCTTCACAGTCCACCTTTCACTGTTCATGTTCAGCTTCTCACTGTTCTCACTCCCTCTTCTCCTCTGCGTCTCATTTCTCTTGCTCTGCTTCTCACCGTTCTCGCTCAGCACCCCTCTGGAACTCCATCTCCATTCTGTGCAACTCAGTCTGCAGCCTGATTGCTTCTGGCACCAGAATGCTGGTGACCATCCCCTGCTGCAGTGCCTTTTCACTTGCACTGGCCCTACTGCCCTCCTCACTGGATCTGGACACTGCACTGGCTGCTGGCCCCTCCACACCCAAGGTTTGGTCCTTTACAGTCACAGTCTGTGACTCGATGCTCTGGGCATCTATTGCCATCAGGGCATCCACAAGGTTCTGCTTGGTGGCTCTCACCTCATGCAGGACTCCTCTGTCCTGGCACAACTGCTTCAAGTAGTCTGCATTGTACCCAATGAGTTGAAGCCATCTTCTTCCTAATTCACGGCTACTCTAACTGGCACTTTAGAAAAAAAAATAAAACAGGTAGGAACTTGACTGTAAGCAAAATGATATAGTTCTGTTTCCTTTTTTAAAAATAAATAACTGCCTTATTTTGCAAGTGAGCTGTACAGTATTAAGCTGACACACTGAACAGTTAAAGCTTGTGTTACCAACTTTTTTGCACCGCTGTGAACCAAATCTGTCACAAACGCACTCCACAGGTCAGGCCCTCTGCTTCTACAGTGGGTTGCCAACCTCAGAGCGCAATAGTGTAAACAAGTAACAGACAGGGTAACCCTCCTGCCTGCCTTTGGGTCTGAATCACCTTCAGTCTCAAGTTCTGGGGGGATTCAAACTGTGAACCTTATGCTAGCGTACCCAGTGTACAGGCTCAGATATGTACCTTTTTTGGAAATTGTGGTACAATCTTTCACCAGGGGCACTAAGTCAAGCTTCCAAAATGAACCCTTAAAACTCTATAAAAGACCTTAGGGATATTCTTACCTTTTCCCAGTTTAGTAACACCATCAAGCTCTCCAGAACAGCTGTCAAACTTAAACCACTTATAAATCACATGCAAAAAGAACTTGGCCGACACACCCAGGCAGTCTTTCAAATAATAGGTACTTTACTAAAAGATGATAAAATATGAAAATGTAAACACAGAACAATATATCAAAAGCATACAATCACTTAAAAGAACAAGGGCAAACTACAAAACAAACTCCTACCACAATACAATTAGACCTTTTCTATTTATTGTATTACCTCTAGAGTGCTTATAGTTAGATCAGAGATCTGTCTTTCTTGAGTCCCAAAATGATTTGTATATTCCCAGTTACAAGGATACATTTCAACTCCATCTCCCACCCCTTGGTGAGTCATCTAGCTCCTTCCTTCAGAATATAAAAAATACAAACATGATATCCTATCAGGAGGTATATTAAATAGGGTGACATCAGCAAAACTAATTTCCCAAATTATGAGTCTTTGATCCCCAGTTCCTTGTGAGATTTATAACCCTGCAATCCCTCTCCTAGGTGTGAGATAGCCACAACCTGTCCTGTAATAAAATATATATTTAGCTTCCCAATTTCAAAGCAACAACAGGTCATTAAAAAAGGCCATAAAATGCAATTTCTCAAGGAAGTTAATTACATTACAGAGATCTTCTATCAGTGTAATATATGTAGCTTCACTGAAACCTGAGAGTACCCATGGAGCATAGACTGTCTTATGTGAGACAACCACATATTATATTTTATATTACAAATAGCATACAGTAATCCTAACCAGCTGGCCAAGCATCATAGCTATAACCAGTAACCTAAAGCAGTCTGTATAATGCAGTAAGGCAGCAATCCAAGACAAACAGGATGCTGAGGTGCATAGCTGGGGGGGGGTTCACAAGCAGAAGGAAGGAGGTGATCCTGCCACTGTACAGATCCATGGTGTGGCTGCACCTGGAGTACTGTGTGCAGTACTGCAGTCCCTATCTAAGAAATAAGATAAATCATGTCAACGCAGTACAGAGAAGGGCAGCAAAGATGATTCAGGGTCAGCAGGGCAGCCCATAGGAGAACAGGCTGGGGAGCCTTAATACGTACAGTATAACCTTGATTATCCAAATCCTGATTATGCAGATTGCCCCATTACCTGAACTTTGACACTGTCCCCCAACTCTCATATGTCTATTGTTATGGACCCCCGATTATCTGAACTCTCGATTATCTGAACAAATCTGATGTCTCCCAGAGAATTTGGATAATAGGGGTTGTGCTATACTTGCTAGATGCTAAAGGGAGAGGAGACATGATTGAAACCTTCAAGTACCTTAAGGGTATAAATAAGATGGATCTCAATAACCTCGTTACCTTGAGTGAAAACAAGACCACAAGTAGGGCACATCTGCAAACTAGTGAGGAGGTTAAAAAATGGTCAGAAGACACGTCTTTACAGAGCTAGTGGTGGCAGGGTGGAATGAACTGCTGGTAGAGGTTGTTAACAAGAAGGCGGTCGGTGGATTCAGGAAGGGTGGGACAGGATCAAGATGAGGATCAGAGTTCCAGGAGGGTAGGACCCACTGTTAACAATGGAACAGGTGGACCGCATCAAGCAGACTAGCTAGACCTTAGGGCCTTCTGCTGACGAATTTGCATGTTCATATGATAAACAAATTAAGGTCAGTCTCGTGGATCCTGATGTGAGCACTGAGGTTGCTGTCCTTGGTGCTGAGGAAAAGCACTTTGTCACTGATGGAGCTGGTACTCAGAAAGATGAAAGCAGCAGTGCTTATAAGGGCTCAATAGACCTGTGCTCAGGGACATTTAGGGCACAACCTCCCCTCCCCCAGATAAGTTAGGAGGTTTAATAGACACACAATGTCTGTGGGGACAGCTGTCTGAACCACAGTGTGCCATTTCTAGTAGGGTTGCTGTAGTGTAAAAAAGGCCCCAACAGCAGGAAGTCATTGGTAGAAATGGAGAGAGAGTACTGGGGAGTGAACCTTAAAAAAAACATTGAGAGAGACCCCCAAAGATCAAAGGTGTTAACCCCCCATTATCAATAGGAGAGCCTCCCAGAATATCACTTGCAGAGTCCCCCATAAAATCCTGGTAGGATCTGAGGGCATGTTTCACCATCAAATACTGCATTTTTGCACTTCTGTCAGATTTCCATCCCCATACTCCAACCATTCTTGCCCAAAAGGAGGTCTGGTAGGGGCTGGATTTTCGGGTGAGGGTGTTTCTGGCCCCACGAGACCTGATGCATATGTAAAACTATGGCAGATTCCCACTCATGACCGCTGATTACCAGACATCTGTGGCTGTAAGATTCTCCTGGATAGGATAGTGGCTAAGCCCCTGCCATGCCACTTGCATGCTTCCCCTGAGTCCCAGAAGCCTACATATCTTCACAAAATGGCTGAGACTGGGTGCGCGAGGAGGAACACAGACCCCTTGATATGCAGCGGAGAGATGTAACTGAGTCTATAAGCCATGCATAAGTGGTGTGTTGCCATCATGAATTGGGCCCTAAATCCCTTCAGGCTTTTGCATGGGAACAGAAATAGGTTTTTAAAAATGTTGCTACTGAAACACAGTCCCTGTGGGTTCATCTTGGCCACGTCTTCTAACAGATACAGTAGGATCACAAAAGACAGTAACTGGGTCCCGATTTGTGGGCTCCTGTAGCCACACTCAACTATGAATAATAGGACCACAAATCTGGCCCAGTAACTGACTTTCTTTGTGAGTAAGGATATTATGATAACTGTGGTTCACAATAATTTTTATTGACACTACTGATATTGTTTCTGTTTTTCAATATCATAAAGTGAGTTTTCATGATATACTACAATATATAATGATAAAGTGTAAAATATTCAATTCTTTTCTACTACTTTTTCCCAAACAAATTTAGGGTGCTGGAGGGTCCCTCCCACAAAACCCAAACCAGACATTATAATTTTGTGATAATATAAAACCGTAATAATAAATTTTCAAGGTTATCATACTGTTAAAATGTTCATATTGTGACCCCTGTTTGTGGTTATATACTTAGGCTTTCCTATTCCTTATTATAGGGGGTGGGCCACTACCCTGTATTTTCTATTACCTCTCTATATTTCTTTATCTCCTTCCTTATTTGTTTTCAAAATTAATGTCAGACAGGCTGACCTGGTGGCGCTGAGGGTTGAGGCACTGGATGCCACACCTTGTGCCATGCCAGTGACTCGAGGTCGGGAACAGACTCTGGTTGCTTGGGGTCCGGTGGGGAGAGGAAGGATTGAGTGTCCACAGACAGCCTCCTTCCTCGGGAGGGGAAATGGTGTGCATGCTGCTTGCCTGACACCAAGTGGCAGCTGGGTGCCAGCACATGCATGCCACCAGAATGGGGACCATGTCCAGGGTGTTAGATTGTCTCTGCAGCAGCAGAGCTCAGCCACTCCACCCATTGCACGGTCATGGCCCGCTGAGAAAAGATGGTGGAAAACTGGAGCCGGCCTCCATGATGGCCCAGATGTTCCCTGCAACAACAGCCTCCTCGACTTCTGGATTGTGCCCAGGCGGGGAGCAAGTCCTCACTCTGGTCCCTCCATGATGGGTTATCCATGGGGGAACCACAAGGGCAAGGCTGGATCGGGACGGCCGGGCTCAGAGGATGAGCCCTCTAATGAGGCCACAGCTGCCTGCCAGCTCCACAGAAGTGGAAGAAGTGTAAATAAAAAACAATTAATGTCAGAAAAGATGGCCGGTGGTATGGAGGGCTGAAGTACTGGCGCCTTGCTTCCTGCCACACGGCAACTCAGGCTCAGGAATGGATCTGTGTCATGGAGGTCAGCTGGGATAGAGAGGATCAAGAGTCAAGGGACTGCTCTTCTTCCCCAGGGAGGAGAGGGATGTTGGGTTGGCCTTAGATTCCAAACAGGGGAGGCCAGGTGGTAGTGCAGCATGGGCGGCACAAAGGGTGGGAGGCTGTGGGAGTGTCAAGCATATGCACCTCCACATATGTGCCTTGACATCCTGCAGCAGGGGATGGAAGCAAATGAGAAAAGGTGTTGGAGGCTACATGAAGCCCTGCCCACTTCCCCTGAATCCATGCCCTCACCCTGGTAGCTCACCTGGTCCTCTCTGGATAATGAACACTGGGGAAGGGGCATGGCCCTCACCCTCATCTCTCCAGCCCAGCCATGAGAGGGAATTTGTTGGGGAATCCTGGACTGGATGAGTCTCAGGGGGAGATGGTGGCTGGTTCGGGGAAGTGGTAACAGGACTGACCAGTCGCCCCCTGGAGACAGGAGTGATAAAAACCACTGTTGAAAATAAAATTATGTCAAATTACCTTTTACAACCACCCTGTACTATATTATTACCTTGGTTTTTAAACCAGTGCTATGTGCCTTACCTAACACTGTTTACAAACATGGAAAGTGCGTGTAAGAGTCCAAAGGAACAAAGAACCCCAGGCGCACCAATATAACCACCATCGCTCTATATTTTGAAGTAATGAAGAACTGTGTGCACTTAGCCCATTAGAAAACCAGCAAAACAGGTCAGCTCCTCACTTCTGTCTTAGAGCCATGATAAATCCACACATGTTGTAGAGAGGATAAAAAGGCATTTTTATTCAACACTCTGGCAAACCAGTAAAACGTTCTCAGTGCCCCTCCCGAGAACAACAACCAAACATTTTTGCACGAAAATGTGCTTTCTCAAGGCTGAGGTGATAAAGGGTAATGCATCATTTTAAAATGCTCTTTAAGGTCAGGTTTAAAGGCAATGATAAAAATTTGTGCCTAGTACAAAACACATACTATGTGCGTTAAAAGTGTTGTTCACAAATCCCCTAGAAACACTTTTTTCCAAAACCACCCAAAAGAAAATTATGCAAGTGTCATTTAAAATCTATGTAAAGAGCCATCTTACAAATAGAAGGAAAAAAATAGAACTACAATTATGTAACAAATATTCCTGATATATCCTATAACAGATAAATACAGCTTATGTATGTATATGATACTGCAATATGAAGTTTGTCATCAGAAAGTGCATAGGGACGTAATGTTCCCAGACCCCTGATGTCTAAAAATACTTATCTAATTTACAAACTCTATAGTTTAAATATCTAAGAAATAAACCTTATAATTAATAATTCATTTCCATTTTTGTTAAATCTTAACATAAATGACTTTCATTTTTGAAAAATGGCTTTTTTATTTATCTATCCAGCTTTAATGTTTCACTTGTCCTGGTGCTTCTAAAGTGCAAAAAACTGTAGTGTTTTATACCACTTTACATCTTTTGCATAAATAATATGATAAAATCTGTGTGCTAGTGAGTTAGAACATAACTATAGTCAGTACTAATGTTAAGCTATGGTAGGATATGAAATTTGATATGAGAGGATCAAGTATAGCACTCTAAATTAAGTCAGGAGTGCATTTAGTGTTATTTATTATAAGATTTAACAAAAGTGGAATTATTTTCTTATAAGGTTTATTTCTTAGATATTTAAAACAGAGTTTGTAAATTAGATAAATATTTTTAGACATCAGGGTCTGGAAACATTATGTCCCTATACACTTTCTGGTGATGCACCTCATATTGCAATATCATATCATACATAAGCTATATTTATCTCGATCACGATATTGGTAATATTTGTTATATAATTGAAGGCGCATGCCTGTAGTTATGTGGGGAAGAGCTCCTCCCACATCCTACTTAAACTACCTGACTACAGCTATACCTTGCTTAGGAGCGCGAGTCGTGACTCGCTAGTTTACGTGTCCTAGTGCACGGCTGTCTCCTTTTTTATCTGTCCTGCCTGGCTCCCCACCCCCCATTCCTTTGTCTGCCTTGCTTGTTCATCCTCCCCCCGCCTCCCATGGTCTGGTGTTGGTTTCATACCTTTTTGGGGTGATTGTTTCTGCTTCTTTCATTTGCTCTTCTGTGCTTATTACCTGCGCTGCCGTTCTATCCTTTCTCTGAGCAGCCACTCCCTGCTGCCGCGTGTTTGTCATCCAGCTGAGGCCTCTTCACTTGCTCTGCCAGATTAGAACTGTGATTACCTACTCTTTGCTATGGTAGAGTAACCGCCATGGAATCAACTGTGGTTTTACATTACATATTAAAGGGGACATCTTCACGGAGGATTCTAGCTGCCTACCGTGCTGTGATGCTCAGCGCCTCCGCCGGCTTCCGCTGCCACCACCGAGCTGGGCTCCTGCCTACTTCTTGCTGCTATACCACAGCTCCTGGATTACCCCTTCAGCAGTGCTTGCAGCACCACCTGCTGGAGCCTGCTACACTTGCATTTGTGTTTTATTGCACTAACCTTAAACAAGCCTGACTTTAACAACTCAAACACAACAGAGCAATACCTGAGATGTGACCTGTAAAAGCAAGATCTACAGAACAGAGGCACCGAATTTCAGTGCAATGGCAGAGCAGTCGTGGATTACGGGGACATCCATGTGGCTCAGAGGCTTGCTCACAGCTTGCCACACTCGTATGGCTGCAGATGGTAGGCTCCTGATTAGTGATAAGGAAAGTTTCTGTTAGACTAATTTAATACTTTTATGCTCTGTGTATCCAGACATGCTCTAACATTATGAGAAACATTAGTACACCTGTGAGGAGCAAGGGTGATTTTTTTTTTGTTTGTTTCTTATCATTTTCTACTACTGCCGGCTTGTATCTTTTCAGAGCAACCCCAGCCGTCCATGGCGGCTTCCTGACCTGACCCCAGGGCTTAACCCCCTGGTGGGGTCAGCGGGGGTCCCGGACTCCCCCACTGAGGACCGGATTTAGTTGGCCAGCACTGTGGCTAGCCAGGGACTGAGACTGCGAGGCGCCCTCCACCATCCTGCACAGCAGTGTTCTTTTTCTCCTGTTCTCCCAGGAGTTGGGACCGTGCAATGACATCAACAGAGGGGAGCGCGCACGCGTCCATACGCACTCCCTCCAGACGTCTGGCCCGACTCCTCCCCTACTTGTGGTACAGTTCCCTGTCCTCCAGCCTCCACCGGGGGGTGAACAAGCGTCGACCACCAGGATCCCCCAACCCGGAGAAGGAGAGCAGTCCATCAGATACGCAATCCTTCTCCTCTCTACCCGATCGGCCCATGCCCGTTTCGAACATGGTGTAGCTCAACGTAGCTTGAGGTAAGGCACCAGCGCCTCAGCCCTCAGCGCCACCGGGCTGGCCAGACCAAGGGTGGTTTGAGTGTGAAGCTCATAGCACTATGCAGCATTCCTAGCAGTTGAGGGGTATGCACTTGCTCCAGTTGAATTCAGTCCATATTTACGGATTCCTGCTACCGTACCTGGGATCTTACTTCCTGCTATCATGCACTTGGCTGAATTTTGATGCAGCATATCGTTCTTCGTTCTGGGAACCGGATAGCATGGACTGCACCTAATCTCCGGATAACACCTGCAGCAGTCCTCACTATTCCAGTTCTCCATTGCTGTTCCGTTCTGTTCTTCTTCGTTTACTTAAGTTACGCTCCCTGTACTCCCTCTGGAATGCACGCTGTGCTGGGCGGCCCTCCGTGGTGGCACCTCTGGTCATGCTGACCTACATGGGGCCTAGCTTGACTCGCTCTCTCCTTTCACCTGCCTACATGGGGTCTGGCTATACCTGCCGGCCACTTGAGGGCTTCACCTAGCACGCTTCTCTGCCCCTTCGTTGCCCTGCATGAGAGTTTTGTGGCCTGCTAGCCTTCATGGGGTTTAGATGCCGCTTTCTAATCACTTCACCGGCTGACCTACGTGTGGTCCAGCCGCATATCCTACCCTTCATACGGGCCTAGCCATTCAGTTCCCTAGGATGCTTCCTACCCTGCTGCTTCAATTCATTTAGATCTACTACCACTCTATTTCCTCCTAAGATTCTCAGCCGAGCTCTATTCCATAGTGCTTTCCTATATCATAGCGCCAAGCATCGAACGTAATGCATTAGTGCCATATAACCTACTGACCTTAGATCACAGTACCAGCTCATCCGTCTTCATCTCTCCTGCATTCTGCCATCCTCAATCATCAGGAATTGTTTCACAGTACCATTGCTGCCTGCAAATTCGAAGCCTGGGTTTGACTATTATTGTTGCCTTGTTCCGTGCTTCTCTGTGCTGGTCCCCTTATTGACATTTGTTCGCCTTACATGCAGGTCCACGAGTACCTCCGAAATCATTATTCCTTGCTTCTGGAAATCATCGTTTCCTGCCTACTATCCTCTCCTGGCTCCATCTGAAATCCTGCTAATTCTGGACTGCAGTCAACCTTGCAAGGTCCAGGCTTTCCACTACCTTCAATCAGCACATTGCTATTCAGTTCCCTTGCGTTGTTCCTACTTACACCTGCTTCACCCCCATAGAGAGGGCTCAAACTTTAACTACTTCCAGTCCACACCTGCCTCACCCAACTTCAGGGCCTAGGAGTTTCACATTTACTCTATGCCTGCCTTACCATTGTCAAGTCCTAGAGCTTTGACTATTCTACTCTCCAGCTACCGCCAGCATTCAGGGTCTGGAGATTCCATTAGTCTACCATATACCTGCCTCACTCAGCAATGGCCTATGCATTCAACTGGATTTTAATGACCTTGCTATCCATGAAGATGTACAGTCTGCTGCTATCCTTTGAGGAGCTCCTTGTTCTCTATGGACTGACATTTGGAGTAGTTGTACATTCGCCATCAATTCTTTTGGATACTCTGCCTTGCTGCGTTCGTTAATGGATTTACTACTACTCCACTCCTGCCAGGACAATTAGCTGAGCCTTATCTGGAAGAACTTCCATCTCATGATTTAGGCCCTCAACATGACTCTACTCCAGTGCTCTAAGGCTTTGGATCCTATTACAATGCTACTTCATCCGACTCGGCCCTCTCCATCATATATCACCGTCCATGACTATTAGAAGCACGGCAATTCAGGACTCATCAGACCATTCTCATGAGTTTAACTCCAGCTGTTGTACCATTCTAGCTTCTCTAAATGTGTATATATACATCACTCTATACAACTATTGTTCACCAAATGAAAGCTTCTATTTCATGTTTACTTACAATACCTCAAATCTCCACTATACACCGTCCATAATCTGTTCAATACTACTCCTCTGCTACTACGTCTGCATCATGCAGGTTCGAATGTAGTAGTACTACTACTTCTACTACTGACCTATTTACAGGTCCACTTATTTACACTGTCTGCTCATACTTACCTGCTTCGCTCATACAGGGCTAGAGGTTCATCAAAGACTGTCCACCTTTTCTATGCCTGGTTCCCCCTGGGCCTGGAGGTCCATTAACTGATGTCTACCTATTTCGCACTAAGATCTATTTCCAATTCACTGATCTGCTTCACCCACTCAGACGGAGGTTCCTACTGCTTCACTTTCTCCTGATCGCGCAGCCTGCACCTAGCTCATGTGCTTCATTACCAAGGCCTTCATTTGCAAGCTTGTCAATCGGAAAACGAACCACCTATCTTCATATTCTGGGCTTGGAGACTAGTAATTTGGCTACTGGTTCCCTTCGAGAAGACTTTCTTGCCTTCTGGATCACTTGATCAATACAACTTTCGATGCTTCGAATTATTGTCTTGACCATGGATTCCAATCTACTGTCAGATTCCACCCTGGACATGGATTTCTTGGACTAAGATTCGCTAGAAGGATGTGTTGCCATCTTCACCCAACACTCAAATAACAGTACTTTCATTCAGCTTTCCTGCTTTCACTGGATTAAAATCAACAACTCTGGATATTCGGATTAGCCGACAATTTAATATTGTTAATTAGGATTATTCTCTGTTAGTATGCCCAGAAGTACGGGCAAGTCAGTAGCCATGGGTCCTCAGAGGTGTCCCCCCAAGGAGGGGTTTCCTCTTCTGCGTGCTACTGGCCACACTTTCCAGAGTTGGAAGAGATAATTGTATGATATCATTATTTCTTTTTGGGTGGTCTCATCCTACTCAACTAAGCAGCCTTCCTACGGTGGGATACAGAGAAAGGCCAAAACATCAAGTCATAACAAGTTACTCATCAGTCCAAGCATCTAAGCGCCATGTATATACTATCCAGTTCACATGTACTATAATCACTGACTTGCTCATGTCTGTGTGAAGAGAAGTATCTAAGCACTAATCATTTTATACAACTAATACCTTATAGCATTGCCCTACTTACTGGCCTGGCCTCTGTATCCAAGCACTACAACCTATACAACCTACATCATTCAGCTACAGCACTTAGCACAAGCACTGCGCTATGAACCACACATAATTGTAGTTATATTTTTTCCTTCTATTTGTATGATGGCTCTTTACATAGATTTTATATGACACTTGCATAATTTTCTTTTGAGTAGTTTTGGAAAAGAGTGTTTCTAGGGGATTTGTGAACAACACTTTAATACACATAGTATGTGTTTTGCAATAGGCACAAATTTTTATCATTGCTTTTAAATCTGACCTTTAAGAGTATTTTAAAAGGATGCATTATCCCTTACCACATCAGCCTTGAGAAAGCACATTTTCGCGCGGAAATGTTTGGCTGTTTTTCTCAGGAGGGGCACTGAAAGCGTTTTACTGGTTTGTCAGATTGTTGAATAAAAATGGCTTGTTATCCTCTATACAACATGTGTGGCTTTATCATGGTTCTAAGACAGCAGTGAGGAGCTGACCTGTTTTGCTGGTTTCCTGTGAGTACTTTCTTTTTGGTTTGGACCCTGCTACTGGTGCTTGATTAGCCGCTTCCTTGTAGTATTTAGCCCATTAGGTCGCATCAGCAAAAATAATGTGTAGAGTCAGTTGACTCACAGAAAAAGAAGAGCTTGTTTAAAACTATTCTTTCAAGTCACCTGCTCACTCATGTATGCAGAGAGAGCACAGCAGCAGAAGAGACGAGAAAAAGAAAAATCCCATCCCTTGCCACTATAATAGTGTCTCGAAATGTGCCTGGGATCAGGGAATGCAGTTCCATAAGTAGATGAAGGATTAATGGACTTACTTGAGATATAGATGATGGGATCATGTTGCAACACAATGGTTTAGCCTAATGCTGTTCATTTCTGTAACACGTGGCATAAGTGAATGGGCTTACACTGTATACAGAACACACAGCAGCCCCCATAAGACTCTTCTTAGGATTTAATGTAATTACAAGCTGAAGCAAAGTAGCCCTCGGATCAGAGGTTTCCATATAGCTTGGTGTCTTAAGAGGGTTTACCTAAAAAAAAAAAAAAGGGGTGCGAGAGGAGAATTTCTCCATGAAACATATTAAGTCATTTTTTTATCAGCTGGTTGGGAATGGGAGGGGATGTCAGGGGTTATTTTTTACTCTCTTTTTTTCAAACAAGCTTGTTCTCTGCTCCCATGGTATGACCCCTTCCAGCTGCACCCCCAGTCCATCATCAACATTTTCATGGACTTATCCATGCCTACGACATACCCAGGACTATCTCATGGTGGGTGGAGAGCCATATCAGTACAGCACAGGCCTGCAGGCAGTGCCAGTATCGACATCTGCAGACCATGGCTTTACTGCTAGTTTTCTCACCCAGGGACACCAGTTGTGCAATGATGGGCATCTGTAGGCATGGCCATGTGGCCATGATGGTATCTGACAGCATCCTGCCCCTGCTGGGGACCCTGACTGCAGTCACAACCAGCCTACACTAAGTGGTGATTGTGCTGCAGGACACACATACTCACCCCAACCCGAAGAAGCAGACCTTTCCCCGCCCAAGATGTACAATTCCCTTTCCTCTGCTCAGCCCCCCATGGCTTGTGTTCGCTTCCAAACCTGGGTTGCTGGTGTCACAGTCAGCAGTGCTACCACTGCGTTGACAGGCCAACATTTTTTTTTAAACTTTGCATGTTTTTTTTTTTTTTTTTAGTTAACAAGTACCACGAAAAGTTTACAAAGAAACTCCATATTCGGTCCCAAGAACCCCATTATTCATGGTATTTGAGAATTAATATTCATTTGTTATTTGCACAGCTTTACTCCAAATATCAGATCAAGCAGTCAAATGATAGCAGAGATATTAACTTACAGAACTAACCATTTTATATACATGCACCAACCCAAGCCCAGCCCTAACTACGGCTGTGCACCAAAACATTTAAAAATCAAATTTACCTTTCAAAAGCACTACATTCAAAACACACACACACACACATACTAAATGGAAACAGCTTTTGCATATATGAATGTTGTTAAACTGTGTAGAAGTCTTAAGCAGCTAGCAATGTTGTGACAGGACCCAGTCTAGTACACTGAGGGTCTGAGACCATCTATGCTGCCACTGGGCCCCAAAACATGAATAGTTTCAAACACAGCTGGAACTGAGTAAAAGACTTAACAGTTACACAGGGGGAAGCTGTAATGCAGGGGGTGGTGGGGGGGGAGTAAATGCAATAACATAGACTAAACAGTGTGTCCCAGGGTAGGACAGGGTAAAACAGGACTGACTGGATGGACCAATAGTCTTTATCTGCCAACATTTTGTATGTTTCTATGTAATGTGCAGTGTGCACCGTGGGCTGAAGGATCCAAATCAGGAAGACCATAAACTCCTTCTGAAGGGCCAGTGCAGGAAATGGGCGGCTAGCCCAGCTGTAAATATCAAATGCAAAAAGTCTGCACTCATAAATAAAAAAAAATCACAACACTTCACAGCATAGCCAATCTCAGTGCTTTAATGCAATTTCCACTTAAGTATGTGGACAGACAAAACCACATACCACTGAACTGCCCCTGTACTTCAAGTAAAATCTCTTCATCAGGTGGGCTACTTAGTGTGCACCATGGGCTACTCAGTGTGTGCCCAGTGTGAAACGACCCCCAAATGTAGTATTTCTTTTTAAAAGTAGTGACTGTTATGTATTCCCAAATCCTGTATGCATTTCACCTCAACTTCTTTACTTTTTCTTTCCATCTCTGTCCTCTCTAAGTTAATTTGCTCGCTCTCTTTCTCTCTCTCTCTCTCTGTGACACATTTTAGGCTGCATTCATCATCTCTCTTTCTGAAGCCCTGAAGTCCTCTTCATTTTTCCTACTTTTGCTGTTGGCTCGTCTCTCTCATTTATCTATTTTGCTCTGTCTTTCTGTATTTATTACTTTTTCGCTCTAGTTCTACCTCATTCTGTCTCTCATTTTATCTTTTCAGACTGCCTCTTGACCATGGGAGGGGAACCAGTTTTGATTATTTCAGAACCTCCCAGAACCTTTGCTATTTTCTGTAAAAAGAACCATATCAGAAACTTTTTCAGGGTCTGATAAGGCACAGCATTTTTTTATACAGTGCCAGTGGGTATAACAAATTGCAAAAATAAATGTATTTATTTTCATGGGCAGGAGCTGGAGTGAAAAGAAATTGTTTATATCCACTCCAGTTCCGAGAACAACGGATATTTCCAATCAGCTCACTAATGTTCTGAGCAGAATCTTCCTTTATACCTAACATTCTGTGCACGCCTGCTGGTAACAAAGTGGCATAAAACTAATAACCTTACACTGCCAGCCTCTGGCATTGTAGAAATGGCACATGCCATGGACTGTATGAAAATCATTTATTTATTTTGAATGGTTGAGTAGGACTTCTATAGACCTTACTCGTGGCTCCACCACTCATGATGCCAATAGAGGCCATAGCCAGCCATTCAGAATAACTTATTTATTTTACAGCATATCCCCTATTTATACAGCCCCCATCCCTAGGGCGCAGACACTACATAGGGAACAGTACATCCAAAAGAAAACATATAAATACATTAAAACACAATTAAGAAAACAAATAATTTGCCCATCTAAAACAAATAAGTACCAGCAGTTCAATGAAAACTGAAGTTGCAAAAAAAAAAAACAGACTTTGCCAGTTCACTAGCACCAAATGCTTACGCAAAAGAAAAGACTGCAGCCCCTGTTTAAACGACTCCACTGAGGGTGAACATCTTAGGCGGTGTTGGAAGTGTTTCAAATAATACAGGCCACCATCAAAAAACCCCATTTCCAGATTACTGAGTAGACCTATCTGAGCCATCAAAATCTCTTCAGTGGAGCAGAGGTAGCGATTGGGAGGGGGGGGGATAAAAGGTCAAGAGATCTTTAAGGTAGCCAGGGATTAGTTCATGCGGGGCTTTGTAAGTTAACAAAGCAGTCTAGAAAGTGCAGTAGGGCTACTGCTTGCAACACTGTTGATCCGGGTTGAGGAATGAGCCCAGGTTACTGAGGGCCAGCTGGTGGGGGAAGAGTATTGAGCATCCAGTTTGCCTATAGCGCTTCGACAGCGCTAGCGCCGACATGCCGGCGCATGCTCATGGTGCGGACTATGTCCCAACACCAGCGTCACTACAGGGCTCGGAGGTCCATGGCACAGAAAAGAATAGAGAAGCAATAAATAAATAAAGGAAAACCTGCCTCTACCCGTAGCTACATGAAGTATGGCACATCCAGACTGAAGGCAGGTAAATCCACCAAATAGCTGGAGCAGAGGAGGCATAGAAACAGTAAATGAAACAAAAAAAGAAAGAAAGTGGTGTGCCACATAATAGGCAACCTGAGAAGTGATCCTTGCCTGAAGTCACTGTGGTCAGTCTGGCTACAGCATTCTGCACTAGTTACAGGGGACGCACTAACTTTCCAGACAATCCTGAGTACGGAGCATCACAGTAATCAAGTCTGGAGGTGACAAAGGCATATACAATCGTCACCAGGTCCTCCTGTGCTAGATAGGGTTTAATCCAGGAGGTAGTCTGTAACTGGAAAAATCCATGGCAGACTATTGCTACTACAAAGAAACATAGAATTTTGACAGCAGATAAGGATGGCGTGACTCATCCGGTCTACCCATTTTATTCCTGCCTGTACGGTTACAATAGACCCTACCTGGTCTCCTGCTCCCTCCTCTCCCTTATTTCCTGCTAAGATTCCTTTGCTTCTCCCATGCATGCTTGAAACCCATCACTGTTTTTGTCCCCACTACCTCCACTGGAAGACTATTCCAGGCATCCACCACTCTTTCAGTGAAGAAGTTCTTCCTCGTGTCGCTCTTGAATTTACCACCTTCCAGCTTGCATGTCGCCTTGTTCTTGTGCACCTTTGCCTCTGACAGATGTTCTCCTCTTGTATCTTATTTACCCCCTGAGGTATTTATAGGTCTCTATCATGTCCCCCCCCCCGTTCCAGGGTGTATATACTGAGATCCTTCAATCTCTCCAATGTACATAAAGTTCTAATGTTGTAATAAGGGTCCAATCATTTTTAAACCACTGATTTTGGAGCTTAATATTCATTCTCCCCCAGCAGGTCTTTATCTAGAATTAAGCTGCCTGTAGTGGTGAAAAGATCCAGACAGAAATCTGGAGGTGGTGAAATGACTCAGTAAGCCAGATCTGTCTTATGTCATCATATTCCCAGTGGTGTTACATGAGGGGCGCTAACTAGCTACAGTTCCTGCCAGCGGTGTGTTGCTTTCTACCTTGTGGTCATTTGGCAGAGGGCGTCACTGATGCCGCAGCAGCCAGTTATAAGAACCAAAGGAAACAAAGGGTCCTTTTGTTCTTTTAACTGCGCCTCGCCACAGCATGCCATGACCTGCCACACATGCCACATGGTGGAAAAGCGATGTGCCACTGGTCTTTATTGTATAAGGCATTAATTGCTGCAAATTAATCATTTACGGAGTACCACTCCAGGTTGTTTTTAGTATTCTTTTCCCAACAGCTTATGAGTAAAAAAAAAATGGAACAGTTTTGTATTTTAGATGGAAAAGGTTCTGAAAGTTCTGATAAGGCTTAGTTTACTATCAAAACTTTCCATGGCTTCTCAGAACCTTTCAAAACCTGTTGTGGTTCTTCTCTGCTTATACTCTTGATGACGGGGAGCCAGGAATGGAAAGACGTACAGAGTTATCAATTTGAATGTATTGAGCAAAATGCAGTACTGAAACAGTACTGAAAATGATTTGAAAATCACTCCCCCCCCAGCTGGAGTGTCACACTACTGTGTTTCTTCTCATAACAGTTTGTATTGGAAGGGAGGGGAAAAGGGAAGGAGGGGAAAGGGAAGGAGAAGGAACAAAGCCAGAGCTTGTTTCCAGGTGCGACCTGGGAGCACAAGGAAGTTAAGTGACTTGCTCAGGGTCACACATTATGCAAGTGGAGGCTGACGGGATTCAAACCCAGGTCTCCAAGTTTGCAGCTCAGTGCTTTTAATCACTATGCAATACTGCCTTAAAGGGAAAGGAGAGGAAGGGAAAGAGTTGGATTTTGAATAGTAGCTTTTCAGCACACTGTATCGCAGAGCATTTTACAATTCATTACCATTTAGCAGCAGCCATTTGGGGTGCACGGAATGAAGACAAATGAGAGATTGAGGGAGGTGAAGGAAAGCACATGGAGCTAAAGATGAAATACATAAATTACTTTATTTTTACTGCTATGCTAGTAATATATTTAATTATAAAACAGGGTTTAAGAAATTAACCAAACCTAAACTTCATTAGTCAAAACACATCACTCACCGTTGATTGATTTCTTAATACACACAGGTCATAATTAACCTACCCTAATCTACCTAGCAACAGCCTAACTAAAGAAAAATAAACCCTTTTTCCTTTGAAACAAAAACTTTGTCCACTTTTTCAAATACAATAATCTGTTTGTTTTTTTTGTTTTTTTTTTGGGGGGGGGGGCAGGCACTAGAGAGCCACAGACCAGACTAGTTGTGTTTCACCTCAGCTCCAACAGAAGCCAAACATCTGGAATTTAAAAAAATCCTTTTCAGTGCTTTGTTCAACTAACTGATGTGCACCTCTTTGTTCTTTAAGCTACAAGGAACACACCGATCCAATTTTGAGAACTGGGAAGACCACGTGACGTGACCAGCGGCCAAGGCAAAAATCAACAGCAGCCAGCACAGGTAGCACTGAAGCCAGCAACCCGGACAGAGCATGTGTTCCGCCGCTATGGGGAGTGTGTTGAAGGTAGTATGGGATGGATGAAAAAGGAACTGATCCTGGCTCGTCGTATGAGCTACTAAGACACAAAATTGATGCTGCTGTCACTACAGCTACAGGGCAGATGGCTGCTCCAAAAAGACCCAAACAGATGTTGGAAAACTCACACTGGTAAACTTGCATTTAAGATCTTGGCTAAAGACATTAGAAAACAATGCCTAGGCCATGAATATTGTGGTAGTCGACCTCCCTGAAGGTGTAGCGGGGGAGGATTTGGTGTCCTTCTTTAGGGATCTACGACATCGGTTAGACAAAAATGTTGTCGACCAACATTACAGTGACAGATTTATGTCAAACACAAATTGCAGTTGGCATAAATCCATCCGGTAAACTCTTTTTTTTTTTCTATTTCTTTTTTTCAAGTTGGAGATGATTTGAGGAGGGTGCAAGACCTGGAGAAAGCAGTGCCGGGGTCCCATGGGTACATTACAGTGGCAACATCGAATTGCCGCTGTAATGTCATTCACTGTCAAAATGTCGCTGTTCAGTTGGCATACCCTTATTAAGACATGGTGTCAACAGTCGCTAGCAAAGGGACTCGTGGTTTGACCCAACAGGTCTAAAGAGGCCCTTCAGAATCGGTGCAAGGTTGGCTCAGCAATCCAGCAGTGTCCCTCGCACCATACTCCTGGTGACCATTGAAGTGGAGCTGAGAAACCTATTGTCACAATGTGCACACAGAAATGTCCTCATTTCAATTGATGAACGTGATGTAAAAATGTTTCCCTACCTGGTCATTTGTGACCCAATTAAGGAGAAAGCTACTGCAGGACAAGTTATAGTTGATGTAAAATAGTTATAGCTATATTCACTTAAGTGATAACTGCACTATAATAAAATTGCTCTAATTGGCCAAAATTGCATATTTTCAATGGGCATAAATTGGGAGCTAATTGTAGAGTGTGAAATAAAATTTCCGCAATTGAGGCTAATTAGCTCCATGCGCTAAATATAATCTGCGCAACAATAAACCGTTCTACAGAAATTGATCCTCTGTGGCAGCAAGTAAGAGGATTTGGTGTGATCCATCCCCTGTTAGAACCAGATGGGCTTTGGCTCACATATGGGGGTTGGTCATATCACTGTTCAACAACCTAGAAGAAGCTCAAAAAACTTATCAGTAAAATAGCTGAAGACTTCAGCCCTGCTCCACCACAGACTGAGGTAGAAGAAAATGACTTGGATGAGGAAGATTGAAATACATACTGGGCTGAAATTGGACTTTTACTGTGTTTGTCCTTCAGCCTGTCTGAGCCATTCATAGGAGCATCAGCTCTATAATTGTTTAAAGTGGCTTATGATTTCTAGAATACTCTAATGACTGTCTCGAAGGGGATGTGAGGGATGGTGGCAGTTATGAAGTTAAAGCCTTGCTATAGTTTAAAGTTTAACTAAATGATCACTGTACATTCGCATTAATCCCAGACCATGTGGCATTCCACACTAGGGGCAGCCATCTTGGGAATTTCACTTTTATTTTTACCCTGCAGTTGAGTGAGCAGACACTTGAGAAAGGACATAAACAGCATGCATTCTTAACCTGGCAGCACCTCACACTATCATGATGCCACCATTCTGCACTAGACTTTCCCTTCCACTCTTACAGAAGCTACGTGAATGGTGTGAGTATCCCAGCATACAAAACTCACCTTTGACTATGCAGTGACTTGCAGTTCAAACTACACTAATCTTAAATGGACCTCTTTTCCTGCAGAACTCTAAGTGTCTATATTTACCAAGAAACCTTTTTAAAAATGCACAACTCATAGCCCAAACCTGTAAGACCACATTAGTGCTGGCTTGTTTTACACTGTGGTGAGATACAGATGAGGTACACTGATGAGTCCTGTGTAGGATGAAACACATGTCTGTGTGTTTTGTTCTCATCTTTTGCAGATTGTGTGAGAGGCTCTTTGGCACCATGTCTTCCTGCATAAAGCAGAACCATCCTAAGTTTCCAAGGTGATTTACATATATATAAATATAATATACACATACCACAATGCTTTGCATAATGGGGGGGGGTTATGTGCGATTTTATATTTTTTGGAAACCTGACTTTGTTGCCAATGCCCTTTTTGGATAACCCTTGCCGCGGTGCTTTTGTGCTGTAGTTCTTTGTTTAGTTGTCATGATGCTTTGTTTTATGTTCCTTAAGAAATGGGCTACATTTGGCCAAGTCTGAAACTTGTGTTTTACCCAAATATGTTTATATACCTACTGTGGAAATAGTGGTCACATTCACCATATCTCCCCTAGCTTAAATGCATATGGAAAGATTTCTGCGGGTCATAGCAGAGCTTAGCATATGGGTAAAAATATTTAGTTTATAAGATGTTTAAGGATTACCCTCTTATGTAGTATCATATTGTAGATCTAGCAATACTGATGCTAAGTTGTTAACAAATGAGCTGTTTTTCCGACTGTGAAGTGCACACCATCTGTACATCTGTGAAAATATTTAATGCTATGTGGCACGTTTCATTTTAACGGGTCACTGTCAACCCTTTTTGCAACATATTATTCAAGTTAAAACCCCACATTTCATGATTGCTTACCTTCTCTAAAATGCACTGATTTTGCTGGTAGTTTTATCTGCCCCCTTGCTGAGTAGAACTGAAATGCATGCTAATGGATAGTTATAACCAACCTTGTTTTGTTTCAAATCCCGGATCTATTCTTACTGCATACTTTCTGAACATTAGAAGCACCCGTAAATAGTGCAGCCACTCCTGATGCAATAGCCTGCTCTACTCACTGCATAATGAATGGCTAGACTGTATTGGAGTGTTCCTAAGTCCAGGAAAGATGCAGTGAGAGGGATGTTAACAAATATGTTTTTGTGTTGGTAACACCAGCATGGTTGGCAGTCTGTTTTCACATTTTAAAAGAAAAAAAGAACCCGAATCAAGCAACCAGCTACATCAGCAATCTCTGCAGAATGTGAACAATCATAACAGCAGCTGTTATACTTGCTTTTGGGACTGCAGAAGTGGTAATTTCTCCTGCTTTTCAATTTTACTCATCTGACTAAGCTCTGTGTCCTAGGGCCATCGGTTCTAGGAACATCACAATCTACATTGCTTGAGTACAGTGTTACCGTTTTAATAAGTGCTGCAAGTACATAACTATAACAACAAGTCTGTATAAAAATATTTTTTAACTGAGTGGAGCTGTAATCTGTAGCGTATTGGGACATGAAAGGACGACTTTTGAACTGGGCAGATCTATAAATTGAAGTAAGCTTTTCAGTATTGGTACATAGAGGTCTGTGTTAAATGGATGACTTTTCAACAGTTCAGAATTGTAATTGCAGCAAGAGTATAAGCCTGAGCTGCACAGTCCAATCAGGAGGACAGTGCAATAAACTGTATTTTCATAGCGCTGCTTCCAGTGTGATTGCTTCAGTAAACTGCCTTGCTGTTGCATTTCTGATTGTCACCATCATTATAGACAGTCTATATTTTTTCTTGTGCTCCTGTGTTCTTTGGGGCTCATTTGATGTTCTCATGCAAGCACCATAACACTGATCACCAAAGTATGCTTAGATGTGCATGAATAAAGGGACATGGTGCACTGAATTGTTTCTCCAACTTGCCAGCTCCTCGCTAAGTTTATAAATGAATGCAATAAAATCAGTTGTATGCTGCACATAGTTTACAGTGTATCTCAAAATTAAAAACACTTAGTTTTTTAACATTTTAACATACAGTCTTTATTTATAATTAGGATTATAGCATCATTGTATGTGCTCCAGAGCATCAGCAAAAGAAGAGACTGCAGTTGCCATCCTCTCCCGACACTGTGGTACCAATGCACGGGTTCTATGGTGTTATACTGCAAAGTGTGCTAGTCAGTTCGGCATACTTAGGGAATAATGTATGAACCAAAATATGGGCTACACAGCAATGAATGCAGGGAGTCACACAATGCACCATGACATCGAAAGGCATGGAGACAGTATATGCAGCATCTGTTGTATTTGCTGTACACTTTCACATGTGCATCAGAGATCCACTGTAATGGAAAAAATGGGAAAACACAAATGGCTTGACACAGACTGAAGTGATAATGAAGTATGGTGACATAAGTGAGGAAGGGTGGTTCAAATACAGTCTAACACTTGAGTACCTACCGCAAGGATATGTCCCTTTTTGTAGTGGACCAATCAAATGGTACTTAGGCTATCTAAACATAAATGCAGTCTCTTTCTCCATGAGAAGGGTATCGGCAGTGTCATTTTTAACCTTGGGGGGTTGGGGACGATCACCGACTGTACTGTGTATTTTTTGCTCAATTCATAATGCACCTGGAGGCACACATGTAGCAGCAATAAGCCAATGCCAGGATGGTATTACAGATGCTTATGCAGACACTAATGACAGTTGCAGTCTGTATAGTTCCTGAGCACTCAGAGGTAACACAAAGCTGGTGCAATAATTTGTAGTTTAAATTTATAACATGCCATAAACAGAGGACCAGTGACTTCAACACGTTACTCAATCACTGATACCTCTAAAGGGAAAGTACAAGCAGGCCCTCCACCCCAAACACACATACGCAGAGAAGAAAGATAGTGTAGATCAGTTGGCACTAGGGCAAAGACAGACCCAAAACAGTATAAATAATTTATAGATAATAAAAGTTCTATGCTGCAGCATTTTTCTAAGTGTATGTGTGCAGCTGGGGGGTTTGGAGTGGTTGGGGTACAAGGTGCCTGCTTGTAATTTCCACCCTGTGCTCCATCAGAGAGAGTGACTGATAAATCAATTGGTGGGAGGTCACTACTAACTAGTACCAAGTGAGGAATTTGTACAAATTGTGAGCCATTTATGCTGCTCAAGCAATGCCATCAGATCGAGCCCGTGCTCTCAGTGTCAAGCTGGAGGCCAACAACTCGTTAGCATAGGGAAAGCAATTCCTAAAAAGGAAATATAAAAACCCAGGGTACTATCACTAGCATTTGTGTGGGCACATCGATGCTGGGAGTAACAGAACACACACCATACCTCGATTTTGCACAGCAAAACAACAGCAATGATGGGAACCAAACCGTAGCACTAAGTAGCAAAATATAATATTAACAGTCCGTGTTGCTAAGTCTGCTCTCACTGCTGTACTGTACTGGAATGGATCAGGACTACTGCTGTGACTGCCTGAGCTACTGTCTACATCATTCTTGCTGCTGTCATAAGGTCATCCCTATGGGGATCTACTATGCAGTGGCTGTCAAACTGTGGCACTATGTCAGTGTCTGAAAGATCACTGTTAGTGCAGGACAACATAATGCTTTCATCATCGGACCCTGAAAATGAACTGTTGGACATTGCTATTGTCGTGCTGCATACTGCAACCAAGAGCTCTGTTATCAAGACAGATTTGCTGTGACCAAGAGCTATTTTTAATTGCAGAGCACAGGTCTCCCTGTGGTGACATTGCAAAGGTAATGAGTGTTAAAGGTCACCAAATACAGGCTCCAATACACAAAATGACACTTCCTGGTTTGTGAGGGTGAAAACCTCATTTAATTTGCTAAAATAGGCTATGCATCTATCAAAATACATTGCAAATCAGTTCTATATGCAGTCACCTTGCAGTATATGCTTTCATATATCAAAACTTGGTAAATCGCTTTAAACTAGGAACACTTTGAAACCTGAGAGGGTTGACCGTGTCCCTTTAAAATGAATAAAATATAAGTAAGTGCAATAACCTCCAATAGGGGGTTCTTCAAAATAAAATGTTTTTCCTGGAATCATTCATTCCCCCATCATTATCAAACTCGCATATTCTACCTAGCAACCGCCTAACTACAGGAAAATAAACCTTTTTCCATTAAGAAAAAAAAAAACCTTTTCCATTTTTATAACTGCACTAACCCACTCCAGGGCATGGGTTTATTGAGAGGTAATAACCCTCCTGGCTGCATGGAAAGACACTCTGCCATCAGAGTGAACCACACCCAGGAGATACCAATGGCAAATTACTCTGCACCCCTGGAAGAGGCAGAAGTGACAGACCCTAATGGGGGGACTCAAGTTAGTAGACGTGGTGACACATGGGGGCAATTGCAGGCAAAATTAGGAGGACTGTAGTGATGGGGGACTCTGTGGAGGCATGAAGAGGGTGGCAGGCAGTGTGGGAAAAATGAAGGGATGGTCATATGCCTGCCTGGAGTATCAGCATCTAGGACTGGGAGAGGATAGTGCAGGAGGGAGGAAGCAGGGAGTGCTGCAGTGATGAAAGGAAGGGGAACTCGGGGGGCTGGTCCCCATTCACCCTCAGGGTTCTCATTAGGAGAACTGGGGAACTCATGTGCACCCCCGCTGTTTTTTCCCTAACTATGTGCTGCCCATTTAAAGTAGCGTGCTACTAGTACTACTGTCCCTTTAAGTGAAGCAGCTCTGGCTGGACACACAAGCGAGGGAGGAGGAGACTGAATGTCCTGAATAGTAAAAACGATGATCCACCTTCTCTCCGCCCCCTTCCACCAGCAACTCCTCTCCCATGACGGACGTCTTTTCTTGAACTGGTACCACCTGCCCGTTCCTCCTCCTACCCCTTGCCATGCCGTTTGCAATTACTTACTGCACTGCAGTCAGGTGACTAACATTGGGAATGTCACCTGATCATGCAGCAACTGGCGTGCAGTCGAGGGAGAGGCAGGTCGTCGGGTGGGTCGATGGGCGGAATCCATCTGTATGTATGCAGGTCGGCGTCTCTCTCATCAACTGCGCATGTGCAGATCGATTGCACATGTGCAGTTGATGTGTTTTCAGTGCCTGATTAGTCACTCGTTCTGGTGAGTGCCTGAGAGACTGTGTCTCGTCGCTGCTACTGGGGCTAAAAACAAATGCAAATTAAAGTTATGTGGGGAGCTGCTAAGCATCAAAATAAAAAATTAAAATATATATATATATATATATATATATATATATATAGATTGATCAGTTTTGAAGCTGCCTTGGGAAGGGAAGACATTTTTTTTCAAAGATCGAATTTTAGCCATGTTAGTCAGTCTGTATGTCTGATTCAGTACACAGACAGTCACAGACTAGTCCTGAGGGACTGGGAGGGCGGGAGCACTGCAGTCTGTCTCACTGTGGGCATTGTATGGGCACTGGGACTTTGAAGTTCACTAGTTAACTTTGAATTGAATTGATAGAGATAACTAAAGTACAGTACACACTCTCAGAAACGGACAGCCTGAGAGAGAGAGGGAGAGGGATACCCAGGATTATTGTTTGTGGGGCCTGGACTGATCTAATCATATGTTAAAGTTGGTCTTGATCTCATTCTCACTCACACTTTTTTGAGGTGGTGGTGGTTCTCTGTCACTCTGACCAGCCAGTTCCAGCAGTGAGGGGTCTAGGAAAGATCTGATGGGAATAATATTGTTGTTTTTCCTAGTAACTTCCAGACATTTCTAACTGCTTACTACCATACCATACCTAATATCTTCCAAGTTTCTTTGTGATCTTTTTCTGACTAAAATAAAAACCCAGCCCAATTTAAAACAACAGAGCTTATCGTATAACCTATAGGGCAGCAGCAGAAGAGTCAGACTCTCACTCTGGGCTGTTCTGTATGAGCAGGGAGCGCACTGTTGCCTTCTTGTGTAAGGGTTGGGCTCTGTTGCTCACACTGGACTAGTGATGATAGGGAATGTGTCTAGGAGGGATTTTATTTTGTTGAATTGACTTAGTGGAAGGAAAAACAGGCCAGCTATGCCTTGAGAGCAGCTCAGCTGCCAGTGTCTGATGCTGGCTGGTTAGGCTCCAGCCTCACAGCTATAGGGGCTGAGGGTGATTTTATGTTGCCTTGCCTTTGATTGAGTGGAAAGGGACAGAAAAAATATTTATAAAATAAAAACCATACCCTTGAGAAAATATTTCTTGTGGAAAAATACAGAAACAAAATCAGATAACAGCGTTCTACTGAGGGTCGCAGAAGTGTCTGTTGGGCTCTCGGTAAGTGCTTGTGTCCCTTAGTATTTCACTGAGGGTGATGGAATCATAAAAAAAATTAAAAACTCTTTTTCTGGGATCTTTTGTGAAAAAACAGTGCAAAACAGATTAAAGTCTGCCAGGGTCGCCTGCCTGAGTGGGCTCTCAGCAAGTGCTGGAGGGGCCGTTGCTGAGGAGGGGTGATTTTCTCTTACCTTTGAGGAGAGGGACAGAAAAGCATTTATAAAATAAAAACTGCCCCTTGCAGGAATATTTCTTGTTGAAAAAATAAAATACAGAAAGAAAATCAGATAACAGTGTTCTATTGAGGGTTGCACAAGTGTCTGTTGGGCTCTCAGCAAGTGCTTGTGTCCCCTAGTATTTCACTGAGTGCAACGGAATCATAAAAAAAATAAAAAACTATTTTTCTGGGGTCTTTTATGGAAAAACAATACAAAACAGATTAAGGTCTGCCAGGGTCGCCTGCCTGAGTGGGCTCTCAGCAAGTGCCAGAGGGGCCATTGAGGGGTGATTTTCTCTTACCTTTGACTGAGGAGAGGGACAGAAGAAACATTTATAAAAGCCCCTTGCATGAATATTTCTTGTAGAAAAAAATAAAATACAGAAAGAAAATCAGATGACACTGTTCTATTGAGGGCCACAGAACAGTGTTTGTTGGGATATTACTAGTAAGTGCTGGGGTCCAAGCGAGGTTGGCTTTTAATGACTGTTTTTCAGTGAGGAGGCAGAAACATTTAGAAAACAAAAAACCTTTGCAGGATCTTTGAAAACAATACTGAAACAAAAAGTCAGATAAGCGACTGTCTTGAGGCGCATAATATCGGTTGACTAGGCTCTCAGTTAATGGTGGAGGAGCTGTAGAACATTTTGGTGACTCTTACAGTGAGGGTGATGTAACAGAATAATTGAAACAAACAAAAAAGGTTTCCAGTGATATATTGGGGAAGAAAGTAAATTAACCCCCAAAAAAAACTCAAGTATCTGTTTGACTCTCTGCAAGACTAAGTGCTGGAGGGGAGGGGGTATTAACCGGTTTAACCTGAGTAGAGAAGAAAACTAGTGACTTCTTCATGATCTTTTTATTACTGTAACTCAGTGTTACAAGGGTATCAGTTCAGCTATGTCTCTGAAGAGAAAATTGCTTGATGCGGAGTTTCACAAGGCCAGATCATGACAATTATTGGAACAGTCTGCACATAGTAGCAAGACAATATCAGATTTCTTCAGAAGGAAAACTTCATGCCTCTCTGTTGAGCAACAAGTGCAACCTAGACCATCTGAGTCACTTTCAAAGGGGGAAGGGGAACAATACGAAACAGTTACTGAACCATACCCCATACTGCCCTCCTGCTCAGAGGACAGCAGTGAAAAAACTGCTATTCTGGAAGAGCTGCAACTCTCTGGTGAACAACAAAACACAGCGGATGTGGTACTGGCGTCTCCATCACCTATGCAGTCATCATCGTCCATGTACAATGAGTATATTGAAAGCATTGAATGTCAGACTGTAGACGACGATTCATCGTCTGTGACCAGTACCAGCCATGATTTACCTGACTGTTGGACAGCTGATTAGGGCAAGTATTTTAAGAACACACACAAGTGGTTGTTCATCTGCAAAAAGAAGCTTAGCTGCTCTACCTGCAAGGAAGCAAACCTGGCTTCTGATGTTTCATTTGCCAAGGAATGGGCTGCTGGTGAAATCTCACCTTATGGCACAGACAAATCAAGACAGCTACTCTCACTCCAAAAGAAAGTTCAAAAACATAAGAAGTCACTAGGTCACCAAGATGTTGATGAACTCTTAAAGAAATGTGACGAAAAAGTTATTGAGAAGGCTGCTGAAAGGTTGACATGGACATCTGGAAATTACTGCATGACTAATGAGAACAGTGTATTATGTAGCCAAGGAGAACTGCCCATTTACTGACCATCCAAAACTACTTGAACTCCAAACACTAAATGGAGCTTCTGTTGGCTCATATCTGCAGTCTAGCATAACCTGTTCGGAAATGATTGACACAATTTCTGAAGAAATGAAGAGGAACCTAGTGAGATACATAGTACAGACCAGAGGCCCCATATCGGTTCTGGTTGATGAAAGTACAACAGTCAGCAACAGACCGACTTTAATCATTTACATACGTGCACACATGGAAAAGGAATCCACTCATGCTACATTTTTCCTTCAACTGATAGAGCTGTCTGACACTACTGCACATGGAATTCATGATGCACTCTTATCCTCATTGTCACGATATGGCTTGGAAGAGGAAGAGCTAAGGACAGTGTGGGTGTGTCTCGCATGTGATGGTGCGAGTGTGATGCTTGGTAAGAGAGGGGGCCTTGGAGCATTGCTATGTCTCAAATATCCAAATCTGTTTGTGTGGCACTGTCTCAATCGCAGATTGGAACTTTCATGTGCTGATGCTGTTGATTGCTGCAATGCTGTGAATCACTTCAAGATATTTCTAGATAAATTGTACTCAATTTACAGCTGTTCACCTAAGACCATAGAGAATTACAACTGATTGCCGAGGCTCTCTCAACTCAGGTGGCTAGGCCTGATAGGTTTCTGTCGAACCGGGTGGGTTGCTAGTAGCTACCCTGCCATTTATGCTGTATGGAGTCCTCGGCTGCACTAAGTAAACACTTAAAATCAGTTTGTGACAATGCTAACAGTAGCTCCGACAATAAGCAGCTCTGCCGTGGTCTGCAGAGCAAGATAACATCCATTGTCTTCGTCCACAACAAGGGCATAATGCTTGATGCTCTTGATGAACTACGGTTCTTGTCAGAACGTCTACAGAATGAGGGCGTGACAATGTTTGACGCTGACAGATACATTAAACGTTGCATACAGGTATTCAACAAGATGAAGGATTGGCCTGGCACATATACAACAGAAGCTTAAGCTGCAGTGGAATGCAAAGAGTTCCATGGTGTCTTGTTGGTAGAGGACAGGAGGGGCAATGCCATTCTTGTCAGCAGCTGTACCAAGCCTTGATAGACATGATGGCAACAAGACTGACATCAGAGGAAGTACTAGTAAAGTGTGTTGCTACTCTCCATCCTGACTTATGGCCTGAGGATGTAGGGTGGCTTTGGAGAATTGGAGTTACGGACACGGTTAATAGATTTGTGCACCTAGAGCAACTCCCGGAATGGAATGCTGTAAGGAGTGACTCTGATGACTTCGTATCATTCAGAGGTCACAGGAAAGAACAGTTCCTATGCAAGTTGCTGTATATAATTAACACAATCCCTGTGAGCACAGCAGACTATGAACAAGGTTTCAGCATAATGAACATTGTTGCCAGCCCGATGTGTAACAGATTTACGGTTGAGCATCTGTCTAAATTGATGTTTATTAGCCTCACTGGCCACCAGTGAATGAATTTGATGCCATCAAATTTGCTAAAATGTGGCTGAGAACACATCAATCAACCATACACCAGCGCAAGAGGGACAGAAAATCTGCCAGTGATCCACATGTCTGCCTGTTTAAATACATGATGCAATAGTATACATTGACTAGCTTACTGAGAGAGACATGCAAAATAGCAAAATGTTATGCACTGTCACAGTCGCGCACATATCCAGCCGACTTCAAGCTAGAAGTTATGTCGCAGGATGCTTAATCCAGTTGGAGTTTCTCTCATGTACTTTTTTTAAAGAAAAAATATCTTACAGGATGAAAACTTGCAGGAGAGGGAGTGACTTTTTTTTTTCTACCATTAATCATACAAAAAACATTGCTGTTTATGTTACCCCTGCATTCTGCTGCCTTTCAGTAGACTGGTATAAATCTGCTCAACCGCCCCTGCTAAAAGCCACACAAATGCACCATATTACATCATTTTTCAAAAACATTTCTGAGGGCATTCCCCCAGGCCCCCACAGATGTTGGGATTTTATGCTTCCCCATCACAACTTTATGGTTACATCATAACACCCTCACCCTGTCATGTTGGACTGACGGTACCCTTCTTACTTTCATCTGTACTTTAATAAAATATATGAACAATACAAGATGAAAACTTGCAGGAGAGTGGGTAGTGACTTTTTTTTTTTTTTTTTACTATTCATTATACAAAATCACATATTTACTTTACCTCAGCTTCTGCTGCCTTTCAGAAGGCTGAGGCCTACTGAAAGCAGCAGAATGCAAGTGGTAAAGTAAACAGCAAGGTTTTCTGTATGATTAATGGTGAAAAAAAAAAAAGTCACTCCCTCTCCTGCAAGTTTTCATCTTGTAATTGTTCATATATTTTAAAAGTAAAGGTAAAGTAAAGAAGGGTACCTTCAGTCCAGCCAGAAGAGGTGGGGTGTCATGATGCAACCACAACGTTTTGAGGGGCATAAAATCCGAACATCTGTAGGAGTCTGGGGCATGCCCCTTCCCCAGAAAATGTTTTGAAAATTGATGTAAAATGGTGCATTGTGGTGGCTTTTAGCAGATGGTTAATTAAGCAGATTCATACTAGCCTGCTTGAAGGCAGCAGAAAGCTGAGGTAAAGTAAACAGCAATGTTTTTTGTATGCTTAACAATAGTAAAAAAGTCACTGCCTGTCCCGCAAGTTTTCATCTTCCAATTGTTCATATAATTTTTTAAAGTACAGATAACAGTAAGATGGGTACCAGTCAATCCAGCATGACAGGGTGTCATGATGCAACCAAAAAGTTTTGAGGGACATAAAATCCTAACATCTGCAGGGGGGCCTAGGGCATACCCCCAGAAAATGTTTGAAATGAATAAAAATGGTACATTTTGGTGTCTTTTAGCAGGTGGTTAAGCAAATTCGCCATAACAGCAGTCTAGTATGAATCTACTTAACCACCCTGCTAAAAGCCTCCAAATGCACCATTTATATCAGTTTTCAAAATGTTCTGGCCCCTTACAGATTACAGGATGTTATGCCTCCTCAAAACTTTCTAACTGCATCATGACACCCTCATCATATCCTGCTGGACTGGTACCTCTTACTTTTACGTACTTTAAAAACACATATGAACAATACAAGACGAAAACTTGCAGGACTGAGTGATTTTTTTTTTTTTTTACTATTAATCATACAAAAAATAGCTGTTTACTTTCAGTAGGTTGGTAATACCTGGTATGAATCTGCTAACCGCCTTAAAAGCCACCAAAATGCACCATTTTGGGTCAATGTTTAAAATTTATTGGGGAGTATACCCCGGACCTCCTAGAGAGGTTAGGATTTTGACCCATGGTGCCCCTCTGCCTAGAGTCCCCTGTTCTAAATGTCTATTTTAACCTCTGAGTGCTTTGTACACTTGGTACCAGCGATCTGGAAACCAGCCTATGGAGATAGTGAAGTGGGATTTCCAGAGACTAGAGGACAGACTGAAGAAGCACTCAGCTTCCTTGGCCTTTTCTGAGGTCCTACCTGTCTTGTATAGGTAGAAGAGGGAAATTAGAGTGAAGAAGGAGGCGATCGAGGGGTTCAATGAGTGGTTAAAAGACTGATGTCAGGAACTGGGGTACCATTTTGTAGGGGACTGGGGGTGCCTCTGGGCCAGAAGACTCTTTTAAGGTTATAGCCTTCACCTAACGAGAGAGAACTAGCTTGTCAGAATAGAAGTTTGATGTGCACATTGGCAAACAATCAAACTAGCTATAGGGGAGGCTGGGGCTAGGGATTCCGTAGTTGAAGTAGGTGAAGTGGGGAACCTAGCCAGGACTCGGGATGGGAGCTAGGAGTAGAAGAAGTAGTAATGGAGTAGAACGAGTTCAGGAGACCTGAGAGCATGGACCAAATACAGCAGCAAAAAAGGAAAAACACTAGACACCATGGATACCAGACAGTTGTAAGGGAAGTCGGTCAATAGCCAGTAGGGATGGGAGAGCAAGTTGAAGGTGGTGTGCTTCAATGCCAGGGGTCTGGGTAATAAAATCTAGTGAACTCCAGGCACTAATGGCAGACTCTGGACTGGATCTAGTGGCTGTTACAGAACATGGCCAATGAGAACAAAGACTGGGACGTTGCAGTCCCTATATGTGTCTTACACAGATGAGATAGAGGGATAGGTAGAGGGGTGAGGGTGGTCATTTACATCAGGGAAGGAATAGAGGCAATAAAGGATGTATCCTTTAGAGGGAAGGGAGGAAGAATCACTCTGGGTACAGCTCACAGAGTCATCGGTTAGGAAACTACTTCATATGGGGGTGGTTTACAGGCCACCAGCACATGGAGAGGACAGTGATAAAGAACTAGAAGAAGAAGCAGGAAAGGGGTTGGCAAAAGGGGAGGTTGTAGTAGTAGGGGATCTCAACCTGCCAAACAATGACTGGGACATCCCAGTAGCCATGAGTGCCAGACGCCAGGCCCTGCTTGATACTGTGCAGGACTGCATGCTGGTGCAGCAGGTCAGGGATCCCACTGGACAATCCACCCTTCTCGGTGTGGTACTCACCAACTTGGAAAGAGTAGGCAGAGTGTGGGTTGGGGAATCAGGGGAGATCTAGCAACCATAATACTGTATGGTTTGAGTTGGCCCTGGGTCCCAGTAAGCCTCGCTCAGACTGAGATGCTAGACTTCAGCAGGAGGATTTCAACCAAATGAAGGAATTAGTCCTGTGCGGTTAGCTGGTGGTAGACAGCATCAGGAGAGAGGAACAAAGATGGCGGGGTTATTAAAGGGGCCATTCTCAAGGCAATGAAAACATGCAAGAGAACAGCTAACAAGAGAAAAAAGTATAACAGACCAATCTGGTTCTCTGAAAAGGTCAGGGAGGTACTGAGGGCCAAAAACAAGGCCTCTGTAAGGTACAAAGAAAAACAGGGGAATGAAGACTGGGACGAATATCAGGAAAAAAACAGAGAGACCAAGATGGCAGTCAATATTAAAAAGGCAGACACAGAACTGCATATTGCAGAGGATTCAAGCAGTGTTAGGTAGTTACTTTTCTATTGCCTTTCTATTTCTTTAGAACTTGATCCAGGAAGCTCTGTGCAGTCACTTAGCAGGATGGAGAAGTACTAGAAAAAGTAATACACCTGACAGATACAGTTACTTATTTCTTTTTATACAAAAGCAATACAAAAATAATAAAAAACTATAACAGATGACATTTATTTGAAAATAATAAGTTAGTTACTGGTTACTTTCAAATAAATGTAATCAGTTAAAGTTACATATTACTTTGGTATAAAAAGACATAAGTAATTGTAACTGTCAGGTGTATTACTTCTTCCAGTACTTCTCCATCCTTGCTAGTGACTGCACAGAGCTTTCTGGAGCAAGTTTCCAAAAATAATAGAAAGTAATAGAAAAAGTAACTTACGCAACACTGGAGTCAAGGAAGGGGAGAACTGTTTTTAGATATATAAGGGAAAAAAGAAAGAAAGACAGGAGGGGGAATTTTGACTACTGCTCAGTATTCACCAGGGAGAACATCGAGCCCTTGTCAGAGAGCAGGATAAAGGCAGCTGACAGAGGGGTGCTAGAACTGAGGCTGCAGAAATATATTAGCCAGAGAGTCAGAAAAGGTTAGCAGCCCTCAAGGTAAACAAGGCCTTGGGGCCAGATGAGATTCATCCAAGGGTACTAAGGGAACTATCCTGCAGATCATTGGAAAGAAAGGTCACCAAAAGAGTACCACAGAGGTATCTGTCCTGAGCCCAGTCCTCTTCAATAGGTTCTTCAGTGACATGGGAGAGGGAATCCAGGGCAGGTTGTGTTTATTCAAAGACGACAGTATACTCTGTGGTAGAGGTGAACAAGCCAGAGCGGGCTCAAGCTTGACCCGAGCTTGGTGGCTAACTCAGCTTGGCTCGACTTCTGTAAGAAATTGAGAGCCACGGTCAAGCCAAGCTGTTTATGCTCAAAGTAAGCTTTTTTGTCAGCCTGAGCAGTCAGTGTAGTGTCCGAAACATTCAACTCCTATGTAGAGAACAGCCTGTAGTAGCCGGGGCTTGGTTCATTTTTTTGGCTCATAGAGTCATGCCAGACCCCTGGGTCATCTCAGACTTGGCTCTAGGTGAAAAATTCCTGGCTTGCCCACCTCTACTCTGTGGCAGATTTCACAGTGTGAAGAGGATGATGGAGCTGCAGAGTGACCTGCAAAGGCTGGAAAATTGGTCCAAAGTCAGGACCTGGAGAGGCTGGAGAAGTGGTCTGACACCTGAAATTGAAGTTTAATGCACAAAGTGCTCGCTGATGCACCTGGGGAGGAGGAGGAATAGAGGAAATTTATTCCCTTGGGAGGTGGTGATTAAGGAGAAGGAAATGGAAAGGGACCTGGGGATTATGGTATTGCATGACCTCACAGTGGGCAGTCGGTGTAGCAGGGCGGTGGGAAAGGCAAATGGAATGTTGGCCTGCATTGCGAGGGGTTTTAACAGCAGGAAGAGGGAGGTGCTAATGCTGTTATACAGAACCATGGTCAGGCCGCATCTGGAGTATGGGGTGCAGTTCTGGAGGCCTCACCTACGAAGAGATGTTGAGCTGATGGAAAGGGTACAGAGAAGGGCAACCAGAATGGTATGAGGGATGCAGGATGTACCCTATGAGAGAAGATTGAGAGGGCTGAATTTGTACCCTCTGGAGACTAGGAGGGAGAGGGGGACATGACTGAGACCTTTAAGTATCTGAAAGGAATAAATAAGGTGGAGGGTGATAGCTTGTTCAAATTGAAGAAGGAGCGAACACGAGGGGACATAGCCTCAAACTGGAAGGTGGGCAATACAGAGGTAATGTCAGGGGGCAGTTTTTCATGGAGAGGGTGGTGGAGGCCTGGAACAAGCTGCCGGAGGAGGTAGTGGCAGCTGAAATGGTGGAGAGGTTCAAGAGGGCTTGGGATAGATTTAAGGGGTTGGGAAAAGAGGGTGGAAGCATAACAGAAGGGGGAAGGTAGGGTGTTGAGCAGACTAGATGGGCCGTGGGGCCTTTCTCTGCCATCACATTTCTGCATATCTGTGTCTGGCAACTGAAATTCAATGCCAAGAAGTGCGAAGTGTTGCACGTAGGGAACAGAAACCCCAGAACAGAGTATTGGATGGGACACAACATCAAAGGAAAGGGAAATAGGAGTTATCATTCGTGACTCCCTTAAACAAACCAGCCAATGTAACAAAGCTTTCAACAAGGCTAACAGGATGTTAGGGTGCACTGGAAGAGGGTTGAACAGTAGGAAATAGGAGGTACTGTTACCTCTGTACAGGTCACTGGTGAGGCCACACCTGGAGTACTGTGCCCAGTTCTGGAGTCCCCACCCAAAAAAGGACAGGGACAGGCTAGAGATTGTACAATGCAGGGTGACCAAGATGATTCAGGGCCAGGAGGACAGATCCTGTGAGGTTCGGCTAAAGGCACTGAACATGAATTCACTCGAAACCGGATGAGAGAGTGGGACATGATAGAGACCTTCGAGTTCCCGAAAGGAATAAACAAGGTGAACTGTGAAGAGCTATTTACCAGGAACAGAGACACTGGGACATGGGGTCATGAGTGGAGGTTAATAGGGGAAAGGTTGAAAAGGATGTGAGGAAGTATTATTTTACAGAAAGAGAGGTTGAGCATTGAAATGGTCTGGTGGCATAGGTGCTGGGTGTAAAAACCATAAACAGTTTCGAACACGGCTGGGATGGAGCTACGGGTATAATAGTTACTCAGAGGGATGAGGGAGATGGAGGCATTCAGAACAATAGGGAGACTAGGGTAGGCGAAGACCCCACAGGAACAACATGTCCTGGTATATGACTGGATAACATGGGCGGACTAGGTGGACCATCGGACTTTTTTTACCACCGTCATCATCTATGTTTCTTTGTTGGCCTTTTGCCTTCCAATTCACCTGGGGCATACATTAATTCTCTGAAAACCCATGTCCTACCATGGGGTGGGTTGGTTAGTTAGTTAGGTTATTTATGTTGGCCTGGCAGTATAGCCTAGAGGTTAGAGGAACGAGCTTGATACATCCAGCAGACCAGACCTGAGTTTGATTCTCACAACCTCCACTTGCATACTGTGCAACTCTGAGCAAGTCACTTAACCACCCAGTGCTCTCAGGTTGCCCCTGAAAACAGGCACTTGTGCCTAGTGGACCTTAACCGGTTACCAAAGACTAAAATAAAAAATAAATAAAAAGTTTGTATTTATTTAGTTTGTGTTTACCGGGAAGGGTTCACTAGGCAAGTAAACGCCTATTTACAGGTACGATCCAGGAGAGTACAAGGTATCACAAAATACAAACAGTTCAGATACAGAGTACAATAAGCACCAACAGACCTGACTTGCAATCTGACATGGAAGTATGAGATCTAGAGAGAAAATACACTTACATATAACACAAGGCAGTAAGGCTCAGCTAGAACACTGAACCAAAGCTATACCTCAGGTAAATACACCAGAGGGAGAGTCATCCAATTAAACACAACAAATAGCTGGCCCAGTGGCACTGAGGGTGGAGGCGCTGGATGCCACATCTCACTTCATGTTGGAGACCTGTGTTCAGAGAGCGAGCACAGATTGCCAGGGGTCAGTTGAGGAGGGGGGAAGAGGACTGAGTGTTCAAGGGACTGCCTCCTCTTCCAGGAGGGAGAACTGCTGACTCTACCAAATGATTCCACTAGGTGAAGGCCTGCTGCTAGTGCAGGTTGGGAGCCAGAGAAGTGAGCAGTGCTGCAGGATTCACATTGCGCACATTGACAAAGCACGTCCCAGTGTGGGGAAAGGGAGAAAACTGGTAGAACATGATGGTGTGGCAAGCTTTCATGAAGCCCTGCCTGCCGATCCATCACTCGCCTCACAGCCAGGACTCAGGGGCTGAACTGGATTTGTGCTCCGGGCAGGGAGGACAGCCTCCCCTCTGATCCTGCCACAGGGAAATCCTTGGGGGTGTCTGGCAGCCTGGTAAGTCCTGGGAGGTAGTGGCTGGTGGGGTTGGCAGGGCAGGGTCGAAGGGAGCCCAGCCTGTCCCAGCTATAGGAGAATAACATTTATATATGGAAAAGAACACAGCAAATAACAATCAAAGATAACAATCACAGGCAAGAGTTTCCAGGCTGTGAGTAGAATGCCTTTAGAGCACAGTACTGGAGAACAACCTTACACAAGAGATAAATTCAGTAGCAGAGTACAGGAGGGATACCTGCATTGCGAGGGCAGGCGCAACTAGAGAATCCTTTAAGTATTTCAAGTGCTCCTTCAAAAAGCCCATGAGAAGAGAGCCCATGGATGTTTGCGAGAAGAGAGTTCCAAACCTTCAGGAACAAAGATGGAGAAGGCCTGTTTTACCATCTTGGTAAAGCATTTGGGAATGAAGAGATGGGATGTGGTCAATGGCCTAAGCAAGTACAACTGGTGAGGTAAATGGAGGTTGGTTATAGGGAGGACAGGAGATGGTTCTTAAGAGCTTGTCAATAAAGTACCCTAGGGAGTAGGACAGAGAAGCTGCTAGAGAGAGCCACTCCAGGGATGCATAGACAGAGCAATGGTGGGTTAGGTGAGGGGAAGCCAGCAAGGAGCAGCAGATATTGTAATAGGTCTTCTCCCACTTGTATAGTGCAGCTTTAGGGGCCTGTGAGAAGATCAGTTGGTTGTACTGAAGTATAGGAAGCAAGACTCCCTGGGAGATGGCCAGTCTAGCCTTTGGAATCGGGGAGCTTCTGGCATGGTAAGTGAGGCCTAGTCTGGAGATAACTGCTTTACAGGCCCTAAGACATGTGAAGAGTGAAGTGAAGGACTGGATCAGTTGTGGAACCCAGATATTTAAAATCCAGAACACTGGAGAGAGGAGAGACATCCAAGCAGTGAAGTGAAAGAGGACCAGTGCAGGATTTAAGTCTCGCCTTCGACCCAAATAGCGTGGCTTGGGAATTTGAGGAGTAAGCTTTTTTGTGATGAGCCATGTTTGAACTTGGAAGAAATCCTGCTGAAGCTGATCACTGACTTTGTAAATGGAGGGAGAGCTAAGGAATAACACAATGTCTTCCATATACATAATTGAGGAGCAAAGGGATGGAGAGAGGGAAGGTCACTGATGAAGATGCAGAACAGCAGGTGATTGAATATAGAGCCCTGCAGGACTCCAAGTTTGATGGGAGTTGGGGAGGAGTCAGCATTATCAAAGTTAGCATACTGCTGTCAGTAAAATAGCTCTGGAACCAGGAGGCAGCAAGGTGGGACAGGCCAGTTGCAACCAGCTTGGAGAGGAGGAGGAGGAGGGAATGGGCAACAGAGTTGAAAGTTTTAGATAGGTCAATAAAGATGTCCTCAGTGAGGGAGCCTTCATCTATGAGACTATGGTGGCTAATGACCTCTCACATGCACTATAAAGGCTGAAAACGGGAGCTAGACACACATTTCATCCTTCTTAGGACTCATCAGTGTGTCGTATCTGTGTCTCTGCCCAGGAAAAAGGAAAACCAGCCCTTTGAAGGTTTTACTGTTCTAGGTCATGGGGAGCTCAAGACAGGAAAGCAATCTAAAAGTTATGAACAAACCCAGTACAGAAATACTGAAGCAAGGGTTACCCTGGAAGAGCACTGACAGTAAACCCAGTTGGCTTTTTTGCTAATGCCCTTTCAGGGTAACTCCTGCTTCAGTGCATTTGCGCTGAGGTTCTTTGTCATTTAAAATGCTTTAAGAACCGAGAACCCTCCAAGGCTCCTAGCTCAGACGTCGCAGGAAACCGTGGCCACCAGGCGGTCGGCACTTCCGAAGCCGCCGCCTGAGATCACTTGCTCGGACTATGCTCCCTGAAAACCAAGAACCCTCCAGGGCTCCCAGCTCAGATGCCACAGGAAACTGCGGCCACCAGGTGGTCGGCACTTCCGAAGCCACCACCCGAGACCACTTGCTCGGACTACACTCCCTGAGAGGTACGGCACAGCCACAAATTTTCACCCACCTGCCTATCCCCCCTTCCGGACCTTTCTTATATAGACTACCTTGCTCCACCCCCAGCTGTCATTGGCCCTTCTCCTGCCTATCCTATTCCTCTTCCATGATTACATACACTGACCATATACATTCTAGGCTACCGAACCTAGTGGTGTGCTGTTTTTCTCTGTGGCACTGCCAAACATTGAAGTCCTGCTTTCACAGCCTATCTCAAGGGGGCTGCCTCTCTATTTCAACTTCTCTACCTGGCCCCACAAACTGAAATTATGGCCGTGGTGCTTTGGCTCCAATTCCTTGCCGCCATTTGTGCAATTCCCTTTCTAGGAAACCTGCATTTGTGCAATTCCCTTTCTAGGAAACCTGCTGGGTAGGACCTACCTCAGTGGGGACTTATACCCTTCGCCACAAGAGTGCTTACATATTGAGCCATTATTTAATTCATGCGCTACCCCTACGCTGCCGCACCTACACCAAATTCATGTTTCATACACGGGGTGCCTCTATAAGCCAGATGCCTATAGGAGGAAATTCACCATATCCACTCAGTAACTATATTCCCTGGAGTTACGCGTCATGGGTCTTATGCTATGTATCACTAGGGCAACATAGTACTAAAAATAGGTCCCTGTACTCCTATTCTGATGCTTCATGTAGCCGTCAAAGGACTAAAATTTCCAAGCTATCCCTTGTTGCCTTGAGGAAAGTTTGGCTCATCCTATTACTCTGTTCAGGCAATGTTGAACTCAACCCTTGTCCAACAAGACACCTTTCATCACCCTCAGAACTCACAAAATTAAAAGGAATTAGTTTGATGCATGTCAATGCATGTAGCCTTTTAAAGAAATTCATCTCAATCCAGGCCTGGGTCACACACACCGAACCAGACATTCTTGTGATCTCAGAAACCTGGCTTCGCCCATCCACTCTTGATAAGGAGGTCAGCATTCCCAACTATCTGCTATTCAGATCCGATAGACAAACCAGGGGTGGTGGGGTCACCATCTATGTTAAGGACAAATTTACGGTCTCCTCCCTTGATTCCTTTTCTATTGCTAATGGATTTGAATGTATGTCCATAAAAATTGAAATTACACCTACGATAGCCCTCCGTATCATAGGCTCTACAGACACCATCTGCTGGGTTGCAGCTCCTGTCTCACCTTTCATCTATCATGGACTCTAGTAACCTCGAAACAATTATACTAGGGGACCTTAACTATGACTAGCTGTCCAGTGCCTCGTTACCTCCCAAATCATTCTGTGACTCCCATGGACTATCACTACTTATCAACAAACCAACACGCATTAACAAGAAAAACCTCATGAATAGCAAGCTGCTAGATGTCTTACTAGTGAATAAACTGCACTTCTTCTCCCATGCTGGCATCTTTCATGCCGATGTAAGTGATCATTGTTTCATTGCTGGTGTAAGAGCCAACCCTAAACCGACATCTACCACGAAGTTCTCTACTAAAAGATCCAAACGTATCTTTGACCCGCTGGCTTATATCAACAAACTGAAAGCCTCACTGCTCTGGCAGAACTTCTACCTTGCCAAAACAGTAAACAAAGCATATGCTATCTTCCAGGAAATTATAACAAATGCCCTCAACACCCACGCTCTGCTGGTCAAAATCCGCATAAAGCCTAGAACATATCGTTGGTTCACTGCCGACCTTAAGACCGCTTTAGCAAATAGAGACTTGCTTTGGAAAAAAGGCCGCAAATCATAACTAGCCAAAGACTGGTGCCGCTTCAGAACTGCCAGAAACTCCTGCACTAAGTTGATTAGAGAGGCCAAGTCTAATTTCTACCGCTCAGAGCTGGACTCTGCCTCAAAATGCCCCACCAAATTTTGGTCCACAATAAAAGAATTATCTGGACATACGACAGGAAATGCACTCCCCTCAAAAATCTCATCAGACAGTGTAACTATCAGTGACAAAAAGATTTTACAAGCCTTCAATAACCATTTTGCTTCTGCAGGTCTAGCATTTGACAACTCGCCTGCTTGCAGCCTGCACTCTGAGATGACTGTACTGCCCCCTGAATCCAATCTAACAAGTGCCGCCTTTTCCTTCTCACCTGCCTCTCTGAAGGAGGTTGAAGACCTTCTCCTGCAGTTGGACACCAAGAAAAGTGCTGGCACGGATTCACTTGACCCTACTACCTTAAGATTGCCTGGCACGTTCTAGCTGTGCCAATTACTCACCTGTTTAATCTGTCACTGTCTCAAGGGTCTCTCCCCAGTCTATGGAAAACTGCTCATATCATACCGCTTTTTAAATCTGGTGATCCCTGTGACCTAAATAATTACAGACCAATTTCGCTACTTCCCATTCTGTCAAAACTTTTAGAAAAAATTGTGAACACCCAGCTGAGAGCTTTCCTAATAAACACAAACTTTTTAAATCCAATACAGTCAGGTTTCCGAGCTAACCATAGTACGATTACGGTGCTGGCTAAGGTAACAAATGACTGGCAGCGTGATCTAGACAATAAAAAGTTTGTCTGTGCTGTTTTCCTAGACCTCAGTAAGGCATTCAACACTGTTGACCATTGTCTGCTTCTTTCTTCATTAAAAGCCTTGGGTCTTGACACTACCTCACTGGACTGGTTCCATGATTATCTAACAGATAGGCACCAGCAGGTCAGGGCAGAGGAGAGCTTTCTCCCTTAAACCGTTAATCAGAGGTGTCCCACAGGGCTCTATCCTGGGACCACTCTTATTCACTATTCACTATATATATCAACAGCATAGATATTGGCATTGAGGAGGCCAACATACACCTGTTTGCAGATGATACAGTACTCTGCCTAAGCTGGTCATCACCTGAAGCTGCCTGCGAAGACTTGCAATTGGACTTTAATATCTTGCAACACCAGCTTCTTAGCAAAAAGCTGCTCCTCAATGCCAAGAAAACAATGGCAATGATACTTTTACCTGGCAATCACATGGTACACCCTGCTATTACTGGTACCCTACCCCCTATACCACCTTATTAGGTGAAAACTTGGAGGTTGTAATGAAGTTCAAACACCTGGGGGTCTGGCTAGACCACAAACTCTCCTTTGTGGATCATTTGGAGGAATTGCTGAAAAACTGAGGCAGAGGCTTGGTCTCTTCTATTGGATAAACTCCTTCTAAACACAGGGCCAAAATGCAGCTCATCAGTCCACATTTGTCTCCTTAATTGACTACACCGACTTCATTTATAGCCAATGCAATGCCTCATATCTGGGAAAACTAGATGTATTATACCACAGAGCATTGCAATTCATTACCAGTCTCCCCTTCTCCACCCACCACTGCTCCTTGTATGCTGCCATGGGGTGGACCTCCCTACAATACAGGCAAAATAGAAATGCAGCTGTATGGACATTCAGAGCTGTTACCGGTAAATTACCACAGTATATTATTGACTTACTGCCTCTAAGCAAGCTCTGAAACCATTCCCTAAGGAGCTGCTCCATAATTTCCTTGAAGGTTCCTAGGGTCTGCACACATTTTGGGAGAGCGGCCATAGGCTTCTCACTGCCGACCCTCTGGAATAAGCGGCAGAAATCCTTGAAATTAAGGTCCCCAATTAGTCTTGCAGTATTCAAGAACTTGTATGCCAAAACGGTCACAGAAGCATGCCACTGTTTCCACCATCTCTAACTGCTCCCCACCACATACTGTCCACCTTTGCACTTCTCCTTGCCTTCCATAAGCATTACCATTGAGGAACCCTGTACCATAACTCCTACCCTGATGCTACTCTCCTGTATTCCCAACCCTTAGCTGCTGAGTTTTCACTCTCTGCCTCACTCCCACCCATGCCCCCCGTTTTCTTTCCCCTTGATACCTGTGCTTTGTGTGAGGTTTCTGTTAATATTGTTACAGCATCCTCCTCTCTTTATATCTCCCATACCAATATCCCTTTTTTCCTTCCCTGAACAAGATATGTATTTAGTTAGAATTAATATTTTATGTGCTCAGATATTACACTGCTTATCTTATCGTCACATACAGTAGCTTGTTTATTATGTATATACATGTTTTGTCCCCCTGCCTGTACATAAATGCATTGTATTTCAACCTTGTGTGATGCAGGTCCACCTTGTAAATGAGCTTGCTCAATAGTGTTCGCCTGGATAAATAAAGATTTCATTGATTGAAGTGTACTTTACCTGGGGTTTTGAAACAGTAATGAGTTGTATGGGTGAAATGCTTTAAGGTGTACACTTGTTGGGGATCCTGAAACTGTCAAGGAACCATATACTTTAATTGGGCTCCTAACAAAAACAAGTAGTTGTGCTGGATTAAGGAGTTAGTTTTTTTTCAGCCATAACTCCCACTCTCCTCTCCCAGTCCCTCCACCCATGACCCAGAATCAGTCTTAACTTTCTTTTGAAGATCAGTCATAACTTTCTTTACACAGGGCTCTGCGCACCCTATGTGAAGCAGGAGATTTGTCATAACTTTCTTCGCACAGGGCTGCAAGCCTGTAACTTGAATCAGTAGACCCGTGAGGTGTGGCCCTGGATGTGTAGCTTGGCCTTGGATCACAAGGGTAGAGGCTGAGGAGGGAGAGGGCGTTAGAGCTGAAAACCCCAACATTGCATTTCTCTCCTTTTGTGGTTCTGTAACCCCAACATATGCATTAACATAGTTTTTGCAGTGAATATTGTAGTGGTGCAGTATATACTATATAAACATAGATATATGTACATATATTTTTACACGATTAGGCCTTTTCCCATAGGAAAACAGTGGGCAAGATTTTCAGAGTTGCATCCTTTTCCGAATGCAACTGTGGAAATTCACCAAAAAGTTAGACCACAAAACGTTAGTCTAACTTTCTGATCAGAATTCCACACTTGCATCTGAAAAACAAACGCAAGTGCTGCAGTGGTGGCAAAATTGCTGTAAACTGCGTGAAATGTTGCTGATGCATCCAGGTGTCTGTGGACAGGACACAGGACGCAGGATGCATCTATGTGGATGCAGCATGCATTCGATATATGGATGCAAGTGCAGCATCCACACTTTTGAAAATCCTGCCTTGCATGTTTATTTCTCCATAATGCATACCACGTCTTAACTGCATACCATTAATAAACTGTGACATCATCAATACACAGATCGGTCAATTATGACATCACTAGCTGACAGATTTCTTAACCTCAACACCAGATTTCATAACAGAGGCTTCTCAAAAGTGTCAGCCTCCCTCCAACAAGCACATTTTAAAACCAACAGACTTTCTATTTTAAATATTTTATTGACATTTTTACAAACACCATATAGAGAGTCCATACAATTATGTTCTGACAATATGATTTCACAACTGGAAATGATGTTTGCATTTGTTTAAACACCACCACCAAAAACAGGCAAACCAACAATACAATAAATTAAGCTGTACAGACATTCAGCCTAGTAACATACTAATATTTTACATAGAAAGAGATGCTCGAGGACAGTGGGTCATGACATGAAATGGGGGGGGGACTTGGAGGGAATGTGAGGAAATACTTCTTTATAGAACTGGTGGTGGACACCTGGAATGGCCTCCCAGTGGAGGTGGCGGGTACTAAAATGGTAGCGGGATTCAAACTTGCATGGGATAAACAAGAGGGGACCATAATAATAGGGCTGGGGGAGTAAGGCTGGAGATCATGTAGGGTCTACAGTAGCACAGTAGGTAGAGAATTTAGGGCAGACTAAGTGGACCAAGAGAGGTCCTTATCTGCTGACAACTTCTATGTTTCTATGTAATAATCTTTACAATTTGTCCTCTCAAACTCTGGCAGAGCAAACTTTTATTATTTCCCATCAACAATAAAACTATTCAGAAATTCTTGAGTGCGAGTGTGTGCAGGGAGGGGTGAGGATGGGAACAGGACAACAGACCACACCCATAAACATGCCAGTGTGAGTGCTCATATCAAACATTGTTCCGTCCTGCCATTATGGATTGTCTCAACGATACTGTTCATAGGGATCCCGAACCTTGTCAAAGGAGAGCTATCCTATTCTTGGAATTCTCTCTAAAATCATGTTTTTTTTGTCATCATTTGCTGCCAGGTTCTAAAAGATGGGGACTGACTTTGTAACAGTTTGAACCATCTTCAACAAGCACAGTCATAAAAACAGCTTTGCAGACAGTTTGGGTTCACTGAACAACAAGCACATTTACAGCGGCAGCCTTTTTCCTGTCCAAAATTCATTTTTATGTTTTTATCTTTGCTTGCATGCATGTACAAGAAACATAGTGCTACATACAAGTTTTTCGGCGTGGGTGCTTGCCACCCGCTTCAGTGCTCTGCTTCTTTTGCAGGCACAGCGCACTGCGCAATGAATGTCGAGCTGTCTATGACAGCAGTTTGGATACGGTGGGCGTACAGATTCAGAGAAAACCACCACCACAATCAGCAGCGGTAACATGTAGGCAATTTGCATACTGCAGGATGCAAATTGCCTACACATCACCACTGCATCTGAACTGCTATGATGTCATAGACAGCTCATTTACTTTACAGTGTGTGGCAAGTGCACGGCAAATAATGCATGTCAACACCCAATTCATTTGTTGACAGGGGAGCCCATTCCCCATCAGCATAATGTACCCCCCCCACTTGTTGTGTGCCAAGGGAGTGCCCAATCCCCCTCAGCATCATGCCCCCCAAACAGTCTTTATTTGCTGACAGGGGGCCCAATCTCCATTGGCTTAAGTCCCCCTTTCCCAAAATGCAGGCAGCACTGGGAGCCCACTGATGTGCACAAATGAACCTGAAAAACCTTTCTGCAATGTCCTTTTATTATTTTGCTCCTGTAATAAAGAAAATGATCCTGCGGACTTTTGTGCCCCTCTGACAACCTGTGCCACCCATTGCGCACCCACCTCCCACAACTCCCTCACCCCATACTTACCTCTGGAGCCCAGCACAACGATCTTCAGTGGACCGGGAACACGTCTGTACTCTTCAAAGCCAACCATGAACTGAAGAAATGCCGGTGAGCTGTATAATGGCATAAATAGGGGTTTTTTTTCCAACTTATGTGGCTATCTCAGCCATTTTTTGGACTTTTGCTGCTAAATTTTCAACATGGGGTTATTGGGACCCCTCCTCATGAATACAGTCACTGTCATGGCGTTATTCAGTCCCAAAGGGTGATTTTGCGGTCACTGCACAGAATCACCTTTCAGGACTGATTAACAAAATGACAGTGCCACTGTTCATGAGGTGGGTTCTCAAAATGCCTATGTTGCAAATCTGGTGAAAAAATCCAAAAAATGACTGTGTTATGAGCATGCATTGTGCAGTTTCCATGCTCCCTTGTTACTTCATGAATTTGTAATATTTTCACTCCATGTTTTCAACACTGGCATTTTTCAGACCTTCTTATAAACAGTATAGCTGTCATTTTTCACATCTTGGCCAAAATGTGTTTTCGCACTTCTGGCGCAGAATAGCGTGGTCACTGTGGGAAATCAGTGTTTGGAACACATTATAAAAATCACAGTGACACTGTTCATGAGCAGAGGTCCTAAAATGCCTATATTGAAAATTTTGTGATGAAAGTCAATAAAATGACTGTGTTACGAGCGTGCATGCCGCAGATTCCACGTACCCTTGTAACTTCACAAATTTGTGATATTTTCATTCCAGATTTTCAACATTGGCATTTTTCCACACCTCCTTATGAACAGTACAGCTGTCATTTTTCACATCCTGGCTGAAATGTGTTTTCGCATTTCCAGCACACAATAGCACGTCACTGTGGGAAGTCAGTGTTCACGACAGAGTAAGAAAATCACAGTGACACTGTTCATGAGCAGAGGTGCTAAAATGCCTATGTTGAAAATTCAGTGACAAAAGTCCATGAAATGACTGTATTATGAGCATACGTTGAGCAGTTTCCACACACCCTCACAATTTTGCGCATTTGTAATATTTTCACTCCAGATTGTCAACATTGGCATTTTTTCACACCTCCTTATGAACAGTACAGCTGTCATTTTTCATATCCTGCCCAAAATATGCATTTACACATCTGGCACAGAATAGCATAGTCGCTGTGGGAAATTAATGTTCGGGACAGATTAAGAAAATCATAGTGACAGTATTCATGAGCAGAGGTCACAAAATGCCTATGTTGAAAATTTAGTGAAATAATTCCACTAAATGACTGTTACACGCATGTGTTGTGCAGTTTCTGTGTACGCTCGGAAGTTCGAGCATTTTTAATATTTTCACTGCCAATTTTTAACATACCCATCTCTTCACACCTCCCTATGAGTGGTACAGCTGTCATTCTTCACATCCGGCCCAAGCTGTGTTTTCATACATCTGGTGCAGAATGGCACGGTCGCTGTGGGAACTCAAAGTTTGGGACACATTAACAAAATCACAGTGCCACTGTTCATAAGAAGAGGTCCCAAATGCTTTCATGAGGTGTGGGTCACAAAAAGGCTATGTTGAAAATCTGTAGTGCAAATACCAACAAACACCTGGGGCGTTAGGGTTTCTAACCATAATGTCCCACCCTGTACAGACTGACAGGCATCAGGGTGTGCCTTTGGATTGCCATTTAATGCTCATACCATTCCACTCCAACCCCACCCTGCAGCTAGTGACAAGCATTGAGGTGTGCATTGGACTCTTTGGCCCCAGAGCTCTGTTCTCCTATACTGCACCTAGTTCAGCATATGTCCTTCTGGAATGGGGTGACTATAAAGCCAAACACCCCAAGGCACACCTCAACACTTGTTGGTGTCTGCAGGATAGGGTGAGGAGAAATGGCATGAATGTTATGGGTGACAACCCAAACGCATACCCCAGTGCCTGTCCCTCTCTGCAGGGTGGAGGTGGGGTTGGCGTGAAGTTCAATACTTCACTGCCATTCCTATTCTGCATCTAACTCCTGCATTCCCAATGCTAATACCAGCAAGCAAGCATTCGGCATTGGCAAATGCTTGTTTAATTCTCCATGGAATGTTCAAATTCCAGTGGAATGGAATTTCAAGGAATTTTGTAAAAGTCCATGGAATTTTGTCGGTAGCAGAATTCTGACATTTTGCTTGCAAAATTGTTTTCCTGAATTAATAATCTGCAGTTTACATAAACTTTAGATTGCTTTCACGCAGTAATGCGGAAAATTATGTCATGGTTTTTGGGATCTGCGGAATGGTACCCAATGGTTTACTCAGAAATGCTTTGCAGAATTCCATGGAATTTAAAAAGAAATTCTAAAAAGCATTTTGGAAGCAGAACTGCCATTACACATGATTTTCACCAGTTAAATTCTGCGCTGCCCTATTACTTAGCAGTTCTAGAACACAGTGACATCTGTTGCGCTGATGACTACAATGAAGTGGAACACAGTGACATTGGCTAAGCTGAATTTTGGGTGGGAAATGTCTGCATCATTATAGGGCCCCAAACAACGGAAAAAATTGACTATTTAAGCAGCTGTTTCCTTGGGTTAACGACTTAGTGGGGGGTTGGCTGGCCCAAGGTATAGCCAAGGGCTACCACCTGGTCATTAAATCCCAGAAAACAATTGTCAGTGAGATCATTATTGCTATTATAAGGCTAATTCAGTGTTCTAATAGCAATACATTTCAAATGCTTACTTTTTTTTGTGGGATTTGTGTCTTCGGAGTGGGCGTGCGACCTTTCTGACGTCTGCACATTGCTTAGCTCGTGTCTGTTTGACAGCTGGATCAGTTGTTAAATGACCATTCACAATTGATACAGTAACCAATCAGACAGAGCCATTGCCTCATGAATATGTAAATCAGCCTTATAATTCAAAACAATACACTGAGGTGATTAAACGGACGTTATACATGCTCAAAAATATAATTAGATTAAAAATGTGAACAGCATTCTTTACAGTCCTTTTGAAGAGGACATGAAATGTGTACTAAATGATAGAAGTTAGTAATGCTCCAATTTATAGAAATGAAATTCATCCCTCCCAAATGAGCCAGTCTTATCTTTGCCTTAGTAAACAATGACGTGCAACACTGTGTTTTCAGCCGTTTTATATTTGTGAACATTCCGCACAGTTCTCTTCAAAGAACCAGTACTATGGAATTTTTGCTATGTCCTGGTTTGTAGATAGCTAAGTATGAGCTGTTGACCTATCAGAACAGTGCTCCAAGACGGCCTAGCGGTAGTGCTACCGCCTGTGGGGCTGACGACCCGAGTTTGGGAATGCACAAGGAGCATCAGAGGGTCAGCCAGGGAGAGGTAGGAGGAGCATATCACAGACAGCTCTCCTCCTCCTCTTGGGAGGTGGGGTTTGTAGTTCCTGGTATGCTAGTGACACCCAGTGCAGACTGGGAGTGCACCAGCTGGGACCAACATGCAGGGGGGTGGAGGCAATGGTGGACATCTGTGGATCAGGTGTGGGAGCACACCCGACCTGCGCTAACGGCATTGCACATCCGTGCCTCCTGAGGGGGAACCTGGGGGGGAACCCCTGGGCCAGCATGCAATGAAGCCCCAGGTCCCCCATTCAAATGATGCCCCCAGGTGTAACTCTCAGCTGGGGCCTCAGATTGATCACTGTCTCTCCCCTCGAGGAGCCTCGCTGCAAGGGGGCAAGATTTGGGCCCCCCAGATTGGGCTGCCTGAGGAGATGCTGGATGGTGGGTACTGGTACTAATGAGGGGACACATCCCCCACCCCAAGCATGGGAGAGTGAAAGAGTTAAAAAAAAAAAAAAAAAAGTGCTCTGAGTTCTGGACATAGTCTGTGACACAGTTAAAACTCCAGATCACAGGTTCCATGAAAAAAACTGTAACAGAATGCTACCCATAGAAACAAGACAGTGTAAAAATGCAGTGTTCCCCTCACTTTTAATTCAGGTGCAGTTAACAGTAAAGCAATTTAGGGGTAGTTTAAACTGTGGCTGAATATATTATGATCCAGCACACCTGCCAGTGTCACTGTGACCAGGATAACCCAAAGTGGCTCTGCATAGAAACGTAGAATTTGATGGCTGATAAGGATAGCTGGGCCCACCTACTCTGCCCATGTTCCCTACCTACTGTCACACCGTAGACCCTACTTGATCTCCAGCATTATACTCCCCCCCCTTCCTAGCTTCTGCGGTTCCCTTATTCCTATCCCATGCCTTCTTAAATCCCACTACAGTTTCGCTCCCACCACCTCCTTGGGGAGGCTGTTCCAGGCATCCACGATCCTTTCTGTGAAGAAGTGTTTCCTTACACTTCCCCTGATTCTACCCCCAGTTTCACTGCATGACCCCTTGTTCTTGTGCATCCTTTCTCTGAAAAGGCTTCCCTCTTCAACCTTACTTATCCCTTAGAGGTATTTGACAATCTCTTTCATATCCCTCCTCTCCCTCCTTCCCTCCAGTCGGTACATATTGAGGTCCTTTGGCCTCTCCTCATAGGGCTTTTGATGCAGATCCCACACCATTTTAGTTACCTTCCTCTGGACTGCCTCAGCTCTATGTCCTTTCAGAGATGAGGACTCCAAAACTGGATGCAGTACTCCAGGTGGGGTCTCACCAGAGATTGATGTTCAAGTGCAGTGCAAGTCTCTAAAAGTTTACGAATAACAGAGAATGCAGTAAAAACAACAAATGATGCGGTCGAGAAGCAGAATAAATGTAACCAAGAAAAAAGGGAGTGAAATGGCCTTTTTGTCACTGCTGACAAATGAAGGTTATGTTTGGAAGCGTGTTAGGTCGAGGTTTAATAACGCTAATTTCCATGCACAGCAATTTTTCTGTCCCCTGCTGTGTGCCTCTCAAACACCAACCCCATCTCGACTCCTTCCCATCTATTATCCCTAGCAGATCATCTGGGACAACAGTAGGACTAATTCATTTGATGAATACTAGCGGAAATAAAAACTAAGAGAGCACCGAGACTCTTCAGAGATTAATGTTTTGATTTATTGTACTTAGTTGTGATTTATTCTAATCCCTATCTTTCACTGGAAATTAGGGGTATGGGGACAAATGATTGTAAATATTTTAAATGCTGCCCTGTGACAAGAAATGTAGTCCCTCTTCCTGAGCAGGTGGGTATCTGAAAACCGCACAAAGAACAATGTGAGAACCATTGTACTCCTCCGTAAGGCTAACTAAGACATTCTGCAACCTAAACTGAGTCTGAATTCCTTTTCCTTCAAAGTCCATGATATTAAATAGCATGATGGAATGAACAGTTGTGGAGAAAATTATGCTCAGGACTTGGGGACACAATGAGGGATGTGAAAAAATCTGGCTACCATTTGTAAGCTATATTGATACAGCCCCAACTGGCAGGGGAGAACAACACTGAAATTGGTACCTTAGTAATAGGCCGTGATATTGCCCCAGTAGTCCCCTCCCAGGTAAGCACAACTCTTATAAGTTTCCTTTCCTTTGTTTCTGCGCAGTCAACTGAAATTACAGGGTAATGGAAGTTGTAAGCACTGTGTATATGGAAACAGCACAGACTAAATCCTATTATTTTAAAGAAAACAATTTTGCAAAACAAGCCCACCCTCTGACATATAAACCCCTAATATGGGGTTTTGCAGGGGGGCAATAATTTTTTCAGTGTCTTTTAGCATCTGTATTTAAGTTCTGTAAATCCTCTGGAATGTAAATGATGACCACATTGCATGGTGCCCTTTTGAGTATAGGGCATGGCTCCATGCAGCTCACTTGATTGAATTCAAACAAGCGAGCAGCATAGAGCCACCCTCTGTACTCGAAATGGTGCCATGCAGTGCAGCCCTTATTTACATTCCAGAGGATTTACAAAACTTAAATACAGATGCTAAATAAGCAGTAAGACACAAGGGGGTGGTGGATATCATGGGTTAATGCATGCCCAGGTGTGTAGTGAGGCATGAGGCACTTGTGCAGAGTGCCTTCAGCACCTCGAAGTGCATCAACCCATGATAAGCACTACTCCGGAGTGTCTTGTTGTACTTATAAAATGGTTTCCCTGTGAAAACATCTAAAGGCAAAAATAAAAATAAAATCATTTTAATATTTTTTACTATGCATGAAAAATAATCCTTTTTGCTGCTGTATACCACTGTGAGGCACTGTTGTAAATGTATTTTTAAGTAGCTTTTTCTTTCTTTTTTGATAGTCTTCCCCCACACAACAGCAGTGTCTTTCCTCACATAAAGAAGATTTATAGGTGTGTGGGACTTACAGATTGAAGGTGCACCTGCCTAGCAATGAGAAGAGACTGCTGCCGTTCCAATCAGTTTTCATAGCACTGTCACTAAAACAGTATGAGTGGTGCAATTGGCGCGGATATAAAAAGATACAACAGGTTTTGTTTAAAATTAAAACAAAAAGAGTTGTTTATGGATATTTTATTCACTGGGCTGCTGAGTTAGCAAGTGGGGGGAAGGCACACAAAAGCTCCAACTGGTTTCCGGTGCACTGTGAGAGCTCGGGTCACTATGACTCCAACAACAGGTGTCAGCAATCAGCATGACTGTCACTGACATAAAAAATAAACTTTTTTTATTAATTAACAGAAAAAAGTTGTTTATAGAAAAAAAGTTGTTTATTTTATTGAACATGTGGACGATAGAGCAAGCCCGGGGGGAGTAAGAGCACATGGGGGAGGAGCGACCCAGTCTGTTGGAGCAGTAGCTGTGTCCAGCGGAGCAGAGCAGGATGTTGTGTGGGTAGGAGCCTAGAAAAGCCTAGGATAATCTCAGCATGGCGATCACCGTTTCAGAGCCCTGAAGCAGTCGGAGGCCACAAAAACAGGAGGCATATGTTGAGACATGCCATTTGATTATATTTCTTTATGAATATTTATGTTTGCGGTGATGCTAAGTGGTGTGGGGTTACAACATGTTATAAAATAAGTTTTTTTACAGTTTTGGCAAGTCAGGGATGCTAACAGTTTTAACTTTACAAACCTGACAGTCAGAAATTTTTCTAAAAATATCTGGGAGGCATGGATCTACAGGTGCTCTGTGACCTGGTTGCCAGAAGGGTTCCCAACCAACCTGGTGGTTGTCATCCCGTAAGGTACTGGGTTCTGAACCCTCTCAACCAATCAGGATGCAGCAAATGTCCTACCCAGTTTATAAAAGGTACTTACAAAATCATTTTTTACTAGAATACACCCCCCTGATTTGGTGTTATCAGTCGGGAGGTGGCATTGTTTCAATAAACATAGTTTTCCTTTAAAATTGTTTTTATTATACTGCATATGAAAATTCAACAGAGTATTTTTTTGAGGAAAAGCCCCATTATGTGGGGGGGGGGCGCAACTTTGAAAAATTTACTGTTTATACATTATTGAACTTTTAACTAATTCCTCCGCTCTGTCTGCTTGTCAACATCTGACATCACAGTCCTCTGTTTGTGACACTGTAACGATTTCCACAGTAATAGTTTGTGATGTCAGAAGCAAGGGTTGTAACATCAGGTAAACACAAGCAACCTCAGCAAACATGAGTCTGCAAAAAAAGGGAAACAAAATGCAGAAATTATATGAAATGTAGCTTGAACTATATACAAAAACTAATTTACATGAGGCATCTGGGCCCTTTAAAGAGACAGTAGCACCAGAAAATGTTATTCATTTTGAAATGCAGTCAGTTCCTTTTTATTTATGAAGTATTTTCTCTTTCCTTTAGCTCATCAGAAAGTTTTCTACTTGACAGTATTACGTTTGATGTGAAGAGCAGTGCTTTGCCTAGCAGCTAGCACATCAAGTTCTATTCCTCTCCATTCATCATCAGCACTGTGACCTCACATTTTGCAACATCATGAGTGACCAGTCTGCCAGCAAGCGATTGGCTCTTCCTGAGCAGTTGTGATGTCACAATGGCGATGAGGTGCAAAGAGGACTAGAACTAGACATGTCAGTCACCAGGCATGGTGTTGCACACTTTATACCATGCACTGTTTGGTAGACAGTCTTCAAATTAGCAAAGGGGAAAAGAAAAACTACTCATGATAGTAATAGCTAACTACTTTTAAAGGGACATTGTCAACCCTTTTTTCATCTTATTACTTCTAGCTGAAAATCCACATTTCATGATTGCTTGTCGTCTCTAAAATTCACTGATGTTGCTGGTTGTTTTCTCTGATTCCTTTCTTAGTAGAACTGAAGTGCATATACCTAACCTTGTTTTGCTTCAAATCCTTGATCTATTCTTATTTCATACTTCCTGAACATTAGGAACATCCCCCACCCCCCCAAACAGTGCAGCCACCCATGATGCAACAGTCTCCCCTCCTCCCACTGCATCATGAGTGGCTAGGTTGTGTTGGGGGTATTTTCAAGTACATAAAAGATGCAGTGGGAGTTGATCAAGAAATGTAAACAAACTTGTTTTAGTGCGGTTACACCAGTGTGGTGGGTGGTCAGTTTTTTCATTTAAAAGGAAAAAAGGAATCAGAATCAAATGGCCGGCTATATCAGCAGTCTCTGCAGAATGTGAGCAATCACAAGATGTGTTTTGTTTTTGGACTAGAGACATTCTGAGTTCTAAGGGGTTGACAATATGCCTTTAAGGAGCCCTTGACACTGGTGGGAAAACTTTGAAAATGTAAGATTCAGACATAATTCAGTTTATATTTCATATATTTTCTGCAATGATGCCCCTTTTTCTTTATTACTGAGAGAACTGCACAAAGAACAGGATCACTGTACTCTATACTTCTACTCTGACAGCTTGTCCACACATGGCATTATAATCCAGTTTATGACATCATAACTGTCTCCACAACAACAGAGTGTGATGCTACAGTATGAACAGAACTGTGATGTCAGGTGTAGACAATCATACACAATGAGCTAGAGTGGGCAGGGCAGGGATCCTGTTTTCATGCAAATGTACTTGGTAATAAAGAAAAGAATAGTGAGACTCACAGAAAAAATATGAAATATGCTGAAGTGTGTCTAAATAATATTGTTCAAACTTTTTATCATCTATACCCCGCTATTCCATTTGCTTCATTGTGTCCAATTAGAGAATCCTAAACATCAGATCTAAGCTTTTCTATAAGGCTGAGGTGAGCTTGCCCAGACCAGAGTGGGAAAGAGTGTAAGAGACTTGGGAGTTGGATTTACTCACTGAGCTGACACAATAGGATTGGCTCTGGACATGGCACAGATATCGTATAACAAATTCATATCTGTGGTGGGAATTCAGATGAAAGGTAGTGGGGAGGTATTTTCACGCTCCTCAGATTACAGCAAAATTCCTGTCCACTGCAGACTTCTCTTGGAGTAAAATGTGGGGCGGAGGTTGCCACTCATGCACATATTTTCTGGTACTGTCCTGTCCTGGCCCAGTTCTGGAGTGGGGTAGCCCAAGTAATCACTGAATTAGTTCCTGAACTGAGTGATCTGACTCTGGAACTACCAATATTATTACACTTTCGTCGACATATTCAATCTAAAACCAGATACTGTATACTTGCTCTCTGTTCTCCTAGCAGCAGAGAAGAAGGTCATTACCCAAAACTGGCTTAAGCCACATTCTCCCTCAATTACTCAATGGGAAGATATGATTTATGACATTTATAAGATGGAGACCATGACAGCAAAATTGCAGGGAAAATCTGAGATAAATAGGGGATACATGATGGGCATGAGTGTGATATGGCAAATATTGTCACTCCTGCAGAGTGAGATATCCAAGCTCATGATGCAGGAGTGACAATATTTGCCATAGCACATGATATGCCCATCATGTATTCGATATATACAATAGGGCCAAGAGTTTCAGAAGTTTTGTTATGCTGTCTTGTGTTCTGTTCCTGTTAATGTGTTTTCTCATTCTGTGTGTGAGCTTTTCTGAATGGGCTGGCAGTGTTATAAACTCTGAGATACACATGAGTGTGTTTTGCAATGCTAAATGAGTTAGTTTTAGATAGGAATGAGAAACATACTTTTGTGAAGCTGTATTGTTTAGCAGTCTGGCTGCAGTGAAGTTAAAAGCATCACAGTAATTGTAATGAACTGAGAGGCAGAGTGTCAGAACAGCTGATACTGTTTTCAGTGGTAATTAAGTTAGCTGCAGGCAGAGTGCAGAGTGTTCTGTAAAATTGTGCTCTTTAGGATTCTGGCTGCAGTGAAGTTGAAATTGTCACAGTAATTGTAATGGGTGAGAATCAGAGTTTGAGGAACAAGTGAGAGTGTGTTTCAGTGGTAGTTGAGTTAGCTACAGGCAGTGGTTTAGACTGTTCTGTGAAGCTGTGCTGTTTGGAATTCTGGCTGCATCAAGTTGAGAGCATCACAGTAATGAGCTGGAAGTTGGGGGGGGATAGGTGTGTTTTGTAATGCTCACTGAGTTAGCTGTAGGCAGCAGTGAGACCTCAGGTAGTTCTGCATTTGTGTCTATGGTAACAGCACAGGTGTTTCTTTCATGCTGAGGGAAAGCTGTCTAGGGTGATGATATCAGTCACCTTTGTGACCTGTGTGTGTAAATGTCTCATATCATCACAGTAGAGCAGAGGATAAAAATATCACACTGCAGTGGATGATACGCTGTTTTATCTCACTCATTTACCACTCATCCCTATTGTATATTAAGGAATAGATGGGCATCATGGTTTTTGACTATGGCCTCTAGTAGGCCAGATATAATTCCCTAAAGAGGAGTCAGAAAATGGAGACACAGTACTTGGGTATTCTGGTCAGGCTCTGACATAATTTAACCCTGGAGGTCAGGTGGGATGGGGCGCAGAAGTTCTGGTGGGGCTAATAGCCACTCTCTGGGACCCCTCCCTTGTTTGCTCTTTTCCGGCTCCCCTCCCAGGCCCTCCTCAATTGGCCGCCATCCGTCCACCCACACAGTTGAGGTGCTTGATAGGCAACAATTAGGAGTGACTAAAAAGATAATATATAGCAGATTGTTAGCTGCCAGGATAAATGTGTACATTTCATCTTACTTAAATGACTTGTTAATATTATAGAATGTACGCAGATAAATGGATGTGGTTAATGTCTTGATGTCTGCTCCTTTTAAAACTACAATAAATGCTGAAGTTTAAAAAAAAATGTGTTCAAAGTTGTCCAAATGGGGTCAGGGTCTGTTTAAAAGATAAAGAATGGCAGAAAGCCCCCCCACTGCTTGGCATGCTGAACTCCAAAAACCTACATGAGCCCCTGCCACACTGCCATGTATTTGGTATGGACCTGTATGGGTGCTCGTATTATACTGACTACCTTACAGTCATGAAACTGATTTGTTAGCACCTCTGTCTGTACCCCTTTGATGTGGTACTAATCCTTACTTAAGTATTTTATGACTACCACTTTTTTCTTTATTGCCCTTATGGTATGCTTCTTCGGATCCTTATATTTAATATTTACATTATCTAGCTGCCAGGGTGGTGCTATTTACACAACACTCCCTGTTTGCATTTTAGGAATATTGGATCATGGAAGCATTATTGTGGACATCTTAGTTGTCACTATGTTCCTCTCCCACCCCCCATGCCACAACCCCCACTCCCCTTGCCCCTTTTGCCGATCCTTCCCCATCCTTTTTGCGACACAGTACATGTGGTCAGTACAATTAAATGCAGATATCTGCTTGGATTTCACATCGGTCTGGGGTTACTATTGACCCAGGTTTTTAAACATACCATTTATTTTGTGTTACACTGAACCGTTTGCTCCTTGGGTAATTGCATATTTGTACGTGTTCATGATATTATAATGGACACTGTGTCTTTAACTTGCATTGACCTCACATGGCATATGGATGATGCAGTGGTGTGTGAAACCAGTCAGAGTTGTTTCGGTGTTCTCTGCCGGCATTCCAGTAAGAGGCTAACATGGCTGGCACCATGCATGGTATTGTAATTAAATAAATGCGTTACTGCTTGCAAACTAATTATTGGTTTAGGTGCTTTATTTAAGCAATAAGGCATGATAGGGTGTGCGTTATTGTGGGTTCACAGAACATCTCATAAAGTGAAGCCCAAGGAAAAGCTGAGGGCGTTATGCATCCAAGAAGTACTGTTATCCCTCAATTACGCACACCCTGGAATGCCTTATTACGATTATAAAATGGCTTCCCTGATTTTTTTTTTTTATTTTAGGACCAAGTAATGAGGTTCAGAAAGTTAAAACATTTCTGACCTGTGCGGTTGTGCTGGGATAACAGCATAGTCATGTGATTGGATTCCACCAATCACAGTACAGTATTTCTTTTCCCCAGTGTAGTGCTGAGCCTTTCCTTGCTGGCATAAAAGGTAACATTAATTTCAGGTGGCTTAATAGCGCTCTTTAATGCAGAAAGAGATCCTGCTGACCAGGTTCTTGAAGAAGCCAGAACCATCAGCAGACCAGCAGGAGTATCCAGCATCCCAGAGGACACGCTTCTCCTTGGGAAGGAGGATGCTGCCCCCACGGTGTGACCACCACCTGGGTGACCACGGGTGGTGGTTCAGGCAGGTGCACTTGCTAGGGTGCGGGAGAAGCTGACTGGCTTGGATGGTACATCCCCCCCACCTTGCATGCGCCCTCATGAGTCACAGGCCTGTGCCGGCTTCTCCAAGTGAGTGGGAAGGGAGAAAAGGAGAGAAAAAATAAACTGAAAAAAACCAAACTGCATGTGGGATGAGGCACCACTGTCATTCTTGAGCCCCAACACGCCAGCTGTTTGCTGGTCTCTGAAACTGAGCTGTTCACTGGAGAGCCTCAAGCCTGGCCCACTCAGGGGTGGGGGAGTCCAAAGTAAGAGGTGGGCTGGGTAAGCAGCAAACAAGGCATCCATGGGGCTGGGAGGTACAGACGGGGGCAGCTGCAGGAGGAAGGGGATACAGAAAAGGGAACACTGCAAATCTTGACTGGCAGTATAGCCTAGAGATTAGAGTAATGAGCTGAGAATGAGCTTGGTATGTCCAGCAGATCTGGGTTTGAGTCCCAAAACCTCTGCATGCATGCTGTCGACCCTGAGTAAGTCACTTAACCATCCGGTGCTCCTGGGTCACCCATTGAACACAGGCCTTACCTGTTTGCCAAAGAATTAAACAAATCCAAACTAAAGTAACTTAAAGAGCAACTCTGCACTTCAGCATGTACCTTCATAAATATGTTGTTTCATCAATTACAATTTTCTAGAGAATACCTTTTTTCCATTTTCAATGTTCCTTTCCAAGGTTTACAGCATCTTGCTTGTTTATCCAAAAAGTCTGTATAAAAAGCATTTCCTCTTACCTGTTAACCTCCCAGTGCGTTTGTTTATGACAGCATAGTGCTCACCATGACAACAGACTGTGATGTCACAGAGAGGAACTGTGAGGTCAGCAGGGGAAGAGTCAGATTCATTTTTGAAAGACTTTAAAATGAAATACATACTGCATTATTGGCAATATTTAGTAAACCAACAACTGGGAAAAGTAAAAAAAAAATAAATAAACTAGAAAACACTGCAATTAAAACATACTTATAATATAGTGGATTGAAATGTTCAGTTATAGTAGAGACTTGCTCTTTAAGCGCTACCTGTCCAAACCCATGCAGTACAGACACATGCAGATCTAACCAGGTCATTTCTGAAATAAAATGTACTACCTGTTTATACTGTATTTTGTGGCATTCTGCCTGCGTGAATGCTGTTGTCTTACCAAGAATTGTTTTACATAGATATGCAGATCACTTCGCCCTCTGTCTCTCTTGTCATGATTTTATAAATGTGTTTCCATCTAGAAGGCTTGCTGGTGATGTCTGTCCTTTATGATCCTACATAAAGGAGCCCTATGTCACATGTAAAAGTGAAATAAATGGGAAGCTTTATTAATGAGAAACTGCCAGCCATTAATAATTATGCAGAGTGAGTGCTTGTAATCTAATGAGATGGTTTCTCATTTACCAGTGTAGTCCCATGGTAAAATCACAGGAAATTAAATAAACTTTCTCAGAGCCATATATTACCCTACCCTGCACCATCCCAACCCCCCAGTCATGAAATACGTTTCACTTAATAAAAATAACTCCTAAACATTATAAGCAAGTTATGTTTTGCCTTCAACATTTTTGTATTTAGTACAATATATACACATAATCAGCTATATGCACCACTGTGAACTGTTACAAAACTTGTACTACTGTTTTTTCTTACAGCTTAATGTACCTACTTGCCTTTTCTTTGAGAAGCCTGTATTATCCTACCATTGTTTTGTAAACCCTGTAATATCCTGTTGTTGTACTCTTCTGGGTCCTGCCTGAAAATAGGCAAATAAATGCCTAGTGCACACCACCCAGTTAACAAAATAAATTAATTCCCAGCTCCTCTGAGCTCTGTTATGGATTTTTATTTTACTTTTTGATCTTAGAGTCCAATTTACTGTGGGTCCAACAGACATGCAACTTGCATGCTGCCAGTCCTTATAGTTATATTTTTTTTTAATTTTATTTTAGTCTTTGGTAACCGGGTAAGGCCCACTAGGCACAAGTGCCTGTTTTCAGGTGCGACCTGGGAGCACTGGGCGGTTAAGTGACTTGCTCAGAGTCACACAGTATGCAAGAGGAGGTTGTGAGAATCAAACTCTGGTCTGGGCTGCTGGATGTATCAAGCTCGTTCACACCTCGTTCCTCTAACCTCTAGGCTATTCTGCCAGCCCTGTGCTGACCCATATCGGATGGTACCCTCCACCCCCGTGCACTGGCAGAGCGTTGTGCAGTCACATGGGGCAGTCTGGGGGAAGAGCTGGGCTGGACATCAGGCTTCCAAGAGGGAGCCCAAGTTGAGTGCCAGGTGAATCTCTTACTTGGTAGAAGCAGGGGAATTTTAGGTTAGACTGCCCTATCCCCTTTACAAAGGAATGCATTTTTTGTGTTAGTTTCACAGCTACCATGCCAAGCCCACTAACAGCCTAGTGAGGGTTGGGTACCACTACCGGGTGACCTGTTAAGGGCCTGAACATGTCCTGCATGTGCAGCCTGGGGGTCCATAAGACATATGTCAATGGTCCCACTGTGTAGTCTATGTGCCCTTCTGGAGGCCTCAAGAGTATGTAGACTGCACAAATGATAGCCGCAGAGTTGCAATTCTGCCCCCCCTTTGGGGGATCTGTGGATTGGGCCAAGGCTGTCTTCCACAAGTGTCCCTTTGTGGCTGCATGGAGCCCTCTACACCTGCTATGGGGGGCTTCCATGCATCCTAGCCCTCCCTATGCAGATGCATTGGGGTGTCTAGGGCTTTGCAGATCAGGGCTTTTAGGGGCAGTTATCTGCATCAGTATATCACGTCATAGGCATATAGTAATCAGTTTAGCTATTGGTGTGCAGTTCACTAGAAAACACTTTTTCTTTCAAATTCCAGTCGTCTGTCCATGGTGGTCCCTGATAACAGCGACCGAATATGGGCGACCATCAAAACAGCAACTCCGTATTTGGAACTTTATACCTGACAAACTGGCTCTACTGCTCAAACCTGTGACCTCTGCCTGCCCACTGAGATCAGCTGACAAATCCCTTCTTGTCCAACTGAGATGTAAAACCAAAATGGGGGAGAATGCTTTCTTTAGCTGGGCCCCTAAACTATGGAACTCCCTTCCACTGAGTCTAAGAATCTCCCCTTCTCTGCACAGCTTCAAACAGGAGCTTCACATGGCTCTTCTAAGCTCTGAACCCTGCTCCTGTCCTCTATCCAGCTACTCCTGTACTGGTTCCTCCTAGCTGCCTACCAGCTCCAACCTCTACTACTCTCAAACCTACCCGGAAATCTTATTTCCTCTCTTCTAGCACTTACTCACTAGTTGTATGACTTATGACTATTAGTTATTTGCACTTATAGTTCTGTTTTGTTACTACATATAGATTCCTACAAATGTACTGTCATTGCTGAAAATGTTGTATAAGTGTACTATTTCTGACTTCTACTGGCTCCCATGATGTTTTCTTGTATCTACTATTGTCTACGTACCCTTTGTTGTAATCTCCCAGGTCTTACCTGAAAATAAGCAGCTATGCTGTCTAGTGTACCTACCCGGTTAACAAAAACTAACTAAATAAATAAAAAATATTGGGATGGGCTACCTGCAAGGTAGTGACTACATCGACCACTAGAGTATGGGAAGGTGACGGAAAACAGGATTGGTGAGGAGAAGGGGAGGATAGGAAGAGGTTATTGTGAGGACTGTGCCTACTGCCGCTAAGCCAGCCATGTGGTGTGGTGGTGAAGGAGGTGGGCTCCAGCACAGTAGGCACAGGGTCCGGGTCAGGAGGGTTTAAATTTTGCTGCTGCCTGTGGCTCTTGACTTAAATTTATTTCCCCGAATTTGTGCCCCCTCTCCGACATACACCCCTCTGGAGTTAGGAATCCTTAGTAAGGGTGGCACTGGGAGTCGCAGTCCCCCCCACAGAAACACTTTAGGTTGCCACATCTTGGTTCACTGGTAAATCTATATCGCCGATTTGCTTTTCAATTATATACACTCGCCATAATAGCGATAGCCTTCCGCGTTCGCTATTATGACATAAAACCATCCATGGTGTTACAGTATGTTTATTTGATCACATATGCATGACATCAGTATAAAATGACTCATCTAGATTTTCAGATTTCATAGTAAACTTGTTAAGACATCACAATCCTGACCACAACAACAGGCTGTGGTGCCACAACCCCAGCAAATGTGAAGTAAGTTGGGGAATGCCAGAAGTATTTCACACAGACAAGTACATGGTAAGTGAAATATTTAAAACACTGATAATGGGCATAATCTAAATTCCTAGAAAACACATTGAGTTTGTCACTTTTAGGAACATTTTGTGAAAACATGGGGCTGGGTTTTCAAACCCTCGAGAATGCTACAAACTCCCAGTGTGCCGATCATTTGACACATGGGCTTGTGGCATTCTCCTGCCCCTGACTGGGATTTTCTGTCCCTGCACTGACTGCCATAAGTTACACCACATTTTTGCTGGTATAGCTTGCATTAATCCTGGGTACTCTTTCCACTGGGCTTGTGCCAAATATTTGGCACAAGCAGCTGAAAAGTGGGAAAACTGTGATAACTGTGCCCGATGTGGTAAAATCAGGCACAGTTACAGCAAAGGTGTTTGGCACAGCTGCACCAAAAACAGGTGTGGTGCACAGCTTGCCCTTTGAAAATCCACCCCATAGTATTTAGGGCCGGTCCAGTAGTGCAGCAGTACCACTACTGCTTGACATGCTAGTGATCCGAGCTTGGGAACAGACACTGGTCACTCAGGGACTGGACAGGACAAAGAGGATTAAACAGTCCATGGACAGCTATCTTCCCTCATGAGGAAGGGAGAATACTGCATCCTGCTGCATACCTGCTACCTAGCAGAGCTGGATGGCAGTGCCAGACACTTACACTGGCGCGGAGGACCCACCTCGGATGCCAACAGCATGCTTGCATACCTCTGCATGCACATGAGTGTGTCACTGCACGCGTCAGCTCTTGGGGAAAAAGAGACAGAAACACCTCTGTCTGGGAAGATGATGTTGGCACCCTTGCAGCTCTGCACCAGTGACTGTGGTGCTCACCACCTAGAACTTTTCCTATATGCTTCCTCCCCTGAGTCAATGGCATGAGCTTATGAAGGCAAGCATGCATTTTGCATGCACAGGCGCAGAGTCAACAGACTTGCCATCCCACTTGCCATCTGTGTGTGTACTGTGCTCCCCATGCCACTACACCGAAGCACTTTCACAGCAGCGTGGCCTACCACCTCTACCCAGATAGTGACGTTCAGTCCTCTCTCCCCACCACCCCCAAGCGACTCTGGCTCCATCCCAAACCTAGCTCACCAGCTTTGCTAGTGGTAGCTCTACCGCTGCACCAACTGGCCAATCTTACTTAGGAAAAATATTGCTTAATTATTTTCTAAATTAGTTTCCTTTTGTTCATTATTATTAAGGGTATTGGCATGAAAACAAGATCTCTAAAGAGTTCAACTATTTATGGGATTTTGTGTTGCTTATTGATTCATTCCCAACTTGAAATTATATTCCTCTCTTTGTAACTTCACTGTCTGTGGCCAAGGACGTAGATGTGATTTCACATGCAAACAAACTCTGGCCAGAGCCGATAGGGCTGCAGGAGAGGAATCTGGGTTAAAAAATATTGAAAATTATTTTTCTTTTTATATTCTTACACCTACTTTTCAACACAGCCTTGTGATGAACCTGCCTCATAAAGAAGGGCAGAGAAAATGTTCAACTTCTGGGCTAAAGGTAATCCCATGCAGGGACTGTAAAATCAACTTTTGGGCTGCAAATGCATATTTTGAGCAGGAGTTAAAAAATGACAGCTGTCACATTAATGACTCACTGTACCAAAATTTCTATGCTGAAATGTTATGGTTAAAAAATATTGAATATTACCAAAGTTATACGCATTTGCAAAATTCAGCATAACCTCATAACTTAAAGCAGCAGTGCAACAATTGGTGAAAATGTTTACCTATACTTTTTTGTGATATTTTAGATTGCCACTTACCTCCTGACTTGTGTGAACATGACTACATATGCGTCATACTCACATATGCATAGTTTATGTTAGCACCGGTAAAAGTAAGACCCCTCTGAAAATGAGATCCTGCATCTCATCAGAGTTATCCTGTGTCAGTACATTGCCAAAATGGATACAAGTATGACCCACTGAATATAACATACTGCATCTCAACCAGGCTATCCGGCTGTGTCAGTACATTGTAACAATACTATAATACCATCAAGAGGTTCTGGAGACATGTGAACATTGAGAGCAAAGCTTGAGAAATTTAAACATTTTTCCAAAGCCTCTGTGATATGTTGCTGGTGAGTTTTACCATTTAAAATAAATAAAAACAGCCTTAACATTTGTTATAGTGATTTTACTGACAGGCATAATGAAGTCAGATGTGTACATGTATTGATTTGAGCATACAGGAAAATGTACAGGAGTTTTGTCCCAGTTTTATGTGGAAAATACAGGGAAAAAGAGGGTGCCCTACAGGGAAATGCTTTGTTCGGTCTGGGAACACAGCAGTTGACACCGCTATCATTCTTTGTAATTCCCTAGGATGCCCCTTGCAAGCACTGGAAACTCCTAAAAGATTAGCTGCCTGGCATTTATTTACCATTCCTACAAGTATAAAACCATGAGAGTTCCAATTGCCCCATAGTCAGCCATATCATGGCAGCACTGACATGACTACATATGCGCCATACTCACATATGCATAATTTAAGTCAGCACTGGTAAAAGTAAGACCCCACTGAAAATGAGATACTGCATCTTAGCTAGGCTAACGTATCAGTACATTGTAAAAGTGGGTAAAATTAGGACCCCTATGAAAATGAGATCCTGCATCTCACCAATGCTATCCTGTGTCAGTACATTGCCAAAATCGATACAAGTATGACCCACTGAATATGACATACTGCATCTCAACCAGGCTATCCGGCTGCGTCAGCACATTGTAACAATGCTATAATACCATCAAGAGGTTCTGGAGACATGTGAACATTGAGAGCAAAGCTTGAGAGATTCCAGCATTTTTCCAGAGTCTCTGTGATATGTTTCAGGTGAGTTTTACCATTTAAAATAAATAAAAGAGCCTTAACATGTTTTATAGTGCTTTTACTGACATGCATAATAAAAGTCAGTTGCGTCACGTGTGTGTTGATTTGAGCATACAGAGGAATTGAGATTTGTCCCACTTTTACATGGAAAATACAGGGAAAAGAGGGTGCCTACTGAGGAAATGCTTTGTTCAGTCTTGGAACACTGCAGTTGACACCGCTATCATTCTTTGTAATTCCCTAGGATGCGCCTTGCAAGTGCTGAAGACCCTAAAAGATTAGCTGCCTAGCATTTAAAACCCTTCCTACATCCAATGCCACTAATCAGGTCCAGAAGGTGTTAACATAAATCAACTATTCAGAGGAAATGCTGTAAATCATTGCCTCCCCCCCCCACACACACGTGTACACACACTGGGAGACATGACTAATACTGTAATTTGACCCTACTCTACAGTTAGATGTTATCTGTTGAATGTCATGTCAGTAAATTATGTCTCCAAAGATAGCAAGTCACATTGCAATGAAAAAAACAAGCTGAGAAAACAGTGTTGGAATAGTCTACTCAACAGCCCTCTTGCATTAGCTCTAAAACTGCTGTTTACCAAGTTGGATTCAAAAGAAACATGTGTTTCTTCTACTCATTGAAGCACTGCAAGGTTGGGGAGGAGAGGTGATTGTCCAGAGCATTTGTTTCTTAATCCCATGGCTGCCGAAATAACTAAAATTAATCTATTTGATTGAGCCCTGGACGATGTTCAGTCTGCAGCACTGCAAGGGTTAAATTGAAGGACTGCAAAGACATGGAAGGATCATTCAAAAACTCCAAAGGAAGTGTTTCATGGTCTGAATCCGGTACCTCATTTTTAGAGCTGATGCAAGAGGGCTGCAGGCTCCACCTACCTGCAGCCCTAAAAATTACGATTTCAGTATAAGCAGCCAAAGCAGATGAATTCCAAGGGATGAAAGCCCTATTTACGTGTAGTTATAAAGTGGACCATGAAAATCTTGCAACCTCATTGGTCAAAACATGTCACATGAGTGTTGATTATTTTTCTGGCAACCACACACCTCACCTGACCTACATATTTTTAACCAATAAAAACCCATTTTACAAGTGATCTAACACACTCTAGGGCATGTTCCTAAGGGAATCATACACATCTCAGGTGGCTGCAGCACTTGGCTATGCATTGTGCCTAACACCCACCTGAGGTGTGCATTAATTCCTTATAACCACACACCCTGTCATGTGTTATCCCTTACATATCCTTAGTGAGAGAAAAAGATGGACAGAGTAATAGAAAAAATACAATACAGTGCTCCCTCCATTATCAACCCCCTGTTATCCACCACCTCACTTAATGCCAGTGTGAGCTCCTGTCCCATTTTCCAGAAATGCTATCTCCCCCTTTAACTGCCACCCTTTTTTATCCACCACACTTTAGAATGTATGGAGGCTGGAGGGTAAAAGAGGGAGCACTCTACATGATCAGCCCTTGTAATTCACAGGTAGTCCATGCATTTTGTTTGTCGTGATACACAGCTGTGACATCAGCAATCCCACAGTTAATAGTTGTGAGGTCAGAACTGTGAATTATGGCTTTTTCAGAATATCAGTGTCACCAAAACTGTCTAACACATTCCACTTCATCTAGAAATTTCTGAGGCAAATAATGGTAACTCGATCCTTAAACCCTATTTAACCCTTAGGCTGCCAACAGAATTAGAATGTATAGGAATTCTGGACTAATATATCAGTCCATGGCACAGCAAGGGTTAACAGTGTTTGAATGTATATTATACAAAATAAATGAATAGCCCAACTATAGATTAGAAGGCTTGTACTTCAATCTTGGCATTCTGATTACTTTTTAAGCCACTCGAGCTTCGTTCTTGTGGCTTATGATGTCACCAGAACCTGTGATGGAATTATTAGCCATATAATAACTGGGTTTCCCTTTTTCCCATAGGAAAACTATGGCATAATTTGCTGTACTAAAGGAGTATATATTATGGCAAACACGTGCATGGTTTCCTTCACTCTGCTCATGCCTCTGCCCGGGTTCCTCACTTCTCGACTGATCTCTGCTTCCCTTCTCGTTGAACTGAGCCACCACTCAGACTTGGTGGTTAGTAATTTAAAACAAAACAAAATGTACCACAACAACAGAACTTTAGACTGCAGTGCCCACAAAATAAAATAAAAAATTAACTTTTAAATAAATACTGAAAAGAGACCCATGAACTGCCCGCTTTATAAAGTAATTAGACCCGTGGACGCCTGCAACTTCTTTATTTTTATATAATTGCTGAGGCAGCAATTATATAAAATAAAATATGATCAGTGGTAAAACTCTAAGTTTACACACACCGCATGTAGATGCTAACCCTTCGTGTGTGTGTGTAAACTTCTCGTTACACACACTGATCCATATTTCATTCCATATGTAATTCACAGTTGCCTATCATTTGTTATATACTATATTTATTAAATACAATTAGAATTATGTCCAAATGTTATGTGTTCCAAAGTTTTCCCAGGGCAGCACCTGCTCTTAAGACCAGCATTGGGGTATCCAAGCAGGGTCAGCAAACATCCAAGCTCCGCTCTGCTTACGAAGGGTGACTTTCCTGAAAAGGCTCTTTGCAAAACCTAGTTTAACATCATACTCATCCCAGATTAAATGGGTGTGAAGGGTGGCCCCTAGGAAAGTGACATCCACACCAAAACAGAATGCAAAATGCACGCAAATTCTGTGGGTGTCAAACACTGAATAAAATCAGTGAGCTGAAAAAGTGCAAAGCTCTTGGTACCAGAAAGTATGTTTTAAATATGAGCTATGCTGTGGTCTGACTACAAATATTACATTTGCAGTATTTTATCTCCAGGTTTTGACAGTGTCTCCACTGGTGGCAGAGCATCAAGTGCTGCAGAGGCCAAATTCTGCAGATAAAAAATTGTTTTAATTTTTGTCAGTCCATGGATACGTGACATACAGTGCCTCTTTAGTAAGGTAGGTCATAGTGCTCAAATCCAAGCATTTTCATTAAAAATAGAATTGTTAAAAGTTTGGTTCTGGACTTCTTTCTCTCTGCTAACACACTCAGATAAATGATGCACTGCAAACTTTCCAAATAAGTACTCTAAGCTCTTAGCCCTTGGTATTTCTTCAGCTGCTGTAGTGTGAATTGTCAGTTATCTGTCCACTCACAAACAACTGGTCAAGGTTAATCATTCTCATTCTGACATTACTCAGATTTGCATTCCCCAGGGGTATATTTTTAGACCCATTACTTTTCACCGTTGTTATTAATAGTCATCTGCAGGGGCCTGCTCTGCTTTCTTCCTCCCCATTACAGTGTGCGAACAGTCTTGAATACTATTTTAGCTCCAAAAGCCTTGATGACATAAACTTCATCTTGGCTGTGATTTCCATAATGTCTTGACCTGGCTTTTGCAGAATAAGATTTTTTTTTTTTTTTTTTTGGAGTTTATGTCTATTAAGTTTCTGAATAAACAGACACGTAATATCCATATTCCTCATACATAGCATAGAGATTTTGTTAATACATCACAAATAAAGTATAACATTAGTATGTTCAAGTCCATGTAATCTTGTAGAGTAGGAGGTAGGGGGAAGTCCTGGACTTATGTCCTTTTAACTAACAGTTCCAAAAATGCTCTGAAAATTGCTAGCCTTTTCAGAGGTTAAAGGTGTATCCAGTTGGGAGAATTACAAAGTAAAAGCACAAAGTTCAAAGACTGCTATTAAAACCTGTTGCTTGAGTAGGGAGAAAACAAGCAAAATTACACACCTCCACTTGCCCCTCATCTTACACGTATGGCTAAAACTCTAAATATTTTAATAACATCTCAAACTATTCTGCAGAATCCCTTATAAATGTAGGCTCCACACATTATTATAGAACTCGTGGTTCTGGAGCTCCATTAAGCATTCTTCCCTACTACAGAGAACAATATGTAGAGCAGGAATCCTGCCAAAATCCACCACGACCTATAAACCACTAAAATACCCCCAAATTGAACTAAACAGTTCTTTTAATTATGCCTTGAATACCTTATCAATTAAATAGTGTACGGGGGATTACCCTTCTGACACCCACCCCACAATCAAAACATTACAACATTAGGGAGTTATGCTATAGTGGTCAAACATTTATTATAATTCCTGACTCACTACTCAGAACTCTTGAGTTGGAACTTTGCAGTTCAGATTGCTCTTGCCGAGCTACAAGTCCTGCTCCACCTTCTCCATCCAACGGCCGGCATCTTGTTGTCTTGTAAACTGCCATGTTTTCCTGCCATAGACTATCCTCAGGTGGGCAGGTAGCAAAAAAGTGAATAATTCCAAGGCCCACGATCATCTACTACTGTGTCAAAACTTTTACGCTTGGCTCGGATCTGGTATGAAAGGTCTGGGTAAAGCTTGATATCAACCCATTAATTTCCAAGGGATACACACTCTGGCTGCTGCAATTAATGCATCCTGATCTCTCAGTCTCTCGATTTCAGGAGAACAGTGCGTGACTGGGTGATATCTGCTGGGCACACCTGAGGGGAAACTCGGTAGGCTTTTGTGATGGTGCTCCACGGGAATCCTTCATTCAACTGGAGATTTTGTTTTAGCCAGTCCAGTAGATAGGTAAACAGAGATGTCCTCTGGATGCCCTCAGGGAGTCCCACAATTCGGACATTACCTGCCCAAATCTCATTTTCAAGGGCCTCCACGCACCTCCCGAAGCTGACCATTTTCTTTGGTTAGAGTTGCCACGGCAGCCATAGTAGTCACTGCTCACTTCTCTGACTCCGCAACGGTGCCTGACAGATTCTGAATGGCAACATCATGCTGCTCTAAGTTCTGCAGAGTTTCTTCAGTATTTGAGTTCATGGCCCACATGGACTCGAGTGTAGTATGCCAAGGAGGTTCCGTAGAAAGATCAGAGGCACCAGCTCCATTATTGCTCAAAGAGCCCGTGGTCTTGTTGGGCTGGAGCGATGGAGGTTTCTGCATTCCTGTTCTTGTACCTTCATTCTACCCACAACAAATCTGGTATCCTTCGATTCAAGACAGCTTACTGAACCAAGTTCTAAAATTCATTTTTTCATAAAATTGCTATAAATTCTGCTTTTTTCCAGTATCCTCCACCTCGTGTAGAGGAGCTCGTGGAAGTACTTCCAACCTGGAAGATGGGTCTCTGGTGCCTCCCATAGAATAAGCTTGTTCTTAACACAAAAAAGACAGCTCCTGCTATGTAATTGATGTCAAACTGAGGTTGGTATCCTGACCCATGTAATAGTTACATGTAAATGCAAACGCCTTTCAGGCAATCTGTTTTTATTACTATAAATGCCTATTTAAAAGTACATTTAAAGACAGAAGAAGAATTATGTATCTAAAGGTTTTCTTCTTCACAGTTACTTAGGAGGGGAACGGAGGAAAAAATGAATGTGGCTTTGATCAAAAGAGATATTGCATAGCCAGATTGTGGAAAAGACCCATCCCTCCCTCTTATTCACTTTGAAAGAACTCACTTTTAGATTGCATAATACTGGAAAAAACTTACTATCATACTTAACATACAACAAATGCTACTTTTTAATCTGGAAGCCATTACAGGAAGCACTTGAAGATAATGTAATCTTAGATCATGGTCTTAATGGGGAAAGTCTATAAAGTAAAAGTCATATTGTTTTCTGTTTATCATGTTATGATCGCATTTCTGTATGTATCTGTGTGTGTGTGTATACTCACTGTTTTCTCAATAAAATAAAAGACTTGGTCTGTGTCATTTGAGTCTCATCTACAGGCATGCACTGAGACCCTGGCTGTATCTTGCCTTTATGAACCCCTGCTTGGCACTGTTGGATCAATCAAATATTTAGGGATCACCTTTGACCTCTCTTTTAGGCTTTTCACTGCACAGCTCCACTACTTGCAAGTCTCTCAACTCTATATCAGGCGTAGCCAACAGGATTGGACATGACCTTGTCCCAATGCCAGTCTTGAGATCACACAAGTTATTCTTCTGCCCAGCCTAGCCTATTTGTGCAATAAGGCATGACGAGGGGTTAGATCGGTAACCTGTTAATCATCCCTTAGGGGTGTAGTGTGGCACAAGGCACAGCTGCCAGCCATATTGTCCTTAAAGTGAGATTAACCGACTGTTAATCTAATTCCTGAGAGTACCTTATTTCTATTATAAATGATTCCAAAACAAGAGGTAAAAGTGTACCTTTTGAGTGTTCTCCTCACTGAGAGGAGACTAATAATTAAATAGTTAATCTAACAACTGTTTAAGGAAAGCTATCCTTATTCCACCCTCGCAACAATGCTTACCCTCTGGTTAAACTTTTTAATGTACAGTATATTTGCGGCATTTTTTCCGTTGCCTCAACATACATTATTTCAATTTTTAAAATTCGCAACCCAGAAGTATGGTGTACATGGGGAGGGACTCCATTATCTGTAGAGGTGCAGCAATTCACAGCTCATTTGTACTGGGCGAGCAGTGTGTTACTGCCTTTGCCCCCATAGATAATGAGGGCTAACGCATGCCATACTTCTGGGTTATGGCTCCCAAAAGTTAAATAATTCATGTTACAGTGTAAGAAAATGCCGAATACATATTAAAGCTTAACCGGAGGGTAAGTGTTGCTGGGGCAGGAGGGTGGAATAAGGACAGCTTTCCTTTAAGAATGCCGGTTCAGAATTAGAATGCGTCATTCTAGGGAAGATCGACAAATGGCTTGTTAAAGAGTATTGTATTTTAAACACATTTTGGCAGATGTTATACCCCAAACTACACATCTATAATCAAGAATCAGTAGTAAACTTTTCTGGATAATCCCCTTATGGGTCTCTTCTGTTAACAGGTCCTTTATCCTGTACAAAGGTCCTAATGTAAGGCTCTCAGAATGCTGAAAACCAGTCAGTTTGCAGCATTTCTGAGACCCTTATTTTTATAATCTAAGAGCTAGCATACTGCCTGAAATTATAAGTTGTCAACAATTGAGTTTTATATCGGAGGTAATTTTCTTTTCCTATTTGCCAATTATAAGATTTTCAGCCTAAACCAACCAAGTGTGATGTGTAGAACAGTACTCGGCCCTGAGGCGGACATAGTCCGTGCTATTCCTCTTCAGTCCTCATCAGCACTGTGACCCCACATAAAGGAGCTAAGGAGACTGAATTTCTTACAAAATAATTCTCCACAAGCTGTGCAAACTTTGTTCAGTTAATTAAATACTCTAAAAGGAAAAAGATGTTACGTTTCAATAAAACACTCACAGTAACAACTGTCTTTGTTATTATTGTATTGGAATATCCCCAGTGAGTCACTATTTTCTTATTACCTTCAGCAGTAAACTTCTTTAAAAAAAAAGTCATATTTCACGACAGTAAAATTACTTTAAATAAACACATAGAATGAAATACATATTTATGCAGGAATCTGAGTGATCTCTGCAGGTTTGCAATAGCTTCTCATTTACTTATTACCTTCAGCAGTAAACTTCTTCAAAAAAAGTCATATTCCTTGACAGTAAAAGGACTTTAAATAAACACATAGAATTAAATACATATTTAGGCAGGATTTTGAGTGTTCTCTGCAGGTTTGCAATAGAAACATAGAATTTGATGGCAGATAAGGACTGTTTGGCCCACATAGTCTGCCCACTTCCCTACCTAATGGATAAGCTGCAGATCCTAGCTAACCAACAGCCTACTTCCTCCTACCCCAGCACTAGAATTGCCTTATGTCTGTCCAATGCATTCTTGAATTCCCCCACTGTTTTTGACTCCATGACCTCCTGAGGAAGGCTGTTCCATGCATCCAGAACCCTCTCCGTGAAAAAATACTTCCTCACATTACCTCTGAGCCATCCCCTCTCTATCTTCAAATTGTGCCCTTGTTCTTGCACATCTCTTTTTCTGAAAGATGCTACCCTCTTGGACTTTATCAATTCCCTTGAGGTACTTGAAAGTTTCTATCATGTCCCCCCTCTCCCTCCTTTCCTCAAGGGTATACATATTAAGCTCCTTTAGTCTTTCTTTGTATGTCTTCTGGTGCAGACCCTGCACCATTTTGGTTGCCCTCCTCCAGACAGCCTCCACCCTGTCTATGTCTTTGCAGAGATGGGGTCTCCAGAACTGTACGCAGTACTCCAGATGGGGTCTCACCAATTCTCATTTACTCTGAGACCCTTTTCACACACAGACAAACTTAGTCTGTGCCCCTCTGGTTTACCCTAACAAGTATTAGATATAACAAAAGTGGGATGCACAAATGTTTACATTATAACAGGCTTGTACTGTGTGTGTATGATAATTCATGCTTCCAAAATTGCTACATATCTGGCATAACGTAAGATAAGATAGGCATTGTATGTCTACTGCATTTACCAGGTAAACAAAAGTTAATAAATAAATAAGTCCCAGTAAAGATGGACATCATTTAGAAATTCAGACAGGTGTCCTGAAATCTGCCTTTCCTCCTGGTGTATAAATAATCATTTGATGCGTAGTGCCATACCAAATGTTTTAACGTCACCGGCAAAATTGTGAAAAATGGATGATTTGGTTTTTGTGTCATTTTTGCACAATTACACAAACATTATATGAATTTATTCCACAATTTGTCTAAATTGTGGAACTTTTATATGTACCATACATGTAAATATGCATTTTATGTCCACATTGAGCATTTTCTGAAACCCAGTTTTTAAAAAATAACTAATAAAAAATGTTACATAGATAAAAATGTTATCTTCCATTTCCTCCAGGATGAGGCTGAAAATAAGAATAATTGCCTAGTCCACCTTTCCCAATCAACAAAACTTAAAAAAAAAAAGATATTTGAAAATGCTCATTTTGTCCAAATGGCTAATTAGTTTTACCCATTTTTTAATCATGATTTGGAACCTTTATGCATAAACATACGTAACAGTATGAATTCTTGCATAGAAGGCACTACAGTCTTTGTGAAACTGTGAATTTCAAGAGCATAAATGTGTTCAGTTTATAAAGGACAAAAGAATTTTCAAAATAAGCTTGTAAATCGTGCTCTTTCTTTGCATGAAAATTGTACAAAACAGATTTTTTATAATCATATTTTATTGAATTTTTCAACAGCGTACAATTCAGTACAGCATATGAAGGGATCTTAAAGCATTATATATCCTTACATTAACTCATCTAATAAGCTATTTTTAACTTACTAAATAGACATAGCAAATTACATTTTAAAAGTAATCTTGGGGCATTTAGTCAAGGAATAGGATCATCTCATATTTCTTTATCAGGATCTAAAATAAGTTTGAAACATAATAGCAATCCTTCAGATGTTTCCCATTGCTGGTAATTTACAGACCTGAGAGCAGGAAAAAGGGTTCTATATTTCATAAAGTTTGCCAGTTCTACTATTTTAACAGTGGCGCTGGCAGTTCTTTCATAACTAACTATTGTAGACAGAATTTTCTAACTTTGTCCAACACTGCGGAGGATGTTTCTGGAATGGAAATACTTTTCCTCACTCCAGCACCATCATCTATAGAAATAGATATGGGATGTGCCCCAAGATGGCAAAAAATATCCCATTTATTTGTATCTGCAGGTCTTGATCTCTATAATCTCACAAGTGGCAGAGCTTCGGTTTAGTAACAGAAACCAGGAAGCGAGCTAATCTGCTGTTACTCTCCTTTTCAGTATTTCTTAAAGGATACCTAAATAAGATTTTTCTTGTGGAGATCCTTTACCAAACCCTCCTATATGATTGCAGCCCAAAAAGTATTGAATTATATCAATGTTTACTTTAAATGTGGTGATTAAACTTGTTTTCATAGCATTTAAACATAACTCTAAGATGAGGAAGAGTTTTTAAAAGTCCCATACTAATCAATCAATCAATATTTATTTATATACTGGAAAGGTACGTGAGCAGAAATCCCCATTTTCACAAACGTCCAGTGTGGGGTACATGAATGTATAGAGATAACTGAGAACAATACAGGTTCAAGAATTTCATAGTACAGCAAGTGAATAACGATATATAAAACAGATACAAAGGTTTATTAACAACCTGGTAAAACATATAACGTAAAGGACTAGGGCTGTTACCAAGATACAGTGAGGGGAATGACAGGAGAAAGGGGTTGAGGTAGGGAGACAAACAGAAAGGACAGCAACAGCAAGGAGAGGAGTAGAGGAGTGACTGAGGAGAAAATGGTGGGAATGGGGACCTCACAGGGGTAAGGAGAGGAAAGAGTAGTACACCAGATAAGGGTGTAGGGAGAGACTCAGACTCTCGATGGCTGCAGATGTGCTACAGGGTGTTGTCATGGCAGCAAGATAGCTCCATGTGTAATAGTAAATGTTTCTGGAACCTTGTATTTAATGTCATGATTTGCCCAATATGTTTAGCTTACATTGTCTAATGATACATAACCTGTGCTTGTAATGACTACGAGAAAAACCAGCCCAGTGGTGGTAGTGCTATTGCATGCCATGCCACCACCCACATTTGGGAGCAGGTTTGGGTCATTTGGGGGTCAGCTAGGGGTAAGGATAGAAGCTTCCTAGGGCAGCTCTCCTCACTTAGGTGCGGAGGTTCCCAGCATCCCACTACAGGGGTCCAGCATCCAGCTATGGTGAGGGGTCCCAGCATCCTACTACTAGCCTGCCAATTGGTGAAGGTCAGGTGGTAGCACAGAGGATCACCTCAGCAGTGGGAGGGTGCTCCTGGATCCAGATCTGCACATGCATATGTGAGGATTGCACACATGTGTATAACTGCATGCTGGGCAGCCCTGGGAGATAAAATGCCATAGGAAAAATCCTAGCCCTGTGCAGGACGCAGACAACAGATTAGGTAGGGCTCCAAGAATCTGGATTGTGCTCTGGTGGGGGTGACCCTCTCCCCTCTAGCCCTACCATGGGGCAAATTCATGGGTATTCATCTTGAGCCAGGCAAGCCCTGGAAAAGGTGGATGATGTTGCTGACACAGGGCCAGGGATGATGTGGTACAGCTGGTAGAAGATGATGATGAACAATTATTAGGAAATAATAGCCTTGAGATTTGCCTCTGTGGGTAAGTGTTATAGCTAATTATGAAATGGGTAGAAAAATGATGTATTCTGATTGGCGAGAGCTGCTTTCAGCTGGGCCATTATCCAGCACAACGGCCCAGCTGAAAGTATTATGTTTAAAAATGCATAAAATTTACTAAAAATGACCCATTTCATAATTGCAATGAGGCACTCCAGGGGGTGTGTTATGGTGGACTAATGGCCCTTCTCGAGTGGTGGAAGCCATTGGCTACGCCTTGTGCTTCAGCCCACCCTGAGGTGGGCTGTTATTCCACCATAACACATCCCCTGTCATGCCTTACTGCTTAAGTGTTATGCATTATTTCTTTTCTGTTAGTGCTTAGTTTTTATCCATATTTACTGTTTCGAGGACACGGGCTGAATCAGCCTTATACTGGGCACTTTCCTGGGACATATCCCTAACAGTTTTTTAAAACCTTCTTCTCGGTGAGAGGGGTGTGGCTAGCAGCCGATGGAGCAAGCTGTGCTTGGGAATGGCACCCGCTCTGATATAATGAAACATTAATCAAATCTCTCTAAGTTGAATAATGCTTTGTTACAAACTTCATTGGCATTGCATAGAACTCACCTAATGCCATCTGTTCAAAATGGGTGAACCCTGGCAAGCAGCACACCAGGATGGTGGGAAGAAGACCAGACAGAAGCGGGGGTCCCAAAAACCCAGGCCACAGAAAGTGGCGAAGCTTTGAATGCAGCCCTTTTAAGAGCTATCATGAACCTAGATGCCAAAGTTGAAAATATTGGTAACAGATTCTCGGCACTCATGTAAACATTAACACCGCCACTGTTCAAGCACAAAAAGCCACTGAGCTGGTGATGAGCACAGCAACCCTCAGCTATGCCTAAGAAACAAACATGTCCCATCCTTGCACCATTCTCATCTAGTCAGAGCCTAAAGATCTTGTCTTCCACAGTGAGCCCTGTAACTGAGGTTCTGAGGGAGAAGACTTGCCAGCCTTCATCAGACTCTTGCTACAGAAGGTTGTGGGTCTACAAATGGGAGAGCAAATTAAGAAAGCCTACCACGTAATACTGCAATGAAAGCCCATACTTCAGATCAACTGAGAACCATCCTCATAGTGACACCAAGTCCACACATCAAAGACATGATCCCGGGGGCAGCTAAAATCCCGTCTTTCAGATGAGACATTAAACCGAGGTCCCATCTGCCTGGATTGGTGGTAGTTCAGGTGGATGTTAAAGATCCCATGGCACTTATCGCAAAGAGTAGGGGAAGTTTATTAGACAAAAAAACCATAACATCACCATAAATGATAACATAAAGCAAACACACAAAGGACGTAGAACAATAATCCAAAAGGTTAACAGGAAATATTAAAATTTAAACAAAGAAGTGATTCCAGAAAGAAAAAAACTGAACAGCTGAACATTTCTTCTGATCTTTAGATTTAACATTCAATAAACCAGCCTCTACTTGAGAAATTATCGTAGAAGTAGAAACTGATTGTTGTTGAAAAATAAATTGACATCTAGCTTGCTATAAATAAAACTGAATAAGTGCAAAAAAAAATTCAAGGTACTAGGATGATAAGTTTGCCAAGACCCCGTATAATCCCCTAAAATTAGAGTGTTATAAGTTACATGTGACAATAAAGACATCCCCAATGACCAGCGCAGCAGTCCAAAAACCTTTTACAAAGGGACAATTAAGAAAAAAGTGCGAAAGACTTTCTTATACGTCAATACAGGATGGTCTCAAACAATACCTATCAGTTAAAGGTTTATATTTAAGGTTACCACGTACCCCCAACCTGCCCTGAGCAGACATCCAAACAATATCCCACACATAGGCAGGAAGCCTAAAATCAGTCAATTTGTGTAAGGCAAATGACATCCTAGTAGGAACACACTCTGGAAAGAGCAAAAGTATACCTTGTACTGTAAATACAATGTAATTATAAAAGGATTTCCTAGAGTGAGACAATAGAGTAGAAAACAATAAATTCCATTGACGGCATTTCTTTAAAGTAGAGATCCCATAAAATGGCAACTGGTCCTGTTTTAAGATTTTAGGGGGATATGTAGTCCATTTCTGAAAAAAACGATCCCAAACAAAGTGAGACCATACCTGCCAGGGTAAAGTAATCTGACCCCATAGAAAACAAAAGGAATTAAATAAAAAAACATAATGAAAAAATACAATCGGGTTAATCATGGCCAGGCCACCCTTTTTTACTGGTAAATAGGTGACATCCCTGCGCACCAAATTCAATCGATTACCCCAAATCATTTGAAAAAATACACTATAAAGTCTAGTTTCTAAAGAAACCGGTGGTGGGTAAAGATAACTAAGATATAAAAAAACAGGGATCAAAAATTTCTTGACTATGAAAACCCTTTTTTTTTTCCAAATTTCCAATGTTTCCATAAATTAACTTTAGCTTCACCCAAACATAATTGTTGCTCCCAATTAAAGTAGCCATATCACCTAAGCAAACCAAACCCCCAAATTTTACAGGGTGCAGATGCAAGGGTATACCCATCGTGTCAAAAAGACAGGCCTGATCAGAGTGTAAAGAAAATAAAACTCTTAGTTACATTGATTTCAGCTCCAGAAAACCTTCCCCAAGTCTGAAAACCATGTAAGGCAGTCTGAAGGAGGTCTCATTTTCATGAACAATGTCACATCATCTCCATATGCAGTGATTTTCTCCATTGGTAAAGAAATATAGGGGCAATCCCAACAATACTGCAGTGTCCTTGAATATAATGAATAATGGGATCCAGAACATCGTATACAAGAGAGGGCTCAAAGGGCAGCCTTGCGAACCCCTCTAACCACTGGAATTGCAGATCCCATTAGACCATTCACCAATGGATGTACTGCTGCATCAGAATACAACAGAAATCCAATGTACAAAGGCCGTGGAATATTATAGGACAGCAATAAATGAAATAAATAAGAATGCGAACTCTGTCAAAGGCCTTAATCTGATCCAGTGCTACAATGAAACCCGACCCTTTCCCCACTACTATTCTCAAACAATTCCCTAAAAGATATAGATTGTGTTGAACCTTTCACTGAGCAATAGCACAGGTCTGTGCCGGGTGTATAAGTGAGTCAGAAACCACAGCTAATCTATTTGTAAGAATTTTAACAAAAATCTTGTAGTTGCTATTAAGAGACTAATGGGCCTCAATTTGTCAATGTGAAGAATCCCTTTTTATAAATAAATTTCAATAGAGAAATACTGAAATCCGAAAGCTTAAACCAGAGGTCAACATAAAACTAAACACCATAGGAGAAGGAACATATAAGCGGCAGAAATTTCTTATAAACTCATTTGGAATACCGTCTAAACCAGGGACGTTTTAGACTTAAGTGACCTTATAACTTTCTCTACTTCCAAGGAAAGAAATATGCTGCAATAAAGGGTTCGAAATTTGGCATCCATAACAGGAAGAAGAGTCAAAATTCAGCTGGTAAAGATCAGCGTACCAGGATCCCCACAAAAGAGTCAGAGACAAAGGATTGAACAACAGACATCATTTCCATATCTGAGGTTACCATAGTACCCTTTGAAGATAGTAACCCCGACATCAGGGTCCTGTCAAGGCGCTGTTTACAAGTCGAATAAGGATCAGAGGCAGGCTGTGATTGAACTCCATACCTGAACTCCATGTCAAGAGATTTAGCCCGATCATATTGATATCGGGACATCTGTTTCTTGATTTCAGTGATCTGAGATTGAAAGAGATGTTTATCACCAGGGGGAAAGGACATCAGTTTATATAACTGATTCCGATACTGCAAATAAGTAAGATAACTGGAATTAGCTTTAGATTTCCCTTTAGAAACTAAAAAGGACCTAATCTCAGTTTTTGTATCATTCCACCGACATAGGGTAGAATAACGTGCTGCAAATAAACCCTCAAACCAGCTACACAATCCCCATCCTCCAAGAGGACACATTCAAAGCGCCATCTGGGACTGAGAATGTACCTTATGAGTATCCCAGCTAAACTGAAATGCCCAGTCAGGAGATGATGATCTGAAAACTCAGTTGGTCTCACTTGAGAAAAAAAGGTTTCAAAAACTTGGAAACAAAAAAAAATCGTCTGGTAAAAAAAATACTTCTATGGTAGAAGCACCCCTGTAGCATGTAGGGCCAAACACATCCGTAAGGCCTGCATCTTTAACAATCTGCAGCTAAGGCAAGTGAGTCACAATACATTTTATTTGAGAATCACCCTTAAATTTAAGGTCAATGTCACAATTAAAGTCGCCTCCCAAATGACGTGCCGTCTGGTGTAAAGAAAAGGTTTAATGTCCTCAAACAATTTAATCTGGGCAGTCTTGGTTTGTGGAGCATAAATATTTACAAGAAATCAAATTCCTACAACTACAATCCAGGGCAGAAACACATGGGGCAGACATCCACTAATTTAGAAATCCTAAAAGGGTGAGGTAAACAGAATTCCTATACCATCTGCTACATCAGGCCCAAAGGTCCAAAAGAAGGTCCCACACCCACCTCTTCTGTGCTTGGGCAATTTCAGCAAGAGAAGACAATCTAGTCTCTTGCAGAAGAATGACATCAACTTGTAAAGTACTAAAAATGAAAAAAGCGAGAGTCTCTTCTTAAAATTTTAATACTACACACATTGAAAGAAGCTATTTTAAGCGTAGCCATGATCGGATAGATTAGCTGCAGGACCCAGTCTTCTGAGACAAACTTGCCTTCCTTTTTTACCCTTCTTCCCTTCCTTTCTTTAGTAAGTTCGGTAGTTTTACTATCCTCCTCATCTGAAATCAATTCTGAGCGGTGAGAGGTATCAGACTCCAAGTCCGATTCCCTCCCCTCACCTTGTAAAGGAGAAAAATTTTTTTCCACCAAAACAGGAGTAACAGATGAGTGTTTGAGAGGCCCTAGTAAATCTCCGAGGCTTAACAGTCTCAAAGGGAAGGGCATAGAAGAAGATGCTAGCTGTGAATCTGAAATATCAGAGGGAACAGAAGGCACAGGAACTGTAGACACAGCAACCGTAACTGAGGGGGCCGCCTCAGTGGCAGTAGAGAGGGGCCTTTCCTTAGTTTCCTGTAGTAGTCCAGCATCACCCCTAGCTGGAAGCAAAGGAGTATCACCATCTCCCCTTTTGGCCTGGGCTTTATGTACCAAATCATCAGGATCCCAGCCCCCTGATTTATTGTGCGTAGCCCACAGGCATTAGTGAAAGGCATGACCCTTCTCATCGCACAAATTACATTGGAAAATATTTTGACACCTGTCCACCGAATGCCCAAACCCCCCGCAAAGAGAGCATTTCAATAGGTCACAAGAACTACTAATATGAGTTTGAGCACCACATTTATAACATGCACGAGGTTGTCCTCCATAGAAGCAAACCCCTATCTTTACCCAAAAAACTATTGGGCGAATGCACTACCTCGCCATCCACTTGAGACAGTTTTACCTTAAATTTCCAACTGCCTGTCCAGATTCCTCTAGATCTAAAATGGCTTCAGGGGACCCAGAACTTCGCATCATTTTGTAACCAGTGATATATATGCCAACATTCACCCCTTCATTCCAAAACATAACTGTAATGTATCTAATCAGGGGCTTCGTAAGGGCAGAGCATAGAAAGGGACCCAGGGGAAGATTTTAACGTGGAATATTTATCCCAGAATTTCTCCAAACCACAAGACGTCTTAAAACTGATATCAAAGGTCTTCACCTGAAATATGAATCAGAGCAAAATATCAATTGGAAGAATTCATTGAACCCTTCAGTAAAGTATTCACTAAATAATACCTATCAGGGTGGGTTTGCAACCACCCCTATACATGAGCGAACTACGTTTCTCCTAGAGCTTGTTCCAGTTTATTCCTAAACAGTTCAGACATTGGAACTCTAGGGTGTTGTAAGCCAGGCCGAACCTCTGAGGGATGAGAAGCAGTAGCATCCTGTAACACAGGTACAAGTTTTTCAACACCCACCAACGAACTTGGCCTAGAAAAGGCAAAAGGACGTTCACCTAAATGCTGCGCAGCTATAGTAACATCCCCCATGGCAGTCCATACCTGAGCTCAGTGGTGCAATCACGTTGGCATGCATTGGAGAGGCAGGAGAAGTTTGCGAGCAGTCTTTCCATTCAGGGTTAGGGATCCATTGTCCTGTAGATGTCCGAATCCAACCTGAGTCATTAAGAGCATCCTCAGCCGACCAGTCCATGGAAGGGTAAGATAGTTTCCACTGCGGCAACCCAAACTGTTGCCTAATCATCTGAGAAGCACTCGGTTTAGCAGGGAATTCAGAGGCCACATCCTGAGCAACCGCAAACCAGATGGCGAGTGTTCTCCCATTCAAATTCCTTCAGTCATTTCCGTGCGCTGCAGCTGTCCACTCGACCCGCATCCGGCGACTGCAAAGTCGGATCCGTGAAAGGTTTAAGGAAGGTTGGGTAAAGAAGTAGACTCCAATACAGGAACAAGGTTAGTGACAACCAAATCAGACTGTGACTCAGTCTGAAGCTTCTCCAATTCAGCCGTAAAACTCAGTGTCCCTCAAGGAAATCTCTGAATTAACAACCATATCCACGATAGACTCCGACGAGTCTAACACAGCAACCTCCTTCTCCATCATAAACGGGAAGCACACTGAGCAGCCTCACCAGGCTGCAAACAGCGCCCTCTGCCGCCAGCAAGACACAGCAGAGTAGGGGAATTTCCTCGGTGTCCTGGCCAAATTTCCCTCATTCACTAAAAATATCACCAACAGCTTAATCTGGTTCAAGGTCAGTTGGAATTCATCTGTATCCCACTACCCCGGGTCGTGCCTGAAAATAGGCAGGATTTGCCTAGTGCACTTACCTGGTCAACAAAAACTAAATAAATAAATAAAAAGAAGGGACAATGTACAACAGCTGATGGCTCAAAATCTCATTTTTTCCCCCAATTTGAGCTATGCCACTAGGAAATGTAGGAAACGTTTTGATGCAGTGCGGGCAGGACTGCAAGCTCTGGGAGTCAGTCAGACTATGGCCTGATTGTGCAACACACATGCAGGTAAAATCTTTTTGTATACACTGTATACCATACAGACCCTGTAGAAGCAGGCAAATGCCTTGAGGCGATACAAAACTGACTTCCAGAACGGCCACTACTTTTTTTTTTTTAATAATCAAAAATGTATTGAATTTTTCAAGATAAAAACATAAATACATAAAATAAATATAAATATAACATTAAACACAACAAACAAAACATTACAGTTCCCGGAACAGTTTATTGAACAAAGAAAATCATATGGTGCACTCATACTATCTGTAATAAAATGTAAAGAAAACGGTAAGGGTTAAATTTTCTGATTTTCAGAATTTCCAATGTTTTCAAAAATTCAGCATGTGGCCTGTAGTACAGAACCAGAAGGCCCCAATATTTGATAAAAACCTCCCATAACAAAGGCTGTAGATAAGGTTGTCCCACTCAAGGCACAAAAGTAGGGCCCCTGGCCATAACAAGCAGAATCCCGCAGGACCACCTATTCCTTGCCTTTTCCTCCTGCTTTTGGAGAGTATGTCATGTTTTCCATAGTATATATGGAGTTAGCCAAAGTTATCCGTTCTTCAATAGTTGGGATTCCTACCATGAGACAGTGATACATTTCTTCACCATTTGGATACGAATGCCCAACAAGTATCTTGTAGCTGCATCTTTCAGCCCCCTCAGGTATAATGTCAGAATGGACCCTACTAAAGCCCCTGAGAGGGAGGACTGAATATGTTTGTCCTACACACATTTATTTCACTGCTGTTCAGGGGTTTACCACCTTAATGTAGTTGCCTAGTTAAAATTACCAGGAACTCTACGTTGGGGGTCTCCAAACTGATATTATAGTTGAGGTTTCATGTGGAAGCTGCTGTCACAAAACTGATAAACTTATTTTAGATCGCACTGTGGGTGGCAGGTCTTTCTTTGCCTGCAATACATTCAAGCAGGATAGGATGACCCCCACCACGTGACAAAGTAAAATGTGCTACATGCACGTCTGAGATAGTTCCGACACACGTAGCAATGTATAGCCATTCACTATTGATATCTGTAAGTTTTCTTTATATGGGTTTTCTCCAAGCAGCCTTACAAACCCAACCCTGATGTTTGTAAAAGTTTGAGTTTCCTAATGTTGATTGTTTTAGTGATGGTTGGGGACTGGTACCTGCCACCTGTTTAAGTAAATATAACTTTCCAGATAGTAACCTTTTGGAGGAGCAGTGTGTACAATCTGACTTTAAGTAAGTTGATTAATCAAGTTGTTAGTTGCTTCTAGCATGTTTTAATCACATCACAGATGAGTGATGGGTACTATGCTGGGGACACAATATGAACTTTTCAGAAATATGTCTTTCTAGCAGTTGCCACAGTCACTGCCGCAACAGCTAATTTTGGGAGCAGTTTTTAACTTTATCTTGTCCTGTCTTTTGGCAGATCAGGTAACATGAAATAACTAGACCCTCTGAAAAGGTAACAAAGCAAGACAAGTGAACTCTATGGGCCCAATTCCAAGATGCAAGTCGCGGGCGTATGCAAGTTGCGACATGTGCCACTATGCCAGGGACCCTGCACCCTATTCCAAGACAGGCAGGGTCCCGGCACTTACGTCCTGCGACTTGCAGCAGCCACAGGGTTGCACCACAGGAATGGCACAACAGACCCGGGTGCCACAAGCAACCAACCTCAATGAACAGCCCTCCAAACCCCCCCCAGCCACAGAAATAGCCCGTGAGCCCCCGTGGGCCATGGGGGTGGGTGGCAGTGTTGCAGAGGTGCAAGGGTGATGCCGGAGAAAATGGACCCAGCTGCCGGCGGGTTGCACCCCATAATTGTGGGGGGCATCTATGTGATGGAGGAGTCCAATGGGCATGTCTGTGGGTGTGTTGCAGCACTGTAGGGGAGCAACTGCCGAATGGCATGGATGGATGCCCTTTAGACCAGCTAGCTGCTGGTCTAAACCCGCAGTGCCGTAGGGTGTCTCGGAATCGCATAAGTGGGTTATCGCAGCCGCCCTTTCAGAATGGGTGCAGTTGCTGCTGTAAACCCCCTTCCACTGTGCCATAGGGCTGTGGCTGGCGGATGGCCTCTTGCACACAAGCTGCCCATGCCATGGTGCATGCCCCTCAGAATCGCAAATGGCGAATGTGATGTCACAAGGTGCTACTTGCACCTTAAGGTTTGGCGTGAAGTCACCTTGGCGACATGCGTGTGAAATGTCTTGGAATCAGGCCCCATGCTTTTATTATGAGAATGCTTTTATTCAATTTCTGTACTAGAACATACAAAACTTGCCAGCAGAAATTAGGCCTCTAGGTCTATCTAGTCTGCTCGAGTGTGTAGCTAACCCCTACTTTGCAGCTGCCCTCCCCTCCTCCACCTCCCAAAATACCCCCCTACCTGTCCCAACCCCTCCTGAAACTACCCACTGTCCTACAGGATACCACTCATCCGGCAGAGCATTCCAAACTGCCACTGTCTCTCTGTGAAAAAGTGCCTCCTGTTATACCTACCTCCTTCCAGTCTAAGTTTATGCCCTCTCATGTCCCTCCCTTCCAGAGCTTGAATATCTCTTCAGTACCAAACGTTTTTATTCCTTTAAGTACTTAAAGGTCTCAATCATATCCTGATCCCGTCTTTCCTCCAGGAATACATGTTCAGTTCCCTTAATCTTTCCTCATAGGGCATATCCTGTAATCCCTGAATCAACTTTGTCGCCCTTTGTTATACCCCCTCCAACAATCTCACATCTCTCTTCAGATAAGAGCACCAGAATTGCACACAGTATTCCAGGTGCGGTCTGACTAGTGACTTGTGGAGTGGCAGAATGACATCCCTGCTTCTGGAGGAGATGCCCTCCGCTATACAACCCAGCATCCTGTTGGGCCTTCGCTGCCACCCTCCTGCACTGCTCTGAATTGTTCATATTCACTGTTATCACCACCCCTAGATCCTTTTCCTCTTCAGTGGTACATAACTGCACCCCCCCAAACAGTTGGTAACCCTTTCTAGGATTCTTTGCACTAAAGTGTAATACTTTTTCACATTAAACCCTAACTGCCATACCTCTGATCACTCCACCAACTTAGATCATCCTGCAACCCCTACCAACCTTCTATATCATCCACCACCACCCCCCAACGTGGTGTCATCAGTAAACAGACTGAGCTTATTCCTGACATCATGCGAGATGTCCGCAATGAAAATCCCAAACAACACTGACCCCAACACCAATCCCTGTGGCACCTCACTCATCACAGCTCTCGGAGATGAGAGTTCCCCTCACTACTACTCTCTGCTGTCTGTCTTGCAGCCAGTTCACTATCCAATTAACCAGTTTAGCTCCCACTCCCAAATTACTTAGCTTACCACCCAGTCTCCCATGGGGAACTGAATCAAACCATGATATTTCAATATGTACTTTTTGTATTCTGGAAAGTTAATAAAAATAGAAATCTCCTTCTCTGAGATCACTTTTAAAGGGGAACATTAATGCACAGGGGCTACAATTGTTTGAAAGCCCATAACAAGCTTTTTTTAAATGAGGTATTGGACTTACCTGTAGTGGACAGCAGTCCAAAGACATTGATGTCTTCATGCCCAATCCACAAAGGGATGCACACCCATAGAGAGGTGAATGAGTAGACTAGTGCTCACAGGGTTCATCTTCATGCAGAGACCTCCATGCATCCTCAGCCCGAGATGCGTGCCCCTCCAGACCCAATCTGAAACCATTTGCACAGCTATGTGGGCTACCAGGTTGGAGGCAGGCAAGAGAGCAGGGCTGTGCTAGTGCCCTGCAGAAACACATGTCCACAGTATAAAGAGATAGCAGAGGAGGCACTGGCCATTTAGCACAGATTACGTTCCTGAAATGGTTATGACAGTCCTTAAAGAACTGCCCTATTTTGTGGTACCCCATCCATTTGGAATCGAGGATCCAGTGTGGTGCTGACAAGGGTATCAGACTGGATGCCCAGTGCCCTCACAGTTCCATCCTCCATGCCACCTCCTGCCAACACACAAAGCTCCACACTCATGGAAGTGGCAGGCAGGGTTTGGATGCCATCCAGTGTGGAAAGGCATCAGTCTGTGTATCTCCATGTCTGGGATATGTGCGGTTGAAATGTATCTCAGCATTTTACATGGATCGGGCCCCACATCCTATATTGATGCTACTACCATTGTTAAAATATTGTGATGTCCAGGGGTGAGCTGTGCCTAACGACAAAGCTCTTTAAAATAGTTTTCATGAACTTTCCAACAATGAGAGATTCCGTATCCATATTGTAGATATCTCAGGCATTTGGCACATTACAGATTACAAACAGCACGGCACAGCCCTTTATTTATTATCCATTAAAATTTTCAGTCAGAAAGGCCTACTGAGCTGAAGTTCATTTTCAAGTAATGGCCCAAGAGCACAGGGACATAAAGGCCTGTCCGTCCTAGTAACTTGGCTTAGAAACGTTTGGAAAATGTTTCACTTTCTGAGTTTAAGCACAGATGTCAGAGTATCCAGACTGCACTCTAACACCATGCTTGCCCGAGCAAGTTCCCAGGCATCATTGCAGCACTAGAACAAAGCACTATGGGTACAACAATGCATGCTGGATACTCGGGATCAGGTGAGATGATGAACCTGGAAAGATAGGTCAGCATTCAAGAGAGTAACTGATCATGAGTTCACCCACGGTTTTAAATTAATTTTTCATGGTTGTGAACAGCCATGAACAGACTCTGCAAGTTCTGCGTAGCTGCCTTAATCCCTGTCACAGCATGGGGCATGTCCACACTGCTGTTAACATCGGTTAAGGCAACCATGTTGCTCTAAAACAATGCCCTAGCCTACCTCAGAGCAGGAGGAGAGTACAGTTTTAGAACATGGATTGTAACACGTTTTTTACCACGCCACTACACTCTGGATGCAAACCCTTTAAGCTGTTTTAACAAGTTAAAGTGATTTTAAAGTTCTTGTTTGGACAGGGCCTAAGTGACATGCTCTGGGTCCCACAGTATGCAATTCTCATTCATAAGATTCAAACCCATATCTGCTGGTTCTCCAGGTTCAAAGGGCAGTGTTCTAACCTTCAGGCTGTACCGCCTATCCTGTTCTTTTTATATCCATGATAGTGAGCACGGTGATGAACCAGAGACTATTGAACAGTTCAAAACATCTATTTTACCTCTGAAATTAAAGCAGCAGTGCAACAAAATTGGGCAAAAATATGACCCTACATTTTTTTCAGCATAAAAGATTCAGGCATCTTCCAGTTTTACTTAGAGTAAAAGCTCAATTCCACCAAAATTTGAGTATTTGATAAAAGTTGTAATTTTGTTTTTCTCAAGAAAAAGATGGCCACCACATTTAACTTAAAATACCATTGTAACTTAATAAGGATAGAATCATTTTTTTAATTATGGTATACACCATAAGAGGTACCAATAAAAGTAGATTTGACAGGTATGATTATATTTGTATTAATTGCAGCTGAAAAAATTGACTACAGTATATTAATATTTTTTTTGTTCTAACTGCCAATTGGATTATTTCAATTTTCATTAAATAGTACTGCTACTTTTAAAAGCTAACTTGTTTATCCCCCGGATTTACCTCCTATGGCTTTACATGTTCATTTCCAATATGAAAAAAAATATAGGTTTATGTTGATAATATGAAATCAGAAACTCATTTAGGTTATGGAGACCACAAACATTGATGAGGTTTGTGATAAATATGTTTGCTTTCCTTTTCCAAACTAATTTGTCACTACTGTAACATAACTAAAAAAAACAAGTTATCATTATGTTGATTTACATCATCAATAAAAGTGAAAAATCTTCTGCTGGTAAAATATGCAAATTCATTATGCAAATATTATTCATGCAGAAAAGACCATGGTTCAACATGATGAAGCAGAGCAATTTTTGTGACCTCGTTATGAAACTTTATTCTCAGTTAAGCGCTGCTGAAATTTTCCATGCTGTTTCATAGTTACATGATGCTATTCATTGCCAGCAAGTGTCAGCCGTAGTGTCACCAGTGATGTATGTTATGGTTGACTATGGTTACAAATATTTAATTTATTTTATAATTTATTTGTCCAGAATAGTCCAGCTCAGATACTGCATCTTGTTCCCAGTGGGGTCCCTCTACCAATTTCCCCAGCTGGATGGTTTGGAATACTGAGAAGCTAAAGGGACACTGTCAACCCTTTCTGCATCATATCATTTCTAGTTGAAAACATGCATTTTGTGATGGCTTACATTCTCTAAAATACATTGATGTTGCTGGTTGTTTTATCTGCTTCCCTTCTTAGTAGAACTGGAATGCATGCAGATGGTGTAATTATACCCGTCCTTTTTTTTGGTTCGACTCCTTGATCTACTCTTATTGTATACTTCCTGAACATCATGAAAGCCTCCAAACAGTGCAGTCACTCTTGATGAAGTAGTCTCCTCTCCTCCCACTGCATCATGAGTGGCTAGACTGTGTTGGGGTGTTCCCAAGTCCAGGAAAGAAACAGTGGGAGTGATCAATGAATGCAAACAAACCTGTTTTTGTGTGGTAAGACCAGTATGGTGGGCAGTCTGTTTTTCACTTTTTAAAAGAAAAAATAATTAGAATCAAACAAGTAGCTACATCAGCAATCTCTACAGAATGTGTTTAAACTTGGAAAATGTTGAGACCTAAGGGGGTTGACAGTGTCCTTTTTAAGTGACTTGCCCAAGGTCTCACAGTGAGAATCTGGCTCTAGCTGGGTATGAACATGTGATCTCCTGGTTCCCAAGCAGCTGCTCTAACCACTAGCCTAAAAATGGCACATCCCAAGAAGGTTGGCAGACTAGCCCAGATCCCCAGAATCTTATGCTGAAGCTGACTGGGGGCAAACATATCGCCGAGGTGAGACACTCGGCTCCCAAAGAGGGAGGGTGCAAGTCTTCCCAGCATTAAACAATGCACATCTGAGACCCTGTAACCTGATTAGTCAGGTAAGATACTTACCCATGGATAAATACTGCAGTAATCCATAACTGAGGAAGGGCTTTTATAAACACTAAAATAAGTAAGCACTAAGACACAGTGGGGCGTTGGTTGTCATGGTTTTACCACATGCCCAGGGGCATAGTAAGGCATGAGGCCACAGGTTGAGTGTCTTCAGCCCCTGGAAGTGTGGTAAAACCTGCACAATCAATGCCCTGTTGTGTCTTATTGTGCTTATAAAATGAATCCATAGACAAAGTTTAAAAAAGAAACACTTTAAGCTGGCCCAGTGGTGCAGAGGGTTGAACTGCTGGTGCCTTACCTCGACCCACACCGGAGACCTGGGTTCAGGAACGGTCTTGAGGCACCGGAGATTGGCAGGGGAAGGAGAGAATTGAGCATTGAGCATCAGGAGGACTGCTCTCCTCTCCTAGGGTGGGAGAATAGGACTGCTTTGCTTGGCAGTGGCTCCCAGTGGAGACTGGGGGCACTGCATGAGCGTTGCGATGACAAGGGACAGGGAGAAAAACTGGAAAATGGCTCTGGTGCTACTGGATGACGGCTCCCCACTCCACGACACCACCAGAACCTCCAGGAAGCCTCCTCCATTTCAGCAGTGCCCCTGGAACCTAATAGCTAGTGTGTTGAAACTGCCCCCCCCAGTGCCTTCCCCCTCAGAAGAGAGGGACTTGCCTGGCAAAGGGATATGCTGGGATACCCCAGGGTTCAGCTGCAATATGAGGCTGGGAAGGAGGCTCAAGAAGAAGATGGCCGATCAGTCGGGGAAGCATTGGGAAGCCTGAAGGAATGGGGGAAACCAGAGTGGGAGGCAAGATAAAGGGCATAATGCAAAAAAAAGAAACACTTTAAAAGTTTTAAAAGCCACAACAAATTAATAAAATGTTAATAAAAAAGTTAAAATAGGCCCTCCACGGATAGTTTTCATCTGTCAGTCATCTGTCTTTCTACACATTCAATATATTGCATGATTGTTTACCATGGAATACAAGAATTCAAAACTCTGCAGTATTCCAGTGGCAGACTACTCATACCTCCCCCCCCCACACACACACACAGAATGGTAACATGGAATACACCAATTCAAAATTCTGCAGAATTCCACTGGCATACACACAAACACATATCCAGGCCACTAGTGGAGCCAGAACCTCAATTTCATCTGTTGCAGGGTAAGGAACAGAGACATCTTTGACAATCTGGTAAGGAAAGGAGGGGGCTTTGTCATGGTCAGCCAAGAAACACCAGCAATTGAAACTCTGAACAGTACTTGATTTTTTTATGTTGCTTGCACGCATGTGCAAGAAACATAGTGCCATCATCGGAGATTTCGGAGGTGTGTCACCTCCTCCTCCAATTCAGTCAGTGAGTTGGCAGGCGCAGCCTGAGCCAATGCATTTGGAGCTGTCTATGACACTCCAAAATGCGGTAGCACTGGTGAAAGGGGAGCTCTCGCTTCAGTGAGCACCGATAAAGCGTAGCTCCCCACCAGCCTGCATCGCGGCGCCCCGCACGTCCTGTGTAGCCGACAAGTGCCCAATCCCGCCAGCTGGCTGCTGTCTTCCCCGTAGCTGGTGCCACGCTGAGGCCCCCCAGCGTGGCAATCAGTTGTTTGCCGGCAGGTGCCCAATCCCCATCCTTGTGCCACGGTGGGAGCCCACCCCAGCGTGGCAAACGTCCCTCGTAGTCTTTTATTTTTTTTTAAATTGTTTGGCGACAGGGTGCCCAATCCCCATCGGCTGAATGCCCCCATCCTTGTGCCACGCTGGGAGCCCTCCCAGCTTGGCAAGCGTCCTAGTAGTCTTTTTTTCTTTAAACCTGTAAAAAAAGCGGTCCCATGCGGTCTCCCGACCCCTCCCACAATCGCACCCACCCTGCGCCTAGCCTCCCACCCCCCCACCTCTTACTTACCTCGGACTCCGGCGCAACGATCTTCGGTGGACCGGGAACACGTCTGCACTCTTCAAAGCCGACCGCGAACTGAGGAAATGCCGGTAAGCTGTATAATGGGCTAGATAGGAGGGGTTCAACTTTATTGCATATCTCAGGCATTTTTGGGAATTTTGCACCAAATTTTCAACATGGGGTTTTTGGGACCCCTTCTCATGAATGATGTCACTGTCATGGCATTATTCGGGCTCGAAGGGTGATTTTGTGCAGTGACTGCGCAATGACTGTGAAATCACCCTTCAGGCCTGAATACCACCATGACAGTGACACCATTCATGAGAAGGGGTCCCAAAAACCCCATGTTGTTGAAAATTTGGTCCAAAATCCGTAATGACTGTTTTATTGAGCGCATGTTATGCAGTTCACGCGAGGCTCGTAAGTTCGCTAAATTTCAATATTTTCACTCCAGATTTTCAACATTGCCATTTTACCACACCTTCTTATGAGCAGTATAGCTGTCATTTTCACATCTCACCCAAAATGTGTTTCCGCCCTTGTAGCGCAGAATGGCGCATTCGATGTGTGAAATCAATGTACAGGACAAATTAAGAAAATCACAGTGACACTGTTCATGAGCAGAGGTCTTAAAATGGCTACGTTGAAAATTTGGTGAAAAAATTGCCAAAAATGACTGTTTTACAAGCGTGCGTTGCGCAGTTCCTACGCAGGCTCGTAAGTTCACAAATTTTCAATATTTTCACTCCAAATTTTCAATATTGCCATTTTACCACACCTCCTCATGAGCAGTACAGCTGTCATTTTTCACATCCTGCTCAAAACAGGTTTCCGCCCATGTAGCGCACAATGGCGCGGTCGTTATCGTAACTCAGTGTATGGGACACATTAAGAAAATCACAGTGTCACTGTTCATGAGCAGAGATCTTAAAATGGTAATGTTGAAAATTTGGTGAAAAAAAATCCTAAAATGACTGTTTCACGAGTGTCGCTAGCAGTTCCACGTGCACGTCAGAGGGTTTGCGAATTTCAATAGTTCCACTTCCAGATTTTCAACATTGTCATTTTACCACACCTCCTTATGAGTAGTACTGCTGTCATTTTTCACATCCTGCCCAAAACGTGTTTCCGACCAGTAGCGCACAATGGCGCAGTCGGTGTGCAAACTCAATGTATGGGACACATTAACAAAATATCTGCTGACACTGTCTATGTATCTATGTATCTATGTAAAATCACACTGACACTGTTCATGACCAGAGGTCTTAAAATGGCTATGTTGAACATTTCATGAAAAATTTTAACAATGACTGTTTTACGAAAGCGTTACGCAGTTCCTACGTACGCTGTAGTTTGTACTATTTCAATATTTGCACTCCAATGACTTCCAAATACCTAAACAGCACATATAAGCAAGCAACATTCGGCACTGACAAATGCTTGTTTAATTTATGTGTATATAGAGGGGCTCATGAGTGCAAGAACATTCAATTATCTACTTAGTTTAATTTGTTTTTGCTTTATATGTTTATTGATTTTGTAAACTACAAACTCACAAAACAATTAAAGAGATAGACGGGTAACATGAGGTGTGCATAATACCAGCAATACGCAACCACATATAAGCATAATACCCCTCCCTATATGTCACATTGTGGGGGGATGACCCAAAAATAATACAGCAGTACTATTCCCCAAGCATGCAGCTAAAGGAAAAACTCACCCTAACTGTCAGACCCATCGTAGGGTCCAATGGTGCCCAGAATAAATTCCCACAATGTAATAACTACAGCTGTCATATTCCCTGAACATGGGTTCAATTTAGTTACTTCACACATTAAGATATAACATAAACACAGTAACAGTATGTTAGTAATGACCCTCAAAGAGAAGCCACCACCAAAACTGGAATCGGTCTAATGCATATCCGTAGGCTGAGCGGCAGGCCCCATAAATTCTACAGCAATTTTGATCAGAGATTGGACAACTGACCACATGACAAATTAAGGCAAGTGGTTTGTTGGTTTAGGAGTTTGATTCTCACTTTGGGTGTGAAAGGTCTTGGGTTCAAATCCTGGATGAGCCCTTGAAATAAATGAAAAGTCGTTATGAAAACAGTATTTTAGAGGGGGGACAGCTCAGGGGCAATGTGAGGAAGTATTTTTTTCACAGAGAGGGTGGTGGATGCATGGAACAGCCTTCCTGAGGAGGTTGTGGGGTCTAAAACTGGGGGAGAATTCAAGAAAGCATGGGACAGACATAAGGCAATTTTTGTGGGGGGTAGGAAGAAATACACTGTTGATTTAATAGGATCTGCAGCTTATCCTCTAGGTAGGGAAACGGACAGACTAGGTGGGCCAAGCAGTCCTTATCTGCCATCAAAGTCTATGTTTCTAATGCCCACAAGTTCAGTTATTCCATAAATCTGTGCCCAAAGACCCAGCAGGGTATGTGTCCACCTTCTGTCTCTGTACCCCTTACTTTACACAATTAACTCACAGGAAAAAGTTCAGTCCTCCTCTGATGAGGGTTCACCTTCTCCAGCCGGTCCATCTGGGTCTTTCTTCATCAAGTGCAAAATTTTTTCCACATCCTCAGGCTCATTGAAATAAGTAAGATTGTCCCTTCCATGTTAAATGCAGCCATGCGGGGAACAACCATTGATTCTCTACTTTCAGCTGCCGCAGGCCACAAACTCCATCGAACGCCTTGCATCTTTGCCTAGTGTTGAAAGCGAGAGCTAAGAAAATACTAATGCTGTCTTGCCCATATTTCAGCATTCTCCAGCAACAGACAACTTTTAACACTCTGTCCTGATCCCAGACACCACGGCATGCAACCAGCAGAGCTCTCGGGGCCTGGGTGCTAGTAGATAGCCTCCTTTGATTTATAAGGTAAGCTTTCTCGATTGCTATAGGGGGGTCTTCCTCCTCCAGCATTAAAATAGAGGGTAAGAAAGGGTAATGTCTTTATAAGTGACATTGCAGAGGGACTGGAAGGAAAAGTATGCCTCTTTGCAGGCGTCAAAGATCTACAACAGGGTTGGTACACCAGGAGGGGGTGGAAAGGATGAGAAGGGACTTCGTAAGGTTGAAGGAATGGTCAGAAGTATGGCAGCTTATATTCAATGAAAAGAAGGGCTAAGTAATGCACCTATGAAAAAAAAACCCAGGGGAAGAGTACACAATTGGCGAGGAGGTAATAACGACAACAAAAATGAAAAAGGGACCTGCGGGTAGTCATATCAGATGACCTAAAGGTTAGCAAGCAATGTGAGAAAGCAGTAGGGATGGCTGGGGGGATACTGGGATGTATAGGGAAAGGCATCGCCAGTAGAAAACAGGAAATTGTTATCCCTCTGTACAGACAGTTAGCGAGACCCCATCTGGAGTACTGCATGCAGTTCTGGAGACCCATCTCTGCGAGGACATAGACAGGATGGAGGCAGCCCAGAAGAGGGCAACTAAAATGGTGCAGGTTCTGCAACAGAAGCCATACAAAGTGAGACTAAAGGAGCTTAATATGTATACCCTTGAGGAAAGGAGAGAGAGGGGGGAACATGATAGAAACTTTTAAGTACCTCAGTGGAATCAACGAAGTCTAAGAGGGTAGCATCTTTCAGAAAAAGAGATGTGCAAGAACAAGGGAACACAATTTGAAGATAGAGGGGGGACAGTTCAGGGGCAATGTGAGAAGGTATTTTTTCATAGAGAGGGTGGTGGATGCATGGAATGGCCTTTCTGAAGAGATTGTGGGGTCAAAAACAGTGGGGGAATTCAAGAATGCATGGGACAGACATAAGGCAATTCTTGTGGGGGGTAGGAAGAAATAGGCTGTTGGTTAACTAGGATCTGCAGCTTATCCAGTAGGTAGGGAAATGGGCATACTAGGTTGGCCAAGCAGTCCTTTTCTGATGTCAAAGTCTCTGTTTCTATGTGTATGTTAAGAAGGTTTTAATAAACTCTAGGCAGTTCCCCCCTCGGCTTTCTACGATAGGCCCAATATGTGGAGATTCCTCTCCCAGGTCTGGTTCTCAACCATCTCCAGTCACCAATGGAGTAAGGCATTTTCTTTGATTAGTTGAGTAGTTGCATCACAGGCCCACAATACCGCACCCTCAGTCCACTGGACTGTTGTTTCACATTGCTCCTTTCTGGTTTCTAGAGCTGAAACCCTAGGTGTTAGTGCATCAAGTTTTTTATCAATGTCCTGGACAGATTTCACCAATTGATTGAGGGTAGCCTGAATAGTACATAAAGAAACTCCCTCCTGGGATGCAGCACCCAACAGCATGGCTTCATCAGTTCCTATAGGCCTCTCCCCACAAGGAGGTTGCGTCTTCTTCGGGGCAAAGAAATCTCTAGTTGCAGAGGAATTTCCCAGGTTTTTGCCCATGTTCTTGATCTAGATTACTCCAGGCACCGCTCATAAAATGTAGGGGGTAAAACATCTGATAAAAATTGCAATATTAAAGAAAAAACATAGAAAAAAACCAGGAGCTCTATAATGGTATTGCTTCCTATAAGCTGCTCAGCAGTGCCCCCTATTTTGTTTAATTTAATGGACTTTTATTTTTAGAGCCCAGGTGAAGGTTTTTATGTTATGTTATGTATGAGTAAAGGTGGCAGCCATGATTGTGATGGAAATCTGGAATGAGTGAAATGGCTGATGAATTCTCTATGTGAACTGATCAAATTCCAGATCCCACTGCCTGAATATGCTCAAACCCGTGCAGTTGAGGAGCACTGAGATGTGGGTCTCAGAACTTGTTCTGCCTATCAGGAGGCAGGACATTTCCAACCCATGTTATAAGAAAAGAACAAGTCACAACGAGGTATGGTTTATTGGCTGATAAGACCATGTCCCAATTGAGTAAGGAGGCATGAGGCACTTGCTCCCATGTGCCTTCAGCAACTGGGAAGTACTCATCAGCCTGTAAAACACACCTCAATGTGTTTTATTCTTTACTTATAAAATGAGTAGAACATTGTAAACAAAGACTCCAACAACAATGTGCAGTTTCAACAATAAAATTAAAGAGCTAGTATACTGTCTAAAACTAATAGTTTTTTTTTTTTTAAAGCAGTCAGCAATTACCTTTTATATTTATATCGGAAGTACTTTTTATTTCCCCTTTGGTTAATTAGAAGATTGTTTACCTGATGTTAGTAGGGATGATGTGTGGAACAACTCTGCGTGGCAGCTGACATATCTAGCTCTATTGCCCCCCACTACATCATCAGCACTGTGATCTCACTGTCTGTGACATCACTGCTGCTCAGGAAGAGCCACTTAGTAGCTTCCAGGTCAGTCACCTGTGATGTCACGGTCAGTGAGATCACAATGCTGATGATGTAGTGGGGGGGAATAAAGATAGATATGTCAGCTGCCAGGCTGAGAGCTGTTCCACACATTCAGCACATTGTCGCAGAAATAGAGGATACTGGATGGCCATCGAATGGTAACCAAGCTTCAATCACTTTGAGAGGTTTCTTTGACAACTTGGTAAACCTTGAGAGTGCCGCTCGAGAGGTTTACTATTGTCATGGAAACCTCAAGAAACAATTACTAGCTTGGTTACCTTCTGATGGCCATCCATTAGCTTTTATAGCGCATGGGCTCCTTGCACTATAAAAGCTAATGTCCACTGAAAGAAAAACGTTTTTACCCTCCATCTGCTCATACCTACAACTGTAAGTGGCTTACTGTAACGTAACTGAAGGAGTCAGTAATGAGTCCAGTGTGTCAATTCAAATGAGGAATTTATTATTAGTTAACATTACCAACAGTACAATCACTTTACTTAACCGCTGGCAAATCAATACGTCTTAAAAAGAAGGATATTAAGGATCCGGTTGGCTGACGCATATCACGTGGTACTGCGTGTCATCACATCACCACCTTCACCAACAAGCTCCATTCATGTTGCCATGCTGCAGACAGGAAAAGGAGTGAACGGAGAACACTCCAGAGGAGAAAAAAAATAAAAAAGAACTTTAAGAGGGTACAACACAAGTTTAAAACGGATACACTTAGGAGACAGGTTCACTACTAAAATCTGCTGCAAAGGAATGCAGTTTGAAAGTGGGCACATAATAACGTTCTGAAAAAAGAATGCTCTCTGTGACTTCTGTTCCGTCTTGTAATTTCACTAGCCTGATGTAGGAAAAAAAAGTTTACAGCTTTGACATCAGACCGGAGAGATTACAAGATAAAAAAAAGACTAGATTACAGTGCATAATACGTGCTCTCCATGCATAACAACTTTCTAATGAGCAAAAGGAAAATACTTCAGAAATAAAACATTACAACTTACTACTTCTTAAAACTTGCATCGTTTTCCTGTCAGCCAGTTTTGGTTCCACTAGTTCTTTAAATTGATTGACGGTATTTGTCTTTTCTTTATGCTGTCAAGAAAATAGTTCCTTTAAACTAATAGAACATTGAACATACAAATGTGCCAGCAGAAACAGACCACCAGGTCTATCTAAGTCTGCTCAAGTGTGCAGCCAACACCCCTGTCTGCAGCTGCCCCATCCCCCTCCCTTTGTCATCCACTGCCACTCCCTACCCTCACCCTTCCTGTTCCTGTCCCATGCCCTTTTGAAGCTGTTCACAGATTTACATGATACCACCATTCTGGTAGGGTGTTCCATTTGCTACCACCCTCTCTGTGAAATAGTGTCTCCTCATTTCCTTCCTAAATCTTCCCCCCTCCATTCTTAGCCCGTGCCCCCTGGTGACCAGTCCCCTCCTTAATTGAAAGACCCCCATCTGCCCCATCCTTATTGATTCCCCTCAGATTCTTGAATGTCTCCTCTGTCCTCCAGGGTGTACATATTTAGGTCTCCCAGCCTGCTGTCATAGTCTCTCCCCTCCATTCCACATATCATCTTTGTTGCCCTCCTCTGCACCCCCTCCAGCAGCCTGATATCATGCTTTAGGTGTGGCCTCCAAAACTGCACACAATACTCTGTGTGGCCTTACCAGTGACCTGTAGAGGGGCCAGATCATCTCACTACACCTGGACGAAAACCCCCTTGCTATGCACCCCAGCATTTTGTTCGCTCTTGCAGCTGCTCTCCTGCACTGGGCAGTGTTGTTCATGGTCCCTGTTATCATTACTCCAAGGTCCTTCTCCTCCTCAGTGATCCCCAGCTTAACCCCCCCCCCAGCCAGTATTCTCTCTTTGGGTTCTTCACCCCAAAGTGCATAACCTTATTTGCATCGAACCGCAGCTGCCACCTCTCTGACCACTCCTCTAGCTTGCACAGGTCCCCCTACAGCTGCTTCCACCCCTCTTCTCCATCCACCACTGCTCTGATTTTGGTGTCATCAGCAAACAGACTTACCTTGCTCACCACCCCATGTCCAAAGTAACTTTAACAACAGATCACCTTCAGAGGCCTCTGTGTTTTTAACCTTCCTGCGCTGTTCCATTTTTATTATTCGTCTCCACCCAAAGTCAGAGGTGTTTGCATAGTTTGCAGTTTGTATAGCGTGTGTGATGAGAGTGGTGTTCACAGAAGCAGCATTTAATGAAAGTTCTGCCATGGGTGATTAGAGCTATGGTCAGTAAAAGGCATGCCATGGGTGATGACAGCGGTGTTCAGTGAGAGAGAACATGTGTGCATCACTGAAAGATGCCAGCACGTGGCGGTCATGAACCACAATTTATTTTACGAAGAAAAAGGAGTATTTCTTTATTTTAAAAAAAGAACATGGTGGTCTGAGGGTGATGTTTTCCTGTGGCAGGAATTTTGGGGCAACAGACTGGCGAGCTGCATGGCTCAAGCGTGGTCGGGTTGGGTGAAATACAAGCAAACAGTGGTTGGGGAAACTCAGTGGCTATGGATTAGAGGGCTTTAAACAAAAAGTGGACAAGGAGACCTTTTTTTTAATCTTAGTATTCTTTTCCTCCCGCTATCCGACCAGCCCCCATCGGTCTGGACTCCTACATCCAGTGCTGTCATCTGCCTCCTGGGACATAGCTCAACTCCCATAGCACTGTGGCTTGCCCCCCCCAAGGGTGGAGCCACCAGGGGCCCTTCCCCAATGGAGACTCGATCAGTAGGTTGGAAGAGAGTGTCACAGTCAGTGGTGCGGGGCTTATGACACACGACGGACATCCTCCTGCCGCGTCAGACACTGTTTCCTGCTTTCTTTTTCCCAGGGAGGCATGACATGCAATGATGTTATGACACTCATGCCAGACATCTAGCATGCTTCCAGAAGCTTCCAGATGTGGGTGTTGGACCCCCAGCTTCCGCCAGAGGTCATATAAGCACCGGCAGCTTCTCCACCTCGCTCCAAAGGAGGACAGCAGTTCATAGGGTGCTCAATCCTCCTCCCCTGGCCATCCCTCTCACTCCCCATGCTCGCTTCTGAACCCGAATCATCGGCATCACCAGCAGTAGCCCTACCGCTGCACTGGCGGACCGGTCCTGGGGCAAGGAGCCTAGACTTAATAGCAGGTCAGTTACTGTTGAAAATTGTTACAATTAATGTGTTATTGCTGTATACTTTTGGAGTGGGTAGGTGTATATTCAAATGTCTCCAAATGTGTGTTTAATGTGTTAGGGCAAGTACTGGGTATTGAGTAGTTTTCCATTACTAATGGTTCCATGTCAAAACAGTAACTCCTGAACGTCGAGGAGTCTAAACAGCACCGGATTATAGCAAATGCCAAAATCATTGAACTCTCTGTTTCCAGCTGTGTCCCCCACGCCCCACTTTACTAGACATACCAACTCCAGGGGTGGGGGCGGACCTCAGGGAGGGGGTACAGTGAGTTCACTGATATTGGCATTCACTATAATCCAGCGCTGATTTGACTCCTTGCCTTTCAGGAGTTGCTGTTTTAACGGGCTACCATAAAGCACGTGGTGGGTTTTTTGTGTGTTTTGATTCTTATATATGGTGGATGCCAAACATTTTGTTTTTAAAAGTGTCTAGGAGGTAAGGATCTCTGGCTGTGCTACATACTTGGGCATAGCTAGTACCAGCTGGCACATTATACCCTCATAAGAACACAGCAAAATGAGCATTTATCCAATCAGAACACAATAAATTTTCTACCGATTTTATACAACATAAACACATTTTTAACTCTATTTTACACATGGGTCCATTGTTAATTACAGTAAGGCACTCCTGGATGTGGATAACTGGGCTATAATAACTGCAGAACATTTCCTCCCATTGGAAACCCGGGTTATAATTCACTATTATAACTCGTGGGTTATAACAGCGAACACGCGCAGGGTTTCCAATGCTCCATGCATGCACCTGCCTCCATGCTCCCCACTAACCATGGTGCTGGATAGTCACTGTGACTTCAGCACTACGCTATGCCCTGGTCTCTACACCGCCATGACTCAGCGGTAAGTAATTAAAAAAAAAAAGAAAATTGCCTACTTGCCTCCTGTACTAAACTATTTAAAAAAAAAAAAGGTTTCGGGACCCGGTCGAGCGCTAACTGCGCTTCCTCCACTCCAGACTTGCTTCCTCCACAACGAATACCACAGTTTTATTTTATGTAATTGCTGTGGCGAGAAAACGCTCCCCAGCAGTTATATAAACTAAAACACAGGGTTGTGTGTTTAACTAAAGTTTTTACACACACACACCTCAGTGTTGGATGCTTAAAAATAAACCCCTCAAGCTTCACTCTCAGGGTTTATGTAGCATCCGACACCTCAGAGTATGTGTAAAAACTTGTTAAATACACAACCTTGTGCATTATTCTATATATAATAACTGGTGAGCATTTTTTCCCCATAGGGAAACCTGGTTATAATTTGCTGTTATAACCAGCTGGTTATAATGGCAAACACGTGCTGGGTTTCCTTCACTCCACACATTCGCCAGTCACCATCTTACCATCGTCGCGTCAGATACCTCACCACCACCTGAACCCAAGTAGTAAGTAAATTTAAAAAAAAAAGAACTCAGCTCTTAAGGATAAAGCTATTTACAAAAAACAAAGCGGGAAACGTTTTGTTTGAATAGCCGCTTCAACCCAACCGTGGACCTCACTTAAACCCAACAGGACTATCGCTGTTCAGGGATGTGTTTCAATTGTATGTAATTGCAGTGGAGAAAAAACGCTCCCCAGCAATTATAAAATAAAACATAGGGTGATGTGTAAAACACAAATTTTACACACACCCTCGGTGTTGGATGCTCAAATACGCCCCTCACGCTTCACTCTCGGGGCAGGATTCACAAAAGGGATTCGCACAGTGCATCCAAGATGCACTTGGGCATCCCCGACATGTGCCCAAAGGCGATTCATACAGGGGGCAAATGCGCTGGCGCAACCCTGATGTGCTGCATACCGCCAGTAAGGATATGCAGGGCATTTGGAGGGGCTGTGAAGGGGGCGTGCCCATGCATACTGGGTGCATCCCCATTCACAGCTTTATTCTGTGGTGCATCCCCGGGGCAAGTCTGGATATGTGCCACAGAAAGATAAGTCTAGGAAAACCACACTTAAGTGGGTGGCCACCCACAGGCAGGCTGCTGTACTGTAGGCAGCAACACGGCAGCCTGCCCATCCTAGCGATCCAGTGCCCCCCAAGCACCCAGTGAATGCCCGCTCCTTGCGGCAGTACAGTGTACAAAGTAACCCCCCACCCAAGCCCCATAAGCAGCCGCTTCGTACAGCGGTATGTATAAAGTAACCCCTCCCAAGCTCCATAGCAGCGCTCATGCAGTGGAATGAAGTCAGCACCCTCCCCAAGCCCCTGTGTAAGCCACCCTCCATGGTAGCTGGACATTCAGGAAGACCCATCCCCACTCAGGCACCCCCAGTCCAACTCACCCCCACCCCAGCACGGTCCCACCATCGGCGGCAGCGCAAACCACCTGCATACTGCCATGACTGCCCACCAACAGAGCTGTCTGGGGCTGACAGTTACCGTTACTAACTGAAGCTAATGCGGTGGCTGTCGATCTTAGACAACTCTGTCGGCTCGCCAGCAGCATGTCGGTGGTGCAATACCGCAATGATGGGACCATGCTGAGGTGAAATGGTGGACAGATATGGCCTGGGGAGCTTCCTGAATGTCCAGCAAGAGGGCAGCGGCTATGGAGGCTTGGGGTGAGTGCTGACTCATTCATTCCACCGTAAGGAGCTGCTATGAGGCTTAAGGCAGGGGTATTTGTACATACCGCCTCAAGCGGCTGCTTGTGGAGGCATGGAGAGGGGTTACTAGTGCATAACCGCCGCAATGGCGGCTACATATGGGTGCGGGGGGTTCAGATGCAGTGATACTGCCGCAGGGAGGCATTCACTGGGAGCTTGAGGGAGGGATGCTTGTGCGATGGCTGCGGTGGCATTTCACAGGGCTGGGGTCAGGCCAGGGATGGGCGGGGGTGTCTACGGGTCAGCTCATTTCACCAGGGCATCCCTGCAGGTGCAATGCAAATAGGGCCGTAATGGCATGTCAATGGCCCCATTGAGCCATGCATGCCTAATGGCCTCATTTGCATGCTCCTGGCCATGGATTGCATATTTGGGTGCAGGGCATCCTGAGATGCCCTGCCTCAAAGAGTTCACAGCCTGACATGGGGGATGCACTGGCGCAGCCTGGGATGCCCCCGGCACATCCTGGGCAGGGCTCACCTGTGCTATTCACAGAGGGAATGTACTGGGGGCATCTCCCTGTGCCTCCTCTGTGAATTGCCCATTTTGTACTCAGTGCATCTCCCCTGTGCCGGGGCAGCCGAGATGCACTTAGCGCATCATCTTTGTAAATCCTGCCCTTGGGGCTTATGTACCATCCAATACCTCAGGTGTGTGTAAAATCTCATTAAACACACCTCCCCATGTATTGTTATATATAATAACTAGTGATCCTCTTTAATGCACTGATTATCCTTGCCATGAAATGCCATAATAACTGGGGTTGACATCGTATCCAGTTATTACAGTAGTTGTGACTCTCATGCTTTACTGCTCATGTTTTAAAAACAGAGCAGGAAAGCACAATGTTGTGACCACAGTAAAGAAACAGAGAATCTTCACACCCACCTCTCACAGTCTGCATGTTTCTGTTCTCCACATTGTTGCATGGTAGACCTGTGGAGAAAAAAGAGCACTGAGTTTTAACCCAATCCCTACTCTCATTACAGCACCTGACCCCAGTTCGCATGGCGATCCTTTAGGCTTGTAACAACAAGATTTGAACTCTTTGGGACACAGCCCTTTTAAGAAAACTGACTTTTTTAATAGTTTAGGAAGTTTCAAGCCTGTTAGTCGTTCTTATTTTGTCAGTTTTAAGACAGTTTTTTGCAATGTTTTCCTCAATTCCACTAAGCGGACACCATGAAATAAATTTTTTTAGCAACACATAAATGTTTAAAGCTCTCATAGAAATGCTTGTTCACAGTACTGTATTTATTTAAAGTCATGTTATCTGTTCACAAGTGACTGGTTTTCTAGTTATTATAAGGAAAGATAAAACAAAGGCAACTGCATGTTTATGAAGTTTTTTTTTAAACCCTAGGGTTATGATGATCATATAAACCTCTCAGACTTAGCTCTTATTTTATGGGTTATCGCACACCTTGGGTGTGTTAAAAAAAAAGATGAAACTTGATAACACACAGTTACCTATGCTTTATTCTTTATATTATCCACTTCTTGTGCAGTTAAGTCATTCAGCTGCCCCTCATGACATACCACAACAAGCCTGGGTAAATCTCCCAATAAACCACATCCTATCATGCGTTACTGCTAAATTCACACCCCTCCCCTACCTACTGGCCCCAACAAGGAGCAGCAAATTCACCAGCTGTAGTGGCCACTCACCCAACCTTCCAGCTGGATAAAGGGAGCGGCCGCAGCAACCCCAGTCTTGAGGTGAGAACAGAGAGCAACAAATACCGGGAAAAGAAGGGGTCCTGTTTGTACAAAGCCACTGAGCTGAGGACCTAGGGCCATGCAGAGTTCAGCAGAATTTGTGCAGAATGGCGATTCTGCCTCCAGAATGCTTTTAGGAATTTCTTTTTTAATTCAGCAGAATTCTGAAAAACATTTCTATGTAAATCACGGATTATGTAATCATGGGAGTATTATTCTGCAGTTTGTGAAAAAGGAATTCAGTTTACGTAAACTTTGATTTACGTACGTTTAAACAAACATTCCGCTTTCAGAATTTCAGAATTCTGCTTCCAACAGAATTCTGTGTAATTTGGTGACTTGTTTTGAAATTCAGCAGAATTGCACTGGAAGCAGACTTTGACAATTCTGCGCAGCTCTCCATGGACCATATGAGCCAAAAGAAGAGCAGTATCACCATATTTAGAGACAATCCTGCCAGGATTTTGTTTTACTCAAAAATTAACCCTGAACTAGTGGTTTTTCTTTTCCAATTCTTTTTCCCTCCGGTCATGGCCCCACGTTCCTCTCTCAAGCAGACTAGCCTTATCCTGCCCACCTGAGGATCCCCGAGCTAAGCCTCCTCTCTCCCTCCCCCCCGATGCCATCACCCCCGGCTAACCCTATCTGGGCTGGGTCACCCCCTCCTACCTGGGCGCACTTACAAGTCAGACTCTGACATCAGACAAGGAGCGGATCCTGGAGTGAAGGCCACCGAGGAGACCCCAGCATGGAGGATAGGTGCCGTTGCCTGATCCTTGGCGCCGGGTTTCTCCATGTTCTTGGTTGCCCCCCGACATGAGACGTGCAATGCCACACAGCCCGCAATGTAGGTTTTCTCACCTATGTCCGGATGCAGCTGTCTGACGTTGTCCCCTTACTGCAACAGCCCGATGTGTAGCAGTGCCACGGTCTCCACTGGGGGCGCTGCTGCACCAAGCTTCTCCTGGATCCCTCCCAAGGAGAGCAGTCCAATGGACCACGATCCTCTCTCTCACCAACCCCTGGGGTCCGGCTCGTTCGAACCTGGGTCGCGGTGTGACGCAGGTGTGGCATCCAGCGCCAACCCTCAGTGCCACCTGCCCAGTCAACCCTGAACTAGTGTTAAATAATGTTTTCAATTGCTCATCAGAAGGGGGAACATGATGAGTAATTGTAAAATGGGTAAGAGAAACCAAGACCTGTGTCTGATCAAGTGTGCTCGCACAACTGTACATTATTCCATTTCAACAACAAAGGTCAGAAATTAGCTTTCTGAACCTCATTACCAAGTTTTAAAATAAAAAGAGGAAAAATGTATAATCTCAATAAGGCTCTCCAGAGTGTGTGTAATTGTGAGGTAACGGCGCTTCTCGTGCCTCATTTCTCAAGTCATGTCATTATCCCACAGTAACATACACGCTGTCATGCCTTATTGCGTAAATATAATAAAGTACATACGAAATGTCAGATGTTAATAGTCCTTCCTTCACAGAGTGTTTCATGGTATAGCAGAGTCCAATGTAAGGTTTGGGCGAGAGGACTGCAAGGCAACAGTGACCAGTTCTGACTGCCCAAACCTCATGTAAGCACTCTCTTACATCACAAAAGACACTCGGAGTACATAATAACTTCTTATAAATCACTCAAGTAAGCTATTGTGCTTTACAATAATTTACACTTTATAATAAGTTTTTAACTTGCACTTTTTACATTTTAAATTTTAATCTAACCATACTCTCCTTGGATCTAAAGTGGAAGACTCCACTCTTAACAATCCTGCAGGAAAGGCCGCTGTACACAGGCTAGGTGGTACAGTGATTCTGATTGGCTGAAATCACATTTGTGATAATAGCCAGAAGAAGACTAAAGGTCCATTATGTTTAACTCCTGCCATCCAGGCAGCTGCAGTGTTCAATATCATGTGAAGTACCTGCAGTCAGAGGTAAATGGCAAGTGCTACCAGTACATTTTATGGGCTTTGGCATACTGGAGATCAAAACCAGTAGTGGCAGAAACCTCTGGGAACCCAACACCAGGTGACCTGCCTTTTCCTCACACTAATTAATTATTTATTATAGCACTAATTCTGCCATGAGTCATGCTCATTATGGCCCTGTCCCTCCCCCATCTCTGGCCTCGTGATCTCGGGGCCCTGTGTAAGTCCCCTTGGTGGGGCCCCATATAAGGAGACAGGGAGCCCCAAGAAACAGGCTCATTCCTCCAATGACCTCGTGTCTTCCAGTTCAACTAGAATTTTTTTTGTAGTTTTGCTGTTCCTTAAATTAGATTGTGATCACTAAGAGATCAGGAGACGCTCCCATTAGCAACATATTCTGGAGAAATTTGGACAGAGACACAGAGGGCCAGAAAGAAATGGGGACACCAACTAGACAGTCGAAATATTTTGAGGGCCCCTCTGCTCCTGGGGCCTTATGCAGATGCACAACTTGTACTATGATGAGGCCAGCTCTGCCTCCACCAACTAATTAAATGCTGTGTCCTGCCATGCTATCCTCCACAAAGAAATGATAGAAAAGATGCATTCAGTACTCCCCACTTCCATTGCTTAATAACGGACAGACTGCAAACCTGCATCCAGCCTAGCCTGCTGCTTGAAAAATGGCTTACAAAAACTTGAATGAGACAATGGGGGCACAAGCAACTGGGTATACCAGCATATGGAGTAAAAGTAGCATTTCTCCAGTCTTTGCAGCCTCTTGTATTTCAAGTTGTTTTTTTTTTTTTTTTTTATCACTGTGATCTGGCAAGGTGACACTTGCTACAGGTCAGATGCAGCTGAAGGCAAATCCAGGCGGAACACATGTTCACTGAAATTGCTAAGCAGTCTCTCCTGCTCCATTAGAGAACGTCCTATATATTGTAGCTGTCACAAGAGAAAAACTATGCCTGGAACCATAGGATTTAAAGGCAGTGGCAGCCCCATTTAAATTCCTTGGGAGACTGGTTACATATTTGCATACTCTGATAGCTGTTCAGATGATGGGTCAGAGGACAGCTGTCACGGGATGGCACGACACGCTTTTCCCCTTTTACTTCCTTTCATTATTCACACATACGGTAGCTTATATTTTGCTTGTATTATCTTTGTTTTATAATTTTGTTTATTGATATTTTTAATGAACTAAATAGGGAATTATACATGCAGTACAGTACATTAATGCTGATGTCAAAGCTATTTGAACAAAATAGAAAAAATAAGAAAGAAAACCATATACCGTAAATACACAGTAATTCAGGGACACTGTCAGCCTTTTTTGCATCATAATATTTTTAGGTAAAAACACACATTTTATGATTGTTTACCTTCTTGAAAATTCATTGATGTTGCCGGTTGTTTTATCTGCCTCTTAGCTTAATAGAACTGAAATGCGTGGTAATGTATAGCTATACCCAGCCTTGTTTTGCTTCAAATCACTGAACTGCTCGTATTGCTCACTTCCTGAACATTAGAAATGCCCTCAAACAGTGCAGCCACACGTGATACAATAGTTTCCTCTACTTTCACTGCATAATGAGTGGCTAAGAAGCAGTAAACTACAGACCTGTTAGTGAAGCAGGAAACTACAGACCTGTTAGTTTAACCTCAGTGATAGGGAAAATGATGGAATCACTTCTGAAGGAAAGAATTGTCGAGTATCTAGAGGCCAGAGGGGCACAGGACCCTAGGCAGCATGGATTCACAGCGGGAAGGTCATGCCAGATGAATCTGATAGATTTCTTTGACTGGGTGACCAAAGTAGTAGATCAGGAAGGGGCTGTGGACATGGCCTACCTAGATTTTAACAAGGCATTTGACACAGTCCACACAAAGAATACAAATTCAACGGCAGCCTGGGGTGGGTCCCTAGATGACAGCCTGGGTAAAAGAATTGGCTGGAGAATAGGACACAGGAGAGTAATAGTAAATGGAGTCCACACTCAGAAGAAAGGAGGGCTACTTGTGCGGTACCGCAGGGTTCAGTAATAGGACCGGTCCTCTTCAATGTCTTTATAAGCGACATTGCAGAAGGACTGGAAGGAAAAGTATGTCTCTTTGCAGATGACACAAATATCTGCAACAGAGTTGATGCACAGGGTGGGGTGGAAAGGATGAGAAGGGACTTGGCAAGGTTAGAGGAATGGTCAAATGTATGGCAGCTTAGATTCAATGCTAAGAAGTGCAAGGTAATGCACCTGGGAAACAAAACCCAGGGAAGAGTACACAATGGGGGGTGAGATACTAACAACAACAAAATGGAAAGGGACCGGGGGTAGTCATATCAGATGACCTAAAGGTGGGCAAGCAATGTGAGAGGGCAGCAAGGAGGGGGGGGGATACTGGGATGCATAGGGAGAGGCATCACCAGTAGAAAACAGGAAGTTATTATCCCTCTGTACAGACAGCTGGTGAGACCCCATCTGGAGTACTGTGTGCAGTTCTGGAGACCCAATCTCCGCAAAGACATAGACAGGATGGAAGCTGTCCAGAGGAGGGCAACTAAAATGGTGCAGGGTCTGCACCAGAAGACATATGAAGAGAGACGAAAGGAGCTTAATATGTATAGCCTCGAGGAAAGGAGGGAGAGAGGGGACATGATAGAAATGTTCAAGTACCTCAAAGGAATCAACAAAGTCCAAGAGGGTAGCATCTTTCAAAAAAGTGTGCAAGAACAAGAGGCACAATTTGAAGATAGAGGCGGCTCAGAGGTAATTTAAGGAAGTATTTTTTCACAGAGAGGGTTGTGGATGCATGGAACGGCCTTCTGGAGGAGGTTGTGGAGTCAAAATCAGTGGTGGAATTCAAGCATGCATGGGACAGTCATAAGGCAATTCTAGGGGTGGGGTGAAGAAGTAGGCTGCTGGTTAACTAGGATCTGCAGCTTATCCAGTAGGTAGGAAATGGGCAGACTGAGAGGGCCAAGCGGTCCTTATCTGCCCAAATTCTATGTTTCTATGTTTCTATAGGTTGTGGTTAGGGGTGTTCCTAAGTCAAGGAAAGATGCAGTGGGAGATGATCAAGAAATGTAAACAAATGTTTTGGTGTGGTAACACCAATATGGTGGGCAGTCTGTTTTTCACTCTTTAAAAGAAAAAAAAGGAACAGAATCAAACTCCCAGCTATATCACAGTCTCTATACAATGTGAACAATCATAAAATGTGTTTTTTAAACAAGGGACACTTTGAGGCCTAAGGGGGTTGACAGTGTCCCTTTAACCATATAATAAATAAGTATGACTAGATTGGGAGGAGTATACTAAAGTAAATAATAAGCACGTACATTTTCTCATTATTACTAATGACTTCTTTGTTGCATGTGGATCCTATAAAGAATATATAAAGTTACCAATACAACAATGTCAGAACATCTATCTGAATCATTACAAATAGCAAGCAAAAGAAACAAACTCTGGCCAGAGCCGATAGGGCTATGAAGCGCTACCAAGTGACGAAAGTTACACATGTGCATAGAAATTTTTCAACGGCCAGGTGTAACTTGGCCATATGTTGGAGGTGTTGCACCAGATTTTCAACATGGACTTTTTTGGACCCCTCCTCATGAACAGTGCCAGTGTAATTTTTTTTCGATTGTCCCAAAAGGTGATTGCGCAGACCAAACGCGCTATTCTGCACCACAGGTGCGAAAACATGTTTCAGGCAGGTTGTGGAAAATGACAGCTATACTGTTGTAAAGGAGGTGTACAAAAATGCAATGTTAAAAACGTGAAGTGAAAATATTAAAAATTAGCGACATTAGGAGCGTCCGTAGAAAGTGCGCAATGCACGCCATAAAGCAGTCATTTTTTGGAATTTTTTCACCAAATTTTCAACATGCCCTTTTTTGGACCCCTCCTCATGAACAGTGCCAGTGTCATTTTGTTCAATTGTCCTGAACGGCGATTGAGCAGAGCAAATGTACTATTTTGCGCCACAGGTGTAAAAGCACATTTCAGGCAGGTTGTGGAAAATGACAACTGTACTGTTGTGAAGGAGGAGTGCAAAAATGGCAATGTTAAAAATGTGGAGTGAAAATGTTAAAAATCAGCGACGTTAGGAGCATGCGTAGAAGCTGCACACTGCACGCTCATAACGCAGTCATTTTTTGGAATTTTTTCACCAAATTTGCAACATGGGCTTTTTCAAGTCCCACCTCATGAACAGTGGCACTGTAATTTTGTGAATCAGTCCTGAAAGGTGATTCCACGCAGTGACTGTGAAATCAACTTTTGGGACCAAGTAACAAAATAACAGTGACAGCGTTTATGAGGTGGGGTCCCAAGAACCCCATGTTGAAAATTTGGGGCACAAATTCAAAAAAATGGCTGAGATATCAGTATAAGTTGAAAACCCCATTGAATGACTGCATAGCATGCTTACCTTTAATTCTTCAATTCGCAGTTGAGCTTTGAAGAGTTCAGACATGTCCCGGTCCAGAGGAGATGTGGCGCTGACCTCCGGAGGTAAGTATGGGGTAAGGGGGTTGTGGGGAGGTGGGTGCTCGGTGGGAGGGGTGGGGAGGGGAGGGGACTGCAGTGAAGATATGGACAGTTTTCCTTTCCACAGGGAAAAACAGATGCTGAGGGACTGTTTTCTAATGTACAGCAAAAAAAACATTTTGGCACACTGGGGTAGGCTCACTGTGTGCACACATGAATCTTGACATGAGGTTGGGCACCCGATGTCAGGTAGGACTTGGGAAGGGGCACCAGAGAATAAAAGCGGTAACGAGGGACTGTTTTCTAATTTATAGTAAACAAAACTTTCTGCACACTGGGGTGGGCTCCCAGTGTGCTACATGAAGCGTGGGCATGACTTGGGGGGCACAGAAAATAATGCTATTTTGCCATTCGCAACGTGGTGGCACCCGCATGACTCTGCGCATGAATCATGTGCATGCGCAGTTGCTGCATTGGAATGCGGAAGTAACAGCCAAAATAGTGTGGCTATTATTCCATAAACTGATCATGGTGGAGGGGTTTAAGCTCTGTTGGGCTTTTGGAAGGATACTTCCAAAAGTCCAGTGGAAGGGGTTCTGAGATTGGCCTTTTTCAGAGCTACAGAGCTCTCACAAAACGGCTGTAGGCTCTGCCCACAGCCCTCAAAATGACTGTATTTGTACCATTCATATCATTCAAGTCCAGACATTAATCCTAAATTAAATTAAATTGCTGATGCCTGCCTGTACTGTATAGAAACATAGACTTTGACGGCAGATAAGGACCGCTTGGCCCACCTAGTCTGCCCATTTCCCTACCTATTGGATAAGCTGTAGATCCTAGTTAACCAACAGCCTACTTCTTCCTATAAGCATTTTAAAGTTAACCTATTTTAAAATTATTATATTCATTAAAAGAATATACTTAATAAAGCAAAAATATGAAATAGTAGTAACACAATACCTAGACGGACATAAAGTGAATAATCCAACCTTCCAAATAAGGAAAAAATGAATGCCAACATTTTCCATTCTTCAGCTGGATATCTGAGTGCACCCAGAGTAGAAAAAAAAAGTTTTATGGGAAAAGGGTGTGGGATAAATTTACGGTGCCATTCCATTCTGTGCAGATACTGGAGTTTTGGAAGTCCAGCTCCTTGGAGCTCTGTGGATGTTTTTTTTGGTGACTGGGAAAGGAGGTATTTCCCTGTTTTCAGCCTCTACCTGGGGTGTGGGGGCAGGGAGGGGGATACGGGAAATACCACTTGTTACTGAACCAGGTTAAACTCTCGGTGAGTGGATCAGTTTATGATCTGGGTTCTTTTCTATTTTGCACTCTATAAATTAATTGCTACAAAGCTTTGTTACAGGATGAACATAAATGGGTTTTGTATAGTATCCCGGAACGTTGGAGGCTTGGGCTCTCCAATTAAATGTAAAACGGTTCAGACCTATTTCCAAAAGAAAAATCAGATATTACCTTACACCAGGAGACTCACCTTATTCCTGACAAAGCCCTTAAAGAGATACTGGAGCCAAACCACGCAGACAGAAAAATAATACACATTTTAAGAAATAGTTGTAACTTTTTATTTCTTCTGTATTCTGTTTCCTGTTGCTCTTTATGTCTTCTATGTGATATTGTGCTGGATGTGTGGAATGGCTCCTAGCCTGGCAGCTGACGCATCTAGCTCACCCCCACCCCAATGCATCATCATCAGTACTGTGATCTCACTGACAGTGACATCACGGGCGACTGACCTGCCAGCCACTGAGTGGCTGTTCCTAAGCAGCAGTGATGTCACAGTCAGTGAGGTAATTATGTTGATGATGTAGTGGACGGGGATGGGGATAGATAAGTCAGCTGCTCGGCAGAGTGCTGTCCCACACATCACACCTACTAACATCATGTAAACAGTCTTCCAATTAACCAAAGGGAAAAGGAAAAGTACCTCAGATATAAAAGTTAATGGTTGACTGCTTTTAAAATTGAACACTATTTTTAGGCCGTGTCCTAGCTCTTTAAAGCAGCAGCGCAACAAAAAATATGTTTCCAAAACTCTAGTTTCAGTTACTGTTAGTAAAAATATTATCCTACCTGTCAAATCTATTTTTCTAGGTACCCCCCATGCTACGCTGCATGAGTTTATTTTATTTTCTTCATTATAATCATTGCCAGGTCTGCAATGCTATTTCTAAGCCTAATGTGGCACCATATTTTTTCTTGAGAAAAAAATAAATTAAAAACATTTATAAAATACTCAAAGTTTGATGGAACTAGAAAATGTTACCACCAAATACAACTGCAAGGTGCCTGGAATCTCTTATAGTGAAAAAAAGTTAGGGTCAACTTTTCTGCCCAGTTTCATTGCACAGTTGCTTTAAAGGGACACTGTCAACCCTTTTTTATCATATTATATCTTGTTGAAAACCCATATTTTATGATAGCTTACCTTCTCTAAAATTCATTGACGTTATTGGTTGTTTGCACTTCTAACCTGCCTATCACTCATTACTCATCCAAGCACTTAGTTCTCCACACCCCTGACCCCCTCTGTTCCAATAAATACTTCTTATTGTCTTAAGACTGTACTGACCGATATGTACTATATGCCTTGTTCTTTGTTTGATATTTCCCATTTTACTGTGCTGCTACACTGGATTATATAATATGCTATTTGTGTTTGTATTGCTTGTTTGTATAATATGCCATTTTTGTATTGCTTGTTTATATAATATGCTGTTTGTTTTTGTATTGCTTGTTTGTATAATATGCTATTTGTATTTGTATTGCTTGTTTGTAAAATATGCTGTTTGTTTTTGTATTGCTTGTTTGCTTAATATGCTGCTTGTTTTTGTATTGCTTGTTTGTATAATATGCTGTTTGCTTTTGTATTGCTTGTTTGTATAATATGCTGCTTGTTTTTGTATTGCTTGTTTGTATAATATGCTGTTTGTGTTTGTATTGCTTGTTTGTATAATATGCTATTTGTATTGTTTGTATAATATGATGTTTGTTTTTGTATTGCTTGTTTGTATAATGTGCTATTTGTATTTCTATTGCTTGTTTGTATAATATGCTATTTATATTGCTTGTTTGTATAATATGCTATTTGTATGTGTATTGCTTGTTTGTATAATATGCTGTTTGTTTTTGTATTGCTTGTTTGCATAATATGCTGCTTGTTTTTGTATTGCTTGTTTGTATAATATGCTGTTTGTGTTTGTATTGCTTGTTTGTATAATATGCTGCTTGTTTTTGCATTGCTTGTTTGTATAATATGCTGCTTGTTTTTGTATTGCTTGTTTGCATAATATGCTGCTTGTTTTTGTAGTGCTTGGTTGTATAATATGCTGTTTGTTTTTGTGTCACTTGTTTATCATTGTCTGCCAGGACCTCCTTGTGAATGAGCTTGCTCAATATTTTTTTTCCTGCAAGCAAATTTTAACTTTATAGGCATCCTTTCTTAGCAGAATTGAAATGTATGGAAATCATTCAATTATACCAAACCTTGTTTTGCTTCAAATCCTTGATCTACTATTATTGCATGCATCCTGAACATTAGGAACACCACCAAACAGTGCAGACATCCATGATACAATAGTTTCCTCACCTCACATTGCATCATGAGTGACTAGATTGTGGTGAGGGCTTTCCATGTCCAGGAAAGATGCAGTGGAAGTTAACCAAAGAATGTAAACAAATACATTCTGGTGTGGTAACATAAATATGGTGGGCAGCCTGTTTTTTACTTCTAAAAAGAAAAAAGGAATCCGAATCAAACAGCCAGCAACTTCAACAATCTCTCTAGAATGTGAGCAATCATAGCATGCATTTTTTTTTAAATCTAGGGACAATTTGAGGTCTAAGGGGGTTGACAGTGTCCCTTTAAAGGGGAACTGTCAGCATTCCCCTGGCAAAAACACGGAACCTATAGGTCCCGATTAGGTAAAACTCACTAGTTGTAATGTGTTTAAATAACCTACAGCACTGCTATTTGTAGTTCATCTGGTTGATCCTGTGACCCTCCACCCACCATTATTGTTCTAGAATCCCGTTGAGGACACAACTGATGAGCTAAGCCACGGGGAACTCCTGTGTACCAGTACAGTTGTCGAAAAATATTAAAAGATATACAGTGCATGTTTGTGCTTCTAACTCCAGTACCAGTTGACTGAGGAAAACACTTTGGATAATTTTAACTTAATTGCTATTTAGTTTCAAGTTTACAGATAACCTCTTAACAGCAATCTTTATTGCACAATATACTGTAAGTACCTCTCAGCCTTGAAGTCATTGAGTTCATGTTATAAGAACCTAAATCATAATGTACTGATGTATTTATTCTTGCTCTGGCTGTGAAATTAAACTTTTTACTGCAAAAAAGGGGCTTGACCTCTTTACAGCACTCTCTCTCTCTCTCTCATGGCTGCACCACTCATCATGAGTTCAAAAGTGGCCAAACCTGAAACTGAAAATAAATAACTTATTTTGAGGAAGCCCATAACATATTTCCAGTTTATATGTATATATGGATAGATAGACAGACAGACAGAGCCTGTAGATAGATACATAGATAGATAGATAGATAGATAGACAGACAGACAGACAGACAGACAGACAAAGGGGCCAGATTTTCAATCGGGGGCACAGGGCTTGCATCCCACCCTGCACCACACAACTTTGTATTCTGTGGTGTGCCAATCCCCTTTGCTGCAACTGCACCTGAATTTCAAATGTTGGGTGCAGTTGTGATGATTTCCTTGATTTACGGCTGCTTGCGCCAATGCTCTGGCGCAAGCACCGTTACCTTGCCTCCCAGGGGTGGCACACACTAGACTGCAAAACTGTGGTCTAAGGTGTGGCGATCATTGCAAGGGATGGAAAATCCCGATCGCCAACAGGGGAATGCCGCAAGCTCCGTGCGTCATATGTTTGCCGCACCAGGGGCTTGCATCATTCCCGGAGACTTGAAAATCCAGCCCAGAGACTGTAGACAGATAGATAGACAGAGACTGTAAACAGATAGATAGATAGATAGATAGATAGATAGAGACTGTAGATAGAGACTGTAGATAGATAGCTAGAGACTGTAGACAGATAGAGACTGTAGATAGACAGATAGATAGATAGAGACTGTAGACAGATAGAGACTGTAGGAGAGATAGAGACTGTAGATAGATAGACAGATAGAGACTGTAGATAGATAGATAGACAGATAGATAGAGACTGTAGACAGATAGATAGAGACTGTAGACAGATAGATAGACAGAGACTGTAGACAGATAGATAGATAGACAGAGACTGTAGATAGATAGATAGACAGATAGATAGAGACTGTAGATAGATAGACAGATAGATAGAGGCTGTAGATAGATAGACAGACAGAGACTGTAGATAGATAGACAGATAGACAGAGAATGTAGATAGATAGACTGTAGATAGATAGATAGATAGACAGAGACTGTAGATAGATAGATTTTTTTTATTTGTTTAGTTTTTGTTGACCAGGTGAGTGCACTAGACAAATCTTGCCTTTTTTCAGACACGACCCGGGGGAGGGAGATACTGATGAATGCAGACAGACAGAGACTGTAGATAGATAGATAGACAGAGACTGTAGATAGATATACAGTGGCGTGAAAAAGTATTTGCCCCCCTTCCTGATTTTCTCTATTATTGCATATTTGTCACACTGGATGTTTTCAGGTCTTTAGAGAAAATGTAATATTAGATAAAGGGAACCTGAGTGAACAAATAACACTTGTTTTTTTTTTTTTAATTTCACTTATTTAATGAAAAAAAGTTAACCAACACCAACTGGCACTGTGTGAAAAAGTAATTGCCCCCTTACACTTAATAACTGGTTATGCCACATTTAGCTGCAATGACTGCAACGAAACACTTCCTATAATTCAATATCTGTCTTTCACATCGCTGTGGAGGAATTTTAACCCACTCTTCCTCGCAGAACTGCTTTAATTCAGTAACATTTGGTAGGTTTTCGAGCATGACCTGCTCGTTTCAGGTCCTGCCACAGCATCTCTATTGGGTTTAAGTCTGGACTTTGACTAGGCCACTCCAAAACTTTAATTTTACTTCTTTTTAGCCATTCTGATGTGGACTTGCTTTTGTGTTTTGGATCATTGTCTTACTGCATGGCCCAACTACGCTTCAGCTTCAGCTGACGGAAGGATGACCGGACATTCTCCTAAGAATTTTCTGGTACAGAGCAGAATTCATGGTTCCTTAATTATGGCAAGTCATCCAGGTCCTTAGGCAGCAAAGCATCCCACACCATCACACTATCACCACCATGTTTGACTGTTGGTATGGTGTTCTTACTGTGGAATGCTGTGTTTGCTCACTTGAGACATTATGGGATCCATGTCATCCAAAAGTTCCACTTTGGACTCATCTGTCCATAGAACATTTTCTCAAAAGGCTTGTGGATCATCCAGGTGCTTCTTGGCAAATGAGAGACGAGCATTTATGTTCTTCTTGGTTAGCAGTGGTTTCCGCCTTGCTACTCTCACATGAAGCCCATTTTTGCCCAGTCTCTTTCTGATTGTGGAGTCGTGAACACTGACCTTAGCTGAGGCAAGAGAAGCCTGCAATTCTTTGGATGTTGTTTTAGGATCCTTTGAGACTTCCTGAATGATTTTACGCTGCGCCCTTGGAGTAATTTTGGCAGGCCGCCCACTCCTGGGAAGATTCACTACTGTTCCAATTGTTCTCCATTTGGAGATTATGGCTCTCACTGTGGTTCGATGGAGTCCCAGAGCCTTAGAAATAGCTTTGTAACCCTTTCCAGACTGATGAGGGCAACATTTTTTCTGATCTTTTCAGGAACTTCCTTTGATCATGGCATAATGTGCTTGTTGAATCTTTGTGCTGGCAACGTGACTCTGATGGTAAGGGTCAAAATAAGTGAGATTTATATTGAGCAGGGCTGGCTGTAATCAAGCCTGGCTGTGTTCAATCAGCTGACTCTAATTATCCCTTTAATTGGGTTGATTTAACTAGAGGCAATTACTTTTTCACACAGTGCCCGTTGGTGTTGGTTAACTTTTTTCATTAAATAAATGAAATAAGTAAAAAAAAAAAGTGTTATTTGTTCACTCAGGTTCCCTTTATCTAATATTATATTTTGTCTAAAGACCTGAAAACATCCAGTGTGACAAATATGCAATAATAGAGAAAATCAGGAAGGGGGCAAATACTTTTTCACGCCACTGTATACTGTCTACAGACAGATAGATAGGATAGCTAGATAGATATATAGATAGATAGATAGATACTGTCTACAGATATATAGGATAGCTAGATAGATAGATAGATAGACAGCGACTGTAGATAGATAGATAGACAGAAACTGTAGATAGAGACTGTAGACAGATAGATAGACAGAGACTGTAGATAGATAGATAGACAGAGGCTGTAGATAGATAGATAGAGACTGTAGACAGATAGAGAGACAGACTGTAGATAGATAGACAGAGACTGTAGACAGATAGATAGATAGACAGAGACTGTAGACAGATAGATAGATAGACAGACAGACAGAGACTGTAGATAGAGACTGTAGACAGATAGATAAAGACTGTAGACAGATAGATAGACAGAGACTGTGGACAGATAGTTAGACAGAGACTGTAGACAGACAGATAGATAGATAGATAGATAGATAGATAGATAGATAGATAGATAATAGACTGTAGATAGATAGATAGACAGAGACTGTAGACAGACAAACAGACAGACAGATAAGACAGAAACTGTAGATAGGTATGTAACCCCACTCCCCTCCCCCTTTACAGACAAGGCAACAGCAATAAACACATAAATATATTACCACTGGCATTAGGGCAACACCTGGCTCGGGCACCTCAGAGGTCAGAGGGAGGGGAACAAAACAACATTTCTATTTACCCAAGTCCAGGGGAGAACTACCTGGGCTGTGGTGTATCACACAAGGCTGACAGGGCTCCAAAAAGTTCAGAGGTCACACAAAGATGGAATGTCCACAACAGGAATGAGATTGTACTCTCTGGCTTTATTTCTGACAAGGTGTCAGTCAGAAAATGTGGTGCCCCGGGGCTTTTGCAGGTACAGAACACAGAGAACTCAGAGCTCTTCTGCAGGTACAGAACTTATTACAAGAACATTTTCAAGCTTCCATCCCCCTTTCCTCTGGGGCAAATGGACAACAGAGGCATCAGTGACACCCAGGACTACTTGCACACACTTTGCAATGGGCAAACCCAAAGCACATTTTAAGAGAGCACAGACCATGAACCCCGTAGAGTCCTCAAAGTTACCTGCAGGCACACAGTCCTGATCCAGTGGGAGCACTTTGTTTCCTCCCATAATTAACTTTCATAGAACTGGGGGAAGTGAGTTATCACCCCAAAACTTGTAAAGGGGAGGTTCTGATAATGGGAGACTTCAACATGCCAGATACAGATTGGTCAATACCAGCAGGAACATCTGCCAGAACTAGACTCATAGTGGATTCCCTGCAGGGGGAGGGCCTCAAACAACTGGTACAGCAACCCACAAGAGACAGGGCTATCCTAGATCTAGTACTGACTAACAAAGAAGGGATCACAGATCTCCAGGTAGAAGGTCACCTGGGGGCCAGTGACCATCACATGGTATGGTTCAATTTGGCTACTACATCTAAATCATCCCATTCCAAGGCAAAAATATGGGACTTCAGAGGAGCTGACTTTGATAAGATGGCCAACAGAGTTAAGCTAGCCCTGGCAAAAAGAAACACAGGTGAGGAGGTACAGGCAAAGTGGGTAAGCATTAAGGATACAATACTTGAGCAACATCCCATTGTGTTAGACAGAAAAGGAAGTGCAAAAGAAGGAAACCACTTTGGTTCTCAAATACAGTAGCAGAAAGGTCAGAGCCAAAGGCTGGCCTTCAAAATATATAAGGAACACAGCGGGATGAAGATAGGGAGGCATACCAAACTGCCCTAAGGGAAGCAGGTAAGGCAGTAAGGCAGGCAAAGTCCCAAACTGAGGAAACACTAGCACAAACAGTAAAAGAAGGTGACAAGACTTTCTATAGATACATTAGTGAAAGGAGAAGTCCAGAGGGGTGTTCTTCAAGCTTAATGGAGAAAAGGAGCATGTGAGGAGGAGGACCCTGTAAGGCATCTATCCTAAATAGATACTTTTGCTCAGTATTCACTGAAGAGAAGGTAGGGCAGGGCCCACAGCTCAGCATCATGGACACAGGGGGAGGGAGGTGAGCACTACTCCCTTCACAAAAGAAAGGGTCCTACAAAGGCTTGCTAAGCTCAGGGTGGATAAGGCAATGGGACCTGATGGCATACATCCCAGGGTACTTAGGGAGCTAAAGGAGGAACTAGCAGAGCCATTAGCAGAATTGTTTAGTGAGTCTCGAGCACAGGAGAGGTCCCAGAAGACTGGAGAAGGGCTCATGTGATCCCACTCCACAAGAGTGGTAGCAGGAGGAGGCGGGGAACTACAGACCGGTCAGTCTTACCTCAGTAGTGGGCAAGATTATGGAAGCACTCCTTAAGGAAAGGATAGTGCAACACCTGGAATCCATAGGGGCACAGGGATCCAAGACAGCATGGGTTTACAAAGGAAGGTCCTGTCAAACTAATCTCATAGATTTCTTTGACTGGGTAACCAGAGTGTGGACCAAGGGGAGCAGTTGATGTCGCCTACCTTGACTTCAGCAAAGCTTTTGACACTGTTCCACATAGAAGATTGATAAATAAGCTAGGTAGGCTCGGGGTGGGTCAGAAGTTGGTCAACTGGGTGGCAAACTGGTTGACTGGCAGAAAACAGAGAGTGGTGGTAAATGGTATACAGTCAGAAGAGATGCAAGTCACAAGTGGGGTACCTCAGGGATCAGTCCTGGGCCAGTCCTATTCAACATCTTCATTAGTGACCTAGCAGATGGACTAGAGGGTAAGGCTTGTCTGTTTGCAGATGACACCAAGATCTGCAACAGAGTAGATGATCCAGATGGGGTGGGCAGAATGAGAAGAGATCTGGATAAACTAGCAGAATGGTCAGAAGAGTGGCAACTGGGATTTAATGCAAAGAAGTGCAAAATCATGCACATAGGGAAGAGAAACCCTGAAGCCACTTATAGGCTGGGAGGAGTTGCTAGCAGTCACAAAGGAAGAAAGAGACTTGGGCATCATCATCACTGATGACCTGAAATCATCAAGCAGACCTCTAGAAGCCAGTAGGTAAGGCTAAGGGGGTGTTGAGGTGTATTAGTAGGGGTATCTGGAAGTCGTAAGAGGGAGGTAATAATCCCTCTGTACAAGACATTGGTTAGGCCCCATCTGGAGTACTGCGCAGTATTGGAGGCCACACCTTCACAAGGACATTAACCAAATTGAGGCAGTCCAGAGAAGGGCAACCAAAATGGTGCAGGGACTGCATCAGAAGACATATGAGGACAGATTAACGGAGCTCAATATGTATACCCTTGAGCAAAGGAGGGAGAGGTGATATGATCGAGACATTTAAACACCTAAGGGGCATAAACAAGGTGAAAGAGTCTAACATGTTTAAATATAAGAAAAATAGCAGGACAAGAGGACACAGCATGAGATTTGAGAGGAGGCCGATTAAGGGGAATGTGAGGAAATTCTTTTTCACAGAAAGGGTGGTAGATGCATGGAATGGCTTACCACAAGAAGTAGTGGCTATGAATACAGTGCAGGGCTTCAAACAGGCATGGGATAGGCATAAGGGAGCAATACAAATGACTATGAATAGATAGGTCACTGACATAGCAAAGGCCGATGGCACATTTATAAGGTAGAAAAAGAAATGGGCAGACTGGATGGGCCTTGCGGTCCTTATCTGCCGTCAACTTCTATGTTTCTATGTTTCTATGTTAAGCAGATTGGGTTCCTCTGCAACCTGGACTGAATGGTCAGCTCAAGTCAGCCAAAGCCAGACTTCCTTTAAAATTACAACATTCCATTTTCTCAGGCACTACAACCTCTGAAGGTGTTCCAATTTGCACATGTGTGCTAGGCACCAGTGTACACACATTGAACATTTGTTACATTCCCACAGAACTAACATTTCTCACAGAACTGCAGGGGTCCTTTTCCATGGAGCCCACCCACAGTAACCTACTTGGAAAATCACTGAAGTAGTCACCCAGAAGCTCCCGGCTGTAGGGCTTTCTGAAGTACTGTACTCAAAGTGACAAGAATCCCAGGTAATTAATATATTACAAGACTAGAGCTTTGTTGTACAAAACACACAGTCTGTTCTGGGCAGCACTTTAGGAGAAGTGACACGGTGAGCGGATTGCTCCAACAACTACTAACTGATACCAATCCGCAATGATACATTCATGAAGGAATTCACCCCCTCAGGGCACTGCAACAGACGGTTGCCACCATGACCCAGCGTACAGACCGATTGCTGACACACAAAGGTGAGAAAACACGAGAGGGGTGCTCCCCTATGAAAGTTGGACTGCCAGCTGGTAGAGTACCAACTGCTTCCAACTCCAAACTCTCAAACTGACGAATGAGTCACACTGGGGCCCTGTCCACATTAACCTGCATCTTCAAAGTGTTTTTCAAAATGTTTTGATTTTCTGTGTTTGCGCTCGGTCGTCGGAGCATCCACACTGCACTCCAGCACCATGCTTGCTCCCTTGAGTTCCCTACCAGGGACCGTGTCTGTCTGAAACCATGCTAAAACCCTGCTTTGATCAGGGTTTTAGCACGGTTTTTAAACATGGTTCATAACACAGGTTTACCATGCTATGGTGTGGATGTGATCCATGTTAGCTGGTCTTGTAATGTAACTAACTGCTGGTAATGTGGAGGCAGTATAGCGCAGTGGTCTAAGGCTCTGAGCTGCAAATTTGGTGACATCCAGCAGACCTGACCTGGGTTTGAATCCCACAGCTTCCACTTGCATACTGTGTGACCCTGAGCAAGTCACTTAACCTCCTTGTGCTCCCAGGTCACTCCTGTAAAAAATCTTTCAGCTTAGTGTGCTATACCTGGTTAAACAACTAAATAAAAAAAAAATAAATAAAATAAACATTACTAGACCGCAAGTGTGGACAGGGCCTATAGCTCTTGAGAGCCAGAGGGTTATGCTGCTGCGAGAGTTCTAAATTCTAAACAACGCTCCCTGGCTCAGCAGAGACTGAGCAAAGATTGCTTAAGCAATATACCATGACAGGGAGTGGGTATATTGGTGGATTTACCACGCCTGGTGTGGTTCAGTCACGAGGCACAGCGAATGACTTAACCACACCAGAAGTGACAAATCCACCCATATACCCACTCCCTGTCATGGTATATTGCTATTATACAATGTTCAACTTGTTTTTTTGGTTTTATAGTGATAGAAAACTTTTACAGTGGGTATACTGGAGGATTTACCACAGTCATGTGATCTGTTTTGACCAATGAGGTTACAGGATTTTCATACCCCATTGTATAATTAGAATTATACTACAGGGGTTTTCACCCTTGTGCCGCCTAACCTGCCTACAATGTACTGAATGGGTCCTAGTAACTCCAGGAGAACCTGAGTGTTACAGGTAAATAGGTAGTAGGTAGGTAGGTAGACACTGTAGGTAGATAGGTAGATATATAATACAGATGTAGCTCACTACATCTTATTGCTGCGCCTTTTAAATTAAGGATGTACTAACGAAGAGCTGTGTGTCTTATAATTTCTAATATTCAGTGAAAAGGCATGAGGATCAAAAAACTAATGGTAGCAACCATAAAAAGGGTTCACAAAAACTCAAACAAATTTTACATTTAAGGAATTCAACTTTCCAAAAACGATGGAATACTTGACATCCCACTACCATCTGAAACAACGTTTGAGAACAGAAATCTTGCAATTTCCTACTGGTTGTGTGCAAAGTTAGAAAAAACTTCTATTTTACATTTCCTCCATGGGGTGTGCACAAGGGTGTGGTGCTGGGAAACTCACCATAAGTAGATCACCAATGGTTCCCCTTTTACAAATCCACAAAGAGCCAAAGCAATAGCGATTGCATACATTTTTTATTAATTAAAAGCATAAGTGCGGTATTGCTGCAATACCACTGTTGCTTTACTGAATAATAAAACATTTTAATGCAATCGCTATTGCTTTGGCGCCTTGTGGATTTGTTTGAGGAAACCTTTAGTGTTCAAGTTCTATTTACAGTAACTTTGTGAATTTCTGTAACTATGTGAAGATCTTTGCACTTACAAGAACATAAGAATTTGCTGACAGAAGGGGACCTCTTGATCCATCTAGTCTGCCCAGAATACCTACCCCCTCCTCTTAGACTATTTCCTTTTTTGCGCATAGTGTTTATCCCACACAAATTTGAATTGGCTTACATTTTTTGAGTCTACTACCTCTTGCTGTAGGATATTCCAAGGGTTGGCAACCCTCTCAGAAAAAAAGTACTTCATGATGTTTCCCCTAAATTTACCTCCTGCCAGTCATAGATTGTGGCCTCTAGTATGGCTCTGATTTCATCTGAAACAGGTTTTCCTTCCTCGCTGTGTTAATTCCCTTCATATACTTAAACATTTCTATCATGTTCCCCCTCTCTCTTCTCCGTTCAAGTAAGAACAGCTCTAATTCAGCCAATCTGGTTTCACATGGCTCCTGGTGCAAACACTGCACCATCTTTGCAGCCCTTCTCTTCACCACCTCCAGTCTGCTGATATCCTTCTTCAGGTGGGCCTCCAAAACTGGATGCATTATTCCACGTGAGGCCTGACCAGTGATCTGTAGAGTGGCATTATCACCTCTCTTTTTTGGCTAGTTATACCCCTTCCAATGCATCCAAGGATGCCATTTGCTTTCTGCGCTGCCCTTTCACATTGCCTGCTCATCCTACGGTCCCCTGTAATGATTACGCCAAGATCCCTCCCCACCTGTGTTACTTCAAATTGATGTCCTAGCAGCATATATTCCTTCCTGGGGTTTCTTTTCCCCAGATGCAAGACCTTGCATTTTTTGGCATTGAACTTCAATTGCCAATTCTTGGACCATCCTTCCAGCCTATTCAGATCCTTTTCCATCTTCAAGACTCCCTCTTGGGTGTCCACCCAGTTGCAGAGTTTTGTATCATCCACAAACAGGCATACTTTCCCCTCCAGCTCATCAGCGATGTCACTGATGAAAATGTTGAAGAGGATGGGGCCTAATAATGACCCCTGTGGCACTCCACTGGTCACCTTGCCCGCCCTTGACTGAGCTCAATTAACTAAGATCATCTGTCTCCTATCCTTGAGCCAGTTTGCAATCTAGTTGGCTGTTTTATGACTAAGTCCTGTATTCTTTAGGGTATTCATAAGCCTTCTCTGAGGTATAGCGTCGAAGGCCTTGCTGAAGTCTAGGTACACCACGTCCACCGCCCTTCCCTGATCCACTGTTCTGGTCACCCAGTGAAAGAATTCTGTCATCTTTTTTAGGCATGGTTTTCCTGCCATAAATCCATGTTGCTTGGAGTCAAGCTTTCCAGATTCTTTTAGATGATCTGCTATTCTGTCTTTCAGCAGGTTTTCCATAAGTTTGCCTACCACTGAGATCAGACTGACTGGGCAGTAGTTCCCAGGCTCTTCCCTGCTTCCACTTTTATGTAAGGGTACCACCACAGCATTTTCCCAGTCTAGTGGTATTGTACCACTTTCCAGTAACTTATTAAAAAGGTCAGTGAATGGTGTTGCAATTTCTTCCCATATCTCCTTTAGAATCCTAGAGTGGATTCCATCAGGTCCCATTGCTTTGTCAACTTTTAGTTTGCTAAGCTCTTCTAGGACTCTTTCTCTTAAAAAGCAGAAGTCATCTGCTATTCTACTGTTGCACACTGCCTTTCCCATAGCAGGGCTGCTGCCTTGGTCTTCAATGGTGAAGACTGAGCAGAAGAATTTATTTAGCACTTCCACAAAGTTGCGAATTAAAAAATTCACTGAAGTCCACTGAAACTTTGCAAAAAGGGGGAGTCATTCAGTGCTACTGCTGCACCATGTGACAGGAAATAGCCCTGAGAACTGTGCTGTATGTGGTCCTGGGAAGTGTGTTTAGGAGACAGGCTCTGCCTGTGTACTTATTGAGCCCAGTCTGAGAGACTTGTACTGATTTTCAACACATAAAACAAAGGTGTTTAAAAAAAAAAACTGTACTTGGTATTCTGCATCTGCAAATTCAGTTTTGAATATTTTTGACTACAGTTTAGTCATTTTTTTATGTTGTCTTGCAGGTGCGCAAGCAACATCTTGCGACAGTAGCAGAAATGCAGAGGTGTGTCAGTGTTGGTGATTGCAGGACATGCTTTAGTAGGTGCATCCCTCATTCCCCAATTAGCCAGCAAGCAAGCGCTGATGCAAGAATTATGTAAAGTGCCACCAACTTGAAAGAAATGTGCCACTGCGATCAGAGACAAGCTTGTCATGCAGCAGCATAGATGACACACCTCCCATAAGTGTCGTTCCTGGCGAAACATTTCAATAAATATGGCAGCAGCAGGACACATTCCCCAAAGAAAGCTGACATTGGGGGTGCAATCCCAGTGTCAGCATGTCCGACACCCCCCCACATTGTGTGACACACTGGGAGCCCACCCCAGTGTGGCTAACATCACCAGAATGTCATGGGGCACACTGGGAGCCCACCCCAGTGTGCCCAACATTTGTTTTATTTCACCTGTAAAGAAAAAGAACAGTCCTGCAATGTTCTTTTTTTTTCTGTACCTACAAAAAAGGAAACTGTCCCTTGTTGTCCGCGGCACCCCCTCCACCAAACTGCACCCATCCTCTGCACACCCTGCCTCCTCACACACACACACACCCTCACCCCATACTTGCCTCCAGAGGTCTGGTGCTGTGCTCTTCAGTGGAGCGGGTACACATCTGTACCCTTCAAAGCCGAACTGCAAAATGAAGAAATACCAGTAAGCTGTATACTGGCATCAATGGGGGGTTTCAACTTCAGTGGATATCTCAGCCATTTTCTTGAATTTTGGCTTCAAAGTTTTAACTTAGGGTTCTTGGGAACCCACCTCATGAACACATGCACACATGCACTGTCATCTCGTTATTCGGGCCCGGAAGGTCATTTTGCATTCGCTGCACGAAATCACCTTTCAGGACCAAGTAACAAAATGACAGTGCCACTGTTCATGAAGTGGGGTCCCAAAAAGCCTATGTTGCAAATTTGGTGAAAAAATTCCAAAAAATGACTATATTACGAGCGTGCATTGCACAGTTTCCACGCACGTTCGTAACTTTGACAATTTTTAATATTTTCATTCCAGATTTTCAACATTGCCATTTTTTCCCACCTCCTTATGAGCAGTACAGCTGTCATTTTTCACATCTTGCCTGAAATGTGTTTTCGCACATGTGGCGCACAATGGTGCGGTTGCTGTGGCAATCAGTGTTCGGGACAGATTAACAAAATCACAGTGACACTGTTCATGAGTTGAGGTGCCAAAAGTGCCTATGTTGAAAATTTGGTTAAAAAAATTCCCAAGATAATTGTGTTTTGGGCGTGCATTGTGCAGTTTCTACACACGCTCGTGACTTCACCAATTTTTCATATTTTCACTCCAGATTTTCAGCATTGGCATTTTTTTATGCCTCCTCATGAACAGTACAGCTGTCATTTTTCACATCCTGACCAAAATGTGTTTTCACACCTGTGGCACCAAATGGCGCAGTCGTTGTACAAAATCACCTTTGGCTAATAAACTGATAGTGCCACTGTTCATGAGATGGGGTCAAAAGCCATGTTGAAAATCAGGGTAATACCAACAAAACCTGGGGCATTAGGATTTCCAGACCATAATGCCCCACCCTCATAAGACTGACAGGTGTCAGGTGTGCGACTTGGAACTGTCAGCTATAGTGCTCATGCCATTCCACCCCCACCCCCACCCTGCAGTCAGTGACAGTTATCGAGGTGTGCCCTGGACTCTTCATCCCCAAAGTTCACCCCATTCTCTCTATACTGCACCCATCTCAGCATATTTCCATATGGAATGGGATGAGCATAAGGCCAGACCCCAAGGAACACGCGACACTTGTCGGCGTCTGCAGGGTAGGGTGAGATGAAATGGCATGAGCGTTATGGCCGATGAGTCAAAGGCACACCCCAACGCCTGTCAGTCTCTGCAGGGTGGGGGTGAGGTTGACATCAGTTCACTACTTCACTGCCATTCCTATTATGCATCTCTCTAACTTCTGCACTACCAATGCCAATGCCAGCAAGACAACATTCAGCATTGACAAATGCTTATTTTTCTGTCTCCTTCTGTATGTGCTGGCTAGTGCTGTGTGTTAGGGAAGGAGCAGGTTCTTGTCTGTAGCAACAGCACCTCCCGCTCTCCACCATATCCTGACTGCTGCGACTCCCAGTCCCAGTCCAGTCTCTATCCTCCACTCATTTTTATTTAAAATAAAAAGTATGAAAAAGTAAAAATAACACACAAGTGGATTTCTGAGAGGCAGTAAAATGGAAACAAATCAAAGTAGTAATAAAACTCACATTATAAATTAACAGTACAAAAGTGTCACCACAGAAGTAAAAAGAAAATATTGACATAAGACTGTAGCGAAAAGGACAGAAATATACTGAAAATGAGATCTAAACCATACAAAACCTTCTTAACAAACTACTAAGTAAAGAGAAGATGTAGGAAATGCAAAAAGAAAGGTGTAAAGGGTTGTTTTAAAAAAAGCAGCAGATCTGCACCCTTCTACTCACTCACACATACTGCAGTGTGAAACAGAAACACACTCAGTACACTGAGCTGTAACATGTGACATGTAGGAACAGTTTCCACGTAACCTAGAGGCATTTGTTTACCAGTTGGTTACCTATTTCAGATGAAAATTCACCTGAAATTCACCTTAAAGTGCTTTAAGATGTAGTGCAAGGCGAAGTTCTCATTCAGAGTGCAAATGTGCCCCAAAAGGGCCAGATTAGCAGAGTGCATCAGGAATTCGAAGTCCATGACTTCAGATGAATTTTGCAAGCCAATTAGAACATTGCTGCATCTCTGTTTCCCAATGAAATCTAGTAGTTGCTGGTTGGGAGAGTCTGATTAGTGGTCCTTCAAGACATTTTTCATTGAGAATGTAGAACCCATCTTTGTCTTCCCAAAAGTTGAGATGATACTGATGCGTGCCTCAGTGAGTTTCTGCAGGCATCAATCAAGGAAAATTTACTAATGTATTGTAGTTGTGATGCAACTCCTTCAAGGAGGGAGTAAATGGAAGAGCCTAACCGATTGTGATCTCCATGTCATCTTTAATTGCGTCCAGGCTATCAGATTACTCAGGCTGTCGGAACAGATTGCATCACTAGGGAGGTGGTATGTGAATGTCCATCTCTTCTGTGGAACAAGCTGAAAGTGATGTACCATAGACATGGTTAATTTGATGACCCTAATGCTATCTCCTCAAAATGCTGAAAAATAAAGAGGCTAACTCATCTTTCCTGCATTTCCAAGGCCATCCCTCATCAACGGCACTTCAAATTGTCTTAAAAGAGTGTGTCATGTTCTATATCAGTATTTCAAAAACTGTCATTATGGTCTAATAACTGGATTAGAGTTGAAAAATGTCTTCAGTAAAATGTGGAAAAATAGCTTTTGAATAGCGATATTTGAGCCTGGTGGAGGCATCCATTTTGTTGACAAGAAAGCCATTGTGATGTCATGGTTTCAGACCTGCACAGTTTACCAGGACAGAACAAATTGTTCTTTTTATGAACTTTTATTGAGAGCTGTCATTTAAACACTTTATTGTATACAGACAGGTAAAACACAATTCATTACAACGTTATATAGTGGTATGCTAACATCTTAGTATAGGTTAGTACTTGCAGAATTGTATTGTATTTTTTTACTCCCCTCTATGCATACATGCCCACCAATATGTAGCTCACCTTCAAAACTGTCTTCCTCACAGTAAACCCCAACGGGGCAGAATAAGCATTGTATTTCTAATAAGTGGTCTGGCTGTTGATGCAGTGGTAACATTACTGCTCACGACACCAATGAACCGAGTTTGGGAATGAACGTAGGTCATCAGGGGCCGGCTGGTAAGAGGAGGATCGAGCATCCCGAGGATGCTGTCCTCCTCCAGAAGGGACGGCTTCTTTTCTGCTGCAATATTGCCACCTGGGTGACCGCAGCTGGCAGTGCAGCTGGAGATGGATTGGTAAGGTGGGACGTCTGCATGAGAATGCACACGTAGCATGCATGGACATGACTTGACGTCACTACATGCAAACATCCCATGGGCAGAAAAAGACCATGACCCCAGTACTTCTTTGATGATGTCCAAGTATATCCAGGTCCCCCACCTTCCCAGCATGCACACCGCCTGATATGATGTCTGGGAGTGTTCCCCCCCCACCCCAACCATGCCTGGGGGCAAGCCAAAGCATTGTGGAGGTATGTGGCCACGCCTGAGGGAGGCAGGGGGATCAAGAAGTGCCTGGAGGTCTCAGGACATGTAGGGCTGGAGATAAGGAGAGAACAGAAAGTAAAAAAAAAATGTATTTATAATAAGTAGTGGAGAGTGAAAATGATACCTGCTGCAAACTTATAGTAATCAATATACCTGAACCCAAATAAAAAGAAATCTTATGGGAAAAGATGTTTAGCACCTAGTATAGTGGCAAGAAACATTGATTGCTCACCTTGCCCTTTCTGAGTGGCTGTCAAATTGAAAGGTGAGCGATATGGTTAGCAGGTTTCTTTTTTCCTATAGTGAACATCACTCATTATAACATAGTGCCACCATAGGAAGTTGAGAGGTATGCTGCTGCTCTGCCAATGCCCCGATCCATTTAGCAGGCACGACCACACTGCACCAATGAATGGCCGAGCTGCCTATGACAGCACATCAGATGCAGTTCCATACAATTGAAAGGAAACCACCGCTGCAGTCAGCGGTGGTAATGTCCCAATTTTCATATTGCCGATGGAATCCTCTGAATCAATTCTATTTCTAATGGACTACTATTCACACAAAACATTGAGACTCACAAGTGTCCGATCAGAATAGAAATAACAAATATACAAATTACATGTATCACGTTAGCTGGTTCTGGTGAGGTCGCCTGTGTAGTAAACTTCGAAAGTAATCGTTCTTCATAAATACTTCCTTTACAGCTTGGGGGCTTATTCCTCTGGTAAGTTGCTAATAAAATAATTCTCTCATGATTCCCCGCTTTAAAAGGATGCCGTATTGTTTGTTTTTAATCGTTGTTCAGTCTGTAATATCAATTGGAGAGCCTTGGGTGGCAGCAGATTGGAACTTGTATCCTCCATCTCGATTAAGGGAAAAAAATAGGTGGCAGCAGCAGTAGCTGTAGTTCATAAAATCTAGCAGTAATGGCATTCAGCGGTGAGTATGTGTGTGGGCGTGAGGAGAGCAGTGACAGCCAGTCCACCATGCTCCGGGGGAACGATTCTGTGAAGAGAAGCCACCGGGGTGAGGGAGCGGGAGGGGAGTTCCCTGCCTTTGGGTCAGATGCTCTCCTGGGGGGGGGGAGAGAAGGCGGGGGGTTGACTGGCTGGAGGCTGCTTTAGTTACATTGTGGCAGCAGGCAGCTGCTGGGAGGAAAGTAGTGATGTGGAACATGTGTGTGGTACTCCTAGATAGCCCCGGCGAGGGGGGAAGCCCGCATCATTATGCGGCAGCCATGGCGGGGGAGGATCGCTCTCTAGATTTTTTTTTTTTTTTTTTACCACCTCCCTGACCCCATAACTCATGGCCTGCTGCTACTGCTTTTTGTCACTGTCATGGCTGCGTGGCTGTCTCCATTAGCCCCCCCTCTCTTCCTCTCCTTTACCTGGCCGGTTTGATTGCAAAACAGTGAAAGCAGGCTGGTTCATTGAAACAGTATTTTGCAGTTGGTGCAGTTACTGGAAATTATAGTTTTGCCCGTGCTCAGGCTTGTGTGTCTCAACAGGGAATTCATAAACAGGTGATAATGGTCTCATTTGTGTAGGTTTTTTTAAATGCAGATTTTAGACTTCCATCAAGAGGCCATGTGAAAAGCTTGTTCTTTTTAAGATGCTCATATATTTTCATTTTAAATCTACTTTTATTATTTTGCAGAATGGCAATATGGAGTGAAAGACACTTGTTATTCTAAATAACAAACATTTTGTTTTAAATCAGGATCATTATTGAGCCAAAGAAAATAGTTTTTACTGAAATTACATGGTGCAAGAAACATGCCATACATACACATGCACAGGGATAGTGACATTAGTCGTGGTACTGTCTTGCTCTGTCATGCAAGACACTTGTTCTTGCCCAGAGCTCGGCTTCCTCCATCTGGCTGGTTATATCTCGGCGGAGGGGGTGCTGCAGAGACCATGCACTTGACTCCTGGGGGTGGTCTGCTTGGCTACCACAGAAGCAACACCTTCTGTGGTGACTGGGGTATTTGTGACATGGTGGGTAACCACATGACGTTGCTCTCCCACTGGGAGTGATGCTTTTGATTGACAGGAAAGGGAGGGGTTGTATGGCAGGAAGAACAAGAAAATGCCACCTGGCCAGGTATCATGGATGATGTCTGCCATGTTTCCCATTCTACCTGAGCCACTGATGCGCAACAGACTGCCCATCCAGCAGGTGCTTCCTTCACATGTGGCAGCAAGTGAGTACCCCCTCCCCATAACAGAGTAGATCAAAACTAATGTAGATGCCCGGGGTACCAGGTGGTGGGCTCTGTAGATCAACAGAGTGAGACTGGTGGGCAGGGGTATCTAGGTGACTGAAATTAGTGTGGTACTGTGGGCTGCAGAGTGCGGGATGTGTGAAGTCTCTTTAATAATTCAAGCATACTGTTTTGAACTAGTTCAGTTTTGCCTTGTTAAATGTTACATTTTTCCCACCCCAGTAGCATCACATGGGAATCTCACTCTGAGCTTCTGCTCAGCTTATGTCACTAGGTTCCAGAACTGCTAATTAAGAGGGAAAAAAAAGTATTGAGTGTGAGAAGTGCAGCATTACAAAGATGGGGCCTTTAAAAAGGAAACGCAAACCAGAACTACAGTATTTTAAAACAAATGCAGGAAACAACAGTACATGAAGAATAATGTTGGGGGGGAGTGTACATTACAAGGCTTTTTTTTCCCCACTTAAGGTGTGTGATACCATGTAGACCCTGAGTGCAAAGAACACTTAGCTTGTGAAGGTATCACACACCAAGAGAGTATGTGTGTATACAGTGGCCTGGATATTCAAACTGCACTCAAAACTGGCGCAACAGCAGGAGCAAGCGCAAACCAGTTGCGCAAATGCGCAACAGGTGCGATATTCAAACATGGAGCAGAGCAAATTGCGCAAGCAACCAACATCTCAATATCGCACATACTGCACCATCGCGCAACCAGGAAGGAGAAGCTGAGCCAAAATGTTGCGCTATGGCGCAACAGAAACTCAGCTGAGCAGTCCAGAGCTGCCGCCATGGCAAGCACAGCCCCCAGAGCAATGGAACTGCACATCCAGGGAGGCAGGCTGGGGCCCACCGCCAGCCATGCCACACATGGGCACAGGAACACACTGCAGAACCCACACCACACCTGCACACCCCAAGAACAGCATCACTGGGGTGGGACGGAGATCACGTGCCCATGGGACAAGCCAACAAAGCATAGCAGAGCCATGACACCCCAGCACAACCACTGGCAGGCGGAGAGTGCCACACACAGGGGGTTGACAACCACAGTGCACATCAGCCCCCCGTACGCACAGCACACCCTGCACCGTGACCCCAAGACACCGCTCATGTGCAGTGACTGGCACTGCAGGAAACACCATGCATCCCCCCTGCCACACGTCAACCCCATGCTGCAGAGAAGCATACCAGCCAGACCCACCCTGTGCACCCAGCAGTGGGTGGCAGCAGAAGCAAGACCAACAGAAAGTCAATGCCATGCTGGTGATACCTCCCATGGACACACACACACACACACACACACACACACACATATATGCACAGGACCATACCAGCCCAGATGGCATGTACACCCCTGCAACGGAGCACCCATAGCCAGTTTGCAAATCAGAGACCAACACGCAGTCATATCAAAATAGAAATGTATATTTAAAAGATTAACATATAAACAGGTGAAACTATGTACAAGTGGGGGACGGGTAAAAGGCAGGGGTGTTCAAGGGGGAGGGAATAAAAACCTGGAGAGGGAAGGCAGGGTGATAGGGATGGGAGAAGTGGGAAGGGAATGTGGCCTATGGCTCAGCTGGCTGCCGGTCTTCCCCCTGCTGGTGTCCCGTCCTGTGCCTCCGCCTCCTGGAACCATGGCGCTGTGTGGCCTGCAGTATCGCCTGGTTCTCCACTGAAATCTGGGTGAGGTGCCGAATATCCCTCGAAATCCTCCTGAGTACCTCGAGGCCTAGGAAAATGGGAACACAGTCAATGGCTGAGACTGACCACAACCCTGAACACCACCCAACCTGCAAGCCATATGCCCAATGTCCTGCACTGTGATGGCATGCCACCCACAGTGAACATGCATATGGCCATCACAAACAGGCAGCACCAGCTATGCGCACCACTGCACACACACACTGCCCATGCCCATCACAGCACAAACAAGGCTGCAAGTGATGTGGCAACGTGGTGTGATGCCAGTTACACAGCTATGTGCCCAGTGCATGCCTGGACCACCAGTGACGCATACACAGACGTGCTGTGATACTGCACAGTGATGCATGTCACCTGTGTCGTGCCTGCATACATAAATACATAGACAGTGTCGACAGATAAGGGCCTACAGACGCCAGTCTGCCATTTGACCTTGTAAGTTCACTCTGTTTTCCTATAAGTCTGTTGCTCTACCCTGACCTCCAGAATTCCTGTATGGCTATCCATGCATTCTTAAATCCGTGACCAAGTCAGCCCCCACCACTTCCTCTGGCAGGGTGTTCCACTTGTCCACCACCGGTCTGTGAAGAATTCATTCTCATGTTTCCTCGAATCGTCCCCTCCAACATCATCCCATGCTCTCTAGTCCTGGAACATCTTTTACGCTGAAAAATAGTGTTGTCATGCACTCTGTTCCCCCTGTAAGATACTTGTATGTCCCCATCATATCCCCTCCTCCCTCCTCCAGGGAGTACATGTTCAGTTCCTTCAACCTGTCTTCATCGGACTTGTGCTGCAATCCATGCACCATCCGTGTTGCCCTCCTCTGAACCCTCTCTACCCAGTCCATGTCCATACGTAGGTATGGTCTCCTGAACTGTACACTGTACTCCAGTGTGGGGCCTCACTAGTGTCTTGTATAGTGGAATTATGACCTCCCCTTTGGTTGTGTTGTGCATGGCTGGTGGTCTTGCCCCCCCCAGCATGCAATAGCATCCATGAAGTAATGATACTCACACTGCACCAGCAGCTGGGTCTGCCGCTGCTGCTGCCGCTGCTGCTGCTGCTGCTGCTGTGGTTGGGGCACAACACCCCCTGGCACTGGGGCCCTGGCACGCCCACCTCACCCTCGCCTGCATCCTCAAAATCCGCCTGTGAGACATATGTTGAGACAAACATCAGTGTGACTCAAAAGCAGAGTGCCCCTGCCCCAGTGAGAGTGCCTGCCCACACAGCCATAACCATCCATCGCACAGCTGCACACACTGGCCAGCCAACCGTGTCCGAGCCGGCACCTATGCACAGCCACCCAAGCACACACACACCCCTACAGAATATCGCTGCATAGATGGTACACTCACCTGGCCTAGGGACTCGCCCCGCCTGTACCCAGCGACCGCCAGCCCGCGTCAAAGTTCCAGCTCCCGGCAGAAGGTCACTGTGCGGTGCCGGCACTGCTCAGCTGACCGGCCCCGGCAGTGACCTCCACCAGGTCAGTGGCCCTTGTTGCCACTGCGTGTCCTTAGTGGATGGTGAGGGGCCTCACCACACAGTGCCTCCAGTGGGCTCCACCAGGGCCACCAGGTTGGCCACCTCAGCTGGCTCCAGGACACTGCCCTTCTCCGTGCCATGGCACCAACTTTACAGCCAGGCAATATGGCCCTCGCTGCCGTATACCCCACGTGGAGTTGTTGCGCAATAGACCACCACAGGCTCCAATCGCTGTTCAAGCAGCGCCCGTCACTGTACATGGCGCTGTCACGGACAGCAAGCGCAATAAAACGTACACATGGCATGCGAACAGCGCCAGGGTCAGAGGCCATACAGGTCACGGCAATGGCGCGAGAGCTATGCACAGCGCCACTGGACATATAGGCATCCTGCGGCGACTGCAGAGATACGCACCAGCCACAGTGGACTATCGCGCGGTAGTGCCACAGCGCCATATAGTGCCCAGTGCTGTGGCGCCACTGGCACAATGGTGGCCATGCCTGAATAAGCCTATCGCGCTCAGCAGGTCTGCAGCGCAATAGACGCATGCGTAAGCTGTCTGGGCATCCGCAATGCAGTGTAGCACGCAGCCACAAACCTGCGCCATTGGCTCAGCCGGACCTTCTGTATTGCGCAAAGCGCAAATACGCGATATTCAGCCGACATATGCAAATCATCCGATCAGCCATTCAAAGGCGCAGTGGCGATTAGCATGTCATTAAAGTTGAGCCACACCTCATTTGCATGTGTTGCGCTATAAAAATGCGACAGTGGGTTGTGCTGGCCAGATTTGGTTACTGCAGGTGAGAGGTGAGTTACATGCTGTGTGATGCTCAGGACAATGCTCATGGGCGGAGGATGATAAAGGCTGAGGGCTGAGCATGAAAGGGCATGAGAAGGGACAAAGGGCACCCTTTCTATCGAGTATCTGCCATAGGAGAGGAAGCGGGGGCCTGCATCCCGGGCTGCAGCTATGCTCATGGGGTAATGCTGTCGACTGCACAGTGACAGGTGTCACTTCCACCCATACAGATCACCATGACTGACCAGAGCCAAGCTGAGGGTGTGGACAGCGGGCGTGAGGAGGCCGAACTTCACGGCGGCAGAGACAGAGGCCCTCTTCCAGGCCTACCTGGAGGATGAGCCACTATTGAGTGGACGGAGGCACCCCTCAGGGTGTGCAGCTGCATGGGAGGGGTAGCTCGGGCCGTCAACCTGCACGGAAGCCACCAGCGCTCCGTGCAGGAGCTGGAAGAAGATGAGGGACTGACCGCAGGAGGCTGAAGGAGAAGGTGGCAGCCTTCAGGGCGGCGCGATGCTGGCACTGGTGAGGGCCCACCAGTGGTGTTGCAGCTGACCCCTACAGAGGAGACACTGGTCGGCGGCCATGCAGCCGAGTGCCATGCCGTCCTGGCGGAGGATTCCAGACAGGTGGAAGCCCATCACTGCAGTATGACATGGTGGTGTTGTTGGGGGGCTGTTGTTCACATGCACTCACATGTACTCTCTTTCTGTTACAGATCCTGTTCGTCTGCAGGAGGCGGTGGTGATGGTGGGTCAGACAGTGAGGCAGACCTGCTGGGCGTGGAGGAGGACCATCCACCTCCGCCACCAGCCTGCAGGCACTGCAGCAGCATGCAGGCTGGGCCGACAACTCCGGTGTCAGTTCTGGTGCAGGGTGCACAGCCTGTGTCACAGCAGTCTGGCATGCAGGTATGCCAGCATGCTGTGCCTATGGCAGTGGCACGCACCTGCACCATTGATGATAACAGGCCTGCAATGGGCAGTGATAGGTGTGTGTCCATGGCGGACACATGCAGGCCAGCCGTGCCCTGGGCCTTCCTGGTTCACACCTGTGTACCAGCATGCTGGCACAGTCCAGGCTGTGCCTGTCAGCACCGGTGGGGCAGCACCAGTGGCTGTGCAGGTGTCTGGAACTGTTGTCAGCATGGAGGTGGAACTAGGTGGACCTGGGGCTCAGCAGTTGGAGCGGCAGCAACAGTCGCACACAGGTCTGGGGGTACAGTGTCAAGCAGTGGCACATGTCCACTGCCCTTTGATCTGCCCATACCTGGTCCTGGCACAAACGCGCCCACCCTCAAGGGGTGCTGTGCAGCAGGACCGTCCACACCCTGGGGTCACGATGCCATTGGGGCTCGTACCCATTGGACGGCACACCCGCCTGCTGCAGGGTGGTACAGCTGCGGGGGCGGGTTGCAGGAATCCGTGGAGGCACTGTCTGTGTCTGTGGGTGGCATAGCAGGGGAGTGTGCTCGGGACCAGTGAGCTGGTCCCCTATCTGCGAGACGGATGTGACCGCTGCCATTGACAGGCTGACCCAGGCAGTGGTCTCTGTCGCGGGCGCGTGTAGCCACACTGTCAGGTGCCCTGTACCACACCCACACAGTGCACTCTCCACTCCCGTTCCGGCATCGTGCAGACACCAGGCCTGTCGGCGCGGGTTCTGCTGTGGGCATCGAGCACCCCTGGTGCAAGTTTGTTTAACGGGATGCAGACCCTGTGCGGGCAAGGTCGGCGTTGGCGCAGTGGGACCCCTGGTGGTGCACCAGCGCCACCCGATGTAGCCCTGCTCAGCCTGCCAGTGCTGCTGGGCCGCGGCGGGGCCACCCGCATCCGTGGTGGCCGTGGGACAGTGCTACCTGACTGAGCTGTCTCCCAGTGCAGGCCCTGTCTGGTGCTGCCCTGTGTGCAATGTGTGTCATGGTGGGCAGTGCACTGCTGGGTGCTCTGCTCTCAGCTGACACACGGACCACCTGCACACTCTCCCAACTGCTGTCCACAGGTGCGTGTGCATGAGATGCCTGCATTGCACTGTACACCAAGGTGCAAGGGTGCCCAGGTCCTGACACACGTCGTGGACAGTCCAGGTGGTGGGGGTGGTAGGTGGTGCTGTATGTTGGCAATGTCATTTCCCGCAGTGCTGTGCTGCTGCCCATGTATGCTGCCTGGTGTGTGTGTGTGTCTCCATATGTGTCTCCCTCTCTGCTGGTGTGTTGGTATGCCTGGAACCTTCACCTCCTGACCTTCATGCAGGTGTGTTCCCTGTGTGCCTGTGGTTTGCGCATGGACAGTGTTGCCTGCACATGTCCCCTCCCTTACCTGTGTTGGGCATAGTGCTCTTCTGCAATGGTGTCCCGGTGCAGCTGGGCCTGCCGGGTCAGTCGGGGTCCCTCCATCCTAGGGGGCTGCTCATCACCCACATCACCAGCGCCACTGGCGTCCCCATCGCTGTCCCCTCTTGGACCTGTCGGCTATCCCATGGTCTTTGGCCATGTTGTGCAGAGATGCAACAGGCCAGGAATATCCCACAGGCCTTTTGGGGCTGTACTGTGGGAGCTCCGCCGGAGGTGTCCAGGCATCGGGCGTGCCTTGAGCATCCCAAACACCGCTCTATGATGTTACGTGTTGCGGCATGTGCCTCATTGAAACATAGCTGCACTGGGGTGCGTGCAGAGCCCGATGCAGTGTGAGCAGCCAGGGACGGGTGGGTATCCGCAGTCACCTGTGTGGAGATAGTGGAGATCAGTGTCATGTCAGGTCCATATTGCCCATATCCTTGTGTGCCACTACCATGGCACCTGTGTCATTCCAACCTTGCCCAGGGTTTGCATTCCATACATGTGTACTCACCCACTAGATGACCCGTGGGGATGTTCCACTCTCCGAATCGATGGCACAGTGCAGACTGGTGCCATATGAAGGCATCATGTGCTCCGCCAGGGTGTGGCACAGACATTGATAATGCGCCCAGTGGCATCACACACCACCTGGCAGTTGACACTGGAAAAGCCCTTTCGGTTCCGATAAGCCTGGCGTGAGGGGCCAGGTGGCGTCGCGAATAGCCACATGGGTGCAGTCTGACCCCTATCCGCCAGGCATACGTGCTACCCTGTGGAACTCCTGCATGTTTGCTATGCGCTCTGCCGGCGGTGCTGGGAAATGGATGTACTCCGCGGCATGAGGCAGCAGTGTGCTGAGGATGGGTGAGGATGCGTGATGTGGCTGACTGTGTAATGCCTGTGGTGTCCCTGTCGGCCTCTGGAAGGTGCCCGTGGTGAGCAGGCACATGCAGGCTGTCACCTTGGTGCTCCACCGGACCAGAGCAGCAACTCCCGCCGTGAGGTGCCTGCATCACATCACTGCACAGCTGCATAGAGCCGTCTCAGTATTGCCCTGTTCAGGCGGTACCGGGGCCACCAATCCTCGTCTGTGTACAGCTCGAGAGCTGATGCGGGCGATACACGCCTGTCGGGGCATCCGCCGCAGGCCCCTCCGTACGTCCCCCCCCTGCAGCATGGTGTCACCCCTCATTACAGCTTCCATGTAGAAGCTGACACTATCCATCTCCTGGCTTCTGCCCCGGCTGCTGTTCCTGTGTTACCCCGCTGCCCCACTGCTGCTTCCACTGCACGGGCACCCCCACTGGCCTCTCTGTCCTCCTGGACCCACTGTCCCTCTCTGCCCTTCCAGCTCCTGTCTCTCTCTCTCTCTCTCTCTCTCTCTCTCTCTCCCCAGTTTCGGCCTGCTAGGGTTCTTGCGCCGCTTCCTTGAGCCTTTTTATTTTGGCTCAAATCCGGTACTGCGCAACTTCCAGCTGAGCCACTCTTGCGCATGTCGCAAGTGTTCGGATATCGCATTGCGCACTTTATGCATGGACCCGCCCCCTTCGGTTCGCATGCCTTCATTTCCATTGCGCTGTTGCTCAGCATGTTTTCGATTGCGCAACTGGCCCCTTCTGAATATCGCAGAATGGCGCATATTTTTGAGTTCGTATCGCGACGCCAATTCTTGTAAGCATGGCAAACCTTTTGAATATCTGGGCCAGTATGTATAAAATGTCCCCAAAATTAAGTAATTAATTACAACACCCCATAATTTATTTTTTTATTGTATAAAATGGTGTCTGGTCAGTTCTGATTGCCCCTCATCATGCTGTGTGCTGGGATGTTTTTCCTGGTTCCGCTTCCTACCCTCCCCCAGATGCCAGTGCTGAACGTGGGCATACAATGTGTCCTGTGCCAGTCCATCATTGTCCTCTTTACCTGAGCTTGCTAACGAAGCACTCTCACCCAGGTTACACTGTTGCAGCGCGCCTTGGCATTTTCCTTCCTAAAGTTAGGAGAGTGTCCTTTTGTATGTTCAGTCTTACTTCTCTCTCCCCAATCCTATGTTCAGAAAAAAAAATTTAAGCTCAGACTTGACGAGTACCTTGAAGAAGCATTGGTAGGTTTTACAACTGAGCTAGTGTGAGGGAAGGAGAACTCTGTGGACTGGATGGTCTTCCTTCCTTCCTTTCTAAAGATGTATGTAAGCAAGAGCTTGGGTTGCAATCCTGGGTCTTTGGTGCCGTAGGCACTAGCGGAATGCTTTATTAGGTTCCGATCCTGGCTCTGTGGTGCTGTAGGTGCTAGTGAGATGTTTTATTCAGAATGTGTTTGTTTGGACTTCTATATAGACACAGTAGGCTTCTGCTTTAATAACCAACAGGACAGGGCGTTTCCTGACAGTGACTGTTCTGGTGTTTTAAGGCCCACAGCAGAGTCAAGGGTTTAGACCTAGCAGGTCATTCATCTGCTTGAAAACTTTAGGTCATTCTTTGGGCTGTTGTTATTAACTAAAACCCCATGGTTCTTAACATTTAAATGTTTCTATTGTGATTTCCATAGCCTGCTTTACTGACGAATTTGGGACACTTACATTCTACTATGTTAGCCAATCAGACTGCAGGGAACATAATCCAACATTCAATTATTAGGCAGTTAAACCTAAGAAGGAGTACATTTCCAGCTAGTAAGGAATGTCTGGAAGATTAGTTTGCTTCAGACCCTTAACCCTTTAATCTGTTGGGATACTCCCTCCAAGGAAGGCTTTATTGCAACTAAAAATTGTACGTAAAAAAAAGTTGAAACGTTCTCTTTCTTTAGTGATTTGGATGTTGCGTAGAATAGTGTCTAGTATCATGTGCCTTGCTGCATCCAGTGTTTTTACATTTTTCTTTTAACATTCCCCTGAAAATAGTTTCTGATAACCCAAGAAATAAAGAAAAGGAGGAAACTGCCATAATTCTCAAGGGAGATGGCAGGCAAGGTAAGGGTCAGAAAGGTTAGTTTCAGAAAATATAAGGAGACTCACAGGGAGGAAGACTGGAAGATGTACCTAATGAATCTAAAGGAAGCAGAAAAGGCTGCAAGGAGAGCAATGGCGCACACCACAGAAAGATTAGCACAGACAGTGAAGAAAGGAGACAAGACATTCTTTAGGTATATCAGCGAAAGAAGGAAAACTGGGGGGGGATTGTAAGGCTCAGAGGGGAAGCAGAGGAATGTAAAGAGGGAGACCTGGAAAAGCTGGAAATACTGAACAAATACTTCTGTTCAGTATTCATTGAGGAGGGGGAGGATTATGGACCACAGCTGAGTAGCAGACATGAAAGGGAAGGCGAGGGAAACACTAGTCCATTCACAGTGGAGAGAGAGTCCTGGAGCCGCTCACAAAACAAGGTGGACTAAGCAATGGGCCAGATGGCATACATCTAAGTATATTAAGGGAACTGTGAGAGGAGCTGGCAGCACCCTCGGCAGCAGGGTTCACCAAGTCACTCAACACAGGCTCACCAAGTCACTCAACACAGGCTCACCAAGTCACTCAACACAAAAGTGGTTACAGAGGACTGGAAGAGGACACATGTAGTCCTGCCATACAAAAGTGGTAGTAGGAAAGATGCAGGGAACGATAGGCCAGTCAGCCTCACATCAGTAGTGTGGAAGATCATAGAGGCTCTGCTGAAAGAATAGTAGCACACTTGGAATCCATCAGTACCCAGGTTCTGAGGCAGCATGGATTCACAGCAGAAAGGTCATGTCAGATGAATCTGATAGATTTTTTTGACTGGATGACAAAGGACATAAATCAGGGAGGGAAGGTAGACATAGCCTATGGCGATTTCTGCAAGGCTTTCGATACCATCCCAAATAAAAGGCTGGTGAACAAGATGGGAAGTCTGGGCATGGGGCACAAGGTGATAAATTGGGTTAAGAACTGGCTAACAGACAGAAAGCAGAGGATGGTAGTAAATTGGATCCAGTCCAGAGAGGGGGCGACCAGTGGGGTGCCACAGGGATCAGTTCTTGGGCCAGTCCTGCTTAATGTCTTCATTAGTGACATTGCTGTAGGGCTAGAGGGAAAGGTCTGCCTGTTTGAAGATGACACCAAGATCTGCAACAGTGCGGATACTCCTGACAGAGTGGAGAGAATGAGGAGGGACCTGGGAAAGCTTGAGAAATGGTGGGAGGAGTGGCAACTGAGGTTCAATTCCAAGAAATGCACAATAATGCCCCTGGGATGAAGGAACCCTGGGGTGAACTATAGGATTGGGAGGGGGAGTTGCTGACGCTCACCAAGGAAGAAAGAGACCTGGGGGTTATCATTTCAGATGACCTAAAGGTGTCAAAGCACAGCACAAAGGCTGCAGGGAGGGCCAGTGGCATGCTGGGGTGCATAGGCAGAGGTATCACAAGCAGACAGCAGAAGGTGGTAATGCCATTGTATAACACACTGGTGAGGCCTCACCTGGAGTACTGTGTGCAATTCTGGAGGCTGCACCTTCATGAGGACATCGACAGGATGGAGGCGGTCCAGAGAAGGGCAACCAAGATGGTACAGGGCTTGCACCAGAAAACACATGAAGAGAGATTAAAGGACCTCAATATGTATTCGCCAGAGAAGAAGAGGGAGTGGGGGGGCATGATAGAAACATTCAAATACCTTAAGGGCAAGAACAAAGTGTAGGGAGGAGCCATCTTCCAAAATAGGAGAAGCACAAGAATGAGGGGGCATGATAGGAAATTGGAAGGTTGTTGGTTAAGAGGAAATACGAAGAAGGTTTTCTTTACAGAGAGGGTGGTGGACACAAGGAATAGGCTGCCACAGGAGGTAGTTGGAGCAAGCACAGTGGAGAGATTTAAGCATGCCTGGGACAGGCATAAGGGAACCTTAGAGGTGGGAAGGAGGGGCATAACCAACGACCAGATAAGGTCAGAGGGTGCAAACTAGTGTAGGGCTTATGGGCAAACTGGATGAGCCTAGCGGTCCTTGTCTGCTGACAGTTTTTGTGTTTCTAAGAACCACTGTGTGTTAATCTGAGGTAGTAGTAGGAGAGGAGTAGTAGGTCTTCTTAGCAAAATATGCTAGTAAAATGGGACATGGATATTGCTTACTTCTTGAGAGAGCTGTTTAGATTTATAGCAGTTGGACTTGGCATTGTGGTTAAGGCCCTAGTTTTTCAGTGCTGGAGGCCTTAAGTTGAAGTCATTTTGGTAAAATCTGCTCAGCTTATGTCACAGAAGTTACTAACCTTGGCAGTACTCTCAGCTCTTACTCAAAAGGGGTCCTGGACTGAATAAAAATAGACACAGTAGCCTATATTCATGAAGTGTTTTTTTTTTCTTTCTTTTTACCTCGCTATTTAAGGAGCACTTTTTTTTCTTACTTCTGTTTTAAGCACCCTTCCCCTCTGCACTTGACTTCCTTCCAGACCTGCCAAGGCAAGCCATCTGTCCCTCTTATGTTTACCAGCACAAGATGTCACCCTCATTGAGTCTTACTTCCCCCCCAGGTGGGCACAAAGTGGAGGGGCTTACCCTGAGCTTGCTGGTTTTGTCAGTAGGCAGACTCAGCGGGTCAGGCAGGGGGATCTTGTGTTGTCCGGCTATTCTTCATTATCAGGTGCAGAGTGCTTTTTATGTTGGCTTGTGCACATGTGCAAGCAACATAGTGCCACCATACGAAGTTGAGAGGTGTGCCACTGCTCTGCCAATGCCCCAATCCATTTAGCAGGCATAGCCACACTGCACCAATTAATGGGGGAGTTGTCTATGACAGCACCTCCGATGCAGTGCCGTACAGTTGAAAGGAAATCACCGCTGCAATCAGCAGTGGTAACGTCCCAATTTGCATATTGCCAGCATCGGCAGGCAGCGGCTGTCATCAGCCGCCTCTCCATCCCCATGAAAGCTGACAGGGGTGCCCAGTCCCCCTGTCAGCATGCCCCATCCCCAGTTCATTTGCCAATGGGGTAGCCCAATCCCCATCAGCATATTACCCCCCCAGTTGTTGTGTGCCGAGGGGGTGCCCAATCCCCCAAGGATCATGCGCTCCCCCCTCCAAGTACACTGTATGCCCGATAGGGGTGCCCAAGCTCCTTCAACTCCAGTTATTCCCTCCCAAGAAACAGCCAGGTGGCACACTGGGAGCCAACCCCAGCATGGCAAAAGTGTCCCGTGGTTTAATTTCTTTTTTTTAGTCTGTGAAAGAAAAAAACAGTCCCTCATTGACTTTGCTGCCCCACTGTGCAAAACCGCTTTTCCAGACTGAGTAACGAAATGATAGTGCCACTGTTCCTGACGTGGGGTCACAAAACTCCCATTTTGAAGATTTGGAGCGAAAATACCAACAATCGCCCAGGGCATTAGGGTTTCCAACCATAATGCCCTAGTCAGTAGAGACTGACAGGCATTGGGGGTGTGACTTGGAATTGTCGCCCATAATGTACACACCAGAGACCCCTATCCTGCAGCCAGTGATAGGCATCGAGGTGTGTCTTGGGGTCTTCGGCCCCAGTGTTCACCCCATTCTCCTGTACCACACCCATTTCAGCATATTTCCTTATGGAATGGGATGAGTATAAGGCCAGAGGACCCCAGTGTCTGCAGTGTAGTGTGAGATGAAATTGAGTGAGCGTTACGCCCCATGATCCAAAGGCACACCCCCAATGCCTGTCAGTCTCTGCAAGGTGGGGGTGGGGTTGGTGTCAGTTCAATACTTCACTGACATTCCTATTATGCATCTCTCGAACTCCTGCACTACCAATGCCAGTGCCAGCAAGTCAACATTCGGCACTGACAAATGCTTGTTAGTTTGGATACCCTGTTGTAGCACAAAGGGCTCGAGATTTTCTTATACTTATTATTCTGCCTGCACTGACTGACATGTGATATGCTCTAGCCTTGCCACTACAAGCATATTGTTTTTCCACTGTTGTGTTAACGAAGGGTGTTCATCTTTCCATGTTCTCAGATTTGTTTTCATAGCAATCAAGAGCACTACTCGTGGTCTGTGAAGCCCTGGTGGGCTTTGATTTTAAACGATATGCATGCAGAAAAACAAATAAGAATTCATATCCAGACACACACGTAAAGTGCTGTATTAGGTTTTCTCTCATTTTCTTCCATCCCCAAAACACCACTTCACCACCCCGCCCTTTCTGAACAAGGAACAATCAGTTGGATCCATTGATCTCTGCAGCAGTCACTTTTAAAGAGCAGCTGATGCCTTCAGAAGAACTTTACCAAAAAATAATATTCAGACATACTTTAGCTCATATTTCACATTAGTTCTATATTTCCCCTCTCCCTTATTTTATTACTGAGGTGATTTGCATAAAACATGATCTTTGCTCCTGCACAGTTCATCTATCCCTAGAAATATGAAAAGAAAGTGCTGTAGCTGCTGCTCTCCACAGCAGCTACAGTACTGTTGGACTCTGTGCCAACTCTGAGGGCACCCCACAGCTAAAATCTTTTAATAAAAAAAAAGGAAGTAAAAACATATCAAAATACATTACTGACTTGGAAAGGAAAATGGTATTGCAGTTATCTATGTCTAAATCATTTCCCATCACCTTTAAGCTGATTCATCACTTGGATGGCGGGGGGGGGGGTCTTCCCATATGTCTCCCTTGTTTCTGCCTCCCTCCCTCCTCCCCAGGCATGGGGCATATCCTTCAGCCTCAGCGATATGATATACCCCTGCAGAAGGGGAAAACTCCCTGGCCCACTTGCAGGGGTTGCTGAGCGCCAGGACCCACCACCAGCAGCAGTCCCCACCTGAGGCAGGCTGCCCTCCTACTGCTACCTGCAGCCTGGTGTGCCTGCCTCCTGATGCAGTGACCAGAATCCTCTCCCCAGCTCGTCATCCACACAGCAGTGCAGTGCTGAGTTCCCCACTGAGAGTACTAGGTACCTCGGCTGGTTGCGCCTGCAAAAACAACAAGAAGCAGGAGGAGTCAGTACCTGACTAGCCATCAAGATACTCCAAAGCAGGTTAGGGCAATGAGACCCACTCACCAAAGTTAACATTTAATGCATTTTATATTTTATTCCATAAACCAAGTATATAACAATGCCTACTTATGGACTGACCAACATTTCAAAGCACAAGCCTCTTCCTCAAGGCCTTTGCAGTGCAACTCGATAGTGTATGGTAAGCTGTTTATCAAATGCATAAGATACTCTCATTTTTCATGTTTTTACACCACTCAAAAGGATCTTTCCTGCATCTCCAGACTTTCCCTCTGGGTGTCAACTGTGCAGAGAACATACAGATTCTCCCAGCGTGCTCCCCGGGCACTGCCCATCCTGTGTGCAGGATCACAGGCGCCACCAAGGACTTTCTCTGCCCTGCAACCACACTCCCACTGCTGGCTCAGGTCCTGCAGTTACTAGCCCCTTGTACCTGCCCTGTCCAACCTCAAACCCGTGGACGGTCTTTGACCTTGTCAATTTCTAGTCTTCTTTCAGTCAGTCCCTGCCCCTTGTCTTCCTTCTTTTGGGGGGGGGGTGTCAAGGAATATTTTTCCTAAGGTGCTCCGGCAATTTGAAACAACCTCCATGAATTTATTTCTCTCTCTCTCTTCAGAGCTAACCCCAAAACTCACCTTTTCCCATGCCATATCAGCCCTAACCATTTCCCTACTCCTCTCTCGCCCCAGGGATATTCAGAACTGGGCGATTCCAATCCTATTGAACTGTTCACGAGTTTAGAAATTTCTGATTCTTTTTTGGTTCCTATCCAATTCCTAGAAGGACCTCAAAATCAAAATCAGACTTGGATTTGGAATCCTAATTCTTATGTAAAACTAAGTTTTAGGATTCCATTTACAAATCAGGATTTTCAGACTGCAAGTCAGAAAATCCTAAATCCATCAATCAGGTCAGAATCCTACAAAACCAATTCCACTTGGTGGATTCCAAGGAGTTCTGGCACACAAAGAACTGGAGAAGAAACTTATAATTATAAACTTTTAATTATAAGAGACGTACGAACTGTGCCTATAAACATTATAAATCATGTTGAAGATATCTGTTTTTAAAACATGCAACTTGAAGTTAATATAAAACTGTTTGACTTTGTAGAAAATAAGAGAAACCCCTGTGTGATGAAATGGACTATGTTAGCTGAACTTAGACCTCTAGAATTTTAGAACTGTTTGCATGCGACAACCTCTTGTGGAAAAAAAGAACACTTGGAATGTTTAGATATAAACAATGCTGATTGGCCAAGAATGATGTCATGAGTTATAATATAGAAAATAATGCCTGTGCAAGTGTGTGTTATGATGATTTTTCACACACCTCAGGTGTGTGATAATCCATAAACCCAGAGAGCAAAGCTCCAGGGGTTTATGAGATGATTACACATCAACGGTGTGTGAAAATTCCTCGTAAAACAAACAAACTCTGTACATGCATCATTTTTTATAAGAACTGGTGCAAAGTTTCAACAGAGAGAAGAACTGTCAGCTGTATTTGTGCGAGCGAGCATGTCCCTGAGCAGCCACTGTACTCACACAAATACAGTGAAGTGAAAGCACGAGGAGGAAAACGCTGTAATAACCCACTATCGAGTTATTACAGAATTCAGTGGGTTATTACAGCATTTTATCAGGACAGGAAATTCAGTCATTACAGGAAGTCACCAGTTATTATCTATGAGCATATATGGGATACATAGTGGTTTGACTTAAAATATACAATTTACCTGCAAGTACATATTATCTCCAAGTATGAGGGGCATGTTTAAAAGTTTTGTCCCCTCACCAGTGAAGATACAGATGATAATGGATGGCCATCGGACAGTAACCAAGCTGTAATTGCTGTGAGAGGTTTACCATTGTCATGGAAACCTCAAGAAGTGATTACCAGCTTGGTTACTTTGACCATCCATTAGCTTTTATAGCTTTTTGGGTTTTTTTAACTGTCTGGGAGATCCAGCTGGCTGACGAAGATCCATTGTTGTCTGGTAACCTGGGATGATGGGTGACGTAACAGTGTCATCTTCATGAACTTGCTCCGTCCATTTTAGCACGTAGGATACCGCAGGTTGTGGGGAAATGATGCCAAAACAGGACACTGGGGGAGGAGAAAAACAATGATTTTTACAGCATGAAATAAAAACGACACCAGGTACTTCAGTACCCTAAAGCATTTACATATGAGCTGCTTAACTTACTTCTTACATGCAGGCTTGACTGATCTCCATTCTGGCAACAGAACTTTGAAGGGAGTCATCATTCCGTTTTGTTATGGTATTGATATGACATACTGAGGCACGGTTAACAAGATACAGATGTCATAACCATATCATAACAATGGAGTAAACTTCTTGAAATCGGTGGTTATTAAGGGCTCCCCATACATTATAAATAGAATAAAGTATGGGGTGGTGTGTGTAACAAGAATTTTACACCCCCTGAGGTGTTGGTTGCCGCACTCAAGGGGTTTATCTCGGCATCCAACACTGAGAATGTGTGTAAGATTTGAGTTTACACACCACCTGATTTTTTATTTTATATAATTGTTGGGTTTTGATTTTTTCCAACCACAGCAATTATATAAAATATTTAGAACAGAAGATGCCTCTGTGCAGCTGCCGTCTGACTGGGTTTCAGCAGGGTCAGTGGTTGGACACGGCTGCTGGAAGAAATACTTTTTTTTTTTTTTCTTTTCAGTGGTTAGGTTAGGAGGCATCATTTTGGTGGCAGCCATTTTTGTTTTTGGAAAAATTACTTGTCACCAAGTCAGAGTGGTGGTCTGGTCTCTGTGGGTTGGGTGGCACCTGGCATTGCATAAGAGCAGCTGGCGTTGCGAATCCGAAGGCGGGAACGCATACAGTTTGCCATAAATACACTCTTTATTATGTATAAATTACTCTATGGGTTTCCCATTAAAAAAACAAAACCCATTAATTATATAGAGAATAATGTGTGGACAACCATACACAACAAGGCTGTGTTTGCATCGAGGGGTTGAGATGACAGCATATGAACCTCGAGAGCAAAGCTCGAGAGGTCCATGCTGTCATCTCAACCCCGAGATGGAAACACATGACAACCATATTTTATTTGACCATATTTTATTTTTTATAGTATATGTTTGTTTTTTTTACACCAGAGTGACAGACCCCTGTTAAAGTGAAAACAAAAAATCGTGCCATTTCCTTGTTCTGTTTTATGACCAAAATCAAATTTGCAGACTTTTGAAAGTTAAAAGGTACAACTTTGGGCACTGGGTGGTTAGTAAGTAGCTAGGTGTGGAATAAATTAGAAATTTAAAATTGTATGATCTTTGAACTGTGTAGAACAACTGTTCGAAATGTACACAACAACGTTTTGGAATGCGCACAACGGTTTAGAATGTGCACAACAAGGATTTTGAGTAGGCTGATTTTTATCCAGAGCAAAGGCTAACCATATACTATAAGTGTGTATTTTGAGTCAAGCCATATGCATTGAGTTATACAACATCAACTTAATAGTTATAACTTTTTATAAAATGGGTATAAAAAGTGACTAAATTGAACAATTTCATTGATTAAAGCACAGCACATGACTGTTGATTATTTACCTAGGAACTGCACAGTTCGTAACTACTCTACCCTAATCTACAGCCTTTTTACAACAATAAAAATCACTACAGCACACGCTGGCAACAAAATTCAACTTTAAACTACAAATAAAAAAACACATTTTTCAGCCTTGTTTCATGGCACCACTCATATTGCCATGCTCAGCACCATGAACTAAATCAGATCCTGCTCTCGCTCTCAACCTAACTTGGAAAAAATATTTCAAAATGGATGTCTTTAGAGAGAGGTCGCACTTCAAATTGCAACTGAACTGCTCACTGCTTCCAGAGCGTTCAGATCTCTGAACACCTTCAGTATGTCTATGGACACTACTGGAGCAGCCACAAAACTTCCACACTGCACCAAACAGTCTACCACCTGTACAGGTAAGACAGAAGCAACTGCCCGCAGATTATAATGGTCATATCTGGACAGTACTCCACCTGTATATAAAAGGATGCATATAAACAGTATATATGAACACTGTGCACAGTACCAACCATATGCAACAACAACCATATGTAATAGTTATTTCAGCACATTATAACAAGCCATGACAAATGAAGAAGAAGGAACTACTTCATGTTGCAGATTTATTTTCGTTAAATACAAGTGAAAAATGCATAATAACCTGTCTAGTGTCACTTTTTTTCAACAGGAACCCCTCCATTTTATAAGTCCAATAAGTCTCCACAGGGTGTGCAGTCCTGGTAAATAATGCATGCCCCAGGTGTACTAGAGGGCACTCAGCCTGTGATCTTGCACCTCATAACGCACCTGGGGCATGCATTATTTACCAGGAACAACACGCCTTGTTGTGGCTTGTTGCTTACCTAAGTCCAAGTTTTGTGTGCAGATTTTACAGTTTTTCTGATTTGAACCATTGGCTTTAGCACTGCATAGGCCTATTATGATGTCATTAGCATCACTACTGTGGATCATACTACGGCTTAAAGAGCAGGAGGAGGTTGGACTGTCCTGGCTAACCTCCCTCTGAATTGTGACAGCTGCTCTCTGATTGATTCTGTTTTGAGCGAAGGTCAAGGAAAGTGGCTGTGATATATCTAACCTCTAGATAAATGTTCATCTTGAGGTTAGATAGCATGATTAATATGCAGTTATAACATGGTATGGAATTTTTCTGACTTCTGATTGGTTGGAGACCATTCTGCTCACTGATGTTATCCTAGTACAATAAAAAACACTTCAAAAAAGTCCCTGACCATCTGCCTTTTCACCCTCATAAAATCAATGAGCCTTCTTAGCCACAGTTTTCCATCACAAACATGGCTGCTGTCTTTACTCTACTAAAAACCTTTAACTAGGCCCTGAGAATAAAACTACCTGAAATTAAAAAATGATAATTAAATGTTATTGGTCCTCATAATCCTCTTCATATGCATGTACATACATGATAAATTGAAGTACTACAGTAATTAGTTTTTAATTAAATGTTATTGGTTCTCATAATCCTGTTATGCACATACATACATTATAAACTGAAGTACTTACAGTAATTAGTTTTGTGTTTCTGGTGTGTTTTTTTTCTGCTACAGACTATGAAAAATCCCTCCCCCCAATCTCTGCTATTTAACCAGCTACAGATAAAAAAGCTCTGGTTCCATCTGTGACCTTCTGTTGTGTGAACGGAGGGATGGGGGAGGGGCATTTTGCCAGCAGAAATCAGCAGAGTTTTCCATTCTTGTATTCTATCCATAGTAAACATTCCATCTATTGAATGTAGGAAAGATAGAAAAGAAACACCATGGGGGCAAGGGAGGACAGAAGGAGGAAAGACAAGGAAACGGGTAAATGGGTGTGGGTTGAGGAAAACAGAGGTCTAAGGGCTAATTTAAAAAAAAAATGTATTTTGCTGTGCGTAATATTTGAATCTAAGATGACATGCCAATGCTGGAATGTGCTGGGACTATTGTGTTGCAGTGGAGAAATGTTTAAAATAAATCATTTGTTTAACTTTATTTTACTTGTTTGAAGGATTTTTTACCACCACCTCCACAATAAAAACAAATCTTGTTCCCATTTTATAATCACAGTAAGACATGCTGGGGTTTGCTTTGTGGTGGGATAATACTTCTCAGGAAGTTGAAGGCACTTTGCAGTGTCTCATGCCTCACAACACACCCAGTGTGTGCCATTGTCCCACCACAACACACACCCTGTCATGTCTTATTGCTTAACTATATCCAGATCATTTGGTAAAGGTAAGCGTCACAGGCACTGCATAAATAAGGGGTATGACATGGGCTGACTAAAGAAATCACTCTTATCTTTATGATAGATCAGTACCCTCAAATGAAGATAAAAATGATATCTTAAGTCAGTCCATGTTATATTTGACTTATACTATGTATGATACTGTATAGTCACTTAAATGGCATCTTACATTTTATTTATTGAGCCTTAACAGGAAAGGCCTGCAGGGTCATAATAGTTTGTTTTCATAGGCCTCCTTGGAGAGAGATAAATGAAGCTGGTCACGGAGCATGCTCAAAAATGTATCTTCACATCTGAGAATACATTTCTGAGCATGCTCAGTAGGACCAAAATGAGTGAGAACTTTCTGAGCATGCAGTGACCAGCTTCATTGATGTTTCTCATGTTGCCCAAAATAACATGGTTATCTTTTTGCAAGGATCTTCTCACCACACCTAGAGACTCCAAGAGTTTCTGGACACAAATCAGTGGGCTCGGGGCAAACATTGGGGCAAAGCCCTTTCACATATAGTCACTGGTAATGTCAGCTGCAATAATCCTACCACCATTACTAATGCATTCAATTCTATCTTCTCTGATCTCTCTCATTTCAAGTTTCTTATGTCCTGCACCACTCAACTGCCCCCCACCTGCCTTTCTATCCTTCCACTGTACCTTTGCACAGTCTTGCACTGTGAAGTCCTGCATCTCCTTAACACCATTTCACCCTTCAGTAGTGCCGGCCCTGACGGGATTAAATCAAAAATACATAAGCTGGCTGCCCTTGTCCTCGCTTCCCCATCACTTGACTTTTCAACCTCTTTCTTACCACCTCTACTGTCCCCAGTATATGGAAGATGACCAAGATTATACACCTGTTTAAGAAGGGTGATCCCAAATCTATTTAATAACTGCCGTCCTATTGTTATTCTACCTACTCTCAGTAAACTTTTGGAAAAACTTGTTTACTGTCAGGTTTCACGCTACCTACTAAAATATAACCTGCTATCCTTCACCCAACATGACTTTAGGCCTACTCACAGTACCTCCACTGCCCTTGCCCAGTTCACCAGAGATGTCAAATCTAACATTGATAAAGGTATGCTCACCAGAGCCATTTTCATTGACCATACCAAGGCCTTCAACCTGGTTAATCACTCCCTCATGCTACACAAACTTGAGACCTCTGGGGTCTCCAACTCTGCCTTACAGTGGCTCTCTAGCTACCTCCACAACTGTCGCCAGTTTGTCTCATTGAATAAGGCCCGCTTCACCCCGGTCTCCATAAACACCGGCATTCCTCAATGTTCCATCTTGGGCCCACTGTTCTTTTCTGTCTTTACCAATGACATTCCCAGCACCCCCTCCTACTGTCAGAATTTTCTGTATGCTGATGACATCATGCTCTACTCTGACTCTAGATCCCTGATTGACATAAATTCCATGCTCACCTCTGACTTCCACAAAGTCCAAACCTGACTTGTTCTGAATGTTGACAAGATCCAAAGCATGCTCTTCGGGTCCCCCCAGAAGGTTTGCGCTTGTGCCACTGGTCTAGCTATCCAGTGTCTCAGTGGCTCCCTTGTCTCTGTGGCAATTCTTTCAAATAGCTAGGCATCACACTCAACCCTGCTCTGGACTTCTTGCAGCACATCTCTAACATCTGTAAATCAGTCAATACCAAACTTGGCCTTGTGTATAGGATTCACTATGCCCTCACTCCTGCAGTCTGAATCACCGTCGCCCAGAGTGTCTTACTCCCCAGTCTATACTATGCAATTACTTCCTTTTACCAAGCCAACACTAGCGGTTGCCTCAAATGAAATGTCATCTATAAAAGTGTGGGTGGGTTTGCCCTGTCTACCCCTCATCTCATCCACCACTACTCACTCTATTCCGATATAAACTGGTCCCCCCCCCTTCCCAGTATTTTTACATCCTTTGCTGCTCAAGAGATAACATCATTAGCTCCCTGGCAACAAGTTGTGCAGTCACGAGTTTGGGGGAGGGCATTGTTAAGCTACAAGGCAGAAGAAATTATACGCAAGAGCCCCATGCAATGTTCTGTTTATGCTATTGGGTTGATGAGTCAGAGAACTAGTTTAATACTTGTTCAGAAGGCTTGTCTTACATTTTTCATCTGTTATTTAACAGACCATTGATCAAAACTGTGTGTGGTCCTAGAGCCGAGCATGAGTAGCATATAGGTGGTTCAATGACCTGATTCCAGTAGTTGATGGCAAGTGATGTTCAAACTTTAGTGACAATTAGCAGTGAGTGTCGGAACAAGTGAAGCTGGCTCTATTGTGACATACCTGTAAGGATGATGATAACCCTGTAGGGAGACAAAAAACAAAGCATCATCCCTGCAGGAACCTAACAACATGTTTTATTGAGTTAATTCATACTTCCTCCCGATGGTATAAATAAGGGGTATCACATGGGCTTCTAGTGTGTAAGTTTTTTATTTTCCTCCAGAATGTTTGCAACAATGCCCTTCTTTGCATGAGTGGTACAGCCACGAGTGCAAGGGGGCATTGTTGCCTACAAGGCAGAGGAAAATAAAAACCTTACACACTAGAGTAACATGTGATGTCCTATTTATACCATTGGACCTAATCCTTATGACATATCTCAGGGTGACAGCCTTGTAGGTAGATAACCTGACTACCAAAGAATAAAATTAAAATTAAATAAAGTTTTTTTTGTACATGGCTCTTTGACCCCCGTCACCATCTCCCCCCTGCTTGACGATGGGGTACATGGCGGAGCTGGCAGGCAGCTCTGGCCCTCCCCTTAGGGGGACTCAGTCTCAGACCTCTGCTTTTCCCCACACCCGACCCTCCCAGCAATCCCCCATGGTTCTCCCTCCTCTGTGGCAGGGCAGAGAGTGAAGGGTGTCAACTTTACTACCCCCGGAGACCAATATCTAGACTCCAGGGGGCTAGTACATGCACAGAGGGGCTGTCACAAAGCCTGCCAGCTCCATTTTTATGTATAGATCCCCTGCCCCTTGCCGCGGTTGCCTGTATGTGTGTGGAGGCACCCTTCCTATGTCTAGTCACTCCTGACTGTACTACCTCTGGGCTTCCACCCGGGGACAGCCCCATAGCAGGAGTAGCTGGGTCCCCTACCCAGGAGGGAGAGCTGCCCTATGGCTGCTCAATCCGTCTCCTGGCCTCCCCCACCGCTGACTCCCAATGGCCCGGCTCGTTCCTGAACCTGGGTGGCCGGCGCTTGAGGAAGATAAAAATTTATCATCCTTGCAGGTACCCAATAACATGTTTTATGAGTTCATTTATACTCCCCTCAATGGTATAAAGAATAGATCATAAAACGTTATCACCATTGGTGTTGTATACTTTATATACACTTATACTTTTCGGTAAAATTGTGAATTATTTGGTGACTCATTTGCTTTCAAATTCATATTTTTAAATTGCAGATTTATTTTGTTTCTATCAAGTCCTCTGCCAGACCTCTCCCCCGGAACCATCTTTCAAAAGTCCTACCCTTGCCAGCTCCTTGGAGCTGAGCAGCAAGAGAACACCTTGCCACACTAGTAACATGTTTGCGCCCCAAGTCCCGGAGGTCAGGAGTGGAGGCCAGCGAGGAGGGTGAAACAGCATTCATGAGAACAGCCTCCTCTTGGGGATGGGGGGAGATGTGCGCTGTTTTGAGAACATATGACAGTTACGAAGGACTGCTATTTGTTGTGGGGGTGGCCATGCAGAGGACACTGATGTGGTGCACGTTCCAAGTGGGTAGGTAGAGATGTGATGGGAGAAACATAGAAACATAGACTTTGACGGCAGATAAGGACTGCTTGGCTCACCTAGTCTGCACATTTCCCTACCTACAGGATAAGCTGCAGATCCTATTTAACCAACAGCCTGTTTCTTCCTACCCCCCACAAAAATTGCCTTATGTCTGTCCCATGCATTCTTGAATTTTCCCACAGTTTTAGACCCCACAACCTCCTCAGGAAGGCTGTTTCATGCATCCACCACCCTCTCTGTGAAAAAATACTTCCTCTCATTGCCCTTGAGCCATCCCCTATCTATCTTCAAATTGCGTTCCCTTGTTCTTGTACATCTCTTTTTCTGAAAGATGCTACCCTCTTGGACTTTGTTGATTCCACTGAGGTATTTATACATTTCCATCATGTTCCCCTGCTCCCTACTTTCCTCAAGGGTATACATATTAAGCTCCTTTTGTCTTTCCTCATATGGCTTCTCTTGCAGACCCTGAGCCATTTTAGTTGCCCTCCTCTGAACTGCCTCCATCCTGTCTATGTCCTTGCGGAGATGGGGTCTCCAGAACTGGACGCAGTACTCCAGATGGGGTCTCACCAACTGTCTGTACAGCGCGATAACAAGTTCCTGTTTTCTGTTGGTGATACCTCTCCCTATACATCCCAGTATCCCCACAGCCCTCCCTACCGCCTTGTCACATTGCTTGCCAACCTTAAGGTCATCTGTTATGATTACCCCTAGGTCTCTTTCCATTTTTGTTGTTGTTACTACCCCCCATTGTGTAATCTTCCCTTGGGTTTTGTTTCCCAGGTGCATTACTTTGCACTTCTATGCATTGAATCCAAGCTGCCATACTTCTGACCATTCCTCCAACCTTGCCAAGTCCCTTCTCATCCTTTCCACGCCTCCTTGTGTATCAACCCTTTTGCAGATCTTTGTGTCATCTGCAAAGAGGTATACTTTTCCTTCCAGTCCCTCTGCAATGTCACTTATAAAGACATTAAAAAGGACTGGACCCAGTACTGAACCCTGCGGTACCCGACTAGTAACCCCTCTTTCTTCAAAGTGGACTCCATTCACAATTACCTTCTGTGTCCTGTTGTTCAGCCAATGTTTTACCCAGGCTACCACCTTGGAACACACTCCCAGGCTGGTTAATTTAACTACTAATCTTTTGTGTGGGACTGTGTCAAATGCCTTGCTAAAGACTAGGTAGGCCATGTCCACAGCCCCTCTCTGGTCTACTACTTTGGTCACCCAGTCAAAGAAATCAATTAGATTCGTCTGACATGACCTTCCTGCTGTGAACCCATGCTGCCTTGGGTCCTGTGCCCCACTGGCCTCTATGTACTCAACTATTCTTTCCTTCAGAAGTGATTCCATCACTTTCCCTACCACAGAGGTCAAACTGACAGGTCTGTAGTTTCCTGCCTCTGTCTTGGTCCCACTTTTGTGAAGGGGAATCACATCCGCCTTCTTCCAGTCCTCAGGTACCACACCATCCTCCCATGATTTGTTAAAAAGTGTAGTCAGTGGTGTCAGTGAACTCCATCTGGCCCCATTGCTTTGTCCACCTTCAGTTTTAGGAGTTCTTTCAGAACCCTTTCTTCTTTGAAAGGACTGGGATCACCCCCCCTCTCCAGAGTGCTTCTGTTAATTGGATTAGGCACCTCCCCTACTTCCTCTTTTGTGAATACAGAACAGAAGTAGTCATTCAGTATCCCTGCTTTATCACTGTCACTCTCTGCCCACCCACCATCCATTCTATTCAGCCTCACTATCCCTCCCTTTGTCTTTCTGTACTCCCTGTTATACCTATAAAAGGTTTTTATCCCCCTTCTTAACCGAGTTAGCTATCTTTTCCTCAGTTTGTGCCTTTGCTATTCTGACTACTCTCCCTGCTTCCTTCTGCCTTAACTGGTACAGTTCTCTGTCTTGCTGCTTCTGTGTTTCCTTATACTTCCTAAATGCTATTTTTTTCTCCCTAACCTTCACCACCACCGCTTTTGAGAACCATAGTGGCTTCTTCTTTTGTTTTGATTTGTTTATTTGCTTCACACAAAGGCTTGTTGCCTCTGTGATGGCAGTTTTGATATTTCTCCACTGTTGCTCACCCCTCCTTCTAGCCTGTTTGCTAGTGCTTTTCTGAGGCACTCTCCCATTTTGACAAAATCAGCCCTCCTGAAGTCCAGTACCCTCACTTTTGTATGGCTTGACTCTGTAGCAGAGTTTATCTTGAACCACACTATTTGGTGGTCACTTGTTCCCAAATGGCTACCCACTTCTAGATCTGAGATCCTCTCACTGTCCCCATTTGAGAGTACAAGGTCTAAGATTGCTCCCTCATGAGTGGGTTCCAAAACTAGCTGTTTGAGGCATGCCACCTGCAGGGCTTCAAGAATGGCCCTGCTTTTGGATGTGGATGCCGCAAAGGTGCTCCAGTTAACATCTGGCATGTTAAGGTCCCCCATCAACAGTATCTCCCCTTTCTCTGCCATCCTAAGTATGCCTTCTATCATATCCTTGTCCATTCCCTCCCCCTGACATGGGGGTCTATATACAACCCCTGTGCAGATTGTGGTGCCATTTCCAGTCTCTAAAGTGACCCACAGTGCCTCCTCTCCTCCCTGTTTACTCTTTTGTTCAGTTGCTTTTATCCCTTCCCTTACATAGAGAGTTAATCCTTCCCCTCTTCTGCCCTCCCTGTCTCTCCTGTAGGTTGTGTACCCTGGTATGTTAACATCCCAGTCATGGTTCTCTGTGTACCTTGTTTCTGTGACTGCTATGATATCCAGGCATCCCTCTTCCATCAAGGCCACAGTTCAGGGAGCTTGTTGCCCAGAACATGCAAAAATGTTGTCCCACAGTCCCAGTAGTACAGGCTTTATTTTTACACAGGAGTAAATGACACCATTAGAGCACTGAAGTACCCTATTTACAAGGTGCTCGTGTGAGCAGAGTTTTTTATTAGTTGCATTACAAGTACAAAACACAAAATTCAATATACACGCATAAATATTAACAGTGGCAATTACCTTTGAAAAAGATGCCATACTAGTTACAATATAAATAGAAAATAAAAAATTGAAAATACACACAAATATTTAACCATTAGCTACTGCACATAATTCAGTACTTTACCAGAAATAAGATTTTTGGTTTTACATGTGCTGCACATGTATAAGTTATTCATTTAAAACACTCACATCTGAGAGTTAGCTCCTGCCCAGGCATAGGAAGCCTTGGGTGACATCTTTGTGTATTCCCCTACCCTTACCATCAGCACATCTGCTACCCAGCCTCTGATGCCCAGCAATGGCTTTGGCGACATTCATATCTCTCTCTTCTTTCAGCTTATGGGAGGAGGGGGCTCCCGTGGAGGGAAAGAATTGACCTAGAGACTGGAGGGGACAAACTGAGATGAGACGGTGGACGGTGCCAGTGAGAACGAGTCCAGCGGGCAGAGGAGTGGCGCAATGCTGGGCCTAAAGGAGTGAGACTCCAGTCCTGAGGCAAGGGAGGGGGCCAAAGAATACCCCCTAGGGCTGACTCGCTGGTGCAGCAGTTGGTGTCTCACTGTCACCTGGGAGATTGGGGTTTGCATTTCAGCCCCAGAATACCTAACAGTGGTAGGCTGGGAGTCAGGTATGTAGAGGTGGTGAGACACTTAGATCCTGGGGAGTGCCCCGAAACAGTGACGCTGTGCACTCCCTGTCCACCATCATGGTGGGGGGAAACAGCTCTAAATGCAGCTGTTCACTGCCATCCCAGCCAGAAGAAGGATGCAGATGTGGCAACCTCAATGAGCGGGGGGTGGAGGGGGCAGAACAATCCATAGTGGGGAAAAAGTGGAAAAAGACAATTTCCTGAGTGGCCTGCTGGCTCAGTATAATTGCATTGTGCTTTTGTGCTAGCAACCCATGTTCAGGAGCAAGCCCATGGAGCAGGGATCCATGTGGCTTGGGCTGCAGACTGCTTCCAAAGGGACTGCAAGCCTACCTGGGGAGGAACACGTCCAGGTTCCAGCACACAGTGGCCACCTGCAGTGAGCCGGGGAGCATGTTCTCTCATGTGGGGTAGTGTCAACTCATCATGCGTTGCTATGGCCAAAGCTGCTAGCGGCATCGCCCAACATCAGGGGAGGAGGGAGGACTATGGGAAGGGGAGCAATGCACACAAAAAAGGTATGCGCCTCGAGCTGTCAATATGATGGTCATCAGTTTCCTGGGCTCGGCACCATGTGCATCCCTACCAGTTTGATGGCGGGGGAGTGGAAGACGAGGCTGGGATCTGACCGTGGCCCGAAAGTAAGGAGTAGGGAACAGCTCAAAGGGCCAAACAACTATTTTTTAATTTTTATTTCTTTTTCTCCCACCTAGGTCCCTACCAGAGCCGCTTCTTCAGGAGTCACCAATGGAACCCATCCCTGCCACCGTCTAGCCTTCTGTACAGGTCCCTCCATCCTGCCGCAGATTACCCTCTGGGCGGGGGCGGGGTGGGACACCCCTGAATCTTAGTGTCTCATCAGGTCCTCAAAACAGCGGCAGACGATGGCACATCAGGACTGGGCTCGGCACTCTGTCTACCAGGCTCCAGAGGGTGATTTTCCCTTCTTCATTGGGACGTTGCATGCCCTATCATCAAGGTGCGCATGTCGACACCCGCAATGTCCCTCCTCCTCTTTCCACGAAAGAGCTGCCCCCAGAGCTGACTGGTCCCAGGCCTATGCCCCTGACCAATCATGCCCCAGTGACTCCAGCTTGCTCTCACACCCCCAGCCTCTGCTAGGGGTCACCGCTTGCCGGTCTGGAAGGCCCTCCTTCCCCCTGGAGAAGGTGAGCTGTCATCAGAAGCCCTAGCCTTTCTCCCCCGGCCAACCCTCAGTGGCCTGAGCTTGCTCCCAAACCCAGGTCACCGGTGTGGTGCGAGGTGTGGCATCCAGCGCCTCAACCCTCAGCGTCACCGAACCGGCTAGGGCCAAACAGCTATGTGAACAAAAATTCCCTTCCTAACCTGTCTTCCCCTCCCAGTCTGAACATAGGACAAAGGCCCCTGAGATGCTCTTCATCCTCTGAATCTGACCCACGGTGATGGAGGGCAACAGGTCTGATCCCAGCTACTCAGTGGGAAAATGCTGCCATCAGTTATTTTTTCCTGTTTTCTACTTTTCTGTGCAGAGCATAAAATGTGGATTTTACTGATGCAGAAAATGGCAGCTTTTCATCAAAAAATAATCTTTTAGTGTGCAAAAACAATGAGAAAGTACACAGGGGGTATGTGGGGTATGGGTGAAATCCAGACCACCAACTCTGGACCAGAACAAAATGGCAAAATTTGGACTGAGTGCAAGCTGCACACTCCAGCCAGTCTGGTTTTTAATGTTTTGCTCTGGGTTTTAATGGTCCACATATGCTTTCTAATGGCGAACCTTTGTGGTGAGTTTAGTTATTAATGTTTATCTCCGTGGAACTTTGTTAAATCCAGACTGCTGGCCCTGGACTAGACCAAAACAGTAAAAATCAGATCAACTGTTTGGCTGATTAGGATCCAGCGATCCAGATTTTGCAAAGTCCCTAATAGCATAGAAATAATAAGAAAATTCACCACGAGGATTTATCATAAGAGGGCACAAATGGACAGCCGGACCAAACTCAAATGGTAAAACCCAGACCAGCTGATCCAGCAGAGCCAACTGGACAGCATGAACTGGACCAAATCAATTAAAGTAGAACCTGGCAAGAATGGCCAGAACAGTCAGACTGTAAGAATTGTGCCCAGTCTGATTTTTACCACTTTGGTCCGGTCCAGATCTGGCGGTCCAGATTTTACCAAATCCCCCAAAACAGCAAGGAGACAGTGGCTCTAAAACACAATATAGTCAGGTGATCTGGGTTCTATCACCAGGACGCGGGGACATGTTCTAAAACATAAGAAGCTATATGTTCAGGAGTGATGTTAGCAGGCACTTCTTCCCCTAGAGGGTGGAAATCCATGGAACAGCACGAAACAGATGAACACCATTCTGCTTCTGGTGGTACCATTTAGATGCCTAAGTGATTAATCTGGAAAAAAAAAAAAAAACAGGAAAGCGTCCCTCAGCACGGGGTACAGAAGACAAAAAGAACCCCAGGCTTCCAACCTGCTCTACGGCCATTTCATTCCTCTGTGTATTTTTTTTGTGTCATCTGTACATTCATGCGGAGGCAGGTCCAATAAGCTTAATATGTTTTTATTCATTTTTAAGAAACATACAACAGTATTACTTATCAGACATAAATATTTAAAAAAGTCAATTAAATATAAAAACTGTCAAAGCACCCTTTGCTTCTTATCATGACGTTTTCAGTGCCTGCATGCAATCAATACATTAACTTAAATATTCTTTCATAGATACATAGATACATACATAGACAGTGTCGGCAGATAAGGGCCTATGGCCCACCCAGTCTGCCCATTTGAGCTTGTAAGTTCAGTTTGTTTTCCTAGAAGTCTGTTGCCCCTTACCCCTGACCTCCAGAATTCCTTTATGCCTATCCCATGCATTCTTAAATCCGTGATTGTTTCAGCCCCACCACTTCCTCTGGCAGGGTGTTCCACTTGTCCACCACCCGTTCTGGTGAAGAAATTCTTTCTTATGTTTCCTCTGAATCGTCCTCCTCCAACTTCATCCCATGCCCTCTAGTCCTGGAACATCTTTTCGCTTAAAAATAGTGTTTTCCTGCCCTGTTCCTCCTGTAAGATACTTGTATGTCTCTATCATATCCCCTCTCTCCCCTCTCTCCCTTCTCTCCTCCAGGGAGTACATGTTCAGTTCCTTCAACCTGTCTTCATAGGACTTGTGATGCAATCCATGCACCATCTTTGTTGCCCTCATCTGAACCTTCTCTACCCTGTCTATGTCCTTACGTAGGTATGGTCTCCAGAACCGTACACTGTACTCCAGTCTATATATATATAGTATATATAGTCTAGCGTCTATAAAGCATATTACACCACTTATGCACTTATGCCAATTAAATCATTTAGATACAGTTACGGTTGATTAAACACTTTCTTTTTTCTAGTAAAAAGTTTTAGTTTAAAACTAGAAATCATTACAACCCTGTATGGGTACATATCACAGCATACAATACAATATACCATTGCATATTCTAAACTGAGACTTAAAACAAAGAATATAAAACATTCACCTGTACTTGACAGGCAAAGTGACAATTCTGAAGTAAGGTTGCACTCTAAATTAAATTTGATAATACCTAATAAAGACAATTATATTACAACCATGTTGTACCCAAGTCATTGCTCCCTCTCGTCGATGAGTGCCCAATTTTTACAAATAAATCTAGCTTGTTAAGTACAATGTGGCTTAATCTTTCACTAGTATATGGTTACCCCTAGCTGTGCATGGATTTCTATCCTGGCTAAAAAAAACTGTTGTTCCACAGTGCAAGGGTCATAGAATGGTGCTGTCCCCTTCAGTGGTACAAAAACATTTTTAATTATAATGGAAATTCATGCCATCTGCTGTTTCACTTTCATTTGCTCACACACACATGCATACACACACACACACACACACACACACACCACCCATACGTTCTCCTTATACATACCTTTCTCTTGTTTCATCATTGTAACAAAACACACCTCAGCAGTGTGGGTTCTGAGCAACTGTGTGAGGGTGTTTTTTTGTTTTGTTTTCTTGTTAATTGTAAAAGAATAACACCATGATTTCTTGGCAAGATAAAAAGCAGAATTTTTTTCTTATTTTAGGATTCAAACCATATACTGTCCAAAAACACATGGGCAATTATGCACAACTAGACTGTGTTTCCATCCTGGGGTTCTGATAACATCCAAGACCTCTTGAGCTTTGCTGTGCAGGTATCTATCATCAGCCTTATGTATGGTTACCCATGCATTATGCTATATTTACTTGCAGTTACACCCTTGTATGCATATCAGTCTTTAGTGAATGATATCTTTATCCGTCTTCTGGGTCTGTGTAGCAAGTAGATGCAACAATTTGCTATGTGTACCTGTTACTGTATTTTTTTTATTTAATTCTTTCTGCAGGGGTATCCTTTAGAATTTAGCAGTGTTTATGCTAAAACTAATCAGCTGTCTCTGGAGAATGCTAAAAGTCAGAATGTGTTTATCAGTGTCTCTGCTAAAAAATACCATCTGTCTCTGAAGAGTGATAAAAATCTCCTGGACAGTTATTGGGAGGGCTGATAGAAAACACAACCCTCTCCTGTTGCATGGACTCTTGATGTGTAACACAGAGCACACAGAGTACAGACTTTGCAGTTGAAGCCATGATTTCAGAATGACAGATGATGTGTCATGGGGGCAGCTGGAGAGTCTTGAGATCTGGCAGAGCCTGAAGGAGTCAGTTTGGGACTATGAACACGCTGCCGTCTAAGGGTTCAAGTCTGCCCTGATTCACCAAAGTGTGTTGTGAGGGTAACCCTCTATACTTTGGGAAAATTAGAAAGTGTAGTATGATTCTTCTGTGCATTTTCGGTCTACTATATGCAAACATTTTCTTTTCATGTCTGGATAATTACTGTTCCCCATAGTCTTGCTGTAACATCCAGAAATATATATGCAAATATCTGTAAGTATTAAAATATTACATTTTTATATACTTCATGTTTCTGTGACTGAGTCTGTTGAGGTACAGCTAACTGATTTATAGTTGACAAAACTGTATGTCTTCCTCTAAAGAGAAGACTACAGTTACCATATTCTGTTTCTAAAGTAAGGAGTTCTCCACTGTATCAGAGAGGGGTGGGTTGGCTGCCCTTGAGCAAGGAGTGTTGTACTGTGTGAGCTATGTTTCTGGAGGGGCTCAGACCTAGAGATACCTCAAAACAGTGTTAGTGCTGAGTGGTGGTAACTACTGATTCCCCCTGAAGATGCCTGAAGGGTTTGAGAAAACTGGTAACAGTGATAGGCCAGGTCTGGAAAATATCAGTTTGCCACAAACTGGTGGCAGTGGTGGGATCTGAAACAGTTCTGTCAGTGTAAAGGTTATCTATCCAGTCACAGAACAGGATATATACAAAAGGGGACTGTATATTCTAAGAGTTTGTTTTAAGCAAGAGTAAATAGATGAAGGACATTATGCCTTGGCCATTTGAGAAGCACTCACTGCTACAACCACAGGAGCCATACTGAGAGAATTGTCCTATTAGGAAGGCCAAACATGGGCAGAACCAGTAGCCATTCTTGAAAAAAGTGACGAGGACAGCCATGTAAAAAGTGAAACTGCTAGCCAAGGTTGTGAGATTAACATGTACAGTATTCAGTACACACTCATTGCTTGACAGCTGTCAGTTAATGAATGCATACTGAATGCAGTACACGCTCATAAAAAGCTCAGTTGGTGGCTGGCTGTGGTGGTGAACAGTGAGCTGTCCCAATTGCTGGCTCTTTTTTGGGTGGTGAGTGGTGGGACACTGGCTGCTAGGGTAGGGGGGCCACTAGACCCCCAGGGTTGTGTTCATTTTATATAATGGTGATCAGGGCTTAGAGGGATGCTGGATCAGCAGGGATTATGTAAACTGACATAACGGGGATCAGGGCTGGGGGAGACACTGGATCACCAGGGACTGTATAAACTGACATAATGGAGGGGATCAGGGCTGGGGGTGTCACTGGATCACCAGGGATTATGTAGCATGACATAACAGGATCAGGGCTGGGGGAGTGCTGGACCACCAGGGACTATATAAACTGACATAATGAGGGGGTCATGGCTGGGGGGGTGTCGCTGGTTCACCAGGGATTATGTAAACTGACATAACGGGGATCAGGGCTGGGGAGGCGCTGGATCACCAGGGACTATATAAACTAACATAATGGGGGGACCAGGGCTTAGGGGTGTCACTGGATCACCAAGAATTATGTAGAATGACATAACAGGGGATCGGGGCTTGATGGGGTACTAGATCACCACAGAATATGTAAAGTAACATAATGGGGGATCAGGGCTTGAGAGGGTCACTGGATAACCAGGGAATATGTAAAGTGACATAATGGGGGATCAGGGCAGGGGGGTCCTCTAGATTATCAGGGAATATGTAAAGTAACATAATGGGTATCGGAGCTTGGGGGGGCCACCAGATCTCCAGGGAGTTTCAGGCTGGGGGGGAAGGTTCTGCTAGCTACCAGGGACTGGCGCACAGCCACCTAGCAGCTTGTGACACACCATGCAGATTCACCACCTGTTAAGCACATGGCCATGTTTGCTGCAAGCTGCTGGACTTTGCCACTGAGATCCTACCCAATAGAGAATCGGGCGCAGGGTCCCTGGCATACCGGGCTTCAATGCAAACTGCCTTTTGCCACAACTTGCTTCAATCTAAGGGCTCTCCGAGAATCAAGCCCCAGGTGTCTCTGAAGAGTGATAAAAATCTCCTGGATAGTTAATGGGAGGGCTGATAGAAACACAACCCTCTCCAGTTGCAGGGACTCTTGCAGTGTGAGACATTAGAGCACACAGGGTATGGACATTGCAGTTGAAGTCATGATTTCAGAATGACATACTGGATGACTTGTCATGGGGGGGCAGTTGGAGGGTCTTAAGGTCTGGCACAGCCTGAAAGAGACAGTCAGGTTTGGGACTATGACCAAGCTACCACCTAAGGGTTCGAGACTGCCCTGATTCAACTAAGTGTCTTGTGTGGGTAAGCCTGTACAGTTCAAGAAAACTAGAAAGTGCAGTAAGATTTTTTTCCATGTTTTCTGTCTGCCAGGTGCAAACATTTAAATTTCTGTAGAATTACTGTTCCCATAGTCTTGCTGGAACATCCTGTGTTATCCGCGTAAATATCTCGAAGCATTAAAATATTATATTTTTATATACTTCATGTTTCTGTGACTCAGTCCTTTGAGGTACTGCTGAGTTATAATTGACAAAACTGTATTTCTTCCTCTAAAGAGAAGGCCATAGTTTTCATATTCTGTTTTTACAATAAGGAGTTCTCTATTGTGACACAGAGAGGTGGGTCAGTTACCCTTGAGCAATAAGCACTGCACTGTGTGAGCAGTGTTTCTGGAAGGAATCAGACCTCGAGATATCCTGAAAGAGTGTCTATGCTGTGTGGTGTAAGCTACTGCTTACCCCTGCAGGTGTCTGAAGGATTTGAGAAAGCTGGTAACACTGACAGGCTGAGTCTGGGAAAGACCAGTTTGACAGATGCTTTAAATTTTGTTTTTAATTTTGGTGTGTGTGTGTGTGTTTGTGATGTGGTTCCGTCTTTCGGATGAGACGTTAAACCAAGGTCCCATCTGCCTGGATTGGTGGTAGTTCAGGTGGATGTTAAAGATCCCATGGCACTTATCGAAAAGAGTAGGGGAAATTTTTATTCAATATTCAAAAACAAAAACCAGATTAAATAAACAATATCTTCATTCAATACAGAAAGTCACAAAAAACAATATTCCGAAACACAAAGAAAAAATAAACATACAGTGTCCCATAACAAAGAATAAATCCTATACAATTGTAACAGACATCCCTCTATCCCACCCAATCAACATTCCTCCAGAGCTTTACTGATAAGTCTTGTCCTAAAGAACGCTTTTCATATTCATAAACAGCATCCAATTCTTTCTGTATTTGGAAGAAAACATCCTGTTGTTGAACTACCTTACCTTTCAGAAATCTAAGACATCTTGCTTGCCAAATAGACCATTTTATACATACCAAAATAATCTGGATTGTACTGTTAGTCCATTTTGCCCAGGTGGCCGGGATTTGCCCTAAAATCAAAACATCATAATTTATTAATACCAATAACTGCTCCCCCCATAAAATCGATAACCGTTTCCAAAAGCCCTGCATATGGGAACAATCAAAGAAAAGATGCTGCATTGTCTCCACAATCCCTGCACACATAGGCTCTCCACACCCCCTGTCCGTTATTTGCTTATGTTTCTGATTGCTCTTTACTTGTAGTTTCTGATGACCACAAAGCCAAGCAAAATCTTGCATCTTTAAAGGTATTCGAGGATTAGTCATACCTTCCAACAACAAGGAAATCTTAATAAAAGGAGGTACCATAAACACCGGGTCCTCTCGATACCATTTATCCACTATAATTTTGTAAAACATTTTCTTCCCTTTATCCCTACACCACGCTAGTTCTATCTTCCAAGTTCTAATGTATCGAAGAGTGGTTTGTACATAACTCGGAAGTAATCGCTCTACAGGATGCCATCTCCCTCTCCCCCATGCTTCTAAAAAAGATCCTCCCCAAAGCTGCATGCTAATTTGCCCTATTCCCATAGTTTGCGAAAATAAGGGAATGATAGAGCTAAAAAAGAAATTACCAAATAAATACACTATAGGATGCAACATATTCAAACCCCCTTCTTTCCGCTCTCTGTATGTATGAATCCTCTTCACTGGATTCAACCTACTGCCCATAAAAACTGAAAAAATAAACCCAAAAGTTTGGTATGCATACTAAACGGTAGAGGAAAAATATGAGACATATATAAAAACATAGGAGCAATGTATGCTCTTATGAGATACACTTTCTTTTTCCTGGACATTTTCCAAGTTAACCACGTCTGTACCTTAAGCTTTGCTTTATCATAAACATCATTCCAATTACGTATCTCAGACTCTTTATTACCAAAAAATAGGCCCAAAATCTTTACTTGGTCTGTTGTCATCAGAATCGGAAAATCATCAATAATTTTACTATCCCTAAAGGCAAAACAACACTTTTACTTATTTATCCTAATACCAGTTGTGGTATAGGCCTCATGCAATACTGACAAAACTTTAGCCCTGATCTAACATCTGCCACAGTAAAATACAATCGTCCGCATAAGCTGAAACTTTTGAAAAGCAAATCCAGCCACAGATTATATTGCCTTAATGTCTCTGGCCTGCTCAATCTTCCTTAACAAAGGGTCTAAACCAAAGACATATAACAAAGGGCTCATTGGGCACTAACCCTGCTTGACCCACTTTTAAAATTAGGTGTACCCAAACACCATTCACCAAGGCTTGTGGCCCGTGGCCACAACACTTTCCCAAGTTCTATAAATTCTTACGAATTCCATAATGTTGTAATACACTCCAAAGATAATTCTGTTGAATAGAATCAAATGCAGTTTCCTGATCTACCGCTATTAAATATCCACTTAAACCCTTCCCTAACCCCTGCTCTATAATTTCTCTAATGAAAGTCAGATTCTGTATTACCTTCCTTCCTGGGACTGCAAGTTTGCTCCTGAATAATCAGCTTACTTGCTACAACTGCCAGTCTTTGATTTAATATTTTAGCAAGAATCTTATAATCTGAATTAAGCAGCGTTAAAGGCCTCCAATTTTTAATATCATACTGATCTCCTTTCTTATAAAGAAAAACATTAATCCCAATTGCATCGAGGGGCAAGCCGTCTCTCTTCCCAAATAGCATTGTACAATATTTCTAAACAAGGAACAAGTTCAACAAATTGTTTATAAAATCATTGAGCAATCCATCCCTTCCAGGCGTGGATTTAGAGGTCAGATGGAGGATGGCATGCAATTTCCATTCCTGAAATAGGGCAACCAACCTGTCCTTCTCTTCCCTGTTCAGTCCTGGAATATCTAGGCCAGTAAAAGGAAACTTACTTTTCCTTCCTAACAGTCTGAAACTTATCTACCATATATTGCTGAACCAAAAACAAGATATCTTGGATGTTCTCTTTTACCTTACCCTGTCCATCTCTCAGACCTGTCATTAACACCTTTTGACACCCTTGTCTTCCCTTCTCATAAGGGTTTACCTCTTCTTTTGTACCTTGAGTCTTATATTTTTGTCGTATAGCCATTACTCGCACAGAGTCTTGCAAATATTTCTTCATTTGAGATTTTATATCCTGCAACCTTTTTACCTTAAGGTCCCCCATCTCACTTTGTGATAACGTTTGCAAATATTTTGCTTGTAAGCCTAAATAAGCAATATACTTTTCCCTAGCCTGTCTCTTTGTGTATGCACCATACCATTCTTGCACATCCCTCTTTATATCTTCCCACCATTCTATCAGACTCTCATACAAATAACAAATCATCTGTCGTGCAAAGATCAATTTCCTTATAGTATGTTCTACAACTGTTTCCTGTAACTTTAGTATTCATTTTCCAATAACCCTCCCAACTAACAAATTCTGCCGATTCCCAACTGCAAAACCACCATCAGATGGTCTGAGGTTTCCAAGGTACTACATCCACTGACTGACATGTAATTCTTTCTGATACTAGCCAAAAATCAATTCTAGTAGACAAATGCCCCTTATGGAAGGTATGAACCGGTTCCGCTGTAAAATATTATAAACATCCTGTATATCATTCACGCTCCATAATAGCCAAGAGGGTATTGGTATCACAGAAGACTTTTTGTAGCTCTTCCCAATCCCTATGGGAAAGACCACAATTAAAATCCCCCCATAGAACTATCTTGGATGTATGTAAATAAGGCTCCACATACCTAAACAAAATAGACCTATCAGCTTTCAGTTGAGAGCATATATATTTATCAACAGAAAACCTCATTTTGCAATAATACATCCAGAATCATAACCCTCCGGGTCTAAATCATAAACATCCAACACCTAAACCTGACTCTTAAACAAAATGCCCACACCAGAGCACTGCTCTTCACCGACTGACCAATATGAGACACCCCACCTCCATTCCTTCTGTGCAGTTGTCACCTCAGCTAGAGAGTTCAACCGAGTATCTTGTAAAAAACACACTCCCACCTCCAATACTGAGGCTCAAAAGGTATTGTGCCTCTTCCCATATCTTTATACTATTAACATTAACAGTACAAAGGAAATAGCCATCAACAAAATGAACACAGAAACACCTGCAATCATCTTTTCTTTTCCTTTTGCTCGATTTCACTTTCTCAGAAGGGCCAGGCTCAGCAACACCCTCAGCCTGAGAGGATGCCACCCGAGGAAAGGTCCGACTCACACCCATCCTCCTCCATATCATCCTCCAAGCAAAAAGGCATATGAGTTCTGTACTACTACCTCCCCAATTTTTCCGTCTAGATCAGGCAGCTAAGTATTTTTCCCGCCTTTGATCTAGTCACTCTTGGAAGCCTAGCTCAGAATGTACTGTGAGGCATAGACACGACCCGTCTACCCAAAAGGAAGCGACACGTCTTTTTCCCCTACAGAACCATAGCTCCCTCCTCCTCTGTGACTATTGCCCCATCACTGACCCCTTCACTGTTTCACCATCACTCACTACAACCTGAGCATTCATTACTACGGTATCGTCAGCCTCACTCGGTAACCCTGACACTTTGTTTGATGAATGGTAGTAGCAGCCTTGCGATAATAAAGCCACCACTTTTAATTGCTCCTTTTGAGCAGCAGCTCGAAATGATCTGTTCTGCTCTAACTGAGCAATCCATATTATTATGTGAGAGGCCAGGAGCAGGTCCAAAAAGTGCCCCTGTTCCTCCACTAAATTACACCTCAAAGGTTGCTGACAATGAGCCCCATGCCCCAATTCCCCACAAAAACACATTTTGTTTATCACATACATTACTCAAATGCCCCACATCACCACATTTGAAACAAGCTCTTGGCTGACCTGGGTAAAACACCACCCCCTATCTCTACCCAAAAAACAGTTTGGTAGATGACTAGTTTGACCATTTACTAGATGTAATACCACAAGATAAGTCCATCCCCGTCCATAATTGCTCTTCATCCAGTATGGGTTCAGGCAAACCTTTAACAGTACAATGTTGCCGTAACCAGTCGTAATATCTGCAACATTTACCCCTCATTTCGAAAAGAACTGTAATTTTTAGTCAATGGTTTAGTAAGTGGTATTGCTAAAAGGCTTCCACAAGGGAGGAGCTTTAACAGACAGGTACTGCTTCCAAAACCGTTCTAAACCCCAGGATGTATAAAACTAACATCAAAAATCACATCCCCGGAACATGTATCAAAGCGTAAATTTCATAAGCAAAAGAATTTCATGCTATTTTTTAATAGTACACGACCCACAAATCTTCTGTCCGAATTTCTTCAGTACTACCCTAAATTTTAACCTAACTGCGTTCCTTCTTTCTGCAGGCTCCAGCAAAGGCCCAGCAGTATTCGGAAATAAATGTTCAGTCACTTTTCCATGCCATACTTTATCAGCCTTATCTTGCACCACATCTTGCTCCAGTGTACTTTCTTTTTCCTGGTCTCTAATGACTTGTAATAAGGGATGAGTATCTTCCTGAAGGGACAATTCTACAGTAGATTCAGGGGAGGGCTGTCCTGGGGTATAAAAAGGTAGCCATACTATTTAATAGTGGGGAGCCATCCGAGGGGTATCTGCAACATAGTAGGAGAAGTAGCAACACCTATCTTTACCAAATTTGCATCCCCCTTCCCAGAGGGTTCTTCACCAACCTGCAGCTTGCAAGGCCATCGCTACTCCAGTCCTTCGGTTCTTTCCCCACAATTAAACTGTCTAGAGCCTTTGAAGAGTCATTTAGTAGGTCTTTTCCTCACTACATTTCTCCCCTTCCACTAAAGAGACAGGAGAGTCTTTTAAAGCAGACCCACACAAACAGTCTCGGAAGATACTCCACTCTGTTGTATGGCAGTTAAGTTTTTACCTGGAACTGACTGAGTTGATCTCCATCTCCTCCCCAGATGAGTCCATTCGCATTTCTTCAAATCCCTGTGCACTCATAGCGTGAAACTCTTCTTCGGTAGTAGTAGTATTCACACCATCTACTGGGACCTGCTGATTCACCTTCTCCCTCTGTTCCTCTACGATGACTTGTGCCTCCATTGCTCCTTCTTCCTTTCGTTGTTCCTCTTCCTGTGCAACCTCCAATTCCGTCCTACCACCTTGCGCCACCAAAAAATGTAACCTCGCTGCCCGATAATGTTGCTCCGCTTCTACAGCCTGTTGATGCAGCACCTCCAACGATTCAACCTCCTCCAATTCCAAACTTGATTTCTGTGATAAAACCTGGGGAACCTCATCCTCCGGTAAGAACTGTGCTCCTGTTTCCATATTGAGAGCCACCAGCTGCTCCGTTTCCACTATTCCTTCACCAGATCTCTGCATAATTCCGCTGTAAAGGGAGCCAAGGAGGAGACCGCCTCAGCCCCCCACACGCCCTCCTAGTGCAAAGCTCCAAACACCACTGAGCAGAGCATCCACTCAGCCACATAGCGCCTCTGCCTCCTCAGAGTAGGGAATTTCCCTGGTGTCCTGGCCAAATTTCCCTGATTCACTAAAAATACCACCAACAGCTTAATCTGGTTCAAGGTCAGTTGGCATTCATCTGTATTCCCCTCCCCTGGGTCGTGCCTGAAAATAGGCAGGATTTGTCTAGTGCACTTACCTGGTCAACAAAAGCTAAATAAATAAAATAAATAAATAAATGTAGTGTATGTGCCTTTTCTTTTGTTGGCACTATGAACTAGTCTATCAGTGGAAACTGTCAATCTGTCCAGGGTCCTTCCAACCCTGTCTGTTGCTCCTCCCAGTTTCTGACCTAGTGGGGATGTACACAGGATGAGGCCTGAGACTGCCAGTCACTAACCTATAGATGATTTGCGGTACATAGGTATTCCTACTTTTTAGCCCATGTTCTCTCTGAGCACGGACACCACCCATGCTGCACCAGGCTGTTCCCTGACATGTCAAACATGCATACAAGCATCCCACTGCACAGGAGGCAAACTCCCTGGCCGACTGCAAGGAACTGCTGTGACAGCGGTACCTGAAACCAACCCTACCTGGCGGGAAGCTCTGCCACTCACTCCAGCCTTCCCCAACTGCTCAAACATAGAAACACAGAAATATAGACAACAATGGCAGAAAAAGACAGATGGTCCATCCAGTCTGCCCATGGTTCCCTATATAACCCCTGCACCTGTTATCTACACAGGGTTCCACCCCTCTCTATCCATCTCCTGTTCCACTCCATGATACTGTTACTTGAGTAACCACTATACCCATCACTTTGTCCCAACCATACCTGAAACTGTTAACTTATTGCCTCCACAGGCTCACTCTGAAATTACACCACTTGCCTCCTGAATCTCCTCTATACTTTTAACAGTGAATCCTGGGCCTTTCTAAGCAAAATCAAGCCATAGTCAGCATATCACAAACAAATGCTAATAGCTCAATAACTGTACATGCTAGACACAAAGTATGAGTGGCAGAGTTATTCAGCACAAAATTGCCCTTTCAATGGTGGCATGCATGTAATAATAAATAATTTGTTTTGTTCTGTACTGGTTGAAAAAAGACCAAACTAAATATTTTTTTCACTAAAAAATGGCAATATAAGCCATTTTTTGTTGGAAAATATGTAAAACATCAACACCAAATTAAGCATACAGACATTAGATGGTGTTTTAATATTATGTTTGTTAAAAAAAAAAAGATATCTTTTTACTATAGAATGTAATTTTTCCCCATTTTAGTCAAGGTGCTTTGATGAGATTTGAGGGCTAAATCTCAACCACACACACCATATCATGAACAAATGTGTATAACTCCAAAAGTATACGTGATACACACAAAGTATCAGCATGAAAGTTGATGAGCACAAAAATGCCTTTCCAATGGTGCTATGCAACCAGCTGTAATCAATATGGTTTTTATTTTATACCTGCTGAAGTGCCAAAAAAGTGAATTTTATTCAAGCTGCTTAGGTGAATCTTGATGGAAAACATGTCAGCCATACACACCATACCATAAGCAAATGCAAATAACTCCTAAAGTACACATGATATACACAAAATATCAGTGACAAAGTTGTTCAGCATAAATTTATCTTTCCAACGGTGCTATGCAGTCAAATATATATTATATTCTGTTACACTGTATATTAAAATATATAAGTGACTTCTCCAGACGTTGCAAGGGCACACTGGGAGTCAGTAGCCGACTTCTGCAGATGTCCTCAGGACACACCAGTGTTTTTTTACTGACGACTACAGGTGTCTGCTAGGAGACAATGAGTTAATGGTGCTGGTGCCCACCACCTGAGTTGGTAGACTGTTTCACAGTTCCACCACCCTTTCTGTAAAATAATACTTTCTCATATCCCTCTTGAACCTCCCCTCCTGTCAGTTTCCATTCACACTCTCATGTTCACAAACAGTTACTCCTGCTAAATAATTCCCCGAAGTTCATCTTCTTTATTCCCTTCAGGAACTCGAAGGTCTCTATCAACTCCCCCCTCTCGTATCTGGTCTCCAGCGAGTACATGTTTAGTGCCTTTAGACGATCCTGATAAGACCTGCTCTGTTGGCGCTCAGCCATCTTTGTCACCCTTTGCTGCACTGTCTCCAGCTTGTCTTATCTTTTCTGAGGTGAGGACTCTAGAATTGGGCACAGTACTCCAGGTGTGGCCTCACCAAAGATCTATGCAGAGATAGTATTACTTCCTTTCTTCTGCTGTCAGTATCCCTCCTGATACATACCAGCATCCTATTTGCCTTACCGCCCTTGCTGCACTGGCTTGATTGTTTGAAGGTGTCACTGATGATAACTTCTAGGTCCCGTCACCCAGCCACAGTGCTAAGTCTTTCCCCACCCATCCAGTACTCTGTCTTGGGGTTCTTGTTCCCTAGGTGCATCACCTTGTGCTTTTTGGCACTGAATTCAGCTGCCAAACCTTAGATCACCTCTTTATTCATTGCAGGGCATTCTGCATTTCCTTGATTCCCTCATAGCTATCAGCCCTCCCAGAGAGCTTAGTGTTATCTGCAAAGAGACACAACCTGTCCCAGATTCCTTCTCCAGTGTCACTGATGAACATATTCAAGAAGATCAGGCCCAGAACAGATACCTCTGGTATCCCACTTGTAGTCTCCCTCTTTTCTGATTTGACCTCATTACCCACAACCCTCTGCTGCCTCCCCTTTAGCCAGTTGCCTACTCATCTCACTATGCCCCTAGCCTCACCCAGATCTTCCATCTTCTTCAGCAATCATGAGGCACTGAGTCACAAGCCTGGCTGAAGTAAAGTACGGTAAATCCACGGTTTGGCCCTTATCCAATGCCCTTGTCACCCAGTCAAAGAAAGCTAACAGGGTTGGGTCTGACAAGACCTCCCTGCCACAAATCCATGCTGTTTGCTATCCTGGAAACCACTGCTCTCCAAGTAGTCCACAGGGTCTTCTTCGGCCAGTGACCCCATCAGCTTCCCTACTACTGAGGTAAGACTGACAGGTCTAAAGTTCCCCGCTTGTTCCTGCCCCCCCCCCCATATGGAGTGAAACTATGTCTGCCACTCTCCAGTCCTTCTGAACTATACCCATTTGTAATTAGCTATTTACCAGTCCTACCACAAGTTCAGCCACTTCCACTGCCAGTTCCCTGAGCACTATTGGATGCATCCCATCTGGTCCCAAGGCCTTATCTATCTTTAGGGCTGCTAGCCCTTTCTGGACCCTTTTGCATGTAAATACTAGCTGCCTCATCTCAGGGACCCTCTTTACAGCTGCTTTGATGCCACTCACTAGCAAGGGTCTGCTGACATCCCTTGTGAAGATGGTGTAAAAGTAATCATTAAGGATGGCAACCTTTTGCATGTCCTCTTCTATCACCCTACCCCCCCCGATAGCCTAGCAATTCCCCCTCCTTTCTTCTTTTCTCCCTTTTTTCCTAATATAACAGAATTGCTTTCCTCTGCCCTTGACCCCCCTCTACAGTATGCAGCTTGGTGTCCGTTTTTGCCTCCCTAATTGCCCTATTTGCCCCCTTATTTCTCAGTAAGTGCTCTCCCCATTCTTCCTCCCCCTGCTTTTCTGTGTATCTGGTGGAGGCCTATTTTTGGCCTCACTGCTTCCCTCACCCTTTCTGAGAACCATAATGGTGTCTCTTGTCCATGTTACTTTTGGTTACCATTCTCATGCATAACTTATATGCCTTGAGAATGATCCCCTTTACTGCCCCATCTCTCTTCCGCACCTCCTACGCTGTGTATCACAACTTACTTGTTCCAGACCATCTCTCTCTCAACCTGCTAATGTCTGCCCTTCTGAAATCAAGGACCTCAGCTCTCAATTGGAATTTCTCTGTCCCAGGGGCCAGTTTGAACCAAATGGAGTTGTGGTCACTGTTCCCAAGTGGCTCCCCTACTTCTCACAGCTCCTATCACCTCTGAGTTGGTGAGCACCACATCGAGAATGGCAGCCTGCTTGGTGGGTTCTTTAATTAGCTGCACCTGTAGACAGTCCTGGAATTTGTCCAGCAAAGTGAGACATCTGGTGCTCCTGGCCGCTGGAACATCCCAATTGATATCCAACAGGTATAGGTCACTCACTACCACTACCTCCCCCTTCTAGTTCTTCCCTGAGTTTCCTGTCCCTCTCTTCCCCGTGCCCAAGTTTATAAGTAACCCCCAATCATTGTTTCTTGCCCGAGGCCGCTGTGAGCTGCACCCCCAGTGACTCTCTCCCCATTACTACCCCTGATGTACCCATCTTCCACAACCGCAGTGCCATCCCTGCCATAAAAGCCTACGCCGCCACCTCTACCTTCTCCTGTATCCCTTCTGAATATTGTGTACCCAGGGACTGTCAGGTTCCAGTTGTTATTTTCTGAGGTCCAAGTTTCTGTGATGGCCACATTGTCCATTTCAGTGTCTGCCATCATTGCCTGGTGCTCACTGATTCTATTACCCAGGCTCCTGCATTAAACAGCACATTTCCTGGTGCTTACCTGCCCCCCAAGTGGATTTCTGCTGAAAATTGTAATTTTCATCTACTTTAAATTCGGAAATGATGGGATCATATTTTAGCTCCATGGAGCCAATCTGTCGATCCCTTCCACTTCCCGGTCTTGAGTTCCACCCCCATGCTAGCTTGTTTTGTGATGCAATAATATGGAAAGTATGGAGGCGCTCGCCATACAAAGTAACAAGGACATTTTTTAAAGCTCAGATTTCAACACTTTACATGGCCAGTACAAACTAATCAACGTCACTGTTTAACAAGTGTCTTGTTAGTTGTCAGGTGGCCTTGATTACTTTGTATTGGCTATGTAAAGTATTGAAGTATGGGAGGGTGCCTAGCGGGCTAAGATGGCAGACGCTCGTTGAGAGAGCTCCCCGGACACCAGAGTTAAAATAGCTTAAGCAGTCAGAAACTGCGATTTTAGCACCTCATTACGTGGGAATGCAACTTGAGGCCAGTGGCATCTGGCAAGCAAAAAATTAAACAAGCCAAATTGCCTTTCAATGCCCGAAACCCATCTAAAGTGACGGGGGTCACCGGCCTGCAAATAGAGAGACCAGGAGGTGGAACGCACTGTTGAATACCAGTTGGAGGACATGGAGTCTTTAACAAAAACCCTAGCTGGAGTCCCTGACACCCTTCTGGCGATGCAACAAGAAATGAAAACAGGGTTTGGCAATATAACATCTCAGTTGACTCACCTACAGTCGGTGGTAACTAGCCTGTCGGAAACAATGACTACACATGCTGTCCAACTCTCGGAATTGGAAAGACGCCTGGGGGAGCCGGAGGACTCGTATGTCGGAGTATCTGTGGAACAAAATGGCCTACAATCTGCGATGGCAAAGTTAAAAGAACGTCTCGACGACCAAGAAAATCACTCTAGGTGATCGAACATACAAATAATAGGGTTACCTGAGGGGGCTGAAGGCTGCAATCCCAACCAAGGCCTACATCATTGGGTGGTGACGCAGTTGGGATTACCTGAGGAATATGCAGCTTTTGAAATAGAGAGGGCACATTGGGTTGGCCCCCCCACCAAAATCAGGAGACAGGCCTCGCCACTCTTTAATTAAATATTTGAGATAGCCCAACAAGGAGAAAATATTGCAAAAAGCAAAAAAAGCTGGGCCCATTCAGTATGGTAGTGGTAAAGTATACATCTATCAGGGCCACAGCAGGGAACTGCAGGAGAGAAGGCACGCTTTAACTCGGTTAAAAAACGATTATTCCAACTGGGCTGGTCATTTGCGCTTCTTTAGCCAGCTAAACTAAGGGTGGACAGACCAGGACAAAAACCACATATATTCAACTGTCCCAGAGAAGTGGCTGGTAGAGGAGGAGGCCAGAGGAAATGAAGTGCCAGATGCCTGAAAAACGACATGGTGCAATTGATGTGAAGTAAGTGACGCAGCAGTTATTAGTTATTAATTTTCCTGGTGCTCTTATTTCCTTTAACTATGGTCAATAATTTTACACGGGGCAACCAGAATATGAGCTTTAGTCCAGTAAGTCTCTGTCTTTCGATTTTCGTGGAGCACCCCTCCCCACCGACCGAGCCTAGGGGCTCTGGTCTCAATGGGAGAACAAGGAGTTTTGTTTTAGGCTTAGCCACACCTGGAGAGTCTGAGCTGACTCTAATAGAAGCTAGCAGTAGCTTCCTTTCTTTTTTTGGCACTGGTCCCTCTTGGAACTATTTAATGGAGTACTGTCTTCCTGATGAAGAATGCTCAATCTATTTTTCTCTACACCTGACCGTGCCAGGGGGTACGGGTACCAGCGGTGACTTTTTAGTTACTCAGCAGAGTCTGGAAACTTTGAGTTCTTAATCTGAAATGGGGGATCAGACAATAAACAGTTTCAGCCCAAAGACTGGAGAGTCCATTTGAGTGCCCAGGATCTAATCAATACACTGTGGGTTATGATATAAAATTAAATTGGGTCATTATCCTTTCCTGGTGATATAGTTCATTTTTTGATTTCATAAGGCACCAGAAATTTTTTGGAAGATATGATACTATGCCTACGCCTTTGTGATAGCTGGGTAATAAAGCTATCGATCACAATGTGCATACGGCTGTAGGTAATTTTAAGACGCAAGTTATTTTGATTGTAAAATTTCAATTAACACACGTTGTTCTAATATGCATTTTAAAACTTCTGACTATGTAGAGTTCTTGCTTAGATAAAGGTGTCCCTCCGCACAATCGGTGTTTGTCAAAGTACACCATTACTGCCTGTTTTTTATAGTGGGAATTCTGGCAATGACGTATCTGCCTAAGGGGGGAAGGTATACACCTAAGTTGGAATATAAGGGGGTTATTTAGAGTGGAGGGGAAAATATGGGGTGGAGGGAAACTTTTTGGGTTTGGTTATGGATCTCTCGAGGGTTCTGCAAGATATTGTACTGCAGAGGCACCATTAAAAACTGAAACTTGGTGCAGAAGTTTGTACAGTCTTGGGGTGAGACAAGATTACCAGAGAGGTGCACGGAGGTACATTTGTCAGTGAGGGAGGGAGGGATGGGGGCTATGTGGGCTTTATACAAAATATGATAAAAGAGGAGATACAGAATTTATATGTGTTAGAAGCAATGGCTGTGCATGTCTCTGACAATTATGGCTGAAAACATTAGATGTGTGTCCTGGAATGTGAATGGGTTGAAAACTATCCTTAAAAGGTGGAAAGTCATGGGGGAAGTAAGGAAGGCTAGAGCGAACATAATTCTATTACAAGAGACCCACTTCTCGCAATGGGAAGAACAAAACACTGCAAGGTTTATGTGAGGAATGTGGATCTCAGCTACGTTCTCCTCAAAGGCACGGAGAGCTTCCATATGGATCCCAAGGGGCCTCCCTGTCCAGCTTATTGAAAAAAAAATAGACCAAGTGGGAAGGTATGCACTAGCCAAGATCAATATAATTGGTAGAGGGGTATTTTTGGTGGATCAGTATATGCACCGAATGTTGAAAATCAATTTTTTTTTTCTTCAACAACTGTCTCTTGACATGGCTGTTTGGGTAGGCCCTTGGATTCTTGGTGGGGACTACAACTGTATCTTGGATAATATCTTAGATAGGTCCAGCAGGACTCCTATGCATAGATCCCACAATGCCAAAGCCCTGGAAGAACTCCAGAGGGACATGGGCTTGGCGGAGGCCTGGAGACGCATCCACCCTGTTGGGGGGGACTATAGTTTTTGTCACATGTGCACCACACATATGCTAGGCTGGATAGAATTTTGGTGTCTATGGCCCTATTAGTGAATACTGAAGAGGCTAAATACTGTTCGATCCTTGTATCGGATCACGCAATGCACTTGGTCACCTTCAGGTGGATGGGAGAGCCTAGAAAAGTGGGAAACTTGGAAATTGGACCCCCTGCTTTTGAAAGACCAAAACTATACACAATATATGATGGGATGCATAAAGGAATATCTCATTTTTAATAAAAGGGAAGATACCTCCCACAAAACCCGATGGGAGGCTCTTATTGCATATATAAAAGGCCAAAGTTTAACATACACCTCCTACAAGCGTAAGCTGGAAATGCAAGAGTTGGATAAGTTAAGGGTAGAAGTGAAAGCTCTTGAAAAGGACCACAAACAGAAACACACTAGGCCCCTTTATAATACCCTCTATAAAAAGAAATAGAAGTTAAATACGCTATCAAGTGCCTATCTGGAGCGCTCTATACTGCTCACCAACACTGGGGCATATTACGATGGGGACAGAGCTGGGAAATTGCTGGCCTGGCAATTAAAGTGTAAGGAAACCGAAAGAAACATAGGCCAAATAAGTGTAGAAAATGGGACTTTAGCTCAAGGGATGGGAGAGATAGGGAAAGTTTTTGGGAAGTTTTACAGTATGCACAATTATATACCTCTGAATATAATCCAAATCATTGTGACTTTGACCACTTTTTCCAAGGGGTTCCTCTCACCAGACTTGTAGACGAGGTGAGGATTGGCCTTGTCTCCCCTCCTGTCCAAACAGGAAATTGTCACAGCTCTAAGAAACTTGAAAAGTGGTAAAACCCCTAGCCCTGATGGCTTGCCAGTTGACTTCTTTAAACAATTTCGGGCTCTCTTACTTGACCCGCTGTTTGACATGATCTTAGAAAGCTTGGAAAATGGGGAACTGCCCCCTTCCATTCGGTCAGCTACAATTACAGTACTACCCAAACCGGGAAAAGACCTGACTAAATGTGCATCATATAGACCAATTTCGTTACTTACTGAAGACTATAAGACTTTTAGCGAAGGCTCTGGCCGCCAGACTCGAGCCGGTGCTCCCTGAGTTGATACATCCAGATCAGTCTGGCTTTGTTAAAGGTAGATAGGGGAAGCATAATATTAGGCACACCCTAAACATTATTTATCAATGGGCTAAGTCTAAACTACTGTAGCTCATGGGGCAGCAGCAGTAGCATTAGATGCTGAGAAGGCGTTTGACTGTGTGGAATGGGGGTATCTGTTTGAAGTTTTGAAGAGGTTTGGGATGGGCCTGACATTTAGCTCATGGATTAGAACACTTTATACCCACTCACAAGTGCAGGTTTTGGTTAACGGCACTCTTACAGCACCTTTTTGTCTGGGCAGGGGCACATGACAGGGGTGCCCACTGTCACCTCTACTCTATGTGCTATATTTGGAACCACTGGGTGTGAAATTAAGATCACATCCGGGTACAAGAGGTTTTGTGGGGGGAGGTAGACAGCATAAAGTAGCAATGTATGCCAATGACCAGCTGTTATACATGCAGTACCCAGCTCATGATCTACCCTTAGTACATAAGCTGATGCGAACCTTCGGTCATCTTTCAGGACACCGTGTTAATTGGAATAAAAGTGAGCTGCTTCCAGTGGGGCTTCAGAATAGGGCTCAAGTGACAGCAAATCTGGGAGGCTTGCAGTTAGTGCACACCTTAAAATATCTAGGTATCCAAATTTCAGCCACGACTAGTCGAGACTATGCCCAAAATTTCACTCCATTGATGGAAAAACTTATGGAGGATTGTGAGTGTTGGCATGCGCTTCCCTTGTCCACGATCGGTAGAGTAGGGGTGGTCAAAATGACCATTCTGCCATGAATTTTATATTTATATCAGTCCCTCCCTATAAAAATCTCCCCTGAAGCACTTTAAACAGCTTGACACTCTTGTTACTCGGTTTGTTTGGAAATGGGGGCGAGTCAAGGTCAAATGGTCCGTTCTACAACTCCCCCCCCGAAGGGGTGGTATGGGGTTACCTAACTTTAAAAGCTACTATTGGGCAGCACAATTAGCCTACCTACCCAGTAAAGCACAAGAAGCAAGCTGTCCCTGGCTGAAAATTGAAGAAGATATGTTAAAAGGGAATCTTAAAATGATACTTTAGTGGGCGCCCTGGCAAATTTAGGGAGGAGTCCACCAACCAACCAAGTTACCAAAACTACAATGCAGGTGCAGATATCAGCTCATCGGTGCATTGCTCATAGAAACAAAAGGTCTCCAAACATGAGCTTGCTAAGTGTAATTTGTGATGAGTTACACTGTGCACCAATGGTGATACGGCGCATTCTGGCTTGGAGAAGGATGGGGTTAATTGCACTTAATCAATTATATGAAGGTGGAGCTCTAAAGAGTTTTGAAACTCTTCGCAAGGAATGGGGGATACCAGCAGGAGACTGTTTTTTGTATTCTTGAGAGTATGGTAAAAGTGTGGAGAACTGTTTGCGCAAGAGAATGGGTGGGTGGTCGGAGCCTTCGCCTTTGGAAGAACATTTGTTCAGGCCTCAACCTGGGCAAGGGGTTTTCTCAGTCTACTATGGCACACTCCAGGGTAGTCTTCAGAACAAACAGTATACTAAGAGCAAAATTAGATGGAGTGACGATATGCTGCTACCATTAGATAAACTTACTTGGAAATATGCTTGTGAACATTATATGCATTGCTCCAGGTGCAATACGCTCCATCAGATACACTTTAACTTCCTGCACAGAACGTACTTGACACCTATGAGGTTGCATAAAATGGACGAGTCCAGACTGGACCTGTGCCCTAAGTGCCAAGCGGAGAGTGCAAATTTTATACATTTGGCTTTGGTATGTCCTAAAATAGCCCCATTCTGGCACGCTATCCACTCAATAATGAGTGATGTGCTGGGATATCTCTTGTCCAAATCCCCTTTAGAATTGTTGGGAGCGGACCCTACAATTAGGGTACCTAAATCTGTAAGGTCCCTTTGGTCTCTGTCCCTTATCAATGCCGGAAGAACAGTAGCCCAGGTGTGGCTGTCCCCACCACCTCCCTTAGTGACCAGATGGGTTAGTAACATGAGAGCCTGTATGGAACTGGAATGAGCACAAAGTAATGCCCACGGTCACTCATATGACTTTTCCTGACATGGCGCCTACTGTTGCTGAAGCAACTTTCCTCTGAACCCTGACGGGTGTTGATTGTGCTGAGGGTTAATGCAGATCACAGCAATGTATCAAATAACGTTTTACAGTTAACATTGTAAACAGTTATCTGTGTGTCGAAGTACACAGGGTCATATACTGGATACTCTGAGATAAACTGATAGTACAAGAAAGGATGATGTTGATGCATGTGGAAGAGCACTGCCTTAAAAACCAAAAAAGTTTGACTTCCTACATAAGACCTTCCCCTACCCTCAGAATGATATATATTATTGGAAATCTGAAACTTAGTTGTATAACTTCACACCTAGGACGTTTCTGCACAAAAGTAACAGTTCAAAATGCAATAGTTACAATGCCATATATCATGTCTAATGCTTCAAAGTTCTATGGCAACATAGTAAGAGCAGCATTGTATTGTATGTATCATAAGCTGTGTAACAGAAATATGTGTGATTCATGTATCTCTTCTCTCCAATAAAATAATTAGAAAAAAAAAGTATTGAATTATGAACCTTTAAACATTCCTATTACTTTGTATGGAGTGCGCCCCCACACTCTTCATATTATTTCATTACAAAACAAACTAGTGTGGGGGTAGCGCTCAGGAAACGGAAACAGAGAAACATACAAATGTAGGCTTTGACGGCAGATAAGGACCGCTTGGCCCATCTAGTCTGTCCATTTCCCTACCTACAGGATAAGCTGCAGATCCTAGTTAAAAAGTGGAAGGGACTGCCAGATCAGCTCCATACAGCCAAAATATGATCCCTTCCTTTATGCATTTGAGACAGATAAGATTCCAATTTGGGCAGAAATCAACTCGGGGCAGGTAAGGGACATTGTGTTTTTCTGGGAGGCAAAATAGTGGTAAAGGTGCTGTTTAAGGCAAACCCCTTCCAACTAACTCTTGAACCCATTTTGCTACTGAATCTGCTGCCAAACGCAGGTCACTAGTGTGAAAGTGCAGTGAATGTATGAAGAACAGTGTTGTGTAAGTTACTTTTTCTGTTACTTTCGGAAACGTGTTCCAGGAAGCTCTGTGCAGTCACTAGCAAGGATGGAGAAGTACTGAAATTAGTAGTAGACCTTACAGTTACAAAAACGTTATGTCTCTTTATACAAAAGTGATACATAATAGTAACTGATTAAATTTATTTGAAAGTAACTAGTAACTAACCTATTACTCTCAAATGTAATCTGTTATGGTTTTTTATTATTTTTGTATTGTTTTTGTACAAAAAAATAACTAACTGTAACTGTAAGGTGCATTACTTTTTCTAGTACTTCTCCATCCTTGCTAGTAACTGCACAGAGCTTCCTGGAACAAGTTTCCAAAAGTAATACAAAAAGTAACTTGCCCAACACTGACGAAGAAGGCCATTTGGTCTATCAAGTCTGCTCATATTGCAGGGTCCACAGCTTGAGATAATGTCCCTGCCCTCCCTCCCCACTCCTCCCATCCTCCCTACCCACGATCCTTACCTTCCCCCTATGCCTATCCCAGCCTCTTTTAAAGCTGCCCACTGTCTTCAACGAGGTGACCTCTTCCAGCAGCACATTCCAAGTGTCCACCACCCTCTCTGTGAAGAAGTGCTTCCTGACCTCCCTTCTAAACCTCCCACCCTCCAGCTTAAGACTGTGCCACCTCATGTTATGGTTGCCACTCAGCTTAAAGAGATTCTCCTTATCAACCTTATTTATCCCTTTCAAGTACTTGAAGGTCTGAATCATGTCTTCTCTCTCTCTCTCTCTCTGTCTCCTGTCTTCCAGGGAGTACATGTTCAGTGCCCTCAACCTCTCCTCATATGCCTTACCCTGCTGACCCGCTATCATCTTTGTAACTATCCTTGCGGTATCCTGCGGCTCCATGTGTACCTGTTTTGATTACTACAGGGCCTGAATTGTCTTTTTTCCTCACCCAATTTATTTTCTGTATTTGCTGTGTGGCTGATCAACTGCAAGAGTATAGCAGTCATTTCAGTTTCAGATCCCCCAGTGACAAAATGCTCTAGGTTCCATTTATGCGCACCAGCATGGGACAATGCTCCTTTGCACATGAAGCACCACATGCTTGCAGTTCAGTTCCTCAGTACCTGAAAACCAGCAGTACTAAAGCCGTATTTGTCAGGATTATTAATTTGTACCAGTTATATGTTAAACTTGGCCTTTGTCTATCATTGCTTTCTTCATTATAAAAAAGAAAAAAAACTGTACACTCCTACAAAAGGAATGCAAGTTTCTATGAGCTTCCCCAGTTAACAAAATAAATAGATAAAGCTTGTGCCCATATCTGAGATTGTACCACTTCCTCCACCCACACACTGCCCTGTATCCCTCCCCCCACACACTGCTGTGTATCCCTCCTTATCATAAACACCAGAATGGCAATGCTAACATCCTGATTCATGTTACTGATTTTTCCCTATAGACATAAATGCCCCCCCAGTGGTGACCAGGAAGTAAGCATATGTGCCATTATAGTTCTATGCTCCTGGTTACCTAGCTAAGCACCTTCCTTAGCCCCACCTTTTAGCCCCACCACCCCTCACAGTCCCCCAGCTTCCATTCTTGTCCTTCAGTGCTAGTAATTTATATGTTTGTAAAATGTTTCTTGCTGGACCGGCCCACCAGCGCAACAATAGTGTTGCCAGTTGCAACGCTGATAACCCGGGTTCAAGAATGAGTCTGGAACATTGGAGGGTGGCCGGGGGAGAATTAAGCATTCAATTGACTTCTCTCCTCTTGGGAGAGAGGGCTGCAGTGCCTGGCAACTGCCTGACCCTAGTGAAGGATGGGGGTGAGGGTGCCTGTGACCACACAGATCGGGGTGGAGAAATGGCAGATGTCAGTGTGCCAGGTATGGGAGCACATGTGGCAGTGTTAGGACATCACTGCAAGTCTTTCCCTCCCAGGAACAGAAACCAGAGGGAAAAGGACTGTCGCCTTGAACGGTGACACCGCCACTGCCTCCCCCCCCCCCAATCCTCTACCAGACCTTCCCTGATGGGGCCCGGCCATCACCTCCACCTGTGACCATATGTTGTGGGGCATATCCCAAGGCACAGAAGGCAACCCGCTAATGGGGCATAGCCACAGATCTGTTGCAAGTGGACAGGGGACACAGAGCTCTGGGCAGATGGGTCTCAGCCAGATGAGAAGTGGGTACTGGTACATGGCCAAAGGAAGCACCAGTTGGCAAGAACACAAGAAAAAACAGAGTTTAAAAAAATGTTTCTTGCCACCAGTGTTGCCGCTTAATTAAGTCCATCTCCCTCATCAGTCAAGCTTATTAGATATTGCCTACTGTATTATTTTTTTGTTACCATTGTGCCATCACTTCACTAGTCATTTGTTCCTTACTGCTATTATATTGCTGTTGCTTACTGTATCCAGGTTATATATACAAAGAGACAATGACTGGACTGAGTCACTACATACTTGCAGTAAACTAGATCCGTGGCAAAAAAGGCAGTCGCCATTCTGGTCTGGGTAGCGCAGTAGAACAGAATTTTGTGCCTTAGATTGGAACCCCTCAACAATGGTGCCAGTCTGACAAACAGATTATTACGGATGCCAAAAGGCCAGGAGGATCAGACTTTACTGACGTATGTATCTGGAGTATTCCAAATGCAATTGGGTTTTTCACAGGAGGGCTCCCTTCTAACAGTGTACCAAATCAACCTGCAAAATAAGCCAGCCGGGGGGGGGGGGGACATGCTACAAGCTGTCTTAGTGGTTACAGCAGGGCCTCACATAAAAGATGCAATCCTGCCCACTGCTAAAGATCATGGTCAACTCCAACTTTCAGATGGGACCCGTATCTTCTGTTTCCCTGACCTATCCTTCACCACAAGGCAGCAGTGGAAATCATTTGACCCTGTTGGATTGGAACTTCAGCTACTTGGGATCAACCACTCTTTGTTATATCCAGCAAAACTGAGACTTACTTATGTTGGTAAGATCTATTTGTTTAATGATCCTGTTGATGTGGAACAAGGACTTTAAAAAATCAAACAGGACTTTGCCAGCAGAGATAATGGTCCCACTGCAGCTGCTGAGGACTGATGTTCAAATAATGAGGTTGTGATGATTTGTTCTCCCTGATATTTTCTACCTAAATACCAGCTAGAAAAATTGTATAATGCCAGTAGCACTGTTTCTGTATTATGAGAGTCTGGTTGCCCCATGGTGCTTCCACTTTGCTGCTGGGAAGGAAGGTCCCCTTCATGATGATATGGACAATGGAGTTAGCGACTAATAAACTATTTAGGCAAGAGTATTTCAGCTGCTCTTGTGATTGCGGGTGGAAGCTAGGATCTCAAGATGGTCACAACCACATGGTCGATCATTCGAGAAGCATTACCTGCACGGTGTTTCACCATGGGGACCTGCTGAGCTGAAATGTAGAACTTAGTGGAATGCTGCTGTACCTGTTGCCTGACTCACTGCAGTAAGGAATGCACTATCACAGTGTTGCATCAACTTTCCTGTTTAATGATGTTATAAGTACTTACCTTTCTAGCTAATAGTATCTTATTTCAGGTTCAGATCACGTGGAGGGGATTAGAGACCAGGACAGTTTAACTGTTCACAGTTTGTTTACCAGTCTGAATGCTGTTACTTGTTTTTGTATGGATAGGTATGTGCTGGAGGAAAGAAGTGGAAGATTCCATCCTTTTTCGAAGAACATTATCAAATACTGGGATTTGTGCTACGTCTATAGGGTATTGAGTGATGGACTAATATGTGAAGTTGCAGGTTTGATCTAGAAAGAAGGTATAAGAAAATGTGCAAGGACACATGATAAATGACTACAAGAAGAGATATATAGAACTAACAGAAGAGGAAGATGGTTTAGCCTGAGTGTTGTAAATGCCCTGGAATGGGCTCCCACGAGAGGTGGTGGGTACCAGTACCCTACAGACATTCAAATGCCGGTTGGATATGTACATGGGTGAAAAAAAATGGAATTATGTTAATTAGATGGTTATAGGTCCTTATATGGCCTTTTTAGGCTTCTGAATCTGAACACTTCCTATGACCCTATGAACCTATGACTTTTTGAAGGTCTCTGGTAGACCATATTAGAGTGTTTATCCTGCCTGACTCAACCAACGGACTCATTATCAGTTTTGTTTCCCAGTTATTTTAAACAACCAACTCTCTCTCTGGAATCTAGATTGAGCCATATATTTTTGCAACATAATTCCATAAGACGCTTTGCTATGCTAGCATATCCTAAGCTGCCAAAAAAACCTTGGATATAAAATTGTTAAGCCTGGTGGCCTTATTTTTTGTGTGATATTCTTGAAATGACTGCTTGGGAGCTGTTGTGATGTGCTGCAACCTGTACAGATGCACATTCAGAACTGATCCTGGAGAGGCAGCATCACAGGGAAAGGGGGTTGGACTTCTTTGAAGTCACATGTGCATCAAGCAACCTATCAGGTGGACACAACCCATTTGTAAGGAGTCTGGAGTGCCTCAGCGATTATCCCCCACAATGACTGTATTTGCTCAATGGTGTCAGCCCACTATCTGTGATGCTGGGGGATAGGAGAATAGATCCTTGTTAAAATGCTTGTGATGATGATTTCTATGCCTTGTAGCTTTGAACCTGCATATTATCTATGTTTTATAACATACTTGAAAAATACTAATAGAAAAAAAAAAGAAAACATATAGCAACAATCACCATAAAGTTCTCAGTGAAGGGGCTGTTAGGTCACCGTGTTGTGATTGAGTTGAAGATGGAGTAAGGGTCTGCTGTGTAGCTGTAGATAGGGAAAAATGGGGCAGAGTAGATGGGCCATAAGGTCTATCTGCTGACATCTTCTAAGTTTCTATTTTGTCCCCCCCCCCGCTTGATTTTTTTTCTATTTCTTTTTCTCTGATTTTTATGTTTGCTTGCACGCATGTGCAAGAAACATAGTGTCATCATCCGAGTTTTGGGGTGTGTCACCCCTCTTCCAATTCAGTCAGTGTGTTGGCAGGCGCAGCACAGTCCTCCACTGCAGTGCTGGAGCTGTCTATGACAGCTCCAAAATGCAGTGGCATACAGTTGAAAGGGGGAGCTACGCTTCAGTGAGCAGCGATCAGATATTGCCTGCTCATGCGCAGCTCCCCCTACACACACACACACACACGCATACTGCGTGCTGCCCCCCCCACGCACACACTGTATAGCCGACAGGGGTTCCCAATCCCCCGTTGGCTCCACTGTCCTCCCCCCTCCAGAGTACAGGGTGCCACGCTGGCAATAGATGCTATGGCCGGGGGTTCCCAATCCCCCATTGGCTCCATGCCCCCCAACCAGTTGCCCTGTGCCACGCTGGAGCCCACCCCAGCGTGGCAAACGTCCCCACGACGCATTTGAAAAAACACAACCTGTAAAGAAAACAGTCCCATGCAGTCTCCTGCCCCCAACAACCCGCACTCCACCCACTGCGCAACCTGCCTCCCCACACCCCACTCCCATACTTACTCTCCTGAGTCCGCGCGATAATCTTCGTGGACCGGAACACGTCCGCACTCTTCAAAGCCGACCGCAAACTGAGGAAATGCCGTTAAGCTGTATAATGGGATAGATAGGGCTTTTTCAACTTTGTTGCAAATCTCAGGCATTTTTTGGAATTTTTGCACCAAATTTTCAACATGGGGTTTTTGGGACCCCTTCTCATGAAAGCTGTCACTGTCATGGCGTTATTCGCGCCCGAAGGGTGATTTTGAGGTCACTGCATGATATTACCTTTTGGGACCGATTAACGTGACAACACTGCCAGTGTTCATAAGGTGGGCTCTCAAGAAGCTTATTTTGAAAATTTGGTGGAAAAATTCCAAAAAATGACTGTTTTACGTGCGTGCATTGCGCAGTTCCTACGCACGCTCATAAGTTCACAAATTTTCAATATTTTCACTCTAGATTTTCAACATTGCCATTTTACTACACCTTCTTATGAGTAGTATAACTGTCATTTTTCACATCGCACCCAAAATGTGTTTCCACCCATGTAGCACACAATGGCGCAGTCAATGTGCGAAATCAATGTATGGGACACATTAAGAAAATCACAGTGACACTGTTCATGAGCAGAGGTCTTAAAATGGCTATGTTGAAACTTTGGTGAAAAAATTCCTAAAAAGGACTGTTTTACAAGCGTGCGTTGCGCAGTTCCTATGCATGCTCGTAAGTTTGCGAATTTAATATTTTCACTCCAGATTTTCAACATTGCCATTTTATTACACTTCCTTATGAACAGTACAGCTGCCATTTTTCATATGTCACCCAAAATGTGTTTTCGCACATGTAGCGCACAGTGGTGCTGTTGGCGTGTGAAAGCAATGTTTGGAACAGATTATGAAAATCACAGGTACACTGTTCATGAGCAGAGGTCTTTAAATGGCTATGTTGAAAATTTGGTGACAAAAGTCCATAAAATGACTGTGTTACGAGTGAGCATTGCGCAGTTTCCACGCACCCTCGTAAGTTCATGACTTAGTAATATTTTCAGTCCAGATTTTCACCAGTGGCATTTTTCCACACTTCCTTATGAACAATACAGCTGTCATTTTTCACAACATGGCCAAAGTGTGTTTTCACACTTTCAGCGCAGAGATGCGTGGTGCTGTGGGAAATCTTTGTTTGGCACAGATAAAGAAAATTACAGTGACACTGCTCATGATTGGAGGCACCAAAATGCCTGAGAATCCCCAACCTAATTATATTACAGGTGTGCGTTGCACAGTTTCTATGTACGCTCGTGACTTCACCAATTTTTTTAATATTTTTACTGCAGATTTGCAACATTGCCATTTTTTACACCTCCCCATGAACAGTACAGCTGTCATTTTTTACATCCTGTTTGGAATGTTTTTGCACCTGTGGTGCTAAATGCCGTAGTCGTTGTGCATAAGCAGCTTTCGGCAAACAAACTGATATTGCCACTGTTCATGAGGGTGGGGTCTAAAAACATGTTGAAAATTTGGAGTGAAAATACCAACAAATGCCTGAGGTATTAGGGTTTCCAACCATAATGCCCAACCCTGTAGAGAATGACAGGCATCAGGGGTGTGACTTGGGATTCTTGCCTGTAATGCTCATACCATTCCACACCCTGCAGCCAGTGAGAGGCATCGAGGTATGCCTTGGACTCTTCGGCCCCAAAGTTCACCCCATTCTCCTATATCGCACCCATCTCACTGTATTTCCTAATAAAATGGGGTGTGCATAAGGGCCAAAGACCCCAAGGCACACTGTGACACTTGTCAGTGTCTGCAGGGTGGGGTGTGGTGAAATAGCATGGCCATTATGCCTGACGACCCAAAGGCACACCCCAATGCCTGTCACTCTCTGCAGGGTAGTGGTGGGGTTGGCTTCAGTTCAATACTTCACTGCCATTCCTATTACGCAGCTCTGTAACTTCTACACTACCACTGCCAATGCCAGCAAGCAAACATTCGGCATTGACAAATGCGTGTTTTCTAAACCTTTGTCTGGCCAGACATAAAAACGGGAGAGCTGGTGTTTCCCATCCTCTCATTCCTGGTCTCTCTACTCTTATCTCTGTTTCCTTTGCTTTATTTAACTCCCCCTCTTTTCCTTGTGTGCAATTCAGTGCCTGACTTAAAGATATTCAGCATAGGTGGTATGGCATTGGGAAAGTGACCCCCAGCCACAGTGCCACCATGCTGCACATAGAAGAGGCTCATATCTGTGCTCGCAAATAACCATGCACAGCTGTTGCAGGGGGCCAGGCAATGCATGCCTGCATTAGGCCTTTAAGAAGGCTGCGATCCCACAACTGATATTACGGGCCTTTTGTTGCTATTACTTGTGAAACACTGCCAGTAAATTATTTTACACAGGCCAGCCTGGTGGCAGTTGTTCTTGTGCACGCCGATAGAGATATACAGTGCCAGTCTGTGCTGTAACATCTTGTAAATACAGTACATTCCTTTTTTTCGTTACTACACTTGCCTGCACCTGAACCACAGCATGCTTAGATAACTAGCTTACAAACAGTGTTCTAAGTCTGACTGAACACAGTGCAAACAGAGTACCCCATAGTTTTTTTGTTTTTTTTTATTATTTTGAGACAGTGACTGCATATGGATTTATGTGATAATGGTGACTACTAATGGGCACTGACCACAAAGAGCAACACAAAACTACCCAACATGAAAAGGGCGATGGACATTATAGTGACCATTGCAAATAGCAATGGTCACTTACTCCATCACTATAAAAAAAACTCACCATATGTATTTTTATGTGGGAGGGCTATGCTCCCAGTGCCCCCAAAATAAATATAATCAGCTCCCTGGGGGTGCAGACTTAAGGGAAAACACACACTAACAAACCCAACAAAATTTCTTTTATCTGGCGGTAGACCTGAACCCAGGATGCTGGCTTCAGGGGCGGCAGCGTATACTGCTACACTAAATGGCTAGCTCAGCAGGGCTAGGCCAAACCTCATCCTACATCCTACTGTAGCGAGGGTATCTCCCTGCTACACTCACTCTGCAGGATATAGCAACCTTTCTCACCAGTCACTGTACCTACAAGCGTTATTATTGAGTTGCTCATATCGAGACGCTCAATAATATGCACTCATATAGGGAGCAACTCCTGCATATAACAGTTGCAATGCTGTATTATAAAGTTGGCACAGCTATTTTACTTTTGTTTCTTTTAGGTACAAGGGCCATACCCATTTCTCCCCCTACCTTTCAAAGTCCCTCTCCTGCTTTGCTTGCTTGTTCCTCCTTTATTCCCATAGGGCTGGCCGGCCATTTCTACTGTGTTGTTATGGGATGTCTGGAGCACAGGCAACTGTCAAAATGGAAGGAGTTGGAGGCTCCCCCTAACAAGAATGTTAATGAAATTCATTTTCTCTTCTGTACATAGGCCTTAGTACAATGCCATGAAGTATGAAATGAAAGGAATGTATTTGCATGTGTTTATTTTTGTAGGAAAGAGCTCCATTGAGCAAAGCTCATAGCTCGTTTGTACTTTATGATTCAGGTGTCATGGCGACAGGAAACAGTATGGCCGATGGTAATACCGTCAGAATTGTTGTCCAGAAAAGTAAGCATGCCAAACTATTAAGTTGACAGGTGGAGAGTGTTTCAGCATCTCTGCCTGTTTAGTGTAGTGGTTAGGGTGATGGACTGTGAGTGAGGTAGGACATTGCTAGTGACTGGGGTTTGATTCTCGCGGCCTCTGCTTGCATTCTATGTGACTGTTACCCAAGTGATTGAATCAATGAAATCTCTTCAGTCACCCCTGCACACTGAATGTCTGCTTCTATAATTATTTTCTTTTTCTTCAAAATTGTGCAACTGCGAAGTTGATTGTATTTATTTACAGGGGGTGTGGGTGGCACAGCCCCCCGCAAAAATACATTGTTCGAATTGTTTAGGTAAAGTTTTTTAGTTAAAAGTTTGTTTACCTATTTTCAATGAAAAAGTGACATACTGTACATGAAGTTATGGTACTGGTGATGTTCCCATCCATGACGGTATTCCTGTCGGCCATACGGTTTCCTGTCACCATGACACCTGAATCATAAAATGCAATGCTCTAAGCTGATTTACAAGGAGATCCTGCATAGGACAGAATACAATACAATACAGTAAATAGATAAACAACGAGTTAAAACAGTGCTGGCCCAGTGGTGCTGAGGGCTGAGGTGCTGGACGCCACACCTCGCACCATGCCGGCGACCCGCATTCAGGAATTAGCATGGGCTGCCAGGGGTTGGCAGGGAGGAGATGGATCAAGCATCCAATGAACTGTTCTCCATCTCCGGGCAGTGGGGGTGATATGCAGTTGGCGCACGTCTGACCCCCGGCAGAGGCTGGGGCTTAGTGTTACGCTGCCGCAAGTAAGGGGTATGGCAGCTCGGCAGATGTTTGGTGGGGATGCGTGCAGGTGACTGCCACTGGTATCATTGCACGCTGAATGTCTGTAGGGAGAAAACAAAGAGGAAAAAGACCCTGGTGGCTAGTCGTGGTGGCTTGATGGCTGTCCCCCGGCACTTCATCTCCAGAGGTAACACCCTAACCTAAATCCTGCTCAGTGGGTGAGTAGGGGGCTCCACAGTGCCCCATCACATGGGGTAAGCTGTGGGAGATGCAGGGGTGAGAGCCTGAAGGGGCAAAGCATGTGGATGGCAGCCAGACAAAGAGCCGACCAGGGCCAGGGCCGGGAGAAAGTAACAGAAAAAAAAACACAAGTTAAAACAGTTTAGTAATACATAGAATACAAAAAGGCAGTACACTGTACATAACAGGTATTGTGGTACCAAACGATGGAATTAGCTTACAGTATAGCATACAGTGGTAAGCAATAGAAACAATTTTTCCATAAATATTATCACATGAAAAGGTAACAGAGCAATAGGGTTACAATCAAATTTTGCATAGGTCGTTGCAGCTCAGTGATGCAACAGTGCTTCAGGGATTACATCAGGCAGTGTAGAGTGCAGATATAATGCTAGTAGCAGATAGTTACATAGTTACACAGTAGCTGTTGGCAGCAAAAGACCTCCTGGTCCATGTAGTCTAGGTACATTTGTCTACACAGTGTTGACCAAGCAATGTGTCAGCAGTAGAAATAGAATGTGTATGTGCATTTGTTATACTGGAATGTTTTGCCTAATTTAAATTACTAGATATAATGTAAATTCACTGGAGTTCATTAATACGCATGATCTTACTTTGGTTTTTGTTACACAGGCAAGTTTTTTTCACCAGTAGACTGACCTGATCCCCTAACAGCCAATATATATAGTCCCTTCCAGGCAACCAGGGATCACATATGCTCTCTATGCACTCTTCTCTTACCCAGTTCTTGTTCTGGTCAGCACTGCGTACTTTAGGGGAGAGAGGTAAGGAATGAGCCTCATACAGTCTGGAATCCCTCCACTCTACCGTACAGCTCATACATTAGTCTTTCTAGCAGTAACTTGGCCCGTCCAGTCTGCCTACTCTTCCCTAACTACTCTGCTTTGCCCTAGTGGCTATCCTGTTCTTTGCTACTGTTCCCTGTCTCACTAACTAAACCCCCCTGCCTGTCCCATCCCTGCTTGAAGCTGCTGATTGATTTGGCCTGTATCACTTTATCTGGCAGTTTATACAGCTCATCCACCACCCTTTCTGTGAAGACGTGCCTACAGACGCCCTTTCTGAATCTCCCCCCTGCCAGCTTTAATGAATTCTGTCATCCCTCTGTTTGAGTTCCAGGAGAAGAGTTCCTTGGTATCCACTCTATTTATTCCCTGCAGGTAACTGTATGTCTCCGTCATATCACTACTTTTCCTCCTCTTCTCAAAGGTCTACATGCACTTTATCTTCATCTGCTGAGACTGTAGATAACCATTTAGAACCCCCAGTGAATCATTACCTTTTGCTGGTGGAGACCACAGATGACAACTGTGAACTGCACTGAGAATCTTACCTTGTGCTGCAGAGACAGCGTATAATGACTGGAAAGTGTATAATGATTGTGAATGCTAACCTTGTGCTGCTCAGACAGCTAATAACCTGTTAAGAATCCCAGTGAAACTTTCACTTGTGCTGCTGATACAGTGAACAACAGTTTTTAGAAAATGAGTCCAGCCTATTCTCATTTCTGATTGGCTGATGTGTCAGTCCAGTATGAGGCAATAGAGACCGGTAAATAATTAGTCTCTGTTGCCTCATACCATTAAAGTATTATTGGGCTAGTAGAATGTTCAGATGACTAGCGCTGCCATGTTTGTTTTCTCAGCCAGCGACTGAGCGAATTCCTCTTCTCCCCCTTCAACACACATCTGCTTTAATCACTTGACAGTTTAGTGAGTCACAAAAAAATAAACAAGCAACTGTTTTATGTGAATTGTAAACATTTTGTACCATTGACTTTCCATTGATGGTTCCAGCCCTAATGCCCCACTCTGTCCGTAAAGTACAGTGCTTCTCCGCTCGACTGCTTGTTGCCCGCTGTCACTCACAGACCCCACTTCATGGCTCAGTTCAAAAACATATAGCAAAGTAAATAAATAAATGTCCCTTCTGTATGTGTTTACCTGTTCTGACACATATAGTCAGCGGTCTCGTAGTTCACAGCTGTCTTGTTCTTAAAAAAGGCGACAGGCAAGATGAATCTTTTTTATTTATTTTTTTTTTTTTTAAGCGCCACTGCTTGTTATTCCTCTTGCACTCTGGCCCCGTTGCATGACCTAGTACCATAACTAAGGTAACGTTGTTTGGGGAAAAATGAAATCAACAAACAGAAACGCATTAGTCTGCCTCTTGTGTATGTGATCAGTGTTACCCAGCTCAAAAACTAACAAGTATGGGTACTTCATTATGACAAACATCCTTAGCTTTAAAAAAATGCACAACATTTAAAAAAAGGCGGAGGAACTATTTTATTTAAAAAATGTTAAAAGAAGGTTTTAACACTTAAAACATAGAAAATATTTTTTTACAAACACATCAAATGTAATGGCCCATTTTCTAAGCACAATAATACCCTCCAGGGTTGGCGGTATGGACAATAATACCGGACCTTCCAGGGGCTATAAGGCTGTCCGCCTGTGGCATTGGGCCTCATTACTTCCCTGGGCAGTCCAGTATTGCCCAATACTGCCTACCCTTTTGGGTATTATTGCTTACTTGAACTGCAGTGAAAACCTCACCGTGTACTTCCGAGACAGTGACTAATGCCAGAGAACTACAAGGAAACCTCACTTTGTGCTGCTTAGTGAATAACGCCTGAGAACTACAGGAAAACCTTGCCTTGTGCTGCTGAGACAGTGAATAATGCCCAAGAACTACAGGGAACCTCACTTTGTGCTACAAAGTGGAGATAACAGTTCAGGAGTACAGTGCTAACTAACCTGTGTCACTCGGAGGGCAAACAATACTCAGAAAGTACAGCAAACCATAACTTGTGCTGCTCAGACTGTATGTAACACAGTCTGCTGTTCAATAAAGGCTGCCAAACAGAAGGGATGTGAATCATAGCCCATTGACTTATCAGCTTCCACTGTAAAGAAATGGAAATAAAAGTTTAAAAGAGTTATAAGATATTGAATGTGTATGCTTCCTAGCTCCTTTCTTCTATTAGGGACATCATCTCTGCTTTTGTCTCATTTCATTCCTCTAGACTCACCATTCACAGTGAGCTCCTTTAGAGGGACAGAATAATCATTTCAATTACTAATCCCACTAAATTCAATTAAACTTATTACATTCCATCAAATGCAATTATGCTCCCTTTTTAATGACGCTAAATGAGACTTAGTATTCCACGAGGCCTGGCATTTTGAATAGCTACCCACAAGCTGTTGTCTAAAATTGGCATTTGGTGGGGGTTGGGGAAATGAGGGAGGTGGGTGGAGACTTCAGCAGAAACTATTACACATCTTGCTGTTCCTATACCTTTGCTGGACAATTCTGCAGGAACCAGACCTCAGGGACTTGGTTTTCAATACGGGCCCTGAACCTTAGATAAATACCACTGCTAGAATTAGTAACATTTAGAAAAAAAGACTTCCCCACCCTTTGAGGGCTTGGACATTCCAAGGGGGGATGGGGGGAGGCTGCACCACCAGCAATTCCCAGTACTGCAAAAAAGGAAATGTTCATAAAATGCCAGGTAAGGGTAAGAAGGACTCTGAAGCCAAGAAATCTCTGCCGACAAATGTTATTAATTCACACCATCAGATAACTGGCATTAATAGCAGAGATGAACAAAGGAGGCCAGGAGCTGAGGGCTCTGACCCTGGATGTTTTGTCATCTTAATGCCCCTGCATGGGGGTTCCTTCTGGGTTTGAGTCTGCATCTATACTAGTTTTCTGTTTGTTTATTTGTTTTATTAGAAGTTTTGGCCAGGAAAGAAAGGGGAACTGTAGTACATAAGGGATTGATTTTAAAAAGTAGCCATTTACCTTGGTATGTACAGCACTTTCAGAAACCTAATGTTTCAGCTATCAAGATTTGCTGTAGGAGGCCCCCCATGGCTGATGTGGTGCCATGCTGACGATCCAGATTTGGATGCGAGCTCAGGAAGTTGCACTGGGGATGGGCAGGCCACAGTCGAGACTGCTGCCACTCGGCAGTGTGTCTCGACTGAGGTGGGATGCGGGCAGGTTCTACCTGCACAGCAACTGCTGCAGCTGGGCTTAGGTGTTTGCTCCTGCTGCAAGGTGAACTGTGGCTGAACAAAGCCGATAGAAGCATTGTCACCACAAGAGGAGGTATCATTGGTAATACAGAGCTCCATAGAGACCGTTGTCCATTTGGCTCACTTAAACTTGAGATTTAATATCCCACTATGTTTCTGCCCCCTTAAAAATATCCAAAGAATGTTTGAAAGATGTCATACTTTGACTAGCTGCCACCTCGATTGGTAAATCGTACCATACTCTTGCCACCCTATTTGAGAGCCAAAACAAACGCGATTTTGTCCTGCATCTACCCACCCTCAACTGTAAAGGGTGGGCACAAGTGTTGTATGGCTGAACCCTAAGGTGCAGGTCCAATTGCTCCCAAAGCTGATTATCAGATAATGCCCGAAAAACTAGTCACATGTCCCCTCTCAATCTACGATATTCCAGGGGTTATAAATCTAGCTTCTTTAACCTGTACTCGTATGTCATCTCCTTAACTTCAGATAATTTTCTAGTAGCCCTTCGCTGTACCCTCTCCAGGACTCTAACATCCCCTTTATAGCCTGGTGCCCCGGAACTGGTGAGAGGAAAAAAACAGGAGGAGAAAAATCCAGTAGCCATTTAAATGACAGCCAGGTTCAGCCTGATCAGGGTACATCACTGTGGACAGGGGGCATCCCTGGGTATGAGCTACTGGACAGGGAATTAAAAAGCTATATTTAAAAAAAAAAAAAAGATTTAGGGAAAGGGAAATTGTTTAACCAGAAAAGGCACACTTAGCCAGAGCAGGTGCAACTGGGGAGCACAAGGAAGTTACACGACTTGCTCAGGGTCACACAGTATGCATGTGGGGTCTGTGGGATTCAAATCCAGGTCTCCAGGTTTGCAGCTCAGTGCCCTAAACCACAGCACTATACTGCCTTCTCAGTAACTATAATGGGAGACATTGTGTGTGGATGAGAAAATAATAGCACTGGACACCACAGACCAAGGTCGAGGCCAGAGGCTGCGGACGCTATGGTACCCAGTACTGTTTTCCCAAGGACTGATCCTTCTGTGCCAAGAGTTAACACTAGTATATAATGATGAAATGAAAAAAAAATTAGGGGACCGGTTTCTGATAGCTCAACGAACTGCAAAGATGAGGTTATTTCTGTTTCAATGCTGGGTTTCTGATATACTGTAACTTTCAAGTAAAAAGAGATTCAAGCCATATTGGTCCTTGGAAAAGAGAGTCGCCAAAAGGTTTGATATCTTTTATTGGACCAATTGTACAAAGATGGTATAGCACACACGTTTTCAGGGTCTGACAGGTCCCTTCTTCAGGTGAATAGCAGACTGAGCAAAATAACAGCATTTATATACACTGTGAAACATTGCTTAAAAATAATTATGACAGAATAGTTGATAAAAATTTAACAGTAAGGGTGGCAGGGCAATCACTATGAGGGGATGATTAGCAGGAAGTGCTATGATATTTGTAAGAGAGGCTGAATTGGGTGCCTTGAAGTGGTAAATGGAAAGGTATCCTGACAGGATGGAACACAATAATAAAAACCTGAGATCAACAGAGTGTACGGTCTATATCAATCAATCACATTTATTTATATATATACACATACATACACACTGTAATGCATGGTTTCAAAGTATTTATGATAGGATAGGTGAGAAGAACGTAACAGGAAGGGTGGGTGGACAGGAACAAGTCTATAGCTGTGAGGGGATGGTTATCAGAAAGTGCTAAGATATTCAGAAGAGAGACTGAATGGATGCCTTGAAGTGGTAACTGGAAAGTATCTGGACAGGAACAAAGAATAAAAATACTTGAGATACACAGGGTGCAAGGGGGGAGGGGGGGGAGTCCCAGAAAAGAAGAAGAAATAAACGTATTTGTAAAAAGTAACATACAGTATTACATTTTTCCATAGTATGTCATAAATCCAATGTCCCAATTGAGTCCCTTAAATTTCAGATTGAATTGTTTGATATATTTCAGTTCCCATGTCCTTCTCTCCGGTGTGTTTTTGAAATTGCCTGTTAGTATTAGGATAGATCGGTCTGAGAGGGAATAGACTGTTTGGGAAAAATGTCCTACTGGTGTACTGATAATCTGGTTTAGAAAATGGGTTCCAAAAATCCTGTATTCTGATTCATCAAAACAGGTGACTTGACCATGGAGTAATTCTCAAGAAACTCACAGTTGGGTTGCCGGTCTACAAAATCCTGATTGACAGCAATGTAAAGTCACCTAATCAGATCACTCCACCAGAGAGGTATGTAAAAAAACTACAGCTACAGCATCCTCATTAGAACAGATCCACCCAGTTGAAAACAACTATGGCATCCTCAGTACGACAAACCCATTTAGCAGAAGAACTATTTGATTACAAATTTTTGTTTTATTTTATTTAGTTTTTGTTGACCAGGTAAGTGCACTAGACAAATGCATGTAAACAGTGTTTTTTTTAAATATTTATTTAGGTAAGCCTCTAAAATAAAGTTGTTCATTTTATAAGCTAATTTACCCCACTCCAGGGCATGGGTTTACCAAGAATTAATCTATGCCTGGGTAGTTGAAATCTCTCAGCCTGCGGTCTCATGCCTCACACCCCCCCCCCAAGCATTGATTAATTCTCAGTAAACCGATGCCTTGTCATGGGTTAATCTTTACTTATTATTGTGTGTCAGTGGTGATTCATCCTGGTTTGCAGTGGTTGCCTTGGTTCCCCTATATAGCATCCTTCTCTGCACTGTTTGCACTGAATTAGGTAAACCACATTGTTTGATTGACGTGTACTGTAGGATCCACTTATTTTTATTGTGCTGCTCTGGCCTGTCTTGATGGTGCTCTATGAGCATATGTGGGTGCCGGTCTTACATTCTGCATTGCTGTATGGTGTTGTTACTCTCATTCCATGATTATTTAGATCTGCTGGGAGTTTGTTCAGCATTATTATGTTAGAAAGGTTAGGGGGCTGTTTGTAGGCAATGACAGGTGGTTCAGGGAGGATGTCCCTAAGTCTGTGTCATGCTAACACCCCTTCAGCAAATTATTAAAGAACTACAACCCATGCTGAGTGAAGATGAAAGACTTAGGGACATCTTCCCTGAATTTCAGCACTGTTACCGGCTCTGCCTCCAGAATTGCAAATAATGTCTTTAACTCAGTTATTAAACCTTACTATAAAGCTGGAAAGGACAAGGCCACTCACCAGCCAAGAATAGCGACTGCAGATTTAAATGTCCTCCAAACCCCCAGCCCTCCCCCAACACAGCCACGGGACTGGTCTGCAAAATGTGGATTGATATACAGGTTTATCGAGGCAGGAGGGACTCCAGCAGCTAAGAAAAGACTCATTCATAACAAAACAGATGAGGAAGGCAATGAATTTGTCACACTGTTTCAGTGAAGAGACAAGAAAGTCACAAGGCCACCACAGATCCAAACCATGATGCAATACCACAGTTACATGTTTCCACACCCTAGTGACCCATGCTGTCCAGTAGCATCTTCAAAAAAATTATCCAAATGCCCGCCCCAAAGCAAAGACACCTGTGCTGTGCTCCCCCAAGGGACTTACTGGTACATAAACTCATTGATGAGAGCAAATTACCTCAGAAAAATGATGCCATTTATTTCAAAGGAGGTCAAGCCGTTCCAAGTCTGTACTAACCACCATATTAGATCCACAGCTGTGCACCTCCTATCTGAAGCAGGTCTTAAGTCCCAACAAATCATGGTCATAACACAGAACAGGGAAGAAATGAGTTTGAAGAATTACTGGTCCACTTCTCTCCTCAAACAGCAGCACTGGAGCTCAGTCCTCAGTAGCACACCAATACACTCCAGCACGCCTGCAATAACGTCCTCTGCAAATCCAGCAACAGCAAACAAAAGCGTGCCTCCACGCCCAGTGGAACCAGGGCCTACGAAAGCCACAACTGCAGCAGCGCTTCAAGCATGATCTACTACCTCGAGTGTGCCTCATGCTTTACAGCTCCCCCCACACCCAATGCTGCAACACTTAGCCATGACTCCGCACATCAAGTAATGATGACACATGATCCTGCAGCAGTGAACAACGCTCCAGTACATCAAACTATGACGACAGCACACAACAATCATTTCTTTCTGCCAAATGTTCTAAACTGGGGAACAGGTCAGTTAATCAACTACTGCAACAATAAATAAATTGCATTTAACAAATGATCATCAAGTACAGTAAACACATGAAGTTCAAGTGATAAAAAATGTTAACCTTTGCATGAGTTTTGGCCTTGTCCTTTCCGCTGTTTGAAACTATATAGTCATGCAGTAATTCTGCTTAAACGTTTTAGTTGCCATGACTTTTTGACTGTTTTAAACTATGCAGTTATTCATTTATTTAATTCAACCTGAATTGATGAAATGACCTGAACTGAGGAAATCAGCCAAAATAGTAAAAAAAACACACAGAAACTATTTTTTATTTTCCTTTCCCTTAGTGTAAAGATACTTAATAGAAATCTGTCTATTTTTCAAGTATAACTTATCTCTTTTTTATACTTTGTGTATTAAAACTCATTGTACAAGCACAATAACACACTCTAGAGTGTGCATTATGCTAGATCGCTGCACTTCCCCGGTGGTTGAAGGCACTCAGCCTGTGGCCTCATGCCTCACAACGCACCCGAGGCATGCGGTGGTTTAGCATAATGCACACCCTGTCATGTGTTATTCCTAGCTTAAACAAAAGACAAGCAGAGTACTAAGAAATCCAATTAACTTTCAATTTTTGTGTTTCCCAGTACTAGCTGGTTGGTTGTGTGTGTGTGTTGACTGGTTTGTTTGTTTCTTTCTTTATTTTTAAGAGAGGCTGTAGACAATAGCAAAAACCCAAAAATTCCAGTTGGCAACACCTAACCTCAATTATAAAACAATATTGAGAGGCAGCATAGCATACTAGTTTAGAGCACTGAGCTACAGACCTGGGAAACTGGGTTTGAATCCCACAGCCACCCCTTGCATCCTGCGTGACCATGAGGAAGGCACTTAACTTCCTGTGCTCCCAGGATGCACCTGGAAACAAGCCTCAGTTTAGTGTGTCTTTCCTGGCCAAAAATTGTAAAATAAAGAAAATAAATATTCATTTTTTTAATTGACTTGTCAGTTCCAGAACCTGAAGACATCAGCTGAGCAAAAACCTGCAGGGAAAACGTTACTTTAGGCTTCCACTCGTCTGATGTCACTGAGTTCCACAACTGATCAGTACTGACAAAGAGAACTTCAGATGCAGAAAAGGCAGCATTACCAAGGCACCCTAAACAGGGAAAAAAATAAGGACATTTCCAAACAAACACATGAAACAGTACACTGGAAATATTGAACAGTCTTCACACACACATACCTACATTTCAATTACATTAAGAATTTAACAAGGTTTATATTCTCTTTAAAGGTGACAGTTAACAGTTTATATGCCATTAGAGGATTTCCTGTTTTTCCTTTGGTTTCTGTCCCATATTCCGATATGTTTTTGACCTTTTTTGTCAAGTTAGTAATCAGATTTTTATTGTCATGGTAATTAATTTGTTTACTGAGATAGTTTCACCAGGAAAACTTACAGGGAAAAAACTGTTTACAAATGCAACTGGAGAGTGGGGGGCTGGGGTATATAAGGTTGCAGCAAAGGAAAAAAATAGCAGTATACATTAAAATATTATCAAAACAAATTTAAACAACAGATAACATAACAGTTTCACAATAGGTACACTAACAGGTACTTAAGTGACAACTAACAGCAGGAAACAAAGTAAAGGAAATGTACAAAGCAAACGAGGATGAACACAGGAAGGAAATCAGGTGAATCACGAGGGAGAGGTGTAGGCATAATTGTAAGGGGCCGTTTAGTGGAGGAAAGACTTGTAGTTGTGAATTGTCTTAAATCTCTTTCTCCTTAGCAGCCACTGTTTGCATTTTTCATATTACCGGAGCATTCTATGACACGAGTTACACCATTCTGAGCTGCGTGGAATGGTATAAATGAAAGGCCTGCCTGTAGTTCGGTGGCCTAGCAGCCAGCCACTCCCACTTCCTGAGCTATATAAGCAGTTCCTCTAAGACTCACTGTGAAGCATTTTTTCTTTGCAGCTGGAGGCTATGTTGGTTTGTCCTCTGAGCTGGCTGGGGCCTACCTCCCCCCTGCCTGCTGTTTCTGTGTGTCTCTGCTGGACTTAGGTGTTTGTTTTCCTGCTTTTGGTTTGTATCTTTCCTCCGGCTGTGTGCTTCCCTGTGTTTTGTGTTTCTTGTTTTTGGGCCTTCCCTGTTTTGCTGTGTTTTGGTTTTGTCTTTTTTGGGGGGCTTTGTTTCTAACCTCCTAGCATACTGCTACTCCAGAACTTATACTGCTTGCTTTACTTACTCGTAACTCTCAAATTACTTGCACAGCAACTCCTAGCATTCTGTTATGCAGAGCTCATGCTACTGCTTTCAGTTACCTACTACTACAGCCACTGCTGCTGTTTCCTTTAATTACTATTGTACCCAGTGCCTTGTTTTACGCTGTGCTCACCACGCTCAAACTACTGCAATGCAACTGCAATTATTATCTGTGTGTTTCAGCTCAGCCATAGCTGCTCCATGTTGCACACTCAATTATTTTCACCTGACACAGTTTACTGACCTTATCTGTGCTGCTCATTGCTGCTGTCATTCTCTTGCAGCTTCATTGCACTGCCTGGCTACACCCACTTTCAAGCATTGTCTCCTGTTTTATTGCACTTACAGTACAACTCTGAGGTCAGCCAACTAAGCTCCTGCTGAGGCTATTAATATAGTTTTGTTATTAAAATTGCCTCACTACCAAAAACCTCAGAGTGTTTGTCGCCTTGATTTGGCTATTCCTGTTTGGCTGGCTTGCCCCCAATTCAGTGCTGTTTAATTGCTATACCATATGTTATGCAGGTTCTCCTAGCACCACTACTGTTTATTGACCTACGTGCAGGTCCATGCTGCTTATGCAACCATTGCTCCTTGCTTACACAAACCATTGTTTCATGCCTACTGCCATCCCCTCGGATTCAGCCTGGGATTCTGCTGCACTCAATCTGCATTCAACCTTGCAAGGTCTCAGCACTCAATGCTTATTACGATCTCAGCACGCCATGCTCATTCAGCTCACTAGCTTGTCAGCTGTCAATCACTTTCTGGGGCATGCCAGCATTCTATTCTGGCACAGGATTCCTGCAGTCAACGGTCTTGCTCTGCTTTAGTCCGCATCTCGAGCATGTCCAACTTGGGGTGGGATCCTTCTCACCTGGCCCATAGCTGGGAATGTCCTCACCCCAGGTTTGGCTTTAGCTGCTTGCTACTCAACAGCAGCTCCTGGTGTAGAATTTAAGACTAGCGGTGAAGGGTGGTTACGACGATCTCCTTTGGCTCTAGTGTTCCACTATATAGTGTTTCCCTAGCAAGGCACCTTCACCGCATCCTCCCTATGACTGCCTCTGGTTCACCTGGTTTGATTTAGGGTGGGTAGGCCAGGTGAGTGCCTCAGCAGTTGTTGCTCTCCTCCTGCGCCTTGGGTGCACGTATTGTTGTAGAGTTTTCTTGCAACCTTCCACGGTGTTCCCGCTAGAGGGTTTGAGTGAGATCCTTCCTCCAAATTGGAATATTTTCCATCTCCCTTTAATTGGGTTTTCCAAATTGCAGCTGCAGAGCCATCACTAAATAAATTATTCCATGCCTGGAGGGAAGGTGACCTAGGCCTTGGATCCCCAGAGATTTCCTCCTCATAGGGTTTTTTTTTCTCTCCTCCGTTGCCTCAGGTCATAACACTTAGTTAGTTTAGTTGTTTCCCCTAGTTTCTTAGATAGGTTCCGTTGTTGGATGGAGGTGGAGGATGTCCTGCCATTCCCTCTCTCCGTGGGGGATCCCCTATTCTCAGAGCAAACTAACAGTATCATGCTATGCAGACCTGGGCAGTCATTATGACAACTGCGCATCTCATTGCATTATCAAACTGCCTATACTTCTCTACTACTACGTTACAGTTACTACTTGCTCATATGCTTCATGCTGCCTCCTTTTTGGGGATTGCTAAGGTACCTTTAGCCATGGAAACCGTCCCGTTGCACCTCTAGGGGTGGAACCCTCTCCGAGGGTTCCTTGCCTTCGTACCCCTACAGGGTGGTAATTCCTCTGGAATAGAGAGTGCAAACGGCCAAAACCAAACTAACACAGTTGCACAAGCATAACACTATACTGGCTGCATAGGCCAGTGAACTGATGTCATGGAATTCCTAGGAAAAATCAAAAGAAACAGCAAGTAGCTGTGGGGGAGGGACATAATAAAACTTTTTCTTTTGTTAATTTACATTTTACCCCTAAGCATGGTGTTCCCATCCCACTGGTTGGGATAAGCCCAATCCCTCCGTGTCTACCTGCTCACCCCCTGGTCCCACAGCTTAACCCCCCCACCCCTGTAGCAGGGCCTAGTCAGAGCCTGACAATATCCCCCACTGATCCTGTGAATGCCGTTGGAGACACCCAGGGTGGGCTCATAGTGGCTGGTGGCAGAGAGCGGGCCTGGGCACATTAGCTATCATGCCGCTTTATTCCAAGAATTTTCTACTTAGGCTCTTCCACATCGCCAGCACATATCCAATGAACACCCTTGGCTCTAACCTGTAGCCAGGGAGCTACCAATACCATGCAGTCACCTTCTACACCAAGGGAGACCATCTATCCCACCTGTAGATGGTTATCAGAGAGCAGGATGCTCTGTACCCTCCCCCTGGGGTTAACATATGATGCCTCCACATCATTCTCCAGATCTTACCAGCCTGGGTGAGGGAGTTGGGACTGAAAATTGATCCCGTCTCCCAAATAGGGAGCAGTGCTCCACCAACTAACTCCACCAGGTCGAGCCATAATGAAGCTTAGAGGGCACTACAAAACCAAATCATTAATTTATCAAAAACTGGTCAAAGCCTATTGGAGTACATTGCTGGCATGGAAGGAAAACAAGAAGGCAGAAAAATCAGTTGCAGTCAACTTCAGTGATTCGTCGCTTTTGAAAAAATGCTAAAAACATATGATTTAGACAGAATTCAGCTTATATTTTAGAGTGTCTACATTTATTTAGATTTTTCTTTTTAACTGGAAAAGGCACACTGAACCAAAGCATGTTTCCAGGTGCGTCCTGGGAGCACAGGTAGGTTGTGACGTGCCCAGGGACACACAGTATCTAAGTGGAGGCTGCGAATTATAAATCACTAATATGATTTCAGCCAGTCAACATGCAGAGCTGCTGTACCTCCCATCTGAGTACAGTGTGCTGCTGTGTGGGAGTGCTAGGAGGGAGCACTCCACTTCAACATGGGGGGGGCAGTAGAATAAAGAACAAAAAGACTAATCACGCGAGCTAAACTGAAGTTATTTATAATAAGACAATACAGCCTCTGAAAGATGTCTCTCATGGTATAACAGACGCCTCTCCTGAGGTTCAGGCAGAGAGAACCCACTCAGCTTCACTTCGCAGTCATCTCACCAAACCTCAGGCTTGGAGTCGCCTATACCATAAGAGACATCCCTCGAAGGCACAAATCAAACCCAGGTCTGCTGCACATACCAAGCTGATTCATAGCTCACTGCTCTAATCTCTATACTATATCTTCCCTTTGATTAGTACTATGGTCATTTGCAGTAAGCAAGAATCTTGTACCCTAGAGTTAACCGACTTCTGCTTAATCCTTTGCAGAAGTACTAGTCCTCTGTTTGCGACATCACAATCCGTTGCTGTGAAAATGATTACAAAGTAATGCACGTCAAGCAATGTCAGTGGCTCAGCAGGTTGCACACTCACCCCTGAGGCCAGATCAGAAGGCTGTGGTTTCTAGCGCCACACCACGAACTTGGGTTAAATCCCAATACTGATACTGCAGTGCAGCAAAAGGTGGGTGTTGCACTCCTGGAGTGTCGTTTTTCACATGAGATGTTAACCCAAGGTCCCATCTGCCTAATCTGGTGGTTGTTCAGGTGGATATTAAAGATCCTATGGCCATTCTTGAAAAGAGGGGGATTTCTGTGGTGCCCTGGCCAAATTTCCTCCATTCAAAATACCACCAACAGCTTAATCTGGTTCAGAGTCAGTTGGTTTCCATCTGTTCTATAGGGAACTGGCACACCTTCTGGGAGAGGGAGTTTTTTGCCTTTGACGGCCTACTCCTCACAAGGCAGGGAACTTGAACGCTCAGTCAGAAGTTCGACGTCCATATCTCTCAGTTAAACTAGTAGAGGGGTAGGAAGCAAAGGCGCCCATCGCATCAGAGAAAGTGCCATCTACCCCTCCCCCATTCTCAGCTAGTATGGCATCTCAGCACCATAAGATTAGCGTAACCTTAGATCAGAAGGATGATCCACAAAGGAAAAGTGGTGGGAGTATGAAACACAAACATTGTAAATTGAAAGTGCATAACCAGACTTTACAAAGGCAGACCCAGGGATGGCAGGCAGTGTGTAGTAACACTCGTAGCCTACCGAACAAGATATCAGAGTTCACAGCCATGTTGGCAGAGACGCAACTAGACTGGATTGCAGTCACGGAAATGTGGTTCACCAAGAACCACACCTGGGATGTAGTCATACCAGGTTACACACTCTTCAGGAGGGACTGTGAGAGAAGGAAGGGGGGGTGGCTCTGTATGTAAGTGAGGGGAGCAATGCAATAGAGATCCAGGGAAAACACAGGCCCTGTGGGTTACCCTAGGAGCTGGGGACAAGGACTCCATCAGAGTGGGGGTTACATACAGACCCCCAACCCAGGAACTAGAAATTGACAAGGAACTCCTAGAAGCCATCTCAATGATGGCTGACAAAGGTGAGCTGTTAATAGTTGGGGACTTCAGTCTGCCCGATGTAGATTGAGCCTCATACACAGCATCCTCTGAAAGGAGTAGGGAGTTCCTGCTCGCACTAAAGGGGGCAGGGCTCAGCCAACTAGTGAACTCTCCCACTAGAGACCACGCTACCCTTGACCTAGTGCTCACAAACAGCTCAAGGGTTTCAAATGTTCAGGTGGGTGTAAATCTAGGGACCAGTAACCACAGGTCAGTCTGGCTATCAATCAACAAGGCAGAAGAAATATGTCACACAAAAATCAAGATCCTGGATTTCTGTAGGGCAAACGTTCCAGGGAGGAGATCAAGAATCAAATCATTACTAGCTAGGGGAAGCATGGGGGGTGTGGAATATGACTGGGAGCATTTTAAGAAGGCCATAGCAACAGTTACTGAACAATGTACACGTCAAATCAGTAAATCAAAAAGGAGGAGGAAGCACCTCTGGTTCACCAGAGACTTAGTAGCAATAATAAGGGATAAGAAGAGGGCCTTTAAGCAATTTAAGATATCACAGAAGGAAACAGACATGGACAACTACAGGAACAAGCTCAAGGAGGCAGGAAGAGCCATTTAAAGGGCCAAAGCACAAACAGAGGAAAAAATAGCACAGGGAGTTAAGAAGGGAGATAATACCATCTCTAGGTACACGAGAGAAAAAAGGAAGAGTAAAGGGAGAATAGTCAGACTAACAGCACAAGATGGCCAGATGCCAGAGGATGACAATCACAAAGCAGAGGTGTTAAACAAGTTCTACTGCTCCATTTTCATAATAGGGGACAGTGGAAAAGGTCCTGCACCAAAGCAGATGGAACACAACAACAAGGAGGCAGACATGAGCCCCTTCACAAGGGAGAGAGTCCTAGAAAAACTAAACAAACTCAGAGTTGATAAAGCAACGGGCCAGATGGAATTCATCTGAGGGTGTTGAAGGAACTAAGGGAAGAAATTGCAGTACCACTAGCAGAATTATTCAGTAGATCACCGGAGAGTGGCACAGTACCTCTGGACCGGAGAACAGCAACAGTGGTGCCCCTGCACAAGGGAGGAAGTAAGGAGGATACTGGGAACTATCACCCAGTCAGCCTATCCTCAATAGTGGGAAAAAAGATAGAAGCACTACTAAAGGAGAGAATAGTGGAATACCTGAGGGAAAGTAGAAAACTAGACCCCAGGCAACATGGTTTCATGGCAGGAAGATCATGTCAGACAAACATGACACATTTCTTTGACTGGGTTACCAAAACAATGGACCAGGGCAGCACGGTGGACATAGTGTACCTAGACTTCAGTAAAGCCTTTGACACCATCCCCCAGAGGAGGCTGGGAAATAAACTGCAGCACACAGGGTTAGGGCACAAGATAGTCAACTAGGTTAGGAATTGGCTACAGAATAGAAAACAGAGTCTCTTGGTAAATGAGGTTATGTCACAGGAAGGGGAGGTGACCAGCGGTGTGCCACAGGGGTCAGTGCTGGGTCCAATACTCTTCAACATATTCATCAGTGATATTGCAGAGGAATTGGAGGGAAAGGTATGCCTGTTTGCGGATGATACAAAGCTCTGCAACAGGGTGGACACACAGGAGGGGGCCACAAGCATGGTGGCCAACCTCAGGAAACTAGAGGAGTGGTCAAAACTATGGCAGGGAAAGTTTAACACCAAGAAATGCAAGGTCATGTACCTAGGAAAGTGAAACCCAGACTTAAAGTACACGCTGGATGGGCACCAATTGGAGGTAACAAAGGTGGAAAAGAACCTGGGTGTACTCATCACCAATGACTTAAAAGTCACAAAACAGTGTGAAAAAGTGGCACAGAGAGCAAGTGGCATCCTAGGATGTATAAGTAGGGGCATTACAAGCAGAAAGCAAGAGGTAATCATGCCACTGTGCAGATCCTTGGTGAGGCCGCACCTGGAGTACTGTATCCAGTTCTCAAGGCCACACCTTAAAAAGGACAAAGACAGATTAGAGACAGCGCAGAGAAGGGCCACTAAAATGGTGCAGGGGCTGCACCATAAGACATATGAAACTAGGCTCAAGGAACTGAAGTTGTACTCACTAGAACAGAGAAGAAACAGAGGTGACATGATAGAAACGTTCAAATACGTCAAGAGAATAAACGAGGCAGAGAACCTCTTCCAAGAAAACAAGGGAACTCGGACAAGTGGGCACGATTCTCACTCTTCATTAATGAACTTCCTCAGCATTATGGTGGTGCCTCTGTACATCTTTATGCGGATGACGCTATACATTACCGCTCCTCCCGTCTCACTAACATTATTAACCGTGACCTTGCCTCTGCTTCCCTAGAAAGCTGGTTCCTCCACAATCATCTTGTCCTTAATGCTAATAAAACCAAGTGTATGCTTTTCTCACTTCGTCCAATTCCAAATCTTCAGCCCTCACCCCTTCACATCTCTACCCTAAAGGGTGAGACCCTGGAGGTAGTTCACTCATTTAAATATCTGGGATTCACTTTGGATCCCATGCTCTCCTTCAGCTCCCATGCCTCAATCATTGCCAAATCTCTTAATCAGAAACTAGGTCTCCTCTACCGTATTCGCCCGCTTTTCACATCTACCACATGCCAGAAAATTGCCTTCTCCTCCCTTTTATCTCTCCTAACCTACTGTGCTCCCCTGCTCCTCTCTGCCAACTCTGCCACCATGTCCCTCCCCTCTCAAGTTTACCATAGGATTGGAAGGTTTGCCCTGGGGGTCAAATCCAGCTCACACCACTGTGATGACCTCTCCTCGCTGTGCTGGTTTCCTTACATTGATAAATTAAGGCACTCCTCCTTCAGCCTCATATTCAAGTTCGTCCGTGACTTTACACCTCCTTGCCTTAATGAACTCGTGCGCCTCCGGCATGCACCATGCAACCTTCGCTCAGCCTCACTTCCCCTCCTTGTCCTACCGAATCTACGTTTGGCCACCTCCAGGAGATCCTTCTCATTCGCTAGCATGGGACAGACAGTGTGGACAGCTTGGCTGGAACAGTTAAAGGGGAGGGGGGTAGCCACCTTGGGCAGACTAGATGGATTAAGTGACTCCCATCCGCCGACACCATTCTTATGTTCTTATGTATCCCCTTCACCCAGGATGAGGCTGAAAATAGGCAGAATTGCCTAGCCTTCCTTTTCCAGCCATCAAAAACTAAAACAAAATTAAAAATGTCACAAACAGAGGACTGTGACTTCAACAAAGGGTTCAGCTGCAGGAGTCACTCACCTGTAGGAAACAAGGACCTGGTTTCCATAAAAATGAACCCAGCAATAAAGTAAAAAGGAACCAGAAAACTATAAAAATATAAGCTAAATTCTGTCCAACTATGATGTTTCTCAAGGTTTTTCCAAAAGGTACAAACTTATTTTAACCTCCCTCAATACTTAGTTTATTTATTTGAAAATTGCTGGCCAAGAAAGGTGCACTGAGCCAAGCCTTGCTCCCAGACCTAACCCATGGATAAGAGTTTCTCACTTTACTCAGTATCACACAACTGGCCCCACCCTTCGTACTACGTGCAATCCTGGGCACCTCAATGGAAAAAGAACACTGAAGCATTCAAGAAGGCACAATGCAGGACCACCAAAATGATCAGGGGTATGGGGAAGAAGGTCTGAGGTGAAGCTAGAGTCCCTTAAAGGGACAATGTCAACCCCCTTAGACCTCAAATTTTCCATGGTATGAAAATACATTTTTTGATTGCTTACATTCCATGAAGATTTTGATTCCTTTTTACATTCACTTGCGTTTCCGCAAGGAATGTCTTGCTACTAATGGCATTTTAGAGGTGTGTCACTGCTGAGCCAATTACAGCTGAAACTGCAATGGGCTTGGCAGTGTACACCAATGACCAGGCACTCTGGTCATGACAGTACTTCTGCTTGCTGACATGGCATGTTCTGTAACTGAAAGAAATGAACTGCTCCAATGAGAGAGCATTTCATTTCTTTCAGTAACTGTAACTCTGGCCATGCACATTAGAGCTGACACTAGTGTGCATGCCCAGAGTTACAGCTACAGCTTTTACATATGTAGCTCCTGCCATCACACTCCATCTCTTCTCGGTCCTCGCTCCTCTGACACCCCCTCAAGGCTTTAACATTAGCCACAGTGCAGTTTTATTTATTGGCAGCTCCTGCCACCCACCGCACTCTCTCTCCCCATGGTCCTCGCTCCTCTGACTCCCCCCCCCCAAGCTTCTACATTAGCCATGATGTGGCTTTACTTATCAGCAGCTCCTGCCACCCACCGCACTCTCTCTCTCCCTGGTCCTCACTCCTCTGACCCCCTGGAGGCTTCTACATTAGCCGTGGTGTGGCTTCACTTATTGGCAGCTCCTGTTGCCGCCCGCACTCTCTTCTGGTCCTCACTCCTCTCTGACCCCTGAGTGTTTCTACATTAGCCGCAGTGCGGTTTACTTATTGGTGGCCTCTGCCACCCCGCCTCTCTCTCCCCACTCCTTACTCCTTTGAACTCCCGCCTCTACAATAGCCGTGGTGCAGCAAGTTAACATTCAGCATTGACAAATGCTTGTTTATTTTTAAAAATGAAAAACATCCTGTCAACCATACTGGTGTTACCACACACATACTTGTTTGTTTAGATTCCATGATCAACTTCCACTGCCTCTTTCCTGGACACGGGAACACCACCAACACAGTCTAGCTACTCATGATACAGTAATAGGAGAGAATACTATTACATCATAAGTGACTGCTTTCTTTGGGGGTGTTCCTAATTTTCAGCAGGTATACAATAAGCATAGATCAAGGATTTGAAACAAAACAAGGCTGTGTGTAATTACTTATAAAATATGGAAAATATTTCCGGCAATCTGATTGGTTGTTAGCCATGCATTAGAGGTGTCTAACACACAGCTAAAAACTAGTCCTGCCAGCCAGGATGCAGCACATGGTAAAAATCCTTCAGCCAACACAGAACTTTCATAACTAAAGTAGCTGCCATTCCCCCTTCCCACCCCAGTAGAAGCTGACAGAGTGGTAAAAATCAGTTTAACAGGTCCACGTGGCTCTCAGTGGTTCCACATTTAATTTATTTCATTTTTTAAGCTATGTCCCTTTATCGAACGTGTACAAATATATATTTATCTCTAGGTAGCTAATTAATTTCCATTTGTTTGCCCACCTGTTCACTCAAGTCCCGAGCTGAAATACATGACTCCATCGAGAAATTCAATCCTTGCCCCCACAGTCATCACTCACACCCATGCAGCTTATTGGCAAGATATGCTGCGCAGATCAAGACATTGTAAAATCTTTTAATTTTTTAAATTATCCGCTCACCGTGAACTCTGTTTCAAAGATTGTCTCATGCTGCTGAGATCACGTCTGTCCTGAAGCCCGACTGCTTGCTCATGCAGCAGCCCGCATCCCTCACACGTCAATGAATTACAAGGAAGAGGTGTTTAAAGCTTTAACATGTTGCTCGTGCTGAAATGCTTTCCAATATTTGGTGGTAGAAGAGAACACAATTTTTTTGTTAAGGGTGTTTATTCTCCTGGGCTGACTGGGCGGCTGTGTAGCCCTGTCCCTGGGTGTCATCAGCCAGCCTGCTACCTCTCTCCATCTGAGGGATGATTCCCTCAGGATGCCCCCCCCCAAAGGGGCCAGAGGAAGGAAGGAAGGAAAGGAGGGAGAGCCATCCTCCCATCCCAGTGATTTTCATCCAGAACTCCCCCCACTTACCCATCGGAGCAGCAGGGTGGCACTGTGGCACCTCGGGCAGGGCTTCATGAAGCTCCATTCCCTTCCATTTTCACCCACTGTCCCAGAGCCATGTCATGGCACAGCAGCTCATGAGAGTGGAGCCGCACATGTCCTCTTGAACCGTAGCCTCCTTCCACTCACCCAGACATCAATCTGGCCCTCCATTGCTTTGGCACTACCACATGGTCTCCACTAGTGGTAGCCAAGAGCCAGGAAGGTGACCCACCCCTGCCCAAGAGAGAGGAGAGCTGCCTGTCAGTCACTCACTCCAGCTCCCACCCCCCCAGCTCCTAGCAACCCGGGCTTGCTGGCATGGAGTGGGGTATTGTGTATCACAGAGCCTTAACCCTCAGCATCACTGGGCCGGCTCAGAGCATAATGTTTTAAATCTGTCTATGTGGGGGGGTCAGGGGAGTTATGACAACCAGGAACAACTACGGGTACACTGTCCGCAGAAGGATAAAAGTCCTAAGTCTAATACAGGCAGAGGAACTATTTTACATCAAAATACATTTCATATTTAACTGTTTTAGCAGTTAAAACTATTTGATATGCATGCAAAATACACAGCCCCATTTTATAAGTGCAATAAGACACTTTGGGCATATGCATTAGTCAGTTCTATCACATGACCAGGGGCTGAAGGCACTCAGCCTGTGGCCTTATGTCTTACTTATTATGCCCTGACCATGCATCTTACTTACTACGCCCTGGCCATGCTTTAGAACTGTCTAATGCACGCACTACTATGTCTTATTGCTTGCACCATTAGTATGCATTTCAGTTCTATTACAAAAGGAAGCAAATAAAACAACCAGCAACATCACTGCATTTTAAAGAAGGTAGGCAATCGCAAAATGAAGGTTTTGAGCTAGAAATCATATGATCATAGGAATTACGAGTCCTATGCCAAGAGGCCATTAGGACTCGACCTTGAAAGTTAAAAGACATATGATGCAAGAAAGGCTGAAAAGTACCCCTTTAGGCTTTAACATGTTCAACCTGAAGAAAAGAAGGCTGCAAAGGGGACATGATCTCATTCTTCTGCATACCCGAAGACTGAACAAACAAAGATGTTTGATCTAATGTCCACCAGTAGAACACGGGGACACGTCCTAAAGCTCAGAGGTGGTACTTTTTTTTTTGTCTTCTTCAAATTATTTAACCAGGTGAGTCACACTAAGTTGAAAGCTTGTTTACAGGTGCAACCTGGGAGCACAAGGAAATTAAGTGGCTTTCTCAGGGTTACACAGTATGCAAGTGGGGGCTATGGGATTCAGACCCAGGTCTCCAGATTTGCAGCTCAGAGCCTTAAACCACTGCGCCAAACTGCCTCGACTTAGGAGGCACTTTTTCTCCTAGAGGATGGTGAACCTGTGAAACAGCCGGTTCCATGTGATAATAGCTACTGCAAAATAGTGACCGTCAAAATAGTGACTGCCACTACCAATAACAGCTACTACTACTTTTTCCTTCAACTGTTGTTTTTTGCATGATTACTTGATATAAATAAGGGGGGCTGCACCCCCCTCTATCTTAAAGATTCTAAAACCATGTCGTTCATTGATTTCAGAGAGAATTACATATTCAGAACACCGTTATTATGAGTCGCTATTCTGTGTCATTCACTATTTTGCAGTCGCTATTTTGCAGTAGCTATTATCACGGGATACCGAAACAGCCTACCAGCAGAGATAGTAGATGAGAAGACAGTATTGGCCTTTAAAGGGACACATTCACGTATAGTGGATCAGTATGGTTATGAAAGCCCATGAAAAGCTCTCTCAAACTAGGTCCTGAGCTCACTGTCATTGGAAGCAGTCCGGAGATGTAGATGACCGAGTCTGTTCAATATTTTATATTACACTGTAGCCATAGGTATAACATTGTGATGTCAGCAAGGACCAAGTTGCACTTGACTCAGTGAAGTTAGGCACAGCTTGTTCCTTGATGGCATCTCAGTGTTCTAAAAATGGCTGCAGTTTAGTATTAATATTGAACAGACCTAGTCTTCTATATCTGTAGACTGCTTCCAGCTACAAATGATTCAATACCTCATTGAAAATAGCTTTCTTATGGGCCTTTGAGCTACAGTGACCACTTAGCATGAAGGTAAGCCTGGACATATTTCTACATTTACTGGGGTAATAAAAAGGCCCCCCCCCCCATGGTAGAGTGGACAGGAAATCCCTGAGAATGAGTGCATGTATGCACAGAATACTTTTTTTTCCCCATCTCTGCTTGTGAAGTAGGGGTGGACATGTTGGACCTAGAGTCCCTTACAACATTAAATTATTAAGTTACTATGTTAACTTCCCCTAGTATGTCTAATGGCTGTTTCCAGCTAGTCATGGCATGCAAAGCACTTTAGAATACAGTGCGTGTGAAAGACACTGTATAAAATCAAATTCCTACCTGCTCCTTTTATGTGTTTTTACAGTGTGCTGGGACCGACTTACTGTGTATTAGTAATTCCAGGAGGTATACCCTCCCCACAGCGACTCCAGCACTGCAATGAACCATACACCAACAAGTCGCTGTACTGTCCCCATGGGACCCAGCACTGCTTTCGGGGGGTGTTTCAGCCCCTCCCTGACACAACTCTGACTTGGAGTTTGTTAATTAAATAGGAGGGGTGGGGGGAGTTCGGAGGGCAAAGCCTCCCAAAGAAAATCAATGCAGACATGAATAGCTCTGTGCCGACTGCAATTGCGGTTGACATGGTGCCATTACTGTGATGCCGTTCAATGACGAAATTGTCAAACGGCAACATAGAACCATTCCAGGACAGTGTCAATTAGTAGCACATAGGACATCCATTGCCACCTGACTGTGCATTAAATTCCTAGCACTGCACAGTCCGGTACCAGATGTAATTTAGATCCTGAAAAAGTAAAATACTTGTGAGCCATTTTGTAAGCGCAATGAGCCACTCTAGCACGTGCATTACAGGATTTTAATGCACTTTCCCAGGGGCATAAGGACACTCAGAACTTCGGCCTCATGCCTTACTTCACCCCAGGACATGCATTAAAATCCTGTAATGCACACTCTGTCGTAGCTTGTTGCCAACTGGTAGTCTTCATTTTCTAACAGTTCATATGGCTACAAACCAAGCATAAACATAAGAGAAACACAATATCCAGCTTTGCTATAAAAGCAATCTAAAAGTAATTTCCAGAGTCTTTGGTCCTGCTGATTTGAATTGGAAGTTGTAACACCCGGAGTTCTCAGTTGGTGGAGTTGCCTTAACATGTCACTTTGCCAGGGGTGGCATTATTGGTCTATAACAATGGAATAATGCAATGAAAAAAATAGAATTGTAGGCGGTGTTCCAGCCCCTTCATGCCCACCACCCCCACACTGGAGCCACCTACACTGAACCATTTCAGTAAAGTTTTTTCATGTGCTTTATACATCCAGCACACCTCCGCTCCCCTTCAACCACACAATTCAGTTTGAGTCTGTGCATCCATAGACTTCTAAACTGACTTTTTTAGACTGCCTTTCTGAATAAACATGTGGCATTTGTTCTTGTTTTTTGTGCTGTCAATAAACGTTGTCTTCTGTTGCCCCCTGGTGGATATAATGAAGATATATATATATATGTATATATATATATATTTTTTTTTTCTGGTTAAATAGAGAGGATACATACCTTTATTATTTTTATTTGTTTATTTTAAATTATTTCACCACATAAACATACAGAGATATGTACAAGTATAATCTAATTTACAGAAATGACAGGAGAAGATGAGGGAGAAGAAATATATGAACACAGATTTACATAATATAATTATACACAGAAACCAACTGTTATAAAATATAGACACAGAATGTACATACCACTATAATACACATATGCAATATTTATTAATGTGCCGGCCCAGTGGCGCTGAGGGTTGAGGTGCTGGAAGCCACACCTCGCAACATGCCGGTGACCTGGGCTCGAGAGTGAGCTTGGATTGCCATAGGTTGGCCAGGGAGGAGAGGATTAAGCATCCAGAGGACTGCTCTCCTCTCCTGGGGAGAGAGGGTTGTGGTTCCCTGACATCAGTGACTCCCAGCAGAGGCTGGGTGTGCTACAGCCAGGGACTACATTGGGAAGGGTTGGAGGATGGTAGACATCTGTGGGCTGTGTGCAGAAGCGAGCCCATTTCACACTGGACATCACTGCACATCTGAGCCTCTGGGGGTCATGCTCATAGAACAAAGGAAAAGCCCTGTCCCCCCCCAAGTAGAAAGTGATGCATGGCCACCACGCTGACTGCCAGATCCCACTCACCTGGTCCCCTATATCCTCCAGCCCTCACCCTGCCTGCAGACAACTGGATTTAAGGAGCACCGAGTAAGTGGTGGTAGCCCTCCGCTGAGGGGTGTAAGCCAGGGGGTTCACTGCAGGTAGGTCTGGAGAGTTTGTAGCATGGGGGGGAGACTCGGTTGGGGGTTCTCAGGCTGGGCGGGAAAAAAGCCAGGACATCTGAGGGAGTCTCAGGGAGCACTGACTGGAGGGAAATAAAGTTTTAAAAAAAGTTATAAATGTGTATCCAACCGCAGAATAGCAGATCTATCAAAAAATTAGGAGTACATTAAGAGAAATGTAGATCACAGTCAGGTACAGTCACAGTACCAGGCAATTCCATTTTTGAGGTAAAGCATAGCTGGAGCAGCACTAGAAAGTGAGCCATTTCCCAAGGCCAGCTTCTTCCATACCTGTGGGAGTTTGTGACTGAAAGCACACTGACTAAAGTTCTCTTTACGCCTGGGAATAAGAAATCTGTTACCCAGGCTGGAGCAAAGATTGTTAGCACACTAATATTTTGCTACAAGCTTTCAAGGCCCCAGTGCCTCTTTTTCAGATTAATCTAAACTCCTTTTACAAGGGTTTAATTCTAAACAAAAGAAGGTGATTTCCAGCCTAAACACAGACAGGAGATTTATGGCCAGTACAAGTTAAACTGCGGCGATATAAACTAGCTTTATAATACTGGTCTTCATCAAACGAGTCAAACAGTTATAAGTAACTATTTATGTATTGCCTTGTGTGAAAAAGAAGTCTTGTTTTGCTGTTTATTAAGTAGCAAAGAAAATGTTCTGTGAGGGGTTCAAAGTTAAACTGTGTGACATGAAAACTTTGTCTATGTTTAGACCAGAAACTGTTGTATTCATGAGTTTGCATCCTCAAGCCCTTCTGTCTGTCTGCGATTTCAAGTTCCCTTAAAAAAACTGCCATTCTCATCTCCTTCAAATTATTTGCTGAGCTAAAGAAATGCTCACCCAAGCTAACAGCACTGTCAGCTGCATTCAGGGCAGTCATATGCTTCCTGGCACAAACTCTGAACGTTAGCTAATATCCTTTGTACCTGAGGCCCCCCACTGACGTCAGCTGCGGTGGGGGGCTGTGAGACGGTGGGCAGCGCTTCACAGGGTCAGCCAGATAAAAAGTTACATTCTTGTCAAAGTAAGAAGAAAAAAAACTTTCAGACATTGAAAATTTTGCAAATTGGGACCAAATGGTTCCACTAACACCCGCAGGGACAAGGTAACACTAGCGGACCCAGCTAATTAGCAAAGCAACATCGGCTAACCACTCTGGTCAGCAAACAGTATTCTTAGCCTAATCTTAACTTTAGAAGGGGAAAGTTTACAGGTTTCAGGGAAAGTGCTACCCCCTTGAGAAATTCTAGATTCTCCCCGTTTAAAAAGATATCTGTGACTGAACTATTCTTAATACATGTTGTAATGGCCATGCAGGCATGCAGTGTTTTCCTGTGGAGGATGAGAACCTTCCATGCCCTAATGCACGGGCTACTGTCACCATAGAATATGTAGACATTCTCCACTAGTTGGAAAAGTACTGTCGATGGCAGTTCCTCATCACATAGAAGCTGTCAGCAGAAAAGGACCTTCTGGGCCACCTAGTCTACCGTAAAATCCATACCTGCTGTGGTACCACAGACCCTTCATGATTGCCGTCCTTACCCCCCCAGCCGTGTTGCTAAGGTCCCCCTGTGTCTATCACATGCATGTTTGAATCCTGCTACCGTTTTAGCTCCCACCACCTCTGCTGGGAAGCTACTCCAGATGTCCACCACACTTTCAGTGAAGAAGTGTTTCCTTGTATCCCTCCAAGTCCCCTCCCCCCCTTTCAGCTTCGTATCATGTCCCCTTGTCCTTGAGCATCTCGTTCTATGGAAAATGCCCCTTTCCTGTACCTTATTAATACCTTTGAGGTATCTGCATGTTTCAGTCATGTCTCCTCTTTCTCTCCTTTCCTCTAGAGAGTACATACTTAATTCTCTGAGTCTCTCCTCATAGGGCTTCTGATGCAGGCTATGCACCATTTTGGTTGCCCTTCTCTGTACCGCCTCCACCCGATCTATGTCTTTCCGGAGATGGAGCCTCTAGTACTGGACACAGTACTTCAGGTGAGACCTCACCACTGATCTATACAGGGGTAACACTACCTCCCTCTTTCTGCTGATGATCAAGGGCCATTCACTTCCCTCTTGTAGATACAGAGTAATGTAGCTGTTGATCTCAAAAAAGAATATTGGTGGTCCATCACATTCCTGTTCCCCTGCCCATTTCATAGGCAGGGACCAAAAAGTATGCTGCAAATATCTGCCCTAACCAATAGGGATTTCCCCACCCTACTACCCAGGGTACCCTACAGTTCCAAAGGTAAGCAGACGTTTATCCTGGCTTACCTTAATGGTGTGTTCTGTCTTCATATGTTCCCAAATTAGGGTTCCCTGCTTCAGATTATGTTGCACTACAGTGCGGCCATTGAGCAGCCCTACTCAAATCCCTGAACGTACAAAAATGATGTTTGCTTTTCTTTTTACTAAACTCCTACAACAGGAGTTTATCAATATCTGTATTTTTTTTTTTTATATCCAAATTGCTCTCTGTGTTGGACTGTTTTTAAAACAATTAGTTTTTTTGTCATCTGAGGTCAATATCTTACTTTCTGAGAAATGGAGGCAAAGCCAATATTGCAGACCCCAGGAATATCAGGAAAGCATTTCTGGATAGACCATGGGAGCCCATCAAAGCTCGGAAGGAATGCCCCGAAGTTCACAGTCAGGAGCTGGCGCAGTGGCACTGAGGGTTGAGGTTCTGGAAGCCACTCTGGCGACCTGGGTTCTGGAATGAGCTCGGGTCATCAGGGGTCAGCAAGGGCAGGAGAGGATTCAGCATCCGGAGGACTGCTCTCCTCTCCTGGGGGTGGGTGGGCTATGTCTCCCACTGCAGCTCCCAGTGGAGACTGTGGGTATTGCAACTTGCAGGAGCATGCTGAAGGGTTGAAGGCTGCGGTAGATGTTGCATGCAAGATGTCCTTGCACGTTCGCACCTCTGGGAGCAACGGAAAAAGGAAAATGGACCCTGGCACCCAGACAGGCGAAAGTGGGTCCAGAGGACCACCCCCACACACCCAGCCGGATCCATTCTGGCTGGTCTGTGTGTCTCCTCCATTCCCCGGCCACCCTTCTAGATTCTAGCTAGAGTGCAGAGGAGTTAGGGCGGTCCCACCCGGGAACAGGGTGGTCGGTGGATGTGGAGGAGCAATCCCGGGAATGGAGACCAGACCAGGGAGGACCTCAGGCCGGGTGGGACAAGCGGGTAAATGGGAGGGCTACAAAGATAACTGGTCAGCAGGGAAAGGCATACGAGGAGAGGTTGAGGGCACTGAACATGTACTCCCTGGAAGACAGGCAGGAGAGAAGGGACATGATTGGGACCTTCAAGTACTTGAAAGGGATAAATAAGGTTGATAAGGAGAGTCTCTCTAAGCTGAGTAGCAACCATAACACAAGGGGGCACAGTCTTAAGCTGGAGGGTGGGAGGTTTAGGAGGGATGTCAGGAAGCACTTCTTCACAGAGAGGGTGGTGGACACTTGGAATGCACTGCTAGAAGAAGTAATCTCATTGAAGACAGTGGGCAGCTTTAAGAGAGGCTGGGACAGGGATAGGGGGAGAGTAAGGGTCATGGGTAGGGAGGATGGGAGGAGTGGGGAGAGGGGACAGGGACATTAGCTCAAGCTGTGGAACCTGCAACATGAGCAGACTTGATATACCAAATGGCCTTCTTCTGCTGGCTTCTTCATATGTTCGTATGCTCATATGAGACCTCACTGGAGAGAGGTCTAAGAGGCCAGTGCAGGAGCATAAATAAAGCCAACAACAAAGGAAAGTTCACAGTCAGGGGGTGTTTGCCCTACTGATGATAGCCCAACCTAAGCCCAGGACATGGTGATGTGCTGACCTGGAGAGGATAAGTATCCCACTAGGACACTCTCTTCTTTGGTGAGTGAGGGGATGCCTGGACTGGACTCTGATCACCCTCTTGTGACCAAGATGGTGACCGATTCCACTGCAGTGGAGCCCACCAGGATATAATGCAGACTACTGCAGAATTCTTCAGAGTTACTGCAGGAAACTCTGCAGCTTCAATGGTAGTTACTTCCTGTTGTCATGCAGGACTCAGTGACAAGGGGCCGGATTCACAAAAGGGCTGAGAATGCCGCAAGCTGGGGTTCGCCGAACATAGGTGCAGCATTCCCCAGCCAGCAATCAGAATTCTCCATCCCATGCGCGGGCTGCGGCAAGTTAGATCAGCTTTTTCTGGTCTAACTTTGCGGCAATCTCGGGTACCCTTTTGATGGGGCTTGTGCCAGATATTTGGTGCAAGCTGCCATAAAATCAGGAAAGTTCTTGTAACTGTGTCCAGTCTTCTTGAATCGGGCACAGCGAGTAGCACACTGCGGCACCAACCATCAGGTGTGATGCAGAGTTGACACAACCCCAGCGTCACCCTTTGTGAGTGCGGCCCAACGTGTTGCTTTCTCGTGGGCTCCACTGTATGTGTGCAGCTGCAAGTGGCCATCAGCTTAGCATTGGGTGGGGGGCTAGATCACTGAAGTAGAAAAGGACACAAGTAGTACATTTCCATTACTTACTGTTCCGGGTGGTAGATCTTTTTGGGGTCCATGCCATAAGGAACACTTTATTCATCATGCCTGTCCATCCGTAGCCCACCAATACTTAGCCTTGGAGGTCAGCAGGACCAGTGACTGGCAAATTGGAACTGTACAAAAATTCACACACTTTGCTTGCCATAGAATTTCCCACAGCTGCAGCATGTGGCTGATGTCAACCGCCAAGGGACTCTGGGATGCTCCTGAGTGGTTGATGAAGCTGACTCTGGGAAGGTAGAAACAACCAATATTGTGTAGCCGTACTACAGTAAGCACAACAGTTTGTATTTAGCATCAGTCTCTTAATCAGGACAGCCCCACACTTAAGTGTGGGAGACTTGGTGTCACGATGGATCCCCTTTAACAACAGAAACCCATCTGAAATGTAAAAAAAAAATATATATATATATATATATATATATCTGAACCTATAAACAGGTACAAATACAGCGACAAATACCTGAGGTACACAGATATCAAAACTCAGCAATGTGCGCAGTCAGAGAAAAACAAGCTCACTAATGCATGGTCGAAATGAAATACTACAGCAAAAAGTCGCAAAGAAATTAATGAACAGAAGGTCTCCCCGCCACCCACCCCCACCCCTGAAACTAATTACTTTTGTTTTACATGTCATTGCAGATTATTATAACCCTCCTGGAATTTCCAGCTCTGTGAAAATCATTGTGTCTACAGGTCCTAATCTTCTTAACACCTCTAGTGTAAACAGAACCCTGCTACCACAAAAACACACACTCACTGCCTTTGTCATCTTGTGCAACTAAAACGCTGTTGTCGTGGCAACAAACATCTTTATCTTAAAAAAAAAAAAAAACAGCTTTTAACACCCAAAGGTATATATTTTCTTTAATGTGAGGTGTACAGCAGTAAGGCCCTTGGCTTCAGTCCTTCTCTGGGAGATAAGGACCTGTTGAAATGGTATATACCTTCAGCTGTGTCTTTGGCCTTTAAACATTTCAACAGGTCATTATTTCCCAGATAAGGACCTCTGCCTCAGTCCTTATTGATTACTCAGTAGAACAGTGTATTGGTATCACACGACTACATTTGGGGACTAATTCTCTGGGTGACAAAAAGTTCTCTTTGTGGATTTGATCAATTGTACCCAGCAGAATTTAACTCGCATCCATTCAAAAATGATGAATATATTACTTTTACACAAAAAGCTTGTCTGGGGCACTGGAGATAGCTGGCTGGAGCAGAGGAAGGCAGAAGGCTGGCACGTGGATGGGGCATTGTGTCGCTCTGGATTTGCTTCACTGAGAGTTAATCACCATCTGCTTCAATTTCTGGTTATTTAAAAAAAAATGCAATCTGTCAAAATGAGCACGTGCCAGTGGGATGTATTCTGCTCCTGTTGTTTGTCACCAATTTATAGATGGTTTGGTGCAAGGAGTGGCTCTTGTTCCATTCGATGGGGATAAACGTAGTGGTGGCAAGGACCTGCTGTATGTTCTGTAGGTTGTTCCCACCTTGAAGCTTTAGTGGGCAGTTTCCAGTCAATGTATGATGGGCTGTATCACAGTAGTGGATGCTGCTGCTGCACGGTGGCATCTTCTGAAAAAGGCTTGCAGTTCTGGGCCTTATTTCTGTCTCGCAGATAGCTTGGCATGTCTCTTTGTTGGCTGATTGGTCCTTGATCAGAATGGCCCCAGTCAGGATTCTGTGTCAGTTGCCATGACTAGCAGCATCCTGTAGAGGAACAGACTGAGCCTGGTGTCAGCTTCTATGAGAGATGGTGCCCTGAACCTGGAGAGGCCTAAATCAGGCCCGGTGTCAGTCACCAAGATGGGCGTAAGAAGCATGATGAAGATGATGCTGAAGAGTAGGACAAAGCAAGAGGAACTGGATGTGAAGGGAACAGCAGACAAAGAGTAGAGCAAGAGGTGAGCCGTATGCTGCCACATGGACTTGGAGATGGTGATACTGTGTGGCATGTCCACAGCGGACTAAGCACAGACTCTGGCAGGTGATAGGTGGGGGCAGGCAGAGAGACTCACCGAGCAGCAGGGGTTAATTTGTGCAGGAACCCACAGGAACTCGGTTCATTGGCTGGCTGATTAGCGCAGTAGTAGCACTGTCACTTGCAATCCAGCCAGCTAGGGTTCACGCCCCAAGCCTGGGATGTCAGATGCTAACTGCTAAGTGCTAGACTGAAGTTTTCTTGTTGTATTGGGAAAGGCTTTATTTTATTGGGTGGGTATTTTATTTATTTATTTATTTTTATTTGTTTAGGTGGGGTAATTTTATCATTGTCTGTTTGGGGTTTTCCCTTTGGGTTAGTTGCCTGGGTGTTGTGCTTTCTGGGTTTGGTTAGCCTGCAGGATGTGTAGGCCTCCCGTTTGTATGCGCTATTCGCTTCTCTGCCCTCCGCTCCCTCTGCCCCGACCCCCTCCCCATTAATGTTGTCCAACTTACCAGCGCTGTTGAGCGCTGGGTATTGTTCGTGAAGAGGGGGTAGGGGTGGGGTGCAGACATCAGAGGACGAATGAACGGATCTCTCACATTGAGGTAGTTAGGTCTAGAAGACACCCTGGGGCAAAATGGAGTTTGCAGCATGGTGCTCCATGTTTAGTTCCCATACCAAAGGGCACTACCATTTCTGGTGGGCAAGTAGCCGGGGCGGCCCTTGAAGTCCGTCCAACTCGAGTGGTGCTATGCAATGCTAGATCTGTTAAGAATAAGACAGCAATTATTGCAGACCTTATTGGAACAACTGATCTGGCATGCATCACCGAGTCCTGGCTGGATGTAAATGCTGGCCCCATATTGGAAGCTGCAATTCCGGCCAGGTACTTGGCGATACACAGCTCGAGACTGGACTGCCGGGGGGGGGTGGCGGTCTGTTTTAAGACCGAGTTGGGCCTCATGAGTGTACTAAATGAGAGGCCGAACTTATGAGTACTGTGGTGGCAGGTATAGGTTGTGGGATAGCTTTTGTCCTCCATCCACCTGGGGTCGAGAAGCGATTCCTACAGGAAGTAGCAGACTCTGTGGTCGACATGGCACTGGAGTCGCCCAGACTGATGGTCTGGGTGACTTTAACGCCTGGGTCAACGACGAACTCTTGCAATTTGGACAGCACTTCCTCCAGCTGATGATATCGCTGGGCCTTACACAGATTGTTACCTCTGCCACCCATCAACACTGTCACGGTCACTCTTTGGATTTGGTTTTCCTCCTGGGGATTGAGGCCTCCGATTTGGGGGTGGAACCTGTCATTTGGTCCGATCATTACACCATGAGGTTCAACTTTTGTGCCCTCCTTTGTAGGCCTGTCCCTGTGGAGATGGTCAGTTACCGCCCTTTACGGGAGGTGAGCCCTGAAGGCCTTATGGTGGTGATTGACCTCTCGGAGTTTCCTGTGGCCAGCTCAAGTCCAGAGACCTTGGTCTTGGCCTATAATAAGGCCATCTCCATGGCTCTGGACTCGATTGCTCCTGTCCATGTTTGTCTTCTCTCCCTTCGCCCTCGGGTCCCTTGGTTTGATGGGTCCCTGAGAGAATTGCGGTGACTAGGACGGAGGTTAGAGCGACATTAGTGGAAATCCGCCCTGGAGGTTGACCACCTTAGATTGGTAGAGCATTATCAGGCCTACCAATCAGCGATCTCCCGTAAGAAGGCAGAATACCTGTCCGGGGAGATTGCTGCCACTCAGAACTGACCAGCTCACCTCTTCCGAACTGTGGACAGGTTGTGCAACCCAACCTGTCTGCAGCTCTGAAGACCTTTTTCACAAGTGGAGTGCGATGAGCTTGCTCAATTCTTTGCGAATAAGGTGGCTGACATCAGGTCGGAGATCCTCCTGACACCCTGTGGGGGATGCTGGTGATCAGTGCTTGGTCACTTCACCATGTGCTTCCTGGAGTTTCTTTGACCTGCCGGAGTTCACAGAAGTCATGTGGATTGTCCAGAGTATGCGCCCTATGTGCTGTAGTTTGGATCTGGGCCCAACCTCCCTGATTATGCGATGTTGTGATATTATCGGCCCGATCCTGGTACAAATAGTCCGTTGCTCCCTTGATTCGGGTGAATTCCCAAGCTCCCTGAAGGAGGCAGTGGTAACACCCCTCCTGAAGAAAGCTTCTTTGGACCCAGACTCTCTGGCCAACTACAGACCAATCTCAAGCCTCCCCTTTATAGGAAAGGTTATTGAGAAAGTAATGGCGGTACAACTGGAGAACTTTGACCATCAATAACATCTACGAACCTCTCCAGTCCAGTTTTTGAAAGAGGCATAGTACCAAGACCACACTGATTCGGGTGCTCAATGATCTCCTGATGGTGAGAGATCAGAGACACCGTTCCATTCTGGTGCTCCTTGATCTCTCTTCAGCTTCTGATACTGTCAACCATGGGGTATTGCTTGGGCGTTTGAAGTCCATCTGTGGCCTGACATGTAAGGTTCTCAGGTGGTTTACATCTTTCCTTAGTGGCAGAACTCAAGAAGTGGTGTCTGGGATTTTTTCCTCGGACCCACTCTCTCTCTGTCATGTGGGTCCCTCAGGGCTCAGTGCTGTCCTCCATGTTGTTTCCAGTGTATATGCTGGCCCTCGGAGACATTGTAAGAAGGTATGAGCTGAGGTTTTACTGCTATGCTGATGATACCCAGCTCTAAATGTCTTTTGCACCTGACCAGGATAGTGCACTCTCAGTATTTAACAGCTGCCTTGCTAAAATCCAGGACTGGATGAATTCTGGCTTTCTAAAGTTGAACGCGGGAGAGACCGAGGTGATGGTTGTAGACCCGGGTTGCCGGATAGAGGGGTTGAGGACTGGTCAACCCTCTGGAATTTATCTAGGGGGCTCCCAGATCCTTACCTCTGAACAGGTGTGGGACCTTGGGGTAGTGCTTGACGACAGGCTGACTTTACAATCTCAGGTTTCGGCAGTCATCAAGTCATCCTTTTTCCATCTTAGGAACATCATCAGGATCAAGCATCTTGTTCTGTCCGGTGATCTACCTACATTGGTTCATGCCTTTGTAACCTTGCGCCTTGATTACTGTAATTCCCTTTACTTAGGGCTTTCTGGGACTGATATCCGTCACCTGCAGCTAGTGCAGAATGCTGCAGCAAGATTGTTGACAGGGACTTCTCGATGTTCTCATATCACCCCTGTGCTGTGCACTCTGCACTAGCTGCCGATTCGGTGGCAGATCACCTTTAAAGTTGGTTTACTGACTTACAAAGCCCTATATGGACTAGACCCTGACTACTTGAAAGAGCTTCTTGTCCCCTATTGCCCCAAGCAACAGCTCCATCCGGCTGACGAGGGGTTGCTGGAGATTCCAAGGGTGTCTTTGAAGTCTTCTGGGGCCCGTGCATTTATGTACGTGGCCCCTGCCCTCTGGAATTCTCTACCCCATCGGTTGTGGGAATGCACAGCGGTGAGAGGCTTTAAACAGGTTTGATGGCACTGAACAATAAACCTCGTTAGAATTCTGTTACTGTTTTGGATTATATTTATTGACTTTATTACTGTTGTTTTAACCTTTTGTAAAGTGCCTTGGTACTTTGAAAGGTGCTTATGTGAAATGAAGATTATTATTATTATTATTAACTGTCAAAGCAGTGTTCTGGCATCTGTCTTGGATGCCTCCTGTCTTGAGGAAGAGGGCATCTCCTTCTGCTGCACAACTACGCCCCTGGTGACCCATGGGAGGGGATGTGCTGTGGGAAGAATAAGAGGTCCCTTTGTAGAGGCCTTATGTCAGCATGTGGCCACTTGCTTAGCAAATGTGATGCAGAGGCAGCACACATCCAAAATGGGGCCAGCACAGGAGTTCCAAAAGTAGGACGAGGCTCACCCAACCATTTTTGATGGCCCTAACCGGCATTCTGTCGGGTTGCTCCTCAGGAACACGCCCTGGCAGGGGATAAGGGAGGGTTTAGTGGGGAAAAGTACCTCAGCAGCCCCTGGCAGATGAAGTCACACTGCCCCCCCCCCACCACAATAGGAACCTACCGACTCCTCCCGGACCTTGACCTCCGACAGAAGTATCCTCCTCCTGGCTTCGGAAACTGGTGGGGTGCCACCCACAGGGGAAAAACTGTGGGTTAAAGTTGAGATTCTGAAGAGAATGTCAAGCAGAGGTTGTTGGTAGATTGAACCACTGGAGGGCTCCTACAGAGGGCTACCACAGCATGCAGAAGGGCTTTAACATGTGGAAGGAGGACCTGGATGCTGGTGAGGAGAAACAGAGCAAAAATAGAAAGTAAAAAAAAGGAACAATTCATCCAACCCCTGCAAATCCAAATGTGAGTTCCTGCACCCCTGCCATCTTTCTTAATTGAATACTATAGGAGAGTTGCACCATTTAGAGAGGACGGTTCCCCCACCTAAGCATTTCCAGTGTAACCACTGCTGAACAGAGAGCTGAGGGCTGCAGCATTGCCGACAGTAGGGGGCAGCCTGTGGCCCTCAGGGGTGGGGCGGAAGGCAGTAATGCTGCTGTTTAGCTGGGGGGTGGCAGAATTGATTTCCATATAGCACTTTACATACAAACTGTATCTTAAAGTGCTTTATTGTCCGTGGCAGGGCGAGGGAGGGGATAGAATGCCACTCCCAGTGTTGCTATTTTTGGGTGGAGGGGGCTTGTTTTATGCACCTTGACTACAGAATGTACTCCCCAAGCATTTTATAATCAGGGACAGAAAAGGACAGGAAATATGTTGTTCTTATGCTAGAGAGGAGGAAAGGAAAATGTTTTTTATATAGCACCATATATGAAAGATGTATCCTAAAGCACTTTACAATCCAAGACATGGTGCTAGGCTGTTGGGGCCTGGGTGGGCTGAACATCACGTCACTGTACCTTCTCAAGTCTTTTTTTCTCTCCCGTTACACACTCACCACCTGTACTTTGCGTGGGATGTCCCTGTTGCACTGCCGTTTGAAGGGTAGAACATTGCGAGGCCAGGCATAGCATCCACTGTAATTCCTGAGCACCAGGAAAGGGGGCCTTAGATTAGAATGTCAGGAAGATCATGCCTCCCCCCCCCCAAAGAATTCTGAGTATGATGACTCCACAGAGAACTCTAGAGTAAGTAAATCCACAGCAGTTGCGTGACGTCTGTGGCCCTCCCACCCTGGTGATGAAGGCAAACAAGGTTCTTCAGTGCCACAGAAGACTATTTTTGAGTGGGACCCTAGTGTGCGTCTCTGGAGAGGTAGTGCGCATGAAAAGATGTACTGATCCAATAGCACAAAGTCAATTAATACATTCTCTCCACAACCACATATGTAACTTATCAAGCAGCGCACCCATTCCAATACTCGAGTTGTGTTCCGTTCTTTATGAAGTCACATGGTTCCCAACAACCACTGCAGTCACATTCATGTGTTTCTCCTCCTTCTCCATCTCACCTCCTAGAGGTAGGTCCAGACAGTGGGTCTCGGCAGGTGATGAGTCATAACCGGCCTTTATCATGTGACTCAGTGATACTGAGCATGTCATTCATTAAAGGAGAACTGCACTGAACTGTGTAAGTCATTTTTCCCCGGTTCCATGTATAAACAGCGAATTTATAATGGCAAACGGCGAAAGATAAATGGCAATTGCACTTAAGGTGACTGCAAATTGCGGCGACTGACAAAAAAGGTGAATATCGAGGTACAATATCCCAGAGAGGGCTGCCTACACCTGAATTGTGAAGTTACAGGCAAGCCTTCTTAAATATTCTGCACAATCACATCTCCCATACTCAGACAATACCGGACTCTGCTGTATCTTGCCAATACAGGAATCCTTCATAGAGCAGCAGCCGTTTTCCCTTCTATGAAACCAGGTAATGCGGTAACATTATTGGACATCAACTGACATGCTTATATAGATGTGGGGGGCTCGCCCCACCCCCCGCGCTGTTTCTATTTATCTAACTCCAAGTCACAATTAGATGGAAGGGGTAGGCTATAATTAGGATTTGCCATCATTACATTCAATATATATGTTCTGTTGCCCTTAAATACTACTCGCCATTTATTAGCGGTCACCATTATTGAAGTTGCCATTATTTTGTCACCCTTATTGTGTCACCTTTATCCCGTTGCCATTATCACACTCTGCCTTTTTCCCCCACTAGAAGCTGTCTTTACTAGCTCTACAATGGTATTTCTAAGCCAAATGTAGCAGCCATCTTTTTTTTCTTGAAAAACAAAACTAAATTAAAACATTAATAAAATAGTCAAACTCTAACAGAACTACACATTTTACCACAAAAAGAAAGTGAGAGATGCCTGGAATCTTTTATAGTGGAAAAAAAATGAAGCGTCCATTTTTTTGGGGCCCAGTTTCATTGCACAGCTACTGTAAGTGCTGGTTCAAATTCTGTTATTGTTCCATCTGCACAGGCCTCTTAGTAACCTCAGTGAGTGTTTCTGATTTACCAGTTTGGTGCTCAATACCATTTTAGAACTGAATGATGCTGTTTATGTCCCCAACAGCCACAGAGCTCTGTAGCAGAACTTGGATACATTTTGCCAGCAGTGGAAGAGCAGAACAGAGATATCAACTACAGTTCTAAAATTATTCTTACAAGCAGCATGTAAATCGGAAACAGCCCCTGGGGTAACCAAAAAGCCTGCCTAGCTAGAGCAAAAACAGATTTTGAGCCAGTACAGTATTTAAAAGAACAGCTTCTACTGGGAAAAATGACTTCTAGATCAAGTGTAGTTCTCCCTTTAGACACATGCTAAACTTCACTTTCAGCCATGCCGTGCATGTCTTTGCAGTGAAATGCAATTTGGTTCAGATCAGCTCAGTTCATCCCAACACATGGCCTTGTACCCTGAGTTCTGATCCCAAGTTACTTTGTGTCGCTTTGTACAGCACCACACCATATGTTCCGAGAGACAAATGTATGTATTTGATTTCAGGACCCCCCACCCCCACCCCAGTCCTGTGCCCAAAGGTAATATTATGACCCAGTCAATCCCACTCCACCCCACAAGTGATCTTCAGATACGATATCTCCTTTTCTCGACTTCTGCTACCAGAGGGGCGATAAGGTGTTAATGGACTCTGCCACTTTTGTGTCGTCCAGTACTCTACACAAAATCCAGAAAATGGTTCAGGGATTGGGGGGCTCACAGCAAGGCTCCCACTCTACAGTCGGGTTCTGGAGAGCCTTCTCCATTCTGAACTCTGCTCTCTATTTTCTCTGTTCTCTCTCCCATGCTAAAACAGGAGTTATCCTTTAACCCCTGCCAACTGCCAATCATTCCTCCTCTGGGTGTGCAGGACACCAGCATCCCCAGAGAACTGTTCTTTAGAGTACAAGGAAACTATCAAGGAAACCCTGGGAGTCGCAGGGGATGCACTAACATAGACTTTGATGGCAGATGAAGACCGCTTGACCCACCTAGTCTGCCCATGTCCCTACCTACAGGATAAGCTGCAGATCCTAGTTAACCAACAGCCTATTTCTTCTTAACCCCCACAAGAATTGCCTTATGTCTGTCCCATACATTCTTGAATTCTCCCACAGTTTTAGACCCCACAACCTCCTCAGGAAGGTTGTTCCATCCATCCACCACCCTCTCTTGAAAAAAATACTTCCTCACATTGCCCCTGATACCCCCCCACCAATCTTTAAATTGTGTCCCCTTGTTCTTGCACATCTCTTTTTCTGAAAGATGCTACCCTCTTGGACTTTGTTGATTCCACTGAGGTACTTAAAAGTTTCTATCATGTCCCCCCTCTCCCTCCTTTCCTCAAGGGTATACATATTAAGCTCCTTTAATCTCTCCTCGTATGGCTTTTCTTGCAGACCCTGCACCATTTTAGTTGCCCTCCTCTGGACTGCCTCTATCCTGTCTATGTCCTTGCGGAGATGGGGTCTCCAGAACTGGATGCAGTACTCCAGATGGGGTCTCACCAACTGTCTGTACAGCGGGATAACAACTTCCTGTTTTCTGCTGCTGATGCCTCTCCCTATACATCCTAGTATACCCCCAGCCCTCCCTACTGCCTTCTCACATTGCTTGCTAACCTTAAGGTCATCTGATATGATTACCCCCAGGTCCCTTTCCATTTTTGTTGTTGTTACTCGTTCCCCCACCCCCATTGTGTAATCTTCCCCTGGGTTTTTGTTTCCCATGTGCATTATTTTGCACTTTTTTGCATTGAATCCAAGCTGCCATACTTCTGACCATTCCTCCAACCTTGCCAAGTCCCTTCTCATCCTTTCCACACCTCCTCGTGTATCAACCCTGTTGCAGATCTTTGTGTCATCTGTAAAGAGGCATACTTTTCCTTCCAATCCCTCTGCAATGTCACTTATAAAGACATTAAAACGGACTGGACCCAGTACTGAACCCTGCGGTACCCCACTAGTAACCCCTCTTTCTTCAGAGTGGACTCCATTTACAATTACCTTCTGTGTCCTGTTGTCCAGCCAATGTTTTACCCAGGCTACCACCCTGGGACCCACTCCCAGGCTGGTTAATTTGACTATTAATCTTTTGTGTGGGACTGTGTCAAATGCCTTGCTAAAGTCTAGGTAGGCCATGTCCACAGCCCTCCCTGGTCTACTACTTTGGTCACCCAGTCAAAGAAATCGATTAGATTCGTCTGGCATGACCTTCCCGCTGTGAACCCATGCTGCCTTGGGTCCTGTGCCCCACTGGCCTCTAGGTACTCAACAACTCTTTCCTTCAGAAGTGATTCCATCACTTTCCCTACCACAGAGGTCAAACTGACAGGTCTGTAGTTTCCTGTCTTTGTCTTGATCCCACTTTTGTGAAGGAGAATCACATCCGCCTTCCTCCAGCCTTCAGGTACCACACCATCCACCCATGATTTGTTAAAAAATGGGTAGTCAGTGGTTTCACTAGTTCTCCCCTTAATTCTTTTAGAATTCTGGGGTGAATTCCATCAGGCCCCATTGCTTTGTCCACCTTCAGTTTTAGGAGTTCTTTCAGACCCTTTCTTCTGCGAAAGGACTGGGATCGACCCCCTATCAAGAGTGCTTCTGTTAATTGGATTAGGCACCCCCCCTCTTCTTTTGTGAAAACTGAGCAGAGATATTCGTTCAGCACCCATGCTTTTTCTCTGTCCCTCTCTGCCCACCCACCGTCCATTCTATTCAGACTCTCAATCCCTCCCTCCCTTTGTCTATCTACGCTCCCTGATGTACCTATAAAAAGTTTTATCCCCCTTCTTAACCGAGTTGGCTATCTTTTCCTCAGTTTGGGCCTTTCGCTATTCTGACTTCCTTCCCTGCTTCCTTCTGCCTTAACTGGTACAGCTCTCTGTCCTGCTCCTTCTGTGTTTTCTTATACTTCCTGAATGCTATCTTTTTTCGCCCTGACTTTCCCCGCTACACTCTCTAAGCTGTAGGTCAGGAGCACAGTTTGGGCGATGCACCCTGGTTTCCTTCATTATAAACTGATGCCCTACCCCATTAACCACCAAGCAGCTTCCATGCCATTACTTTCTTTCTTTTTTTTTATTTTTTTATGAAGGTTTTTGTCCTCCGGAGTCAGACCAGGCAACTATTCAGCCTCGTCCCCGAGCACAGACAACCATTCCTTATCTCTTTTATCTGAGGCTGGATTCCCCCCACAGATTGACCCCCCCCGAAGGGTCAGGAAGGGAGGGAAGGCCATTCCCCCTTCCCCATGGCACACCTGAGGCTTGCAGCATTCCCCAGATGGCAGTCAGAATTCTCCATCCCATGCGTGGGCTGCTGCAAGTCAGATCAGCTTTTTCTGGTCTAACTTGCGGCAATCTTGGGCACCCTTTTGATGAGGCTTGTGCCAAATATTTAGTGCAAGCTGCCATAAAATCAGGAAAGTTCTTGTAATTACGCCTAATCTTCTTGAATCGGGCACAGTGAGTGGCACACTCTTCGGCACAGTGGCACCAACCATCCAGTTTGATGCAGGGCTTGACACAAATCTGTGCCACCCTTTGTGAGTGTGGCCCAATGTGTTGCTTTCTTCTGGGCTCCACTGTATGTGTGCACCTGCAAGTGGCCATCAGCTTAGCATGGGGGGGCTAGATCACTGAAGTAGAAAAGGACACAAGTAGTACATTTCCATTACTTACTGTTCCGGGTGGTAGATCTTTTTTTTGGGGGGGGGGGTCCATGCCATAAGGAACACTTTATTCATCATGCCTGTCCATCCGTGTGCCCACCAATACTTAGCCTCGGAGGTCAGCAGGACCAGTGACTGGCAAATTGGAACTGTACAAAAAATTGTAAACACTTTGCTTGCCATAGAATTTCCCACAGCTGCAGCAAGTGGCTGATGTCAGCCACAAGGGACTCTGGGATGCTCCTGAGTGGTCCTTGATAGAAAACACTGACTCTGGGAAGGTAGGAACAACCAATATTGTGTAGATGTACTACAGTGAGCACAACAGTTTGTATTTAGCATCAGTCTCTTAATCAGGACAGCCCCACATTTAAGTGTGGGAGACTTGGTGTCACGATGGATCCCCTTTAACAACAGAAACCCATCTGAAATGTAAATATAATGGAGGAGAGCATCCTATTCCAAATCCAGTGTTCTGACTGTATAAAACACATCACATGACCGTGCGTATATCACAGCGCGACCGCACACCTGCACTTTTACCCCCCTAAAAAACAATTTTACCATTTTATAAGACAGATAACCCACTCTAGGATGTGCGGTCGCACTCTGATATATGCACACCTTGGGTGGTTTACGCACTCGGCCTGTGGCCTCATGCGTACAGTGCACACCAAGGCATGTGTATATCAGAGCGTTACCGCACACCTATGAGTGGGTTATCTTATATATATACAGGTACAAATACAGAGACAAATACCTGAGTCACAGATCTGAAACTCAGCAGTGTGTGCAGCCATAGAGAGAAAAAAAAAACAAGCTCACTGATGCAAAGTCAGAAATGAAATACTATAGCAAAAAAGTTGCAAAGGAACTAGAGAACATCAAGCACTACTCAATTTACTTTTCAATTTGTGCTTTCTTTTGCTTTTGTTGCTGTATAGGTTCCTAGTTCATTTACTGCAGTGCCTTATTAGATTCCATATTTAATAATATGTTTATGGTAGCCAATGTTTTCTATATTAGAAACGTTATAACAGGGCAAAACTGAATTATTTACAGCTATTTGTAGAGGATAGTCATATTGTATTTTTTATAACATCTATGAGGATTGTGCTAATGCTTATTTTAATGACTTCATTTTTCTATGTAATGTTTTTCTTATTCTAAAGAACAAAACATTTTATTGACAAAAAAAGAAAGTCCCTCCTCGGAAACTAATTACTTTTGTTTTACATGTCATTGCAGATTATTACAACCCTCCTGGAATTTTCAGCACGGTGAAAATCATCGAGCCTACAGGACCTAATCTTCTTATGAAAGACTTCTAGTGTACACAGAACCCTGCTTCCACAAAAACACACACTCACTGCCTTTGTCATCTGATTTAACTAGAACTCTGTTGTCATAGAAACAAACATCTTTAAACTTAAAAAAAAAAAAAAGCTTTTAGCACCCAAAGGCATATATTTTCTTTAATGCGAGATGTACAGCACTAAGGCCCTCACCTTCAGTCCTTCTCTAGGAGATAAGGACCTGTTGAACCTGGACTGTCAGGCTCAAAGGACTCTTAGTAGAAAAGTGGGGGAGTGCTGGAGGTCTGGTATGGTCTGCCATGATAGTGTAGGCAGGGACAAACAGGATGGACAGGGTGGGCCAAGTGATCCTTATCTGCCAACAGGTTCTAGGTTTCCATTATTTCTGTGTCCACTGGTGCTGCTGCACAGGTTTATAAATCATTTTTTTCTATATCAGTATAAGTGAATGAGTGTGGCTACAGCATGCAAGAGCCTCTTAAGGTCTTCAAGTGCTGCAGGCTCAGCAACTGACCACATTCTAAACTCTTTTTTTTTTTTTTTTTTTTTTAAACAGCAGGTGCCTACTGTCATTTTTCCAACCCCCCAACAGATTTGATAGCTGACCTGCCCCAGTGTTGAGGGGTATTAAAAATTCTGTGCGGTTCAGTCAAGTAAAGTTACAGCACTCCTCAATTCGTACCCCTGGAAAAACAGAGCCGCTTCCTGAACCTTTTGCACGCTCACAGGCCAGGCACTCCACTGCCCATGTGATGTCAGAGAAAATGAGGACTGTGTGTGCTCAGTGACTGCATAGGTGTAATATTTCTATAGCTTTTAGTACTATTTAAAGTTGTGATATAAACAAATCAAAGTGACAGCTTGGTAGCAGTCCCATTACTGAACAGTGGCTTTGAGTTTTCTAATCGCACAACTAAATAGTACTTACTAAAAGCTATAGAATATACGCTCATACAAGTCACTGAACACACACACCTCATTTCTGACATCTAAAAAGGCTGTGATGCCCTGTGACTGTCAGCAGAGATGAGGCTTGCAGCCTGAGGCCTACTGGGAGTGCTGTAACTATGACTACTTGTGAGATAATGTACCACTCAACACTGAAAACACGCTATCATATCTATTTGGAGGAGCTGGAAAAATGACAATAATTCCTATCTTTAAATTACAACCATTAGTTTAAAGATGTCAACTGCTGGCAACATGAACCTGACCTCTGCACCTGCACAAGATGCTACAAGGAAAAAGGAAAAAGAACACTGCAGACAAACATAGTAATGGTAGTAGAGTTTACTTATATTTGGCACCTTTCTCCCAAGACCCAGGGTGCCATTACAAAAAGGTACAACTTAATCCAACTTAAATCATAAAATACGCATAATATTACAAATAGCAATCAACATACAGAAATAATATGACACAATACAAAATCAGACAGAATATCCCCAAAAGTCTGCTGGAAAAGATAAGTTTTAAGCCCTTTTTTAAAAGCGTCCACCGAGGGAGCCTCCCTCAAGATCCTGGGCAAGGAATTCCAATGCACCAGGCCCACTACTTCGAAGGCCTGATCAGCCAAAGTTTTTTGTCTTGCTCTAAGAACCATCAATAGGCCCTCCTTGGAGGACCAGAGTGGGTAAACTAGGGTGTACGGATGAAGGAGCTCACTCAGGTAGGCTAGGCCCAGTCTGTGCAGGACTTTATAGGTTGACAAACCTATCTTAAATGAGATACGCCACTTCACCTGCAACCAGTGCAGGTCACGCAGTGCCAACGTAATATGGCAAGAGCTTGACAAGCCTGTGAGTAACCAGGCAGCTGCAGGCATTATAGCATACCATCATTAACCCCGAAGTATAGAGCCATTTCAGTAGCCTAGCCTCGAAGTCACAAACATGTGGATCACTGTGACCAGGTCTCGGGGGGGAATAAGGGATCTGATCTGGAGGATGTTTTGAAGATGTGAAAAGCCACTCCAGACTACGACCAACACTTGGGCCTCCATTGTCAGGCCTTCGTCCAGCATGACTCTCAGATTCTTCACCCTAGGGCAGGTTAGCAGGCTAAAGTCGCCAAGCCGAAGCTCAGTCCCTCCTATGCCAGCCACCAATCCTCCCTTTCAACCCAACTCAGCCACTAATACCTCAGTCTTCTTAGGGTTAAATCTCAGCCAGCTAGAAGCCATCAAACTCTGGATCTCAGCCAAGCATTTATTAAACACGCCGATGGCAAGCTGAGTTCCAGGTACAAAGGACATATAGAGCTGGGTATCGCCTGCATAGCAGTGAAACTCCAGCCCAAACTGTATAATTATCATGCCCAGGGGTAGCATTACACTGTGAACAGCACTGGTGAAAGGACCGAGCCCTGGAGCATGCTACAGGATAGAACCGTTGTGCTCAAGGAAAAATCTTCTAGTACTACTCTCTGGGTTCTACGCAATAGAAAGGACTCAAACCAGCAGATCCCAGTGCCAGCGAGCCCAGCATGCCCCCTGAGCCGGTCCAAAAGGACACCATGGTCCATGGTGTCAAATGACACAGAGACAGACTGTGGAGGACAAGAATTGACTGCTGTACCCTATCCCCTCACCCTGAGCAGTCCATCAAGCACCCTGATCAGGGCCGTCTCCGTGCTATGCCGAGCTCTGAAACCCTACTGGAATGGCTTGTAGATGTTAGAGGCCTCCAAGTGTTCATCAAGCTGCAGCACGACCACTTTCTCGATAACTTCACCTAGAAAGGGAAGGTTAGAGACTAGACAATAATTCACCAAAACATCCAGGTCCAAAGACATTTCAGCAGGGTCTTACCAGAGTGTATTTAAGTGCCACGGAACCAGCCCTCCCTCCCCCCTCCCCTCCCCATAAAGAACACAAGACAATTTCTGCAAACACCTAGCCCAGCTGGCCAAAACAACTCACTAAGAGTCACGTCGGGCCTGGGTCCAGGTTACAGCAAGTTGGCCACAACCAAGATAACCCGGCAGACCTCTTCCACCTTAACTGGCCAAAATTCAGCAAAATAAAAAATAAATAAACCTGCTGATGCTGCTGCTGCTCATGGTTTCACGGTACTGGGCTTCTCTGCAGTAAACTTTGCTGTTGTGAACGATTAATCCCTTGGTGGTGTTGCTGTCCCAAAATAACCACTGGTGAACACCACCTCTACATCTGCTTACAGCTGTACCTGGTACAAGCTGCTGTGAATGATCAGTGTTATTTATTTATTTATTTATTTTATTTAGCTTTTGTTGACCGGGTAAGTGCACTAGACAAATCCTGCCTATTTTCAGGCACGACCCGGGGGAGAAAATTCAACTGTAGAAAAAGAAATGAGTGATAAAGCTTATAAAATGGGTAGGCGAAACCAGCCAATCAGAGCCCAAGTTCTCCAAGCATAAAATCTGTTTCATGCACGGGTAAAAAAAAAAAAGTGCTGGCAATAAAAAGACCAAGATTCTGGTGCCATAGAACGTTGGCATTTTTACTGGCAGACATCTTTTCTTTACCCAACGCGAGAGAAAAACCTAACACTAAGGCAGCCCATCACAGACTTGCGGCAGATCAGGGAAAGTATTCTGCAGTTTGCCGTTTACTTTCTTTTCCCCACTATAAATGAAAAAGTGTTTTTTAAAAGTCACCCAGCTTTGTCACTTTACTGTTTGCCAACCGGGCACTGCTGCATTTCCCGTATGCTCTGGCTGTTGCCATCATGCTACTGGTCCCGTTGACGGTTCAAAGCAAACCCGTCTATTTTTTTTTTTTTTTTACTTACCTTGTCCACGTTTGCTCCTGCCTGCAGTTTTTGCCTGCTCCAATGACCACTTGTGCTGCCATCAGATGCAGTTTAATCAATTTAAAAAAAAAGAAAATTCCTGCCTGCGTCGCTTCTGCTGCAATCTGTTGCAATTTAATCAATAAAAAAAAATTAAAAGAAGACAGTTGTCTCTGACTCTCTCATCCCTAAACATCCCAGGGAGGGAAAAACACACACATACACACACACACACACATACACACACACACACACATACACACACACACACACACAGTCCTCGCTTGCTCCTGTTACAGCACCCACTCCCATAGTGCTACCATGCATCGCAATGTACAGCATTATATGCAAATGAGCTCATAAATATTCACACAAAACAATATAGGCAGAAGGATATTTTTATCATAGATTGACAGAATTAAATCTTTTTTCTACACGTAAGCATGATTTTTCAAACTGTAAAAAGCAAATTAAAAACAGGAGCTCATTTTATAAGTGCAATAAGACACTCCGGAGTGTGTATGGAACCTATTTTACTGCACACCAGTGGCTAAAAGCACTTGGCCCCTTATAACACCCCTGGCCGTGTGGTAAAATATGTTCCATGCACACCCTGTCATGTCTTACTGCTTACTTAAATGGTATGCCTGAGATGTCGCTTAGCATATTAATACTGTTACTTTGTAAACTTCTCAGGTACTAGATAAAACCAAAATTCCTTACTTGCAGTGTGCCTGCAGCTTGCGTAATCTACCTCATATTCTGTTGTACCATACCGTATTGTGCTGCATTTTTAAACTCTCCACAACTGGTCACTTATGAAAACAGGCTTTATAGTCATCTTGCTCCCCAGTATAATAAATAAACATGGAATGAAAGGAAAATTCTACTCTGTGATATTCGGCTCCAGTAAACAAAGCATGCTGAATATATGCATACAGCAACGATTTAGCTACAAAACACAAGATGCTCCTACAGTAGCTTCACTCTGTTAGCTTTGTTGTACTTCAGAGACCATCTGTTATGCTAAATTAACTAGATAAAAAGAAACAAAAGATGAAAGAACTGCACTCGCAGCCATGCAGTTTTTTTAAGTATTATTTTTTTTCCTTTTCCATTTCTTGAAACTGGAAACGGACTGTGACAATGCTGCAGTCCTTTCAGTCTGTTTTCCCCAGTCTGCCCTTAGCAGACAGATGTTTAATTTGTGGATATGAAATCAGGCTAGGGCCCCGAATCTGAAAAATGATTTTCCTTCTCTCTGTTTAGACCTTGTTTTGCAGAAATGCTGCCAGGTCCCAGCAATGTGGGACTAGGGACTTGGGAGAGGAAAGGGGATTTCCAGCTGCGTTATCTTTCAAAGCTTCGTTATAACCAGCTTAGGAAGATGGCCAGAGCGGAAAATGAAACAGCAAGGTTTCAACAGCTTCGAGGGTTTATATTATTCATTGGGGTGGTGGCGGAGATGAATATGAAAGCCTGCATTTCGTTACCAAATGAATAGATTGGATTATTTTAGTTCCTGTAGAGCAGGGGTTCTCAAATGGTGAGGCCAGCCTCCCTTGGGAGGCCTGAACCTGTTCCAGGGGAAGCTCAAGCTAGTCTGAAAAAGTGCTGTATTTAAATTTTGGGTTTTATATATTTTGTGTGAAGAGATGAAACAAACTGAAAGAGGATAATAATAGTAGGTGAATTTTATGTATTTATTTACTAATAGGTGACAAGGGAAGGTGAATGAGCCAAGGCTCATTTCAGGTGTACCCGGGGAAGGGTAGGGAGTGAATACATTTCAAAGGTAACTGCAGAACAATCAAGAAATATACAATGAGCAATAGTGCAAATACATATGAATAAATTAATAATGAGTGTTGTAATTGATAAATTTGTAAACTGATGGCAGAACAGCCCAAATACAAGAGTTGAGCATAGAAGTGCTAAGAGCAATAGCAGAAAGGAGCAAAGTAATCCACGAGATGTTGCTTAGGAGCAGAAGAAGGAGGGAAAGAGGCAAAGTAGGTAGGAAGGTTATTTCACATAGAGAGGAAACAGGAAGTAGTCTGACCCATGAAGGTACTGCAACAAGAGGTAACAATGGTTCAAGAATGAAAATAGCAGAGCAAGGAGGTTGGCCAGAGGTGAGGGTGTTACAATAAGCTGAATAATAATATTTGTTTATTTTATTTATTTGTTATTCAGATAACACCTTTGACACAGAGTTCTTTTTCAAAGTTCCAAGTCAGTATAACAGAAAGAACTGAATGTAAGCCAAGTACTCAAAGGGATTTCAATTTATTCATGGTGTACTGCGAAAAGTACAGTATGTTATTTTTCTTTGGGGAGGCCCAAGATTATTTCAATTTTTGGGGGAGGCTCAAAATCTTTTCCATGGATTTGGGGAGGCTCACTGTGACAAAGTCTGAGAACTACTGCTGTAGAGTTATGCATTAAACAAAACTAGGGGACTAGATGACTCATTGGGCTGGCAGTTATTCATGGAGCCTTTGACTTCTAGATCACTGGTTCAAATCTGACCTGGGTCAGTAGTAGCCGAAAGCCAGTTAGCATTTGATGACTGTTCAACAGGCCACATAAAATGAGCTGTAGACACCGTACAGCTGCAAATGGACAGATGTCTACATCACAAAATCACTATCATATAACAGCGGACAGGTAGCTGACTGAGGATTTGCTCACCCCTAGGTCAATGGTTAAAGTCTGGCCTAGGTCAACAGTGGCTGGACACTCCCTGACAAAGAGGCAGTGAGTCTTGAAGAGCCAGGGCTTGGTTCTTGTCTGTGGTCCATGGTCTAATAAAGTGTATTTACTTTATTACTGTAGTTGAGTGTGTGCTTCTTTTTTTGTTTGTTTTTTTAGTTCAAGTGCCAAAGCTGCAGCCCCTGTCTTGGGAGCACATGGTTTTATTTTGAAGTTGGATCAGTGGAAGCTGCCCCTGACTGGTGACATGAAATAGGGGAACTGTGCTGGAGACTAGCAGATCTGCAGTAATCTCGGTGAGAGCTGGACCTGTGTGCCCAGGGAAAGTTTTGAGTGGCACCATTATCTGACTGTGTGTCTGACTGACAGACTGCCAGTCGCTGCCTATCCTGGTGAGGAGTGAGAGGCAAACATGTGCTAGTCAGCATGAAGGCAAAGCTGAAACAGCGCGGAGAAAGAAGAGGAATCTAGAGCTGATGTAAGGTAGAGTGTGGAAGGAATCTCTGCATAGAAGCATAGAAACGTAGAATATGGTCACACTGGTGACCCAGCAGCGGTACGATGTGCTGCCATGCTAACGACCAGAGTTCAGAGGTGAGTCTGGGAAGTCACGTCAGGGGACAGGCCATGGCTGAGACAGCTGCTGTTCAGCAGCGTATCTCAGTCAGGGAGGGCTAACGACGGACTCCACCACCACAGTGACCCCTGTGGCTGGGTCAGGGAGTTGCTCCTACTGCACAGGGGACTGCTGTGGCTGTGCGAGGCCAACACAGCATGATTCACACTAGGGGAGGTGGCAGGGGAAAAATGGGGGCACTTGGGCTCCATGACGTTCCACCTGCTCTAGCCCATGCTGCCACCCAGACCACCGATCCACACTGGATTATTCTCCGGGTGAAGTGAGGATGGTCCACCCCTTCTGGCCCTGCCACAGTGGGGAACCATGGGGTCTCTGGATCAGGTGAGTATCAGGAGAGGTGGTAGCCAGTTGTGGGGGTGGCGAGACGGAACAGAGCTAGCTACCTGAGTTCAGCCAGGGGGAGAAAAAAACAATAAAAAAAAATGAAACATTGAATATCTCAGGAGAAAAGGACTGCTTGTCCACCCAGTGTGCTCAGATTGTCCCTGCCTAGTCTGTCTTTGCAGACCAAACTGGTCTCCAGCGACCCTCCATCTTCTCTGCCTGTAACCCCCCCTGCAAATGGGGGTTCCCAAAAGACTTCCAGGAGCTTGCTTGAATGCTCCAAGCCTGAATGGTGTTTGACGTTTAAGCCATTTATCAGTGAGTGTTTTTAGAGCCTCTGGTACTGTCTCTTTAAGAGCTGTCTGCTTGCAGACATAATTAGTTTGTATGGGGGGGACTGTGTGCTCTCTGTTTGAATACCACTCGAGCTGCTGCCAATTCACTCCATTTTGCAGTCACTAGGAGTGCAAAGGAACCTATCTGAAAGATGTAACTGTTTGCCAGAAATCATTTACAGTAATAATGAAATTACAGTTTGTCTAACCTGCTTTCTTTGCAGTCAGAACTGTGTCTGCCTAGTTCCCATTCTGGTTTTGAACTGCTGAACTGGACCAATCAGTGTGGGGTAAGCTAGCTCAAAATGGTGCCTTGGACGAATCAGAACTTGGACTCATAATCTGAGCCAGCCACAAGAGGATTGTAAGGGCAGTGACTCTGGGAGATGTAGTTTAGACTTGCGCCTTTTTGGACCAACAGCAGCAGTCTATTGTGAGTGACAGCCAATCCAGTCAAGAACTGGGAGGAACTCAAAGGAAGTGCCCGGTTTTGTCTGTTGAGTTTCAGCTTAGCTCTGGCAGTGAAGGGAAAGAAACCCTGTGCTCCTTCAGTGCACAGTTTCAGTCAAAAACGTGTGTAAGGCCCAGAGTTCCGGTCTGCAGCTTGTGTAACTGCTTGTTAGGACTGAATCAGTCCTGTGAAAAGAATCAAGGATCTCTGAAGAGTAGAAACCAGGCTCACCCTGTAGAAGACTGGAGAAATTGTTGAATTGCACTCGGTCTGTCAGGAACTGAATCTGCTGTGTGTTCTCCCGGATATTGTGCAGTAATTGCGATCGGATAGAGAAGCAGCCTGCCTGGTATAGTACTTCTTTTTTACCATATAAATGTGTGAAGAGTCTCGTGGAGCTCAAGAGTAGCCCTGCTGACGTTGAAGGACCCTATCTTGTTTGGAGGTCGTGAGTACTAATTCAGGGTCGCCTCCCTGTTGAATTGCCACATTAAATCCAAATGGAATCACTGTACTGCTGACTGTTTAAACTAATTTTTCTTTTCACTGTGTGAAAGGGCCCCTACCAGCTGCCACGGTTTGGACTAGCCACTAGGGCTTGGGTACCCAGGACAGTAACTGGTAGGGATAGGCCTGTGCACAGAGCCATAGGTAGATAGTAAAGTGATAAGCTAATTAACCTGATTTCCCCCTGTCCTTGTTATATCCCCCTAAATAAATCAGAGCTGCTTGTTTCAGCAGAGTTATACTGCCTGAGGTATTTGTCTATGTTAAAGTACTGTACTGTGATTGTTGCACTGTATCTTATTTCACAGGCGGTCCCAGTGCCAGAACTAGTCCTGGGGGTAAGTGTATACTGTGAAGGTAATTCTGATATATTGTGTGGGCCACTAGTGGGAAGAAAGGGGGGTTGCAGTGTCCCAGAGGGCTGTGACCAAGTAAGTTTAACTATTGCAAACCCTGACCTCTGGGTGGAGGCACCCACCATTGGATCCAGGCCCCTCAACCTGTTAGTGGCAAATCAGGCAGGGGTAGTAGCCCCTGGGATAGCGCCATCTAGGGGTTACATGCCTATTTACTAATATTCCCTTATGTCTATCCCATGCATGCTTGAAGCCTCCTACTGTTTTTGCCTCCACCACTTTCTGCTGGCTGACCGTTCCAGGTGTCCACCACTCTTTCAGTGATGTAGTGCTTCCTTACATCCCTCTTAGACTGTGAAGCCTAACTGTTCTGAGTTTATTTTGGGTACATCGGGCTCATGAGAGGAGTCTGATGTACATTGAGGACATATGGTGTGGTGAGAGCACAATAGTGTGACTTCAAAATCAAAAGGACTTTGAACATTGTTAGTTAACCTTCCGTCGTCAGTCTGCACTATTTCTGTACTAAATGAATGTATGGTTAGATAAGTTTTAGAGATATAGGGTAATTTTTAGTAGTTTTAGGTGGTGTGCTCCTCTCCCTGCAGTGGTGAGAGTACTGTGGGGGGGGGGTAGAATTAGAATAATAATAGATGTTGATAATTTTAACAGCACTAGAATTGCTAGATTTTGTGTTTTATTGTGATTATTGTTTTTTTGTTTTTTTTTATTTTAGTGTAGTGTAAAAATGTGCTGGAGTAATTATAAGGTGGCCGGGTATTATTCCCCCTCTATGCTTAGGGACCTCCGTCCTTTCTCCTGTCCCCCGTTGCCAGCTGAAGTTTATAGGAGGTGTAGGGCTTTGGGGATTGTGAGAAGGAGACGGAGGGCCCATGCCGGAGGGGGAATGGAAAGGAGTGGGCGGATTGGGATTGTAGGGTCAAGGAGACGCCCTGGGGCGAAATGGGCACGGAGAGGGCCTTCCTGTCTTGTGCCCATACCCAAGGGTTCTGGCTTGGACCAGCAGGTAGGCCGGTCACTATCGGAGGTTTGTCCTACTCGAGCGGTGTTATGCAATGCCAGGTCTATTAAAACAAGGCGGCTGTTATAGCTGATCTTGTTGAGTCATCTGACCTGGCGTGCATCACCGAGACACAAGCTGGATGAAAATGCTGGGCCTGTAGTAGCCGCAGCAATTCCGGCTGGGTACTCGGTGATACACCGCCCGAGGCAGGATCAGAGGCGGGGGTGTTGCCATGTGTTATAAGTCAGAACTGGGTCTGGTGGAGGTGCCAGCGGGAGTCACCAGATCCTTTGAGTACATTGTGGGCGAGGGTGTGGGGTGCAGGATACTCCTCGTATACCGTCCACCAGGTGATGAGAATGTTTTTCTGCAGGAAGTCGCAGACTTCATTGTCGACCTAACATTGGGGTCCCCCAGATGGTTGGTTCTGGGGGACTTCAATGCTTGGGTCGATGATGAATTCTCTCGGTTTGGTCAAGATTTCCTCCAGTTGATGATATCACTGGGCTTCACACAGGTGGTTTCCTCCTCAACCCATGTGGGTGGACACTCATTGGATTTGGTGTTCCTTCTGGGGATGGGGATATCTGACTTGGTGGTGGAACCGGTTGGATGATCAGACCATCACTCCATTAGGTTCAGTTTTGAGGCCACCCCTGTTAGGTCTGCCCCCACGGAGATGGTTCGATACCGGCCTTTGAGGGGTGTATCCCCAGAAGACCTGATGGTGGTGTTGGACCTATCAAGCCTACCGATAGATTGCATGGATCCAGGTGATCTGGTACATGCCTATAATGAGGCAGTAACAGGGGCCCTGGATTCTATTGCACCAGTTCGTGTTCGTCCTCTTACTCCTCGCCCCAGGTCTCCTTGGTTTGATGAGACCATGGGGAATTGAGGAGAGTTGGGCGAAAGCTGGAGGCGTTGGCGAAGTCCGGTCATGATGATGACAAGCTTAGTTTGATGGACCATTATTTGGTCTATCAATCCGCAATCTCTTGTAAGAAGGCAGAATTCCTGTCCAGAGAGGCGGCTGACTAGAACAGACTGGCTCAGCTCTTTTCGGACTGTGGACAGACTGTGCAATCCAGTCTGTTCTCAACCCAGAAGAGCCTTATCTCAAGAATGGTGTGAGGAGTTTGCTCTCTTCTTTGCAGATAAGGTTGTCAAAATCAGATTGGACATTCGCTCTTCCCCTTCTAATGGGAGCGGCGGTGGTCGTCAGGAGATGTCAAACACCCAGTTGGAATGGTCTGACTTCAGCCTTCCTATAATCGAGGATGTTGTGATGATCATTCGAGCACTGCGACCGACCTGCTGTGATTTGGACCCTGGTCCCACGCGCCTCTTAGTGGGTTGCGTGGAAAAGATTGGCCTAGTCCTAGCTTTGATCGTATGGAAGTCTTTGGAGAGGGGGATTTTTCCAGATCCCCTTAAAGAGGCTATAGTTAAGCCTCTATTAAAGAAACCCTCCTTAGACCCATACTGTCTAGCAAATTACAGGCCAGTCTCTAACTTACCCTTTGTGGGTAAAGTTATTGAGAAAGTGGTGCGAGTGCAGTTAGAGGATCATCTGACCAACAACAATACCTACGATTCGCTCCAGTCTGGATTTAGGAAAAGGCATAGTACCGAGACAGCGCTAGTACGGGTACTAAATGACCTCCTAATGGCAAGAGATCGTAGGACCCGATCCATCTTGGTACTACTTGATCTCGCTGCAGCGGTTGACACCGTTGACCATGGTGTGCTGTTGGAGCACCTGCGGTTAGTCTGTGGACTGTCTGGTACGGTCCTCAGATGGTTTCAATCTTACCTTGAGGGTAGGACTCAGAGAGTGGTGTCGGGAATTTTTTCCTCAGCATCATTCTCCCTGCCCTGTGGGGTACCACAGGGCTCCATTTTAGCACCCATGTTGTTTTCGGTGTATATGCTACCATTGGAGGCGATTATTAGACAGTACGGTTTGGGTTTTCACTGCTATGCAGATGATACCCAGCTGTATATGTCTTTTGTGCCCGGTCAGGACGCTGCCTTGTCAGTATTTAATAACTGCCTTGAAGAAATCCAAGACTGGATGAATGGGAGTTGGCTGAGGTTAAACCCGGAGAAAACTAAGGTGTTGATTGTGGATAAAGGTCGCTGTGAGGCGGGTCTGCCAGAGGGATCACCCTCAGGCCTATGGCTTGGAGGTGTCCAGCTGACGACCTCAGACCAGGTGCGAAATCTTGGCGTAATAATTGATGACCATTTGACACTTAAATCCCAGGTGTCAGCGGTCATAAAAACTTCCTTTTTTCATCTGAGGAATATTGCCAGGGTGAAGCACTTGGTTCCTCCAGAGGACCTTCCAACACTGATCCACGCCTTTGTTACCTCCCGGCTTGACTATTGTAACTCCCTATACCTAGGGCTATCGGGGGTTGAACTTCGCCGTCTGCAGCTGGTGCAGAATGCGGCAGCCAGGCTGTTGACTGGAGTTTCTAGATCCAGTCACATAATGCCTGTGCTCCGCGGACTGCACTGGCTGCCAGTGTTTTGGCGAATTACCTTCAAGGTCGGTTTGCTGACCTATAAAGCCCTACATGATCTGGGACCTACCTACCTGAAAGAGCTCCTTTGCCCCTATAGTCCCTCTCGCCCCCTCCGATCCACTGACGAGGGATTGCTAGAGATTCCCAGGGTACGCTTGAAAACATCTGGTGCTAGATCGTTTAGTTTTATGGCACCTACCCCGTGGAATTCTCTACCTCGTCAGGTGCATGATTGCCCGACCGTCCTTAGTTTTAAGGGAGTGCTGAAAACCCACCTTTTTAATATAGCTTTTAAGGATTTTTATTAGTTTGACTTATTATATTTATTGTTATATGTATCTGTACAGGCGCTTTGATTTTAAGAAAAGCGCCTTTTAAAAATAAAGTTGAATTGAATTGAATTGAATAGACTTCCCCTCTTCCAACTTCAGCTTATGCACTCTGATCCTGGTGTTCTTTCTCATTTGAAAGAGACTCCTCTCCTGTACCATTTTCACCTCCGTGAGGTACTTTTAAGTCTCACTCTCCTCTCATCCAGGGTGCACATGTTGAGATCACTCGATCTCTCCTTGTAGGGCTTTTGGTGCAACCCCTGCAACATTTTAGTTGCCCTCCTCTGGACTACCTCCCCACTGTCTGTGTCCTTTCTGAGGTATAGCCTGCAGAACTGGACACAATACTCCAGGTGGGGTCTCACCAGCAAGCGATACAGTGGTTATACCACCTCTCTCCTTTTGCTCTCTTGCTGGTGACACCTTTTCCTGTGCCTCCCAGCATCTCACTGGTCCTATCCACTGCTTTGTTACACTGTCTTGCCACTTTGAGGTACTCAGATATGATAACCCCAAGGTCCTGGTTCCTCCTTAGTGACTGTCAGTACCTCCCCCATCCTGTACTCAGCTCATGGATTCTTATGCCCTCGGTGCATGATTTTGCACTTTTTGGCATTGAACCTCAGCTGCCATGCTCTTGACCTCTCCTCGAGTTTCCCAAGGTCCCTACGTATTCTTTCCACCCCTACTTAGTATACTCCCTATTACATTTTTGTGTTATCTGCAAAATGCATACCTTCCTTTCCAGTTCCTCTGCAATGTCACTTATGAAGACATTAATCCAGTACATGTTTATTTAGTTATTTATTTATTTTTTTATTAGAACATGAGTGACACACTAGGAAATCCACAGTTAGGCACAACACCTGTTTTTCAAGTGGTTCCCATGGAGACTGTACAGCAGTGTGGTACTGTCTAGCATTTCACAACTAATAAGCTTTTGTCAATGCTGGATGTTTGCTTGCTGGTATTGGCAAGAGTTAGAGAGCTGCATAATAGGAATGGCAGTGAAGTATTGAACTAACGCCAACCGTCACCCACACCTTGCAGAGATTGACAGGCATGGGGCTGTGGCTTTGGGTCATCAGGCATAAAGCTCACGCCATTCCACCTTACCCCACCCCACCCTGCAGACACAGACAGGTGTCATGGTGTGCCTTGGGGTCTTCGGTTCTTACACTTACTCCATTCCATAAGGAAATAAGTTGAGATGGGTGCAGTATAGGAGAATGGAGTAAACGTTAGAGCCAAAGACCCCAAGACACACCTTGATGCCTGTCACTGCCTGCAGGGTGGAGGTGGGGGTGCAATGGCATGAGCATTACAGCCGACAACCCAAGTCACACCCCCGACACCTGTCAGTCTCTACAGGGTGGGGCATTACAGTTGAAAACCCTAACATCCTGGGCATTTGTTGGTATTTTCACTACAGATTTTAAATATGGGCTTTTTGGAACTGCACGTCATGAATAGTGGCACTATCATTTTGTTACGAAATCCCCACAGGTGATTTCGCACAGCGAATGCGCCATTCGGCACAACAGGTGTGAAAACATATATCGAGTTGGATGTGAAAAAAGACAGTTGTACTGTTCATGAGGAGGTGTGAAAAAATGGCAGTGTTGAAAACATGGAGTGAAATATGAAAAACTGGTGAAGTTACGAGCATGCATAGAAACTGCATAATGCACACTCAATAACGCAGTCATTTTTCAGAATTTTTTTACCAGTTTTTCAACATGGCCTTTTTGGGATGTCCCCTCATGAACAGTGGCACTGTGATTTCATTAATCTGTTCCAAAAGTTGATTTCACACAGTGACTGTGCCATTCTGCACCACAGGTGTGAAAACACATTTTGGGCAGGATGCAAAAAATGACAGCTGCACTGTTTATAAGGAGGTATGAAAAAAAATGGCAATGTTGGAAATTTGGAGTGAAAATATTGAAAATTGGCCAAGTTATGAGCGTACGTAGAAACTGCGCAATGCACGCTCATAACGTAGTCATTTTTTGGATTTTTTTCACCAGATTTGCAACATGCCCTTTTTGGGACCCCGCTTCATGAACAGTGGTACTGTCGTTTTGTTAATCAGTCCCAAAAGGTGATTCCACACAGTGACCGCGAAATCACCTTTCAGGACCGAGAAATGAAAAGACAATTCAAGCGTTCATGAGCTGGGGTCCCAAGAACCCCATGTTGAAAATCTGGAGCCAAAACTTCAAAACATGGCTGAGATATCACCCTTAGTTGAAACCCCCCATTGATGCCATTACAAAGCTTACCATGAGTTTCTTCATTTTGTGGTCAACTTTTAAAGAATTCAGGCGTGTTCGGTCCACAGATGATCACAGTGCCGGACCTCTGAAGGCAAGTATGGGGTGGGGGTGCACAGAGGAGGGAGGGAGGTGGGGGATGGTGGAGGGGCCGGAAGGCAACAAGGGACCATTTTCCCCCAGGTTTGAAAAAAAAAAAAAACAGCAAGGGACAGTTTTCTTCATTTACAGGATAAAAAAAAGTTTGGCACACTGGGTTGGGCTCCCAGTGTGCCACAATGGTGGTGGGGAGAGGGGAGGGAATGCTGACTCGCAGATTGGGTACCCCGATGTCAGCAAGGGGTGTTGACGGGGTGGGAGGGACGTGCATCTGACACTGGGAATGAGCATCCTGGTGTCGGAAAAGAAAGGGAAATTGTTTAACCAGGAAAGACACACTAAGGGGGGATGCAACATGGGGATTGGGCACCCCATGTCGGCTTATGGGGACTGTGTGGCGGGCGGCAAGAGCCACCATATTTCGGCACACTGGGTTGGGCTCCCAGCGTACCACTTAACAAGGGGGGATATGCCAACATGGGATTGGACACCCCGATATCGGCTTTCCCTGTGAGTGTGTGGCCAGTGGCTGGAGCTGCCAATTTAAATAATGACATCTGTTTTGCCAGAAAAAGCATAGTAGGGCGAGGGGCACAGGGCAGCAGCTGATAAGAAGGAAACTGTGCCCATGCACATTATTGTGCACTGCAACGCGCTTTGGTGGAGAGTCTTGTCGACTGCCTCTGTGTTCCTGGTTGTGAGAGAGGGGGAGCTGCCACTGCAATCAGGGATGATGAAACTATCCCTGATTGGAGTGGCACATTTCCTTTAGGTCCAGCGCTCTCTCTGAAACTGCCGTCATCGGCACTTTTTCTGTTGATTGGTAGCCAAGGGACGGGCCCCTGAAAGCGTGGGCTGCATTGGCCACACACTGAGATACCTCTGCAATGCTCTACTTACCTCAATATGTTTCTTGTGCACTGCACGTGCAGGTAAACATAATAAAGTGAGCAAGGCATACACAAGTGTGCACTGACACAATTATACAATGGAGTGTAGGTGATAAACATAAGGTGATGTAAAGAGCAGGGTTTTAGAGGAAGTGGTCAGTAACGTAGGGCTGAGCTGGCCTGGGGGTTCAAGCAGCAGCAGGAGACAAGAAGATGGGCAAACAAGGCTTGCTGGATGCCCAGGATTGTACTGTAGCACTAGACTTCACGTCACTTGGGAGACAGTTCTAAGTAGATGGAGTTGCAAAAGAGAAAGCCTTCATGACGATTGACTTGTGAGTGAGAGCACTGTTGCAATTACTGGGGGGGGGGGCTGTCAGGGCTTGACCCCCCCGCAGCTCTGAAGTGAGCTCCGAAGCTCACTCATCACTGCCATTGACTTATAATGGAAAAGGGGATTCCATTTAAAGATAGGGCCCTTGTGGGCCCACCTAGTTCCCAAAGCTCACGATGTGTAATTTCAACACTGACTGCACGGGGTATGTGAAGGAGATCCTTAGCCTGAAAATACAGTGTGCATGTAGGGAGGCAGTGTATAGCGTAGTGGTAAAGAGCACTGAGCTACAAACCTGGATAACTGGGTTTGAATCCCACAGCCACCACTTGCACACTGTGTGACCTTGAGCAAGTCTTACCTTCCCTGTGCTTTCAGGATGCACCTGGAAACAAGCCTTGGCTTAGTTTGTCTTTCCTGGCCAAAAACTGTAAAAATAAATAAATAAATAAATAAAAGAAATGTCTGTATTGGCCAGGTTAGCAGCCTGCATACGAATGCAGAGTATTGTCAAGCATACACTTGTGTATCAAGGTAGCCCATTTAAGTTCTCTTCTGCTGTCCAGAGGTAAAGTTCCAAGATCAGATGGGGGAGGAGGGTTCTTTTATCACACCCCAAGCAAACCTGCACATGTTGTACACTACTGTTACTTAGTGCAGTGATGTGGCAAGTGCAGATCTGTAAACCTCGCTGCCATATTCCAGTGCAGGAAGGAGGAAGAACGGCCATAGAATCAAGCACCTAACATATGGCGTGAAGCAGTTTTGTACCTTCTGTAGAGACCCAGGCTTCTGCTGTGAGCCCCTTACAGTTCTAATTGTAGTGCCCCAGAATTGATATCCCCTAGTGCACTACAGTAAGGAGGAGGCGTGTTTAGGTAGGGTCCTCAGCCCCACCACTGTATTCCTTGTAAAGCCCCTGCAGGACTTTTTTTTTTCTTTTCTGTGTAACCCCCAGATGGCGCTATCCCAGGGGCTACTACCCCTGCCTGATTTGCCACTAACAGGTTGAGGGGCTTGGATCCAATGGCGGGTGCCTCCACCCAGAGGTCAGGGTTTGCAATAGTTAAACTAACTTGGTCACAGCCCTCTGGGACACTGCAACCCCCCTTTCTTCCCACTAGTGGCCCACACAATATATCAGAATTACCTTCACAGTATACACTTACCCCCAGGTCTAGTTCCGGCACTGGGACCTCCTGTGAAATGAGATACAGTGCAACAGTCACAGTACAGTACTTTAACATGAACAAATACCTCAGGCAGTATAACTTTGCTGAAACAAGCAGCTCTGATTTATTTAGGGGATATAACAAGGACAGGGAAATCAGGTTAATTAGCTTATCACTCTAATAATCTACCTATGGCTCTGTGCAGGCCTATCCCTATCAGTTACTGTCCTGGGTACCCAAGCCCACAGTGGCTAGTCAAGCCGTGGCAGCTGGTGGGGCCCTTTCACACAGAGAAAGGAGAATTAAACAGTCAGCAGTACAGTAATTCCATTTGGATTTAATGTGGCAATTCAACAGGGGCGACCCTGAATTAGTACTCACGACCTCCAGATAAGATAGGGTCCTTCAATGTCAGCAGGGCTCACTTGAGGTACACAAACCTCTTCACACATCCATATAAAAAGCACTATACCAGGCAGGCTGCATCTGTATCCGATCGCAATTACTGCACAATACCGGGAGAACACACAGCAGATTCAGTTCCTGACAGACCGAGTGCAATTTTCAGCAATTTCTCAGTCTTCTACAGGGTGAGCCTGGTTTCTACTCTTCAGAGATCCTTTGATTCTTTTCACAGGACGGATTCAGTCCTAACAAGCTGCAGACCAGAACTCTGGGCCTTACACACGTTTTTTGACTAAAACTGCACACTGAAAAGCACAGGGCTCCTTCCTTCTTCACTGCCAAAGCTCAACTGAAACTCCAACCGACAAAACCGGGCACTTCCTTTGAGTTCCTCCCAGTTCTTGACTGGATTGGCTGTCACTCACAATAGACTGCTGCTGTTGGTCCAAAAAGGCACTGAAGTCTAAACTACATCTCCCAGAGTCACTGCCCATACAATCCTCTTGTGGCTGGCTCAGATTATGAGTCCAAGTTCTGATTCGTCCAAGGCACCATTTTAGAGCTAGCTTACCCCACACTGATTGGTCCAGTTCAGCAGTTCAAAACTAGAATGGGGAACTAGCAGACACAGTTCTGACTGCAAAGAAAGCAGGTTAGACAAACTGTAATTTCATTATTACTCTAAATAATTTCTGGCAAACAGTTACATCTTTCAGATAGGTTCCCTTTGCACTCCTAGTGACTGCAAAATGAAGTGAATTAGCAGCAGCTCGAGTAGTACTCAGAGAGCACACAGTCCCCCCATACAAACTAATTATGTCTGCAAGCAGACAGCTCTTAAAGAGACAGTACCAGAGGCTCTAAAAACACTCACTGATAAATGGCTTAAATGCCAAACACCATTCAGGCTTGGAGCATTCAAGCAAGCTCCTGGAAGTCTTTTGGGAACCCCCATTTGCAGGGGGGGTTACATCTGTACTTCTGTTCCCTCCTGCCTGCCAGTACTGCAACCTCTCCCCCCCCCCCAATTGCTAGGCGCCGAGAACTTGCTCAGGTGGTTCCCAAGTGCGTGGGTAGGCTGGCAAGATAGCCGTTTTGAACAGTAACAGCCATTCAGTCTAAACGAGAGTCAAGAGAGAAGCAGCAGCTTGAGGAGTGAGGGGAATGATCAGCCAGTGTGGGCACAGCCAGTAGGGAGGGACTTACTGTCAGCTCCAGCGTCACTCCCAGTGTCCTGGCCAGTCCAGCAGCTTGGATCTCTCTCTCTCTCCCTCCTTCCTCTGTGTTGGCAGCAGTCTTGTGATCCCCAGGTCCAGTGGCAGTGAGAGAGAGATCATCAGGGAAGGGGTGGCAGAGAGAGAGGCTGTCCCCTCCATCCAGCAGTAGCCCAGCAGCAGCAGTTAGAGGAGGTGAGTCCAGGCTTCCTTCCTGATCCCAGCACCAGTAGCCCCAGCCCAAGAAGTGAAGCGGACGGCAGGGTGAGTGGAGGCAGTACCACAGCCAGGTGCTGGCCGCCGAAGAAAAAAACCTGTTTGTTTGAGAAAAAAAAAAAAAGACTTTGTGCCTTTCAGCACCAACAGAAGTGGCGCAGCCACATGGGCAAGCCAGGCCTCGAGAAGAAGGACCACCCACAGGGTGGGACAAGAGAAGTTTCATAGGAGCTAGAGACTGTGGGGCAGACCATGCCTCCATCAGCACCACTTATAGGGTGGGTCCAGGAAAGAGAGCTCTGTGGGAGCAAATACAAAGGGGTAAGACAATATAAATGAACAAAATGAATATTTATGAGGTTACACCAAGGCCTGAATATTCAAAGGGGTTGCGCCCCGGCAGGATATTCAAATGGCTGCCAGGCGCAGCACAAGTCCCGATGCTCCAGGGCGCAATGTAATCCTAAGCGGTGCAGATGCAGGGGGGCGTGCTCATGCATATGCGGCACATCCCGATATTCAGCCCGGGATGTGCGGGGCATATGCCGGTGCAACCCTGCACTGCGCCACACAGGGGGGCTCAAAATTGAGCCCTGGAAAAGCAGGAGCAAGCCCTGGCCACCCACAGGCAGGCTGCTGAATTGCATGGTGCAACACAGCAGCCGCCAGCTGTGGGTGGCTACCCACCCACCCAGAACACCGTTGCCGGGCACACAGACCCTCCTGGTGGTTCAATGGACCTCCACCCACCCCATTTTGCCCAATCACGGGCTGTTATGATAAGCGAGATATTACTGGTGGGCTAGCGGTAACCTCCCCCGCCCGATCGTGGGCTGTAGTAATAAAGAGAATTCCCTGGTGGTCTAGCGGTAAACCCCTTCCCCAATGTGGGCTGCTGTGACAAGAAAGAGTTACCTGGTGGTCCAGTGGTACCCCTCCCCACCACCACAGGGTCCCCAGCACCCCATCCGCATGCCACCGGCTACCTGCCGAATGACCGCGCCACAGTATGATCTGTATGTCTATTGAATCCTACTTGGACCACTGGCCATGAGACCATACTGTACTACACAGGCCTGATATGTGAATGAATGTTCATTCACATATCGAACCTGTGTATATGTATGGTCTCGCATGCCCATTAGTCCATGCAGTGGACTAATAGGGCGACAGATCATACTGTACGCTAGTCTTCGGGTGGGCGGCATGTGGATGGTGCTGCCGCCCATCAATGATGGGGGTATGGTGCTGGGTGGCAGGGACCTCTGTGGGTGGGTGGGGAGGGGTGTACCACTGGACCACCAGGTAACTCTTGTCACAGCAGCCCGCGATCCGGTGAAGGGGGAGTTACCGCTAGACCACCAGGGATATCTCTTTTAATACTACAGCCCGCGATCGGGTGAAGGGGGGGTTACCACTAGACCACCAGGGAATTCTCATTTATCACTACAGCCCGCACTCTGACGTACGGGAGTGGGGGGCTGCATTTGCTCAGCAGGGTGTCGATCCCCGATGGCTGCAGCTTGGCAGGGCGCCAGGTGCAATTCACTGGGGATTGGCGTATTGCATGCAAATGGTGCTATAATGACATGCAAAGGGCCCCATTTGCGCCTTACATGCATATTGACCTCATTTGCATGCCCCAGGCTAAATATCGTGGGTGATGCACCTAACGCAACTGCACTTGTGCTGGCGCATCCCCCTGCTCCATTTCTGTGTCTTGCGCTGGTGCAGTGCGTGCGCCCTCCATGTCATATTCAACGGTGCTGGGCCATGGTTCAGCACCGTTGAATATCGGCTGGTCCATGCCCTGGTGCATCCCTGTTGCGCTGCACCCAGGCTTGCGCCACTGCCCGGCGCAGTCTGAATATCCGGGCCCTAGAGTACTGCCAATATTTAAAGAGACAGTGTTCGTTTCAAAGATAGCTAATGTAAAATGTTTAAAACACACTCTGGTGTTGTGTGGCCCCTGTAATTGAACTGTCCCCTTGAATGACTGTCTGTGTGTGCATAGATCGCCCTGCCTATTGCGTATCTACCCCACTGAGAGACTGCCTAACTGCCCCAGGAACTGTGCCTTTGCCCTTTCCCACCTAGACTGTGCCATTACCCTGTGACGCATGAACTGTGCCTTTGTCTTTTTATCACTTAGACTGTGCAACTGCCCTGTGACCCAACGAACTGCTGAATCTGTGATTGGTAAATGGCTTAACAGACTGCTTACATTTGGAAATGTCCTGTTTGCCCTGTGCGGTGCCCATTGTGACTGCCTAAAAGCGTGGTACCTTTCTGCAAGTTTGCCTGCAATGACTGTGAACCTGACTGACCCGCTGTGTAATTTGGCAACGATGTTTCCTTTATAAAATAACCAGGTCCCAAAGTGACAGAATCAGCAAGAGTGGGAGTGATGAAAGCTCAAGAACCCTGGAGTACAAATATTTGTGTATGCAGTGTGACCCTAGCCGGCCGTTTGCCACGACCTCCCTACCAACGCTCTTCATTGATCGGCGGTCTCCCATGACCCATCAAATGATGCAGGAGTCCTGAAGTGTCTTTGGCCTGGAGGTCTGGCATGACCTCTGCCAGGCATCAAAGTCCTTTGAGTCAGGGGAGGAGGTGTACCCCTGATGTTCCCCACCGTCCTGAGTGTAGCTCTTCTGGGACACATTTCCACAGCCCCATCTGGTGTACTCTCCCTGTAATATCCCCTTTTGTGTGCACTCCATTGCTCATAGAATTTACTTGCAAGACATCATTCACAGCCATACCTAGGGTTATAACTGGACTAGTATTCCAGGGCCGCAGAGTTCAGGGTTCTTGCAATTGCCAAAGAGTATTATGTATTAGGGGTTTTGCTATTAATTTACATATGGCAGTCAGAGTTTAGAGTTCTTGACAGTGTTCTGAAGTATAATAAATGGTTAGAGTTTATAGATTTGCTTAGAGTGTTTTAATTACAATTTATAGAATTGCATTCTAGCTAAACCTTCCACAATAATACAGTTTTACCAGTTGTTTCATTTTGTTGTTTGATGTAACATTTGTATTCCCCTCCCTACAATATATATCTTTTGGTTGCATTTGAGTCAGCTTCGTGCCTCTCTCTTGCAGGTTCATGCAGGTTCTGGTTAGTTGCAATTGGCCTGGGTTCTGTTCCCATAAATTCCCCGATGCCCGCTGGATAGGGGTCATTCAAAAATCCACCTCCGGGTAGTTGATGTAGTCGAATTTCACTTTCCCTTCAAAATGTAGCCAGGCGGATCCGTGCTTCTGACCCGATCTGTTAGAGTTCGGTCAGCGGCCTGCTGCGTCCACTGCATAATTATGTTCTCAGTGAAGTTTAGCTGAGGGTCCAACAAAAGGTCAAAGTATTTGATGGCTTAGACTGTTTCTAGGGGGGCCCAAAATGTGGCAGGATCTGTAGGGAGTAGATGGCAATGGCCTTGCTACTGAATGCCATTACTCTAGTTTTGATGCAGTAGCTCAAGTTGTGGACCCTGCAATATGAGCAGACTAGATAGACCAAATGGCCTTCCTCTGTTGGCTTCTTCGTATGTTCGTATGCACGTATGTTAAGAATTATAGTTTATTTGTATGCATTCCCCTCTGTAAATTACAGAAGACAGTCTGCAGTATATTGGTGAGGTCAGCTGGACTTTTGGATTTGGCGTGGATCATGGTGGTGTCCGCATAAAGGAATGTCTGTGCAGTTTTGCATATGTTTGAACAGAATACTTATCATCACTGATTAGAAAGCAAGGGGGGGTGGCCTGTCAGCACAGTGGTAGCACTACCGCTCCCGACGCTAGCGACCCGGGTTCATGAAGAAGCCTGAGTCATCAGAGGGCCGGACGGAGAAGGAGGACTGAGCATCCCACAGGACACTCCCCTCCTCCAGGGAGGGAGGGAGGGGGGTTCTGTCTGCCGTGCGACTGCCACCTAGGTGACCGTGAGTGGCGGTGCAGGCTGGAGTGCAATCAATGCTGGGCAGGAGCGCGGTTGGCCAGGCTTGACATTGCCGCTCAAGGTGTGCACATCTGCCTTGGCCAGCATCATGGTGGGTGGGAGGTGGAGCAACAGGAGAAAAGTAACCTCAAGCCACCACAAAAGGATGGCTCCCGATGGCTCATAGACCCTGCACCCACCCATGCAGGCTCTCTCTCTCAGCTACACAACCTGCCTGTTTCCAAAGGTATGGGGCTGGCCTGTGGACCTCCATCATGGGGAGAACAGACTGTGAATGGACTTTCTGGGAGGAAAGTAAGCCCAGGAGGAAGGCGGGTTGACAGGGTTGGGGCCAGACAGGGGTCCAAAAGAGCTTCTAATGCAGGCTGAGGAGGGAAAAACAGAATGAAAAGAAAGATAGATGGATATGATGAAACTAGCATCTCTCATGACCCTAACTTACTACATATCCTATTGTTAAAAAACAAAGACAAGGCGCTGCGTCAGCATGTGGTCTAAAAGCAAAACAAAATGGTTATATTAAATGCACGCTGAAAATAGAAAATAGAGTTAAAAATCTACGTTTCGACCTTAGGTCTTCTTCAGGAAATATCTAAAAGAGAAAAAAAACAAGTTAGTGTCCTATGTTAGGTGGACATATCAAACTGTAAATAAAAGTTGGGAGGAATTACTGTACTTGGACAGAAAAGACAGTTTGGTGACCACAGTTACCGGCTTATTCCTGTAGACCCCTTATTGCTTCTGGCACACTCATGCCATACTGTAGCACACAACCAGGCTCAGAAGCACAAAAAACACCAAAAGAAACCAAAGTGTGGGTTAGATTAATGAACTTCTATTAAAGTCATTTTTTATCATTTTGGCATTTCTGAGCCCGGTTATGTGCTGCTGACTTCCATTGGGTGTACTGGAGCTCAGCTGTGTTCCATAAGTGCTGTTTGCGCATGCCTATACTCATGCCATATTCTGTGACCATCAAATTTTTTTTAAACTGCTGCTGGGGGAGGAGGAGAGGATCAAGTGTCCCAGAGAACACTTTCCTCCTCCGGGACGGAGGGGCTGACTGCCTTGCAATACTACCGCCATCTGTAGGTGAATAGGTGGCAGAGGAGCTGCCGAGACATAGGGAAGGGGGACGCTGAGCTGCGCTTGGGTGCAGCATGCATCTGTACGCTCCTGCTGGGACCTAGGTCCTCACACCTCTGTCCTTGCAGGGTTGGGATGCTGAAGCCTGGGTGAACTGAGGGGTAAATTCCCTCTGACTCAGCTCCATGATAGCCATTAAAATCTGGCCGCATGGCAGTATATTCGCCACACCGGGCGGAGGTGTCAAACATACTAATTATTTCAAAAAAAACAAAATTAGATTTAATTTTATGCCAGGCTGAGATGATAGAGTTACCATTAGAGATGTTGTGGAGTTTAATGTCACCAGCAAATTTCCTGCAAAGTTACATAATTCGCCTCTGTGTATAACTTTGCCACTTCACAATGAGTTTTCCCAGCAAAGTGGTACTTTCTCAGGTGAAGTCGGGTGAAGGTATGGGCAAAGTGGCAACTTTGCCAACTAATTTCATTCAGTTCACATAGAAAAAGAGGGCCACTTTGGCTGATGACCACTTCCTGAAGTTGGGACTGGTTCCATGTCGCTGCAACGACAGGAAATTCGCCAGCCATCACTACAGTGACAGTGCAACGCCATCAATTGGCATTGTGCCATTGCTGTACAAAAGTATATTTTTTGCAGGGGGCTGTGCCCCCGCACCTCTGATAACCAACTCAGAGTCGGAGTTGGTTTGGGGGAGGGGGCAAACTCCCCAGAGACAGCAGCCTCGAGAAACCAGCAGATCATCACAGCGAACAAAAGGTTGTGGGTTCTCATCCCACACCAGGATTGAACTCATACCTAAAATGCTGGCACCCAAGTGCAGTATTTGGGGGGTGCTGTACTGCTGGGGTGTGCCATCCTTCAGATGAGACATTAAACTGAGGTCCCTTCTACCCACCTTGGTTGGTGTCCAAGTAGAAGTAAAAGAACCCAGGGCACTCTTCGCAAAGAGTAGCGGACATTCCCGGTGCCTAGCCAACATTCCCCTTCCCATAAAACCAGTTCATGCAATTGTCCAGGCTGTGTGTGGGTGCTGATGTGCAATATGGCCACCACTACACATTCAGTCACTTCATTACCAGTCTAGCATTGCTTGTAGGATACACTGCGTATGAAAAGCGCTATATAAATGCTGATTCTTCTTCAACTGTCAATTTTGTCGCTGTGATGGTCTTCACTGTGTTCCCATTGCTGTGGGAACAGTATTTTTTATTTATTTTATTTTAGTCTTTGGTAACCAGGTACGGTCCACTAGGCACAAGTGCCTGTTTTCAGGGGCGACCTGGGAGCACTGGGCAGTTAAGTGACTTGCTCAGAGTCACATTGTATGCAAGTGGAGGTTATGAGAATCAAACTCAGGTCTGGTCTGCTGGATGTACCAAGCCTGTTCACAGCTCATTACTCTAACCTCTAGGCTATACTGCCAGTATACCCTCTAGTTACTACACAGATGAGTACTAAACTAGAAACACAGCTGTGGATTGCTATTTCAGCTATTGCAGGTTGCTTGTGAGGTGTCCTGGCACCTTAACATCCTACTCGCAGCCTCGGACGCTGCCGGGGGCAGGATATCCTCCACCCCCATATCGGCTAGGTCCTGGCACATGCCAGGATCTGGGCATCATAGGGCTCACACTGAGGGGCTTTTCCCTTGTGCATCCCCCCCCCACCTGTCCGAGACAGGGCCAGTTGTGCAATGACCTCAGTGCACAATCGGGCACACTTCCGCACCCAACGTGCAGAGGTTCACCTGTCCCCACCCTGACAGGCTCCCAGTATGGTCCCGGCCTGCTGCACCACCCTGCCAATGCTAGGGGTCAGTAGGCATCAGGTACCATGTTCTCTCCCTCCCAGTAGAAGGCACGCAATCCCTGGCACACTCAGCCTCCTCCCCCGGCCAATCCTCCAACGCCCGAGGTCCGCTCATGAACCCCGGTCATCAGTGCTGCAGACAGAAGCACTTCCACTGCCCTGGCAGGCCAGCCCCATTAACATCCTACTTAAGGTTAAACAAGCCTAGACTCACTCATGATAATCTGCATACATTATACCCATTGCTTTAGGGGGCTAGGTACAGTCTGGGTGTTCTTTGAAACTTGGCTTTACTGCCATTGTCTATTTTGCATAAACTTTCTCTTAAAGAGATCCTTTTCTGCTCTTTTCAAAATTGGCCCCCAAAAACATACCTGGCCCAGGTCGAGTGCTGTATAATTTTAAATTTATTGATGCCTGCATACTGGGAGGGAAGGGATCGTATTTTGGCTCCATGGAGACAAGAGCCCAGTCCCTTCCACTGCCCTATTCAGAGACATGCCCCTGTGCTAGCAAATTTTATGATGTAAGTATAGGGCGAGCATGGGGTGCATGCAATACACCACATTAGGGGCATTTTTTAAAGTGTTGTTTTATATACTGTACCTTAGAGCTCCCATTCTGGCAAGTCAAGGCCACCGCTTAACTAGCAAGGGCACCCATACTCTTTCTATACTTAATTACTGCAAAGTAATTAAAAGAAGAAATATTGGGCAGGACAAATCCTGTATTAATACAGGGTGATAATAATGAAAAAAAAGGACTACAGGTATTTCAAAACAAAAACATAAAACAATACATTGGGCGACAAAACAGACTTCACACATTCCCAAATTTACAATTACATTAAAAAAAAATCTAAATAACGTTGTTTATGAAAAGAAAACAAATGTAACCTTCTCTATTTCATTTCTTCTGGACTGTCACTCCCGCTCTCACATTACGTTTCACAGGCATCTGCTCTGCTATTCACGCTGAGTATCACCTGCTCTGCCATTCCCACTGCGTACACTGCACTCCCCAATTGCCAGTTGACTATGCTCACTAAGGGAAATAGCTGTCCACCAGAAAAACAAGCCACTCACACAGTACTACTTGGGGTCAATGACATCAACTGGCAATTCTATTGGTGATGGGATTACTTCATACACATTATTCTACTATATATATTTTTATTCACTTCTTTATATTTTTTAAACGTTTCAAAACATTTCATTTAAAATTTAAACATGTCTAAATTACATTTAAACACTTAGAAAAGGGGTACTACAGGTTATTTTATGGAGTGTTTTAACTCTTTGGTAATACATAGTACGGGTTAAACAACCTCTGGGAATCAATTTGTGAAATAGTACTACATGGGATTTTTTTCAATCCTAAGAACTCTAATTATCAGTAAAAATTATTTAAAAAAGGCAGTTTGGGTACATTTTCACAACAAGGTTATAGGTTTCCAAGGATTTCATGGAAGATTCCAGGTATGTCAGTTTTCACAGAAATCACGACTTCCATGAAAATGTAATTTTCACAGGGCTATAATTATACGGTTAGTGTGTATTCTGCTTGCTTCATCAGTGGTTACAAAAGTCATTATTCATGATAGTGACATCATAAATCCTGTTATGCCTGACTTTGACATCACCATTGTAATTACTTTTTTTCGCAGGTGCTCCCATTCCTAAAACAGAACATCACACTACTAAATAACCTTCCCCCAAAATGACTCCATGATCTGTTACCCACTGCCTGCATGCTCTCCAAAACAAAAAAAACACAGCCACTACGTAAAAATAGTGACCAGGGTCCAAAACATAGAGAATACAGGATGGGCAACCATGCAGAACCTATGTGTTCTACCACAGAGGGGTTTGATTCCCGGTGACCGCGAGAGCGAAGCTCGAGATGGTCCAAGGAATCAAACCTCGAGGTGGCAGAACACATTGGTTATGCACTGGATTGCCCATCCTGTATTTTGTATAGTGTATGGTGCCCCTTGTATCCTATTTTAGGTTTTCTAACTAAATGTTTTAATTGAAAAATAAACTGTGTGTCTCCCATTTTGTGAGCTATGACTTGTTCTTGCCAAGTTGTGTGATTGCTAGGGACTGGGCGTCCCTGTGTTAGCAGCACACACACTCCAGTTGGTTGCCGCTGTAGTGTGGGCGGGTTTTCAAAGAAAAAAAAACATGGCGGGCAGATGTCTCGCTTAGCAAGCCTATCCACGAACTGGAGGCAGAAACTTCTTTTTTTATGCTGGTTCTCGTCACGGAGAATAAACTGCTTCTGAGCGGTGAGTGTTTTTAAAAAAATGCCATGCACAGCTTCCATGTTTGAAGCAGATTACACTGCTGTCAATGCGCAGCATTTTCTTATGGTGGCTTCCACACAGGGCTTGAGCTTTTCACTCTGAATGAATGGAATGCTGTTCTGCACGTACGGTTAGTACAGCATTCCAGTCATTGTGGAGCAGGTGGCTGAACAGCATTTCAGTATGGTGGAATTTCCAGTTAGGACAGCATTCCACCATACGCTATAATGCCAATAAACATCAGTCTTCGCAGCTTTTCTCCTCTCCCCAGTACTCTTCCTGTTTCTGGAGCGTAAACAGAAAGTAGACTTGCTTAACTGTCTGGGAGAGGCTGCAACTTTAGTAGACAACCCTCGGATTTTCTTTTCAATAAAGAGAGTATGCACCACCCACTTGATATCAATAATAAAAACCAGATCTGATTCCGGATTTGAGATCCAATCTGACCCCATTAGTATTTCAGATCCAAGGTCAGATAGTGGGATCTGAGGTCAGACGTCGGCTTCAGATCCCGCAGATCTGATAGTTGGTGTCCTATCAGATCCTAGGTGACAGGATCCAGTAGTCGAATACCAGTGGTATCCAATACCATCTGGTATCTCAGAAAATTGGTGGGATCCCAGTGGTATTCGATTCCTTCGGTTACTATCACAGCATAACTAACTGGAGCCTTTAAAGAGACACTGACGCCATTTGGGGAAACTTTGATAAATGTAAGTTTTACAAATAATCCTAAGGAAAACTTATTACTTCAAAAGTGTGGCCCTATGATGTACACACATTCTCATTTAAAGCAGCAGTGTAACGAAAAAAGTTATTCCAAAAAGCTAATTTTCTGCTATGGTTATAAAAAACATTAGCAGAACTGTTGATTTGGGTTTTCTGGAAGCTTCCTATGCTGTGTACTGTGCATTTGCATTTTTGTCTGGACTCTTATCCTGTTTGGGTCCTCAGTATTATTTCTATGCAAAAATGAGGCGGGCATCTTTTTTTCTTTAGAAATAATTACTTTAAAATGTTTGTAAAATTCTTAAATGATAATGAAAACTGAAAATTTCACCACCAAAATAAACTGGAAGACATCTGCCATCAATTAGGAAGAAGAAGCCGGCCCAGTGGTGCTGAGGGTTAAGGCATTAGTTGCCTCACCTCGCGCCACGCTGGCAACCCGGGTTCAGGAATGAGCCCTGGCCGTCGGGGGTCAACAGGGGTAGGGAAGGGATCGAGCATCTGAGGGATGGCTCTTCCTTCCCAGGGAGGGTGTAGGGTATCATGTCGCTCTTGTGCAACCCCTGGTGGCTGTCGGGGGTAGCCCAGAACAAGCATCGCCACCGCATGGCATCAGGGAGTGGAGCTTGGTGGACGCTGGTCATCTTTGCATGACCGAGCTCCATGGGAGGGAGGGGACAAAAACAAGCACAGAAAACACCCAGCCCTGATAGGTGATGGCTCCCACAGTGCCAGCTCCACACGTCCAACACTGGATCCTCGCCTCCGCCCCTTCGGTCTCCTCGTAGACTCTGGCCAGGTGCTGTGGTGTGCCTGGTCCTGGGGGGTGCCCAGAGCTAGGGTCTACCTGGCTGAAGTCACACACTGCGAGGAGGCAATAATATAATTGAGGAAGGCAGGATCATGCTGGGCAGTAGAAGCACTCAGGTGAGATGGGAAGCCTAAGAGAGTTCAGGGCTTGGGAAGCAAAAATAGAGTTTCAAAAAAAAATTAAAAATTGGGAGTAAAAAAAAAAGGTGGGGTCAAACTTTAACCCATTTTCGTTGCACTGCTGCTTTAATCCTGTCAGAAAATGTGCTTTCTCTGTTTGCTAGCCTCTCAAGGTATAATATCCAACCTATGCTACATCACCCAAAGTAGCTATTCATTCCAGAAGTTGGTCAATTTTATCATTTTTAAATTAAACCCTGCTCTCATCTTTTCCATTTGACAGATCTGCTGCACCGTATCCTCCAGGTCAATGTTTCGCACCGTTTCTGTAATTCTTCCCCTTTTTCTTTATTACTGAGGACAGCTGCATGACAAGACCACTCTCCCTTTGAATTCAGATCTAATCTGGCCGCTTGTCTGTGCCCAACATCGTACTCCGTAGCTCATGACATATAGAATAAAGTATGGGGTGGTGTGTGCATGGGAACGTTTACACCGGTTAGATGCTATGCATAAACCCCGACAGTGAAGCTCAAGGGGTTTGAAAGATTAACCTTGAGGGGAGTGTGTAACCTGTGTTTACACACACACCACCCCATATTTTATTTTATGTAATTGCTGGGTTTTCCTTTTTCAGCACAGCAATTATATAAAATAAAAAAAAAAATGTTCTTGTGCGACCACGGTCTGCTTAGGTGTGAACGTGCAGTCCACGGTCACTTTTATTTATTTAAACTTTTTTAATCAATGTGTGGAGTTGAAATTTTAGTTTTTATTATTTTATCATTTCTTGAATGTGTTTCTGTCCGCCACTTACTGCTGAGTCCAAGTAGCAGTTCCATGTCAGGGGGAAAGACAAGGTGGCCAGTGGTCTGGGAGGAAGAGCTTCAGGGGGCACCTGTGCAATGCAAGGGAAACTGGGCATGTGTTCGCTGTTATAAATGCTCCTTTATAACGACGAATTATGCCATAGTTTTCCTATAGGAAAAAGGAAGACCCAGTAATTATACCATAATTATCAACACAACAACAGACTGCGATGTCATCAGCAGAAATGAGATGGCAGGTATAGACCAGCAGTCAGAGCAGACAGGGCTGAGATCTTGTTTTCATGCAAATGTACTCAGTAATAACGAAATAAGGGTGAGAATTACAAAAACGAATTTGAAATGCAAGCTAAATTGCACATAAATATTACATTTTTGTCCTCAGAGTTTTCTCAAGAGTGTCAGGAGCTCCCTAAATCCAAGCTAAAGAAATACCTCCTGAATTAGGTCTTCCTTAGATCTGACTGTTCATATTTTCTGAATGGTAGTTTATTTAATTTATTTATTTGGTATCGGCACAAATGCACTTTATTGCAACGTTTATGTTTTGCTATGGATTGTCTGAATATGTTTTCTCTCACCCTACATCTTTTGGACATGTGACTGTTCTCCCAGTACATGGAGCTGTTGAAGGGGGCTTAATTAAATCACTTCCTGCTGCAACCACAACAAAATACATGACAGCACGTAAGTAATTATTACATGACAGGGTGTGTAATTATGGGCCAATAATCACATGCCTTGAGTGTGTTGATAGGCATGAGGCACAGCCAAGTGCCTTTAAGCACACCCAAAAAATGGGATTATTGGCCCTACTCACACATCCCTGTAGTGCCTTACTGTAGTTATAAAATTACTTTTAAAGCAAAAGATACATATGGTCATGTGATTTGTTTCAGGCAATCAGATGGCCTTGTGGCAGTGTTCCCAGCCAGAGAGGAATAGTACAAAAAAAAGAGAACAGAGCACGTGGAATAAGTTGTAGGCAAAGTAGTCAAAAATTTTAATTCAGGCATAAATGAAAACAAGAGCGTACGTGGCACAAATGGCAGGAGGGACAGCACAAAGTTCTGGTGCCACAGTGACACCTGTAGAGCATCAGGGAGCTCGCACCTTACCAGGATACTGTCTGCGTGCATACAGGACCAACCAGAAAGTCATTACCAGGTGCAGCGGGGAGGTAGGTAGTTATGGGTTCAAAACCGGGAGAGAAACCACACCACCACCAGGAATACAGCAGCTGACATTTTGGGGCCCCACTCCATAGACACTCCATCTGGAGAAATGGTGGTGTTAGTGGTGGATGGGATTCAGGGTGTTGCCATGGGTGTACCCCACCCCCAAATAAAAATACTGGACAGATGGCAGCTGAGGAAAAACAGTTATATTAAAAATTAAATAATACACAAAGGGTATTCCTCTTGAATCTGATACTTGACTGGTCAAAACACCCCACTGCCATTGTGAAATACAGATTTACATTTTGTTTCCAGATTTGTCCAGCACTTGCATGGTGTCCTGCAGATGACACACCATTTGAATAATTTATATTCCATAAGCAACAACAAAAAAATCTTTCTCTTGTGTATATTTGCCAGGTTAAATTAAGAGAGGCATTATTTTGTGCTGGGCTATGTAGCACATCATTAAACTGGTTACATTTCACTTGCCATAATTAATCAACTAAACGAGATCATAATGTCAAAAAGGACACAATAAAAAAATGTCCGCCTTCAGCTATAAAAACCAAGCTGTTGCGTTCCCCCAGAGTTCCACAAAAGTTCTTAATTTTCAGCTTGGCACTTCATCTCAAAGCGTAATTGCTTCAAGAAAAGCACAGTAAAAGGAACTGAATCTCTAAGTTGAAAGACGCTAAATAATTAAAATACCATTAGACTATAATTGAAGCTACAGCTAGGGGCAAACTTTCTTCACATACAGTTCTTTAATTTCCCTATCCCCGTGTGTGTGTGTGTGTGTGTGTTTGTGTTTTTGTGTGTGTGTGCACTCATCCATTGTGCAAATTTCAATATTAGAAATCATAGTAAAGAAAGATTGCAGTTGTATTGGTTCTTGGAAAACAGGAATCACTGAACAGTTTAATATTGTCTGTTGGACCAATCTATGTCTTGTACCAAGAGAGTGTAGTACACAAACTTTTGGGTCCACAGATCCCTTCATCAGGTGCAATAGTATTTCGAACTGAAGAAGTTGTATTTATACTTAAAGTTACATTATTTCAAAATTTATGACAGGATGCTTTTGGTAAGGAGAGAAGTGTTAGTAGGGGTGGTGGGTAGACAATAGAGAGGAAACAGGTCTTCAGCAGTGAGGCAATACCTTTGAATGAAAGGCTAAGATAGTCGTATGAGAGAGGCAGATAATTCAGAATGTTTCGACAGTCAAAACTGTTATTTTTTTCCATAGAACTGTTTGGCACTGCAACCACTGTCTGCTCCTCACATTTGGGTCCCCTTGGCCAACCCCCAGCCCTGACTGCCACTCCTCCCCCCCACCGTTGTGTCAGATGGGGATCCACATGGAGCAAAGCCCGAGGACCAAGGGGATCATCATTCTTGATGGCAGAGGCACGTGTTTTTGTGTTTTTCTCCTTCTTCTTCCCTGATCCCTTCCACCACTTCATGACGTTGGGAGTATCCTCTGGTGATCTCGACGACTGCAGTGCATGCTGTGCTGATGCCACCTCCCACAGGGGAGCAAGCTCCCCATCTTAGCCCGGGGGCCGCTGCTCTGCCAGAGTCTGGCCATCTCCCTCTCTGGCTGGCTCAGGAGCACTCCCCAGCATGGCCACCTGATCACGGTAACCCCGGCAAGCCCACTACCAAACCTAGGTTGCCAGCATGGAAGCCTGATGCACTTCCACTGGGTCAATAAGCAGCCCCAATACTGTTATTCCTGCCCGTCACTCATTTTTCATTTTTTTCCTTGTATTTTTTCCCCTTGTTGATCAGACTGTTTCTTGGGTCTCATGGGATACATTTGTGACAGGATCATAGGCAATGTGATATGGTGGTTATAGCACTGGCTTGGGAACCAGAAGATTTATTCAAACCCACTCAGAGTCACAAAATACTCAATGTGTGAACAGAAAAAGGTCAGTTAACCTCTCACTGCTCCAGTCCACCCAGCTGTGGAAATGGGTAGATGCAGGACCCCACTGGAAATGAGATGTTGCGCCTCAGCTGGGCTATCCTCAGTACATAAGTTGCAAAAAAGAAAACCTCAGCTGTAGGAAGGATCAGAGATCCAGTTTTCCTACGGATATCCTTCATAAAGAACAGCATGAACTGTAACTCAAATTTTGGGGTATGTTGTGTGACCCAGTCTGCTAATACTATGGTTTCTGGGGGTGTCTTTTTGTTATATATTCTGTTTATACTTCCCCATCTGCCATAGCCCCAATCCTCTGTATCGGCATCCACCCAGCCCCACTTGCACCTTCTCAGTCACTTACTGCAGCCTCCTCTTACTCCGGACTCCCGGGTAGGGTGGTGGGGAGCTGACCAACTTTCCCCCTAGAATGAAACGGTTGTGGGAGGTGGTGGACAGTCAGGGTGCTGTGGCCTGAGAGTGCCCTCAGTTTCATCTCACTCACCTGCGGGTTGCTTTCCAGTGTTCTCCCTTGTCCCCCTGGGACTCTCAGGAGCAGGGCTCTACGACGTGCCTGTGCACAGATGTGTGGGAGCACTTCATGTGAGCCAGTCGGCATCCCCTCTTCCCGTATACAGCTCCATCCTGCCCTGCCACCTGTGGTCACCTAGGTGGTGGTATTGTAAAGGTGTGGGGGGGGACCCACCCACCCACGAGAAGGAGAGCATCCTCTGGGCTGCTCGATCCTCCCCCAACCCCCCCCAACTGACGACTACAGCTCATTCCTGAGCCGCTGGCACCATGAGTAGTAATGCTACCACTGTGCCAATGGGCTCACTTTGCCAGCTACAGTTTTGTTTTCTCACTGCTGGCCACTCTCCCTCTTTAACCAGTTAGCATATAATCTGACAAAGGCTAGCATTCTGTTTTTTCCTGAGTGCTAGTTTTTTGAATTTGTATGGTAAAGGCAGTGCCAGCCAATCGGGTGCAGGGGCTGGGCTATGGCTTTCTATGCTGGCATCCCAGGGTTTGGCAATGAGCTATGGTATTTGGTTGGAGGGGGCAATCAGAGGAGGATCAACATCCCAGAGAATGCTCTCCTTCTCTGGTGGGGGGGGGACATTGTCCACTGTGCAAGTGCCACCTGGGTGATCAAAGATGGAGCTGCAGGCAGCGCTAAGTGAGGATGCTGGTTGGTGCCATGCTACACACACGCATGGGCACCCTTGCTGCCTGCGTCCAAGTGGAGTGGGGTAAATACAGAAAAAAAAACATGACTGGCCAGATGAATCTGGCCTCCCACAGACCCTGTACCAGAGACCTATCCATCATCTCTACCAGATCTGTACAAGCAAGGGGGGCTTGGGGACCCCAACAACTCTGCTATGGGAGAACAGTCATGGAAGATAGAGGAAGAGTAAATCCAGGACAAGACAGATGACAAGGCTGGGGGGGGGAGCAATAAAAGGGGTATTTCATAGACAGGAGCATAGGAAGAAAAAAAAGTAATTGTGAAGACAGTATGGCTGTGTGATTGCAGCACTGAACTGTGACTCGAGAGGCCACAGGTTTCAGTCCCACCAGGGCCATGGGTCACTGTATGACCTGGAATAACTCACTTGACCTTCCTCTGCTTCAGTCCCTCTGAGTTATTCAGTTGGTTAGAAGGCAAGCAGGACCCTGCTGAAACCAAGATGGTAGAATGGCCTCAACCTGCCAGTTACTATTAGTTGCCACACCAGTTGCCACAGTGCTGTGACTGGCACTGTGCCCTGCTGGTCACAGTGGCTAGTTGTCCTAGGATCTAGTTGCCATATGTTAAAATTCTTTTGTCAGTTTTTCATTCTCATCACACATATATAAAGACAGTACACTCGTTTCAGCAAAGCTGCTCTAAGCTTCTCTTTACCCACATTGTGGAACGGTTTACAAAGGAACTTGAAGCTGAGCTGCCCTGTTAGCCTGAATATCTTCAAGGTGCTCTAAGATTGCTACATGAAAGCACGTTGCAAATGTTTTCCTCACTGCTAGCCCACTAATTCCGCAACTCCCCCTTTCCATCCTGACGCTCGCCATGTTTCTACCCCTGGCTATCACTCTTTCCCTATTAACTCTTCCTGCTGCACCCACCCTTCCCTGTCCACTCCAGCCTGGCTAAAGTGCCACCCCATCCATAGTAATGTCCCAATTTATCTACCCCTCCTCCGTCATTATCATAATAAACAAGTACACGACAGCCATCGTCACTTTCTGTGGTTTTAGCCCAATTGTTCCCTCAGTCGTCAGTAATATATCCCTCTTCTTCTTAACCTCTCTAACCTGCCACCCCATACATGGCCCCTTTCCCCTATATGTGTAGTTGCCGGCTGCCTCACTCAAAATATCTCTGCTTATAACCCCTGCATGCCTATGGTTGATTGTACATCTGCTGACTTCTTCAATTGTAAAATAGTGCTTTTTTTTTATTATTATTTATTTATTTCAACCTTGTACTGTACTGTATACACTGTATATACTTTTTCTTCCTTGTATATTATTGCTTTTTGTATACCTGCTTCTGTACTGTACTTTGATGTATTCATGACCAGGTCCACCTTGCAAATGAGCCTTGCTCAATGGTGCTCACCTGGATAAATAAAGATTTTGATTGATTGATTGAGTACACTACGCTGTAGGAGACCCCCTCAGACTGCTAGTTATTTTGTCAACTCTAGTTGCTATTCAGAAGGGTGCTGTGCCCTGCTGGCTAATAACCTGGACGGCTAGTTGCTGGTCAAACACTTGTGTATTTAATCTTCATTTATTTCACAGTAGCATTCTATATTATTATTATCATCATTATTATTAAAATGTATACACTGGTTGGGCAAATAAATCTGCAGAATAAAATGTGTTATTTTTCCTGTCAGCATACAGGTAGTTACTAGTAAAATATAATTGGAAAAGCAGGTTATAATGTATAGCAGAGTGTTGTTCTGTATAACATTCCATCCCTTTCAAAATGCTGTTGTACCACAGTTCAAAGGTTTTGGAATTCGGATTGTACCCTTCTGTGGTACAATAGCATTATAAAACTTCTAGAGACTGTATGAATCAGTTTTGTTTTGAAAGCGAAAGGACTGAGGCGCACACATTTCACACAATACTATACACTATAAAAAATACAGGATGAGCAACTTCATGCACAACCAGTGTTTTCTGCTACCTCGAGGTTCCATGGACCTCTGGAGCTTCGCTCTCGAGGTCAGAGGGAATCGGAGCCCCTCTGTGGTAGAACGCACTGGTTGTGCATAGTTGCCCATTCAGTACTCTCTACATTTTACTAGTACTTTCAGTGTTATTTTACTAGTAACTACGTCATTCGAATCCCTTGGCATACATCAGATATTCTATAAGGTAGCTTAATATACAATGGTTATTTAGTGTAGACTGTGGATGTCACTGCTCCCTAGCTTTTCTCAGCCACTCATTGCAAAGTAACAATGACAATAACATTTTACACTAAATAATCATATTTTAAGCTACCTCATAGAATATTCCCTATATATAGAATTACAGTATCATTCAGAAGCAGCATTTATTACATAGTACCAGTCAGACGGACAAGTGTCTAACTCCTTCCACTGCCTCCTCTTACCGTGGTAATCTCTCACCGCAAGCTGGCAAACTATCAGTCTGCAGGTGCTTTCCAACTGTCTTCCCCCTGCTGTCAGCCCCAGTTCAGTTGCTATACCTGCCGCCACGCTGTTAAGACTTGGAGCACAGTCAGATTCACAAGATACCAGCTAGGTTTACATTTACCTGCAGAGCAGCTCAAGGCATTTACCAGGCATTCAAAACTTGCATGGTAAAAATGCGCTAAAGGATATGGAGGAAGGGGTTGTACACGTTCACAACATTTGGACATGCAGTTCTGCACATGGACATTTGTCACTCAAGTCATCGCACACTGAGTCACTCACTTTCTCTCAGTTACATCAGTCTAATCTGGCATGAAACTAACAACACAGAGGAGGGATGGCATGCTGTGTGCCCCTGGAATACACGAGAAACACACTAACTCCCTAGAGAGTACTGTGAGTTGAATAGATGCAAATAGAAAATGTGTAGCAAGGACAGTGATGGATATTAGGTCTATCATGATAAAGGGTTAGACCTTTTTTTGCTCCTTGGTCCTCACGGGTTCACTCATTTAAATCCTCTCATCGGCCCACTCTTGCTGCCTGCCAGACTCACTCTCATGGGGTTGACAAGTACCACCAACTCCCGGGAACTTGACAAAATGTATCAGTGCAGTGGTAGCTCAGCAGGTTGCACACTCGCCTCTGAGTCCAGGAGATCGAAAGGTTGTGGGTTCTATCCCCACACTAGGCACTTGGGGGTAAATCCCAATACTGACACTGTAGTGCAGCATGAGAGGGGGTGCTGCACTCCTGAAGTGCCATCTTTCAGATGAGACATTAAACTGAGGTCCCGTCTGCCTGTTCTGGTGGTTGTTCACGTGGACATTAAAGATCCCATGGCACTTCTCGAAAAAGAGTAGAGGTGTTTTTATTAAGAAAATTATATGTACATACAGAAACAAAAAGAAATAATTCCATTATTAACATCATCATATTTCATATCATACTGTGTAACATGTAATATTGACTGCTGTCAGTTTTATACAATTCCACATATGCAATCATGCTTCTGTGTACTATAATATCATAGTATTAATGTTATCCAGAAATAAGAGGGGAGAGGAAAAAAAGAAATTAGTTCTCTCAAATAACTCACTTGTGACCCAACATCCAAATGAGTTAAGAGAAAATAGTTCAAATAAATAACAAAAAAAGAATCTAAGGAGTAGTTCTGTCTAGCCAACCCATTAAGGCCCATCGTTTAGAAATAGCAGCCTGTGGATTGGAATTGAGTTCAGACCTTTTTATCATTCTGAGGTTCTCTACTGTGGACTGCCAGGTCTGTTCTGGTGACCATTCTATTTGTTGGAGGGTTATTTTTTATTTATTTTTTATTTTTTTATTTATCAAGTCTAGGATTACAAATACCTTTGAGCCTTGGCTCTTTTACAAAGGTTCCACGTCAGAGAAATACAGATTATGGGGAACATCAAGACAGACATTACAACAATGTGGCTATTGCAAACAGAGTACAGAGTAACACAATTCAAGGGTAGCATTGTAACAAGGCAGCTAGCGGCATTTGTCAGAGAAAACAGACAACAGATAAGAAGTGCCAGAGTCACAGGGAGAGGGAAGAGGGGAGGGGGGAGAAGGAATATAGGAAGGGTGGAAAGAGGGTGAAAAGTGCAGCATTGGGTATACCAAGATGTGAGAGTAGAATCCAGTGTGGGGGGGGACAACTAGAGCAGAAAGGGAAGTGGAGAAACAAGGTTAAGTTGGGCAGTCACAGGAGCTGTTGGTAGTGAGATAGTCCCGGTTCCTAGTTTTAAACATACCAGTTGTTGGGGCAGAGGAGATGGTTGGGCTGAGGCCATTGAACCAGAGTGGCGCTCGATAAGCAAAAGAGCATTGTCCCTGTGAAGTGTGACAGTAGGGGACTTTCAGTAGCTGTAGCGTGGATCTCCTAAGGCACCATTTGTTAATTCAGTGTTGTAACAGAGTTGAGACCCCAGACGGTGCAAGGCCAAGCTAGATTTTTTTTCACCATGGAGCAGGTGAGAAACTTTATGCAGTTTGATAGTTGGAGCCAGCCGGTCTGAGTGTACAGGTCACATGTGTGGGTGAGACAGTGAGCACCAGTGCTGAGCTGACGTGCTTTATTTAAGGCAGTTGAGAGGCGTCTAAGGGTTGTGGTTGTGGCCGAGCCATAAATAATGAGACCATAGTCTATTACAGAGATCACAGAGCTCAGGACTGCAACCTTCAAAGCTTCTGGTGTGAGGAGTGGTCTGTGTTTGTAGAGGAGACCAAGCCATGTATTAGCTGCTGTAGCTACATTATCTACATGAAGTCCATAGGAGAGTTTAGGGTCAAGCTGTATCCCTAAGTATTTGAAGGACCCCACCTGATCTAGAGTGTTCCCCTGGGTGGTGGAGATAGCCAAGAGGTGTAGCTTGTGTGGGTTATGAGAGTTGCAGAAGAGCATAGATTTGGTTTTCTTGTCATTGAGGACCAGTTTATGATTAAGAAACCATGTCTCTACAGAACTGAAACCAAGTTGAAGGTTGTGTTGAAGAGTTGCAGGATCTTTGTGAGTGGAGAATACAACAGCATCATCTGCATATAGTATGATCTGCTCAGAGCAGTGGTAAGGGAGGGGGTTTAAGAAAAGGCTAAAAGGAGGGGGTCCCAGTATGGATCCCTGTGGGACACCCGAGCGAACAGGCAGGGTGTTAGAGTGTCCGCAATTTTTACTCTCTGTGACCGGTTTTCTAAGTAGCTTTTAAACCAAAGAGAAGAGTCAGGTGATAGCCCGGCATTCAGTAGTTGGTGTATTAGTAGTCCATGGTGTACTGTATCGAAGGCCTTGGAGAGGTCGATGAAAACAGCCCCTGTGAGAAGGCCGTCATCAAAGGATTTGTGCAAAGCTCCAATGAACTCAAGAAGGGCTGTGGTGGTGCTGTGAACTTTCCAGAAGCCGTGTTGTTGTTGTCTATATCTAGCTTGCCATATCCAATATTTGATGCAAGCTGAGACTGTGTTCAGTGTGCTTCTGTTGTACTGCAGAGGGATTGGAGAAGAGATACCTAGGTACAATCCTGCTGGCGTCTTCATGTTTTGTGGAAAGTTTTTCCATTTATTCTGTATAAGTGACCAAAACAGTAATATGAAGGGACAATTAAAAAACAGGTGAGCCATAGTTTCAGGTTGTTCTGTGCATGACAGCCTGGCACAAAATTTCTCTGATTTTTCTTTATGTTTCCAGTTGTCTTTAACTTGGAGTTTGCCATGGACACAGAGCCAGACCACATCCCACATTTTTTTTGGGGGGAGGGGTTCTTTGGTCATTGAGCATGGCAGAGATTGCCCGGGGTTCATATTTTGATCTTGTACTGTAAGCTGGGTGTACTAAGAAGTATTCTGCCTGGATTTGGGAATAAAGTCATTTTCTGTCCTGAGATGTCAGAGCTAGCTTAGTCACCTTCCAGAATTTTAGTTTCCCTATACTGTCTCTGAGGTAGGCTGGAAATTCGATCATCCGTGTTTGTTTGGGGATTGAGCCGGTGTTGCTCCATTTATGCAAGGGGGGGGGATATGACCTGCCACCCAGGGAATCCATAGGGCTAGGCTACCAACTAGTAGTGGTTGACTATTAGCATAAATGAAAATGCTGTGGTAGAAGACATGGGGTTAACCATCTTTAAACCTCCTAGTGCTTTATCTTGATATAGGATACCTCATTTAATTGGGTTAACCGGCTGCCTCAGATGCATTCAAAAAAACACCTGAGGAGTCAGGTTTCTAGTGCTTTGGGTGGGGCGGGGAACAAAACTGAGATACAAAAACATGGGAATAAGAAAAGAATTTGTCATGTATATTTTTTTTTTTTTTTTTTTTGCTCATCCGCCACTTATTCCATTGTCCAAAGCATATTAAACGAGAACTAGCAGCACACCAGTATGACAGAGTAAACTCTCTGGAATTTGAACAGAGGTACAGTACAAAAGGCATTGAATCTCGGGCCAGTCCTTATGAAAATTGTTACATACGTACTAAACAAAAAAACAGTTTCCTCCCTTATTACAGACCAAGGAACAGTATCTGGAAATACACAAATAGTGAGAGGAGTGGAGCACTATATAACTACTCAGTACAACACTGTTAACACACACTCCGTAGAAACCACAGAGTGGCTTGATAACTGCCATTTGCCACAAACCTCGCCAACAGATAACCTCATCCTTACATACCTCATTACAGGACAGGAACTACAAATAGTTGTATCACAGCTGAAAGATGGTACGGCACCAGGCCCAGATGGCCTATCACATACAGTATATTTTACAAAAAAATTGCTCCCCATATGTTATCAGAATTAACAGCTGTCTAGAATTACATCCTGACACAAGACCAAATAACACAAGATATGTCCTCAGGACTACTCATTTTACTTCATAAGAAAGGTAGCTTAGACCAGTTGTCAAATTGGAGACCTATCTCACTATTAAATTCCGATTTTAAGATACTTACCAAATTGCTTAGTAATAGACTCATGGTAGTCTTACCTTCTATAATACATCCCATGCAAACTTGTTCTCTTCCTGGTCGGAAAATCTCAGATACCTTGATTTTACTGACAGAAATCTTGCAAAAAGGCGATGGCGGGGAAATAACAGGCAATCTACTGAACATAGATCAATCCAAGGTTTTTGATAAAGACTCCCATGAATATTTATGGGTACGTTTACAGAAATATGGTTTTCCTCAGGAATTTGTACAATGGATACACCTCTATTACAAACAAGCCACAGTCTCACCCTATATAAACGGGTGGATAAGACACCCCTGTAACATTAAAGTTGGGGTACGACAAGGGTGCCCCTTGAGCCCCCTCCTGTATCTGATTACCCTGGATCCATTAATCTGTAAAATTAATTTAAACCTGGATATCCTAGGACTCTCTACCTCAAGCCAAGACATGGAAGTCAAAACAATTTCTTATGCAGATGATCTCTGCCTAATTTTAGCTGACCACTTCTCTGGCCCTACAGTATTATCTATATTTAATTAATTCACAGAAATACATGGTTCCCAGCTTAATTTTCAGGAAAGTAAATGTATACCCATAGACGCACCTTCATCGAGAATAACCCATATCATTGGAATCCCCCTCACTTTTACTAGAGTTAAAACACTAGGCATTTTCTTTGGTACCCTGACACAGTTTATTACAATTGGCAGTACACCAGTAAGTAAGCAAGCAAGCATTAATGAACAACAGAAGATAAAGAAACATGTTTCTTCTAATCATTTCTTTGTTTATTTTTGGCACAGGGTTTTTCACTTTTTCAACATTGTTTTATGTTTTCACTGGTTCATATCTGTATGACTTACTAAACATTCTACAGTTCAACTCGATATACATGCTGTGACAATATTTTTTCAGAACTGAACATTTACATACTGTTACAATCACTGGTAATCTACTGCTATGTAAGCAACTTTTGGTGCAATGCATTCTGGGTCCACTTAACAACATTATGTGTCCCAGCACTTCACATGAAAATTAATGCAGTAGAGAGGGAAAAAAGTGAAGTTGTTACTCAGAAAAATAGCACTTAGTCTATGAAAGACTTTTCAGATTGGTTCAGTTCCATACATTTGGAAAGAGTGCTGTGCTACTAGCATTGGTTCACAGCCACCTATTGGTCTGCCAAGGAACTGCAGGAACAAAACATGAAGATGTACCCTAGCACACTCCCATTATGCAGTGCAACCCATATCTTGTAATAAATACAGATGAAAATTGAAGAACCTAGCGTAGAAAGTTAACTGCAAGTTTTTTGAAAAGTTTAAAAATATGTTTTGATGTTAGAAAGTTTAAAGCTTGTAATGAAATCTATTTTTGCAAAACTTAAATAGCAGCCATGATATTTCCAGTAGGTGTGTTCCAATTGTTTTGTACTGCATGTACACCATGTTTAACAGCTCAGCATAAAGCAATCTAAAACTAAATCAGTCTGTCTGTTCTCATTTATTCAGAGAATATTAGTCATACAGTCATTGCCATGTTACAAAATGATTAAGCCATGAGAAAGGATGGCTCTACTGTGGAATTAATCCATGGTTGGGACACTGGAAGCACTTGGCCTTCGGCCTTGTGCCCCAACCCCCCCAAACCATGGATTAATTCCACATGTAGATCCATCCTTTCTCATGGCTTAATCCTTAAGTATTTTGGGGGGAAATCCTGATCAGTGTCTGTTTGCAATGAGAACAGTTTGTATAGTTGTTTCCTAAGTGTTTCATACTACGAGGTTTGATAGGAACATGTCAGGTGTCCTACGTTTTTCAAGAAATCGGAAAAGTCTGATTTGCTTTGTTCCTACCACTCTCGTAGGGACTCGTAAAGCTCGTATACTGATTTCCTTGCAGTAATAATATCGAAAATGCCTTGCCAAATGTTTTTGTCCTCTAATAACATTGCATTCAGTCTCCAGTAGCCCTTACCTCTAGTAACCTCAGGGGAATGGGAGAGCATGATTTCCAGAAGAGCGAGATCTGATGTTGCTACAGGTACAACCTGTGAGTGAATTATTGGAAGATATGGAGATACAAACCAGTAATCTCTTCTTGTTTTTGAAGTTCATCTAAAGTAAGTGTATTGTGAAGTGTCATGGCGAGCTGGAAAAACATCTTTGAGTTTAGTCTGATGAAGAAGTTTATTTAAATACCTAGCGTCACAAAAAAATGTCCCTGTCTTAAGGCCTCTATCTTTTTTGAATTTGCTGCAATTAAAATTCCCTCATAGGAGGACTGACTGGGATGTAAATAAATAAGGATGGATGAGACTGAACAGATGGCTTCTCCCAGCTTTATCCTGGGGGCACAGACAGTTATTGAACTGGGTACATCTTCTGTGAAATTATTACAGGTGGTGCTTACATTTTTTGTGACTTTTTATCATTAGGCTAAGCAAAATGACTCTTTGCTTCTATTTTATTTTATTTTGTTTTGTTTGTCTCAGAGGTGTTGCAGTCTCCTTCTCACATTGAAGGAGCTAATTGCTTTCCTCCCACAGCTCTTCCAGGGGATTAGGTGTGTATCTGGGGGATGGAGCCGACAAACTGTCAGTTACTTCTAACAGAGGGAAGGGTTAAAAGATCAGGTTAGTTGATGCCTTGGAGGTGGAAGACTAGATTTGCTGGCCACGGCACCTAGCTTCACCTGAGCTTTTTTTCTTCTAGGTTGCTTGAAAGGACAGAGTAAATAACCTTACCAGAGCAAGGAAAAGGATTAAGACTTCTTTTGGCTAGGCAGGTATACTGTGTGTTATTTTTATTTTGTACTCACAATGATTGTTACTGTTTGTTGCTAACATTTTATTGCTTTATTTTTCTCTGACAAATTATTGTTGCTGGGTATACCTTCTGCTGCATTATTACAGGGTGTGCCTACAGGTGTGTGCTTACAGATTACTGCTGTAATTTTCTGATTCAGATTGTCTTTTGCAAGGTATATCTCCTCTTACTGCTTTATTTTTCTCTGTAGCAAAGTGTTTCTTACAGGGTATATCTTCTGTGAAATTATTACAGGTGGTGATTTACAGGTTTTACAGTTTTATCTATCATTAGGATAAGCTTTCAGGGCTACTGCATTTGTTGCTGGCTGATTGTTTCTGCTCTTACCTCCTTGTTTCTTTCGTCTGTGGTTCTTTTTTTTCAGCAGGGGAAGGGCCCAACCACCCACCCCTATGCCCAACTACTCCACACTACACTCTTTTATACGGTAGCACAGTCATGACATTTCCTGTAGCAAAGTAGGAAGGGGCAGATCAGAGAGGTATCCACACAGTGACCTCATTTACAGGTGCACTAGTAATTTAACTTGTTATAACAAGTTATACAAAAACAAACAAAACACAAAATCAAACTTTTGCTTTCATTTTCGGGGGAACGCCAGACCTCGGCCAACAACTAACACACCAAAATCTGGCCAATGGAAAATCATGTACACAAATGCTCACAGTCTGGGAAACAAGATCCTAGACCTGCAGGCAATAATGACAGAGGCTAAACTGGACATAGTAGCCATTAGTGAGACATGGTTTACCAGTAACCACACTTGGGAGACTTCAGTACCTGGCTACGTACTGTTCAGAAGAGTCCGAGGTACAAAAAGGTGGGGGGGTGGAGTGGCTCTTTATGTCAATGAAAATTTCAAAGCTACAGAAATTCAGAATACACATAAGGAGCCAGAAGAACTGTGGGTCACCCTGGAAACAGGAAATGGGACAGCCATACGAACTAGGGTTGTGTACAGGCCTCCAGACCAGGGGGAGGACATAGACACATTACTGTTAGAAGATATAGAAAACATGACAGCTAAAGGGGAGGTTCTGATAATGGGAGACTTCAACATGCCAGATATAGATTGGTCAATACCAGCAGGAACATCCACCAGAACTAGACATATGGTGGCTTCCCTGCAAGGGAGGGCCTCAAACAACTGGTACAACAACCCACAAGAGACAGGGCTATCCTAGATCTAGTACTGACTAACAGGGAAAGGATCACAGATCTCCAGATAGAAGATCACCTGGGGGCCATTGATCATCACATGGTATGGTTCAATTTGGCCACTAGAACTAAATCATCCCATTCCAAGGCAAAAATATGGGACTTCAGAGGAGCTGACTTTGATAAGATGGCCAACAGAGTTAAGCTAGCCCTAGCAAAAAGAAATACAGGTGAGGGGGTACAGGCAAAGTGGGCAAGCATTAAAGATGCAATACTTGAAGCAACATCCCATTGTGTTAGAGAGAAAAGGAAGTGCAATTGAAGAAGGAAACCACTTTGGTTCTCAAACACAGTAGCAGAAAAGGTCAGAGCCAAAAGGCTGACCTTCAGGAAATATAAGGGAACGCAGCAGGATGAAGATAGGGAGGCATACCAAACTTCCCTAAGGGAAGCAGGGAAGGCAGTAAGGCAGGCAAAGGCCCAAACTGAGGAAACACTAGCACAAACACTAAAAGAAGGTGACAAGACTTTCTATATATATATATTAGTGAAAGAAGAAAGTCCAGAGGGGTATTGCTAAGATCAAAGGGGATAAGGGGGCATGTGAGGAGGAGGAGGACCATGTAAAAAGCATTTATCCTAAATACATACTTCTGCTCAGTATTTACTGAAGAAAAAGTAGGGCAGGGCCCACAGCTCAGCACCATGGACACAGGGGGGAGGGAGGGAGGTTTTTACCAGTCTCATCACAAAAGAAAGGATCCTACAAGAGCTCGATAAGCTCAGGGTGGACAAGGCAATGGGACCTGATGGCATACATCCCAGGGTACTAAAGGAGCTAAGGGTGAAACTAGCAGAGCCATTATCAGAACTGTTAAGTGAGTCTCTGAGCATAGGAGAGGTCCCAGAAGACTGGAGAAGGGCTCATGAGATCCCGCTCCACAAGAGTGGTAGCAGGGAGTAGGTGGTGAACTACAGACCAGTCAGTCTTACCTCAGTAGCAAGCAAGATTATGGAGGCACTCCTTAAGGAAAGGATAGTGCAACACCAGGGATCCAAAGGAGCATAGGATCCAAGACAGCATGGGTTTACAAAAGGAAGGTCCTGTCAAACTAATCTCATAGATTTCTTTGACTGAGTAACCAGAGTGGTGGACCAAGGGGGAGCAGTTGATATCGCCTACCTTGACTTCAGCAAAGCTTTCGATACTGTTCCACATAGAAGATTGATTAATAAGCTAAGTAGGCTCGGGGTGGGTCAGAAGTTGGTCAACTGGGTGGCAAACTGGTTGGCAGGCAGAAAACAGAGAGTGGTGGTAAACAGTATACAGTCAGAAGAGATGCAAGTCACAAGTGGGGTACCTCAGAGATCAGTCCTGGGGCCAGTCCTCTTCAATATCTTCATCAGTGACATTCAAGAAGGACTGGAGGGTAAGGTTTGTCTGTTTGCAGATGACACCAAGATCTGCAACAGAGTAGATTATCCAGATGGGGAGGGCAGAATGAGAAGAGATCTGGATGAATTAGCAAAATGGTTGGAAGAGTGGCAACTGGGGTTTAACGCAAAGACGTGCAAGATCATGCACATAGGGAAGAGAAACCCTGAAGCCACCTATAGGTTGGGAGGGGAGTTGCTGGCAGTCACGAGGGAAGAGAGAGACTTGGGCGTCATCATCACTGATGACCTGAAATCATCCAAGCTGACCACTAAAGCAGTAGGTAAGGCTAGAGGGATGTTGGGGTGTATTAGTAGAGGTATCACAAGTCGGAAGAGGGAGGTAATAATCCCTCTTTACAAGACACTGGTTAGGCCCCATCTGGAGTACTGCGTGCAGTACTGGAGGCCAGACCTCCTCAAGGACATTAACCAAATTGAGGCTGTCCAGAGAAAGGCAACCAAAATGGCGCAGGGACTGCATCAGAAAATATATGAGGACAGGTTAACGGAGCTCAATATGTAAACCCTAGAGCAAAGGAGGGAGAGAGGTGATATGATCGAAACATTCAAACACCTTAGGGGCATTAAGAAGGTGAAAGAGTCTAACATGTTTCAGTATAAGAAAAATAGCAGGGCAAGAGGACACAGCATGAGATTAAAGGGAGATCGATTAAGGGGTAATGTGAGGAAGTTCTTTTTCACAGAAAGGGTGGTGGCTGCATGGAACAGCCTACCTTAGAAAGTGGTGGATATGAATACAGTGTAGGGCTTCAAACAGGCATGGGATAGGCATAAGGGAGCAATACAGATGAGTATGACTAGATAGGCCATTGACAGAACCAAGGCCGATGGCACATTTAAAAGGTAGAAAAAGAAATGAGCAGACTGGATGGGCCTTGCAGTCCTTATCTGCCATCAGCTTCCATGTTTCTATGTTTCTAAGTCTTGGTCTATTAGGGTTGCATCTAGTAACAAAGCCCTCCCTGGAAAGATATCTAAACATCGTGTAACTTTAAGTTGGGGGTTGTTTAAGCAAATGCCTACCACCACTGCAGATGTCTTCCTCTATTGACCAATGGGTGCGTCCCCCTATCCAGTCTGCACTAGCTCTTTGTATTTCTTGCAGAGTGGATAATCTGGTATCTTGAAAAAACACCACATTATATTGTTTGTTAGTAAAACATGAGAAGGTAAATCTTTGTTTCTTGTCCAATTTTAAGCTATTGGTGTTCAGGGAAGCCAAGAAACAGTCACGTTCCATTTGTCAAAAGTAGAAATCAGTCGGGGGTTTCTTCCTAAGGCTATACCTGGGTCCCCATCTTTTTCTTTTAGTTTTTCCCATTTGGTTGTTGTACATGTTCCTCCCCTCAGAGATTCCTTCCATCTGTGAGGAGTGTTCTGATGGTGCATCAGAATCTAAATCCATCTCTGTCTCTCCCCATTATAATGTAGAAAATGTGTTTTGTGTGGGTATTTCTCCTTTGCTTCAACAAGTTTATCACTCTTCCTACCTTTTCCCTTTGTCACCACTTGAAAAGGCATGTCGTCAGGGAGGGGGGAGGCATCTCAGGTTCTTGTTGTACGATATCTCTAGCAGTAGTAGTATTATCAGGACCTGAAACATTAGTTACATTCTGGGTGGGAGGGTGGGTGATTCTATTTATTTCTTCTGTACTAGGGGTCTCAGAAGGTGGTGGTGGGGGTTCTGCCTACGGACCTCAGGGGAAGATCTGGGCCTATCTTCTGAAGGCTGTCTGGTGGCTTTATTAATATAGAAATCCTGTTCTGAGAAATCAGAATTTTCATTTTTATGAGAGGCCCAGGGACAACACTTCACAGTTATTACTGATATGGCGGTGTGAGCCACACTTGTAGCAAGATCTTGGTGGACCCTGGTAAAAAAGGATCCCCTTATCCCTGCCTAAATAAAAACAGTTCAGGAGATGTGTAATGCCTGAATCATCCTGGTGTAACTTCACTCATACCTTCCACCCTTCTGTCCAGAAACCTTCGCTGTCTACAATCTGGTCAGGGGTTCCTTGAATGTCACATTTCTTTTCAAGCCAAAAAGTAATGTTCTCTATATTGACCCCTTCGTTCCTGAACAGGATGGTTACCAACTTAAATGTGGGTTTCATTAAGGGGATGGCCTGAAATGCAGCCACAGTGGTATGGTTTTGTGAGCTGTATACAAGGTCCAAAATCTGTCTAGTAAACTGGCTGATGTAAAGCTCACAACAAAAGTTGCCTCACGTGGGGCATGTATAAGAGTGTACACCTTGGCCTGGGAAAAGCCCATGTCCTGTTTCAATAAGGATTTACGCACATAATAACAATCCGGGGCTAATTCAAGGCCCCCACATAACACAGTCTAACTGCATGCCTTCTTTTAGCCTGTTCTAAAAGCTTTTTCCAAAAACTAGCATACATTATTTTTGGCTCAGGGTCAGCATTAGTAATCTGTGGTTCAGCGTCAATAATAATGTTATTTTCAGTATGTTCGGCATTGGGTGGTACCACCTCTGCTAGAGCTTTAACAAATTCCCCTGTACCTGTATCCAGTGGTGAAAATGAGATGTGTTCAGCATGTACTTGGTCGTTAGGCTGTGCAGCTGAGTCTGCTGACATAGTTTGGCGCCCGATTAAAACACTGTGGTAGTAATAGGTTCAGTGGTATCTTTGGTAGAGCCTGGAAGCAGTATAGCGGGATCAGGGATCAATATCCCCTCTTTGGTTGGTTGCCAGCCTGCCTACAGGAGTGCGTTCTGCGGGGACCATGCCGCTGTACTTTGGCCGGCTGTAGTGCCAGGATGTTCCGCTGGGTGCTTAGAGGCATCCAGGGTGTTACAGGCTCCGAAATATGAACACCTGAGAGGATTTACCTATACAGTTCTCTCGTGAATTGCTGGTTTGTCTCTTAAGCTTTTTTTCTCTTCCAGTCGTTTTTTCTCCTCAAGATATGCTGCTTCGATTTTAGAGATTTATGCTAATAATTCAACTTTCTTCTTGGCTGTCTTTTCCGAGAGTTTATGTTCAGCTGCTGAAATATCTGCATCCTCGATGGTTTCTTATGAATTCTGAACGTCCGTCATGCTTGTGTCTAAAGCGTTTGCTGCAATAGTGTCTGTGAGATGTGAGATGATGTGCTGGTCACCCTCAGCACGGTGAATCCCAGCCATCTCCAAAGGCATTTGGTTGACATCTGGAGGCTCCATGTCAAGGTCCATCACTCCCCCTAGTGGAAGAGTAGTGAAATTTCCCCGATGTCTTGGCCAAATTTCCCCATTCACAAAAAAATACCACCAACATCTAATCTGGCTCAGTTTCAGTTGGTTATCATCTGTATCCCCCACCCCACATCGCCCCTGATAAAGGGACTTCTAGTCTTAGTGGGGCTACCCGGTCAACAACATTCGGAAAATAAATAAAATATTGTAAACATGTTATGTTTTGACCTCAGTGTGCTGTGTTACCCTACACCAAAGAGATCAGAATACTGGTGTCTAAAGTTGTCCACTTTCCACAGTGAAACTCCCAGAATAATTGTACTCCTGCCCCAAGTCACTATTATCCCCAAACCTGTATTATTGAACTTGCAGCCAGCACTATGTGTAAGAGCCCTGTACAGGTCGTAGAGAGCTAACTAGACCATTTACTAACATATTAACATACTAAAGTGCCAGCAGAATAGGCCTAATGGTCTTTCGAGTCTGCTCGATTTTCAGCACCTGCATTCAGGCCGACTTTAGTGTCCTCCCCTCCCCCTTGGGTTATACTGCCCCAGTCGCAGGTGTGCCATCTACAATGGACCTGGTCAGATTGACCCTCCTCCTATACCTGTCCCATCCCCTCTTAAACCTGGCCACAATCTCCTCCTCCTCCACCATCTCCCTGGGCAGCGCATTCCATGGCGCCACCACCCTTTCAGTGAAATAACACCTCCTCCTCGCGCCTCTGAACCAGCACCATTCCAGCTTATACCCATTCCCTCTCATTGTCACCTCCTCCTCCTTTCTTTGAAGCACCCTGACTGGGCCCCCCTTATTGATCCCTTTTATGTACTTAAAGACCTCTATCATGTCCCCCCCCCATCCCTCCATTCCTCCAGGGTGTACATGTCAAGCTCCCTCAGCCTCTCCTCATAGGTCCTCTCCCTCAGGCCCTGGATCATTTTGGTTACCCTCCTTTCGACCCTCTCTAGGAGTGTAACATCCCTCTTTAAATGTGGTCTCCAAAACTGCACACAATACTCGAAGGGTGGCCTAACTAAGCAGTTGTACAGGGGTAGGATCACTTCCACCTTTTGTGGAGGTAATCCCCCTTGCGATGCATCCCAGCATCCTATTTGCCCTTGTCACTGCCCTCCTACAGGTCTCTGAATTGTTCATTTGGACATCTACTACTACTCTGGTACTCTTAAATGAGGACAGAGAGAGGCTTTCCAATCTTGAAGTGGGTAGCCATCTGGGAACAAGCGACCACCAAACAGTGTGGTTCATGATAAACTTAGCTGTAGAGTCAAGCCATCAAAAAGTGAAGTTACTGGACTTCAGGAGGGCTGATTTTGTTTTGTTTTTTCAATTCACAATTTTATTGAGTTTTCAAATAAACAAAGAAAAACAGATTGCCTGTATGATACAGTCAATGAACACATCTTAAATAAAAATAACATTAGTATCCTTAAATATTTTTTAAAATACATGATAAGAAACTAATGAACATTAAATTTTACCATTTGAAAAACAAAAGCATTAGAGTAAATGCATTAAGAACATAGTTCTAAAAAGGGGCCCCATATTGCTTCAAAGGTTTCTTTCTTTCCTAAGCTATTATAGCTAATTCCTTCATTATTAGTGACCTTGCTAAAGGAGTCGAACCATTGATGAATGGATGGGACAGTTGGATCTTTCCGCCTCTGGAGAATTAGTCTTTTAAAGGACAAAGCTACTGCACTTACCCAAACTTGTTTCTCTTTTGAAATATTGGGCAGGGTAGAGAAATCACCAAGAATATATAAAGCTGGGGAGAGTGGAACATTAATTTTAAAATATATTGACAAATGTCATGCATCTGTTTCCACCTCTCCATAATATCATTACAAACCTACAGGAGATGGGCTAATCCTGCATCAGAGTGACCACATCTCCAGCAATTATTGTTAGAGATTATACCCAACCCAAAAAGATTCCATGGAGAATAATAATAATAATGATGAATTTTGAATTGAACCAATCTGCCTTGAGTTTCTCTACAAGTTTTTATAGCGTTTTCCCAAAGCTTAGTCCAAACATCTATAGGAATACGTATGTTCAAATCTGCTTGCCACTTCATCCTAGCATGGTCTGTTAGATTGTTTCAGGATCATGCATTAGCTTATACATCAGGCTAAAGCCTTTTGGAAGATGGGCGATTTTGGAAAAGGATATCCATAAATTTGAGGGAGAAGTAGAAAAAACACTATCCAAAATGGAAGAGGATAGATATTTTCTTAATTGTAAGTAAAACCAGAAATCACATTTATTGACTTTGTACTTTAACCGCAATTGTTCAAAAGACATAAGTCTAGTGTTTTTATCTAATACATCTCCAATAACTGGTACACCTTTTTTAAGCCAACCAAGGTCAGGGATACCCTTGATCGACTTGGTTATTAATGGATCATTCCAGAGGGGCATATAATTCAAGGGTATAAACTCAGATTTCTTGAGCTGGCTGAACTTTTGCAAACCAATATTGAGACCTGTAATATGGGGTGATTTACTAACCTCAATGGTATATGTGTGAAGAACAAATCTGGTAATCTGTGGGGGGCATAGGAGCTGTCTCAATGTGTAATCATAAAAGAATATTGGAGCTAACCTGAGGAGAGAACCAGATAGCAATGTGTTTTAATTTGTATGTCCAAAAATTACCTTGCCACCAAAGCAGTGCAAATCCTCCTGATTTAATTGGTGCTCTTAATTTTGGTTTTGATAACCTGGGAGGTTTCCCCTCCCATAAAAAGGAAGAAATAATTTTGTAAAATTTGGAGAACCAAAGTCCAGACATATTAGCTGTAAAATTATTCATAAAATAGAACAATCTAGGATCCAGAATCATTTTAATAAAATATATTTTTCTCCATAAAGAAAGATGTAAAGTGGCCCACCAGTCTAGATCAGATTTGAAATCATTTAATATTTTAGTTAAATTATGACTCCAAATTTTATCTATTGAATCAAATATTTTAATTCCCAAATATTTCAGGCTTTCCTGTGGCCAAGCTATATCTGGGAGTTCCTTCATTTTCCTAAATTCTAAGTCAGAGTGACTTAGCATCAAACATTCAGTTTTGGACCGGTTAACAAAAAGACATGATATCTCACTGAATTCTTGTAGCAAGCGTTTAACAGCCTGCAGTGATACTGCTGACTGAGACAAAGTCAGGAGAATATCATCTGCAAAGGCCAATATCTTATTATTGTAATTGTCTGTTATCACTCCATGGATATTGTCAGAGATTAAAATTCTTCTAATTAGTGGTTCTATGGCTAACACAAAAAGTAGCGGAGAAAGTGGACATCCTTGTCAAGAGCCTCTATTTAATCTGAATGGTGTGGATTTAAGGCCATTTGTTACAATGCTTGCTTTGGGACAAGTATACAGTGTCTGAATCCATATTAAAATACTTGGTGCAAAGTTATTAGTGGACAAAACTTTGTACAGGTACCCCCATTCTAAGGAGTCAGAAGCTTTCCCTATATCAAGGTAAATAGCTGCTGCAGGCTTATTGACATTGCTTTTATTTTGACGGATTCATAGCCCAAATAATAGAAAATAACCTACGAAAATTGTCTACTGACTACCTGCCTTGCATGAAAACTACCTGCTCTTTACCAATCAATTGATTCAGGAGATTAGAGATTCTGTTAGCCAAAAGTTTTGTGATAATTTTGTAATCAAAATTTAGTAAGGAAATTGGTCTGTAGTTGCCACAATCCAAGGGGTCCTTATCTTTCTTGTTTAACAAATAAATGAAGGCTTCATTCACAGAGTCTGGAAGAAGACCTTCGACAAAGGAATTTTTAAAAGTTTTTAAAAGGTGAGGAGAAATGACGTTGTTTATGGCATTATAAAATTCTCCAGGCAAACCATCTGGGCCAGGAGTTTTCCCCTTAGGGGCATTAGCAATAACTTATGCTATCTCTTGCAAATTTAATGGCCTATCCAGTTGCTGTTTATCTAAAGTTGAAATACTAGAGATATTTGCTGTATTAAGAAACTCCTCTATAACCTTTACTCCAGGAGAACATTTAGATTTATATAAGTTTTCAAAAAATGACTTAAAACAATCATTAATTTGCTTGTTATTGTGTGCTACAACTTCATCCTTATTTTCAATTCCCTTAATGTTGTGTTGATTTTGCAGCTTACGAAGCCTATGTGCTAATAGTTTACCAGCTTTCTCTCCAGATTCCCAATATTTTTGCTTTATCCTAAAAAGGGAATAATGTATTTTGTTTGAATACAATCTGTTGATTTCATATTTAAGATTAATTGTCTTAAATAAAAGTTCTTGTTTGTTTCTGGGATTCTTTTTAAGTTGTGTTAGCATATCCCCAAGCTTTTCTTCTTTGAGTCTCAGTTCCTTTAATTTGTCCTTTTTTCTCCTAGATGCATAACCAATTATGCCCTCTCCAATAAACTCCTTATATGCATCCCATACTATTCTAGATGATACGTCCCCATTATTATTATTTAAGCTGAAGTAAGCCTTTGTCTCCTCATATAACCACTTCATAAAGTTTGAATCCTCAAGAAGTCAAGCGTTACATTTCCGGCTTATTGATTTGCCAGAATAATTTTCAAAAAACACTGCACTCTTAACTAAACTGTGGTCAGAAATGAATATAGTTTCATAACTTATTTGACTAGTGTTGTTACACCACCCCATATTCATAAATAGATAATCAATACGGCTGGAGGAGCCATGCGTGGCTAATGAAAAAGAATAGTCCTTGCCACATGGATAAAAGCGCCTCCATGTATCTACTAGCCCACTCCTTCTAACAGACGGTGCAAACTTTTCTGAGCAGGGGATAAAGAACAGGGCACTTGAGTGTGTGATCTATTTAAAGAAGGATCCATAACTAAGTTAAAATCACCTCCTAATAGAATTTCATAAGGTTCTAAATTAGTCAGCATACAAGCCAATTTGTGAAAGAATTCCTTTTGTTGTGTGTTAGGGGCACAGACATTACATATATCAATGTCTTTACCATACAAATTCCCCCAAATAATTTGAAATCTTCCTTCTGGGTCTCTAATATGGGAGTGCTTAGTAAAATTTACGCATTTTCTGATTAAAATTGCCATTCCTCTCTTTTTTGAGGAAAAACAACAATACTCTACAGAGGAAACCCAGCTTCGAGCTAGTTTTTCTGCTTCAATAGGGTTTAAGTGAGTCTCCTGCAACAGGGTTATATCAACTTTGTGCTTGTTTAGGTGATTTAAAACTCTGTATGTTTTTACTGGGGATCCAAGCCCCTGCACATTCTAGGAACCAATGTTAACATTACTCATTATTAAATGCTCCTTTTAACACTAAATATTAAAGAATAAAAAAAGTATAATAATTCAGCAAGTAAAACCCCCTTCCCCCCAAATACACAAAAACAGACAAAGTATTTCATGATCAACTGTAACACTCCTTACACGCTCTCCAAAGATCAATTAGAATTAAATCATACCTAACAAACTCTTCAAGAAGTTTGGGTGATAATTCACTGATGAGAAAACCTCAAAGTGATGCTCACACAAACTAGCGATGGCTTACTAGGAAACCCACCCATAATAGTTAGCAATAATCAGAGTCATCAAATATACTATAATGTAATGAGGAAGAATTTTACTCCATATACATTAATTATTATATAAGCAAAATGAATACCCCTTTTTCTGGAATTGGTGTTAACAAAAAAAGAAACACCTTTGAAGATCTTAAAGGGGGTAATAACATCCAACATCTTAGAAAACACTTTATTTGACCACATGGTTTGTCCTCTTGCACCATATCCCACTCAGCTCTGCCTAATGAGAGCTTTGAGGCATTCCAGATATAACCTATGCATTTAGCTAGACAGCATATAACTTGCTCTTTAAGGATTTTCCAACAGTAGAAGTAAAAGTAAACCAACTGAAAATATGGTCTTAAATTCTTGAGCTGTAGCAGATATACTCTTCCCATTAGCAAACAGAGAGAGAGCAGTGTCTGAAAGTCAAATCAAAGTGTATACCACTCAGTAAGGACTCCACTTCTGCAATGTGCCTTAATTACAAAAAATAGAGAGCCAGCCAGCTTGGAGTGAATCCATACAGAGCCCAACCATAAGGATGTTTATGTAGATCCATCTCTAGCTTATTTAGCCAGGCCCTGTTTGCTGTCCAACAGTAGTTGTATCAGAACACCTTGGGTAGAGAGAGAGAGAGAGTGAAAAATCGGAGCAAATAGACTAAACCAGGGTAGAAAAATTAAATAATCAAATATAGATCTCCATAGTAGTTTATTTTCTTATCACACCAAAGCCTAGAATCTTTCAACAAATATATAAATGAAAGAACATTTCAATAATTTAAGAGAAGCCCCGAGGCCCCACCCAATACAGAGTAAAGTACATTCCCAAATGACTGAAAACATGACTGCAAAATATCAAAATGATATTAAATAACATAGATCATATGCCTACCGTGCCATTTACGAGCATTTTTCTGTCAGAGTCCTCATGAATTTAGCATCCCATCACCCACCTACCCATACAGGAGTCACTTTCTGACCTTTAACCCTGGATGATAACAGCTGCCTCTTCGTTATGTCACAACAGCACATTAACTCAAAATCAGAATTTTGTTAAAATATCTTAAAGTAGAAAAGAGAATCTGCTATAACCATTAAATGCAAGATAAAATGCTATAGAACAGTAGATAGTCTACACAGGGCCATGTGATTCATTTTATCCAGTCCTGGGAGATGAGTTTGTTGTTAATCCACCCAATAGGGTTAAAGCTAACTGTCCCATATGAGATTCATTTAACCAGAGGTAGTGATTCTGGACCAGGAAAGTTGGGCGATGGGAGCTCTTCAAACATGTCGGCGACTGGGCTGTATTGACCTCTTAAAACATCAAGTGAGCCTGTGGTTTCAGAAAAAGAGTGCACACTTGTAGAGGAACAACGAAGATTACGGGACCAATCTGAAGACTGCACTTGTTTACAAGACGTGGTGGCTAGGATAGCTGTTTTGTTTTTGTAGAAGGGCTGAGATTTCCTTGTGATTTTAGAGGGCCATGGACTTGATTTTAGTAGTGAAGCTTTAGTATTAGGGTGTCTCACCTTATGCTTCAGGACTGGAATATGTGTTTGTTTTTGTACTGTATCTTGCAAGTCTTGTGGTGGAGGAGAAACTTGCCGGCTGTGTCTGGGAGTAACAGTACAAGGCAGGTGTTCTTGTGTAGGAATCTTAGAGGTTTGCATTCTTACAATGGCAGTGGATGCCTGAGAGGAAGTTGTATCTCGCTGGTTCCTTTTATTTAAAATAAGTTCAGTTTCACTCCAGTGTCTACATATAAAGCTCCAAGCATTTGTGGAAGTTTTGAAATTATGAGACCTTCCTCCTTTAGTTAACACCAGGACTGCATGATATTTAATGTAGTAAGGGATTTCTAAACATTGTAAAACATATCTCACATCCCCAACTCTCAACTACCTCCAAGGAATAATCCTGAAAGATGTAGATTCTTTCCTTTCCCCAAAATAAAACTTTTCTTTGTCTTGCTATGGCCAATATTTCTTCTTTGTTGTTAAATCTAAAAAAAGGACTATGATGGGTTGTGGATTTTATCCTTGTTTGGGTATAGCTCTTAGAGATCTGTGAGCTCTTTTGATTTCTAAAGGCCAGTTCCAGATGTAATTTAGCAATGAGGGGAGAAAGTATTGTAAGAAGCTAATCATGTCTTTTCCCTCTAACTTTTCCAGAACTCCAACCAATCTTACATTATTCCTCCTACATCTCTTTTCTAAGTCATCTGCCTTGGCTCCTAAATACTGTAATTTAGAGCTATTTTCCCAGCCATGTCCTCAATCACACATAAAGATTCTTCTAAAAATGCTAATCTTTCTTCGATTGTATTCAGTCTTTCTTCCACAACAGTCAATTTGTTTCTTTCCTCCCCTGCCTGTTGTTTAAGCGAAGTAATATCTATATGCATTGAGTGTAATTTATCTTTAATATAGTCCATGTCACTTGAACAGGTGCCACGGCATGGAGGGATGGAAGGAAGATACTGGGGATCACTGGGAAGGCAAGACAGGAGGGTGAGCTGGATGTCATTATCTACCTAGGTACAAATGACTTGGCAAATGGGGAGCCAAAGGAAGTTCAGGAAGAGTTTAGGAAACTGGGGAGGGGTCTCAAGCAAGTAGCTACTTCTGTCACTTTCTCAAGTACTACCTGTGAGAGGCAAGGGTGAGCATAGAGTGCATGCACCAGGAACTTTAACTCATGGTTGAAGAACTGGTGCTGTGAGGAAGGGTTTGGATTCATTGGTGACTGGGGACCCACCTGGAGGGATGGAGGTTTGTTCAAGCCTGACGGCCTGCATCCATCCTGGAGGGGAATCCAAGCACTCAATGATCAGTTTAAATGCTACATTGACAAGCATTTAAACTAGCAAAGGGGGGTGGCAGGCCAGCAAGGATGGTACCTACTTGCTCACCCCCACAGCTAGTAGTGGAACCAGTGAACCAGAGGAGTGGCTATCTCTGCAAAGCAGTGTGCAAAAGATGGAGATTAGTGTCCAAAGGTGGATAAGCAGAAAAGGGCAACATTCAGCAGAAGGGCAGACAGCAAGGAGAACCAGGATAAATGACAACCAAGGAAGGGGCTGGAGTAGAACAGTGAAGCAGTCTAGGAGGTCAAATCATGGAAAGCCATGTGTGCAAATGCCAGGAGCCTTAGCAACAAGATGGAAGATCTGGAGGCTGTCATGGCAGTCAGACCTGGACATTGTGGCCATCACTGAAACCTGGTGTAATGATAACCATGACTGGGAGATGGCCATACCTGGCTACAACATATTCAGAAGAGACAGAGCAGGCAGGAAGGAGGAGGAGGAGTGGCACTGTATGTGAAAATGACATAAGGGCCACACAGATCCAGGAGGAACAAAATGGGGAGAGATACTGTGGTTAAGCTGGAAAGGAAAATGAGGCCAGCATCTGAACAGGTGTGGTCTATAGACCACCAGCCCAGGAGGAAAAACAGATAGGAGTTGATGCTAGCCATCCAAAGGATGGCAGACAAGGGTGAGGTAGTACTGGTTGGAGACTTCAATATACCAGACGTGGACTGGAGCATCCAGCAGCAGCATCAACTAGGAGCAGATTTATCCTGGACTCCCTTCAGGGTGCCTCCTCAAGCAACTGGTCATGGAACCAACTCGGCAGAAGGCAATACTGGACCTTGTGCTCACAAACAGGGACAATGTGATGGGGTAACAGTGGGGAGCACCTGTAACAGTGACCACCAGTCATTGTGGTTTGAAATCACAGAAAGAGCAGAACCAAACCACACAAAACACGATCCTGGATTTTAGGGGCAGACTTTGGGAAAATGGGGAGATGCTTGAAAGAGGCATTAAGGGAATGGGACAGGAATCAGGGATTGAGGAACAGTGGGCAGTATTTAAAATGGGGATTATAAGAACAACAGAATTATGCATTAAGCAGGTTAGCAAGAGGAAAAGAAAGAGGAGACCATTATGGTTTTCCAAAGAGGTAGCAAAGAAAGTGAAAGCTAAAAGATTGCATTCAGGCAATACAAAAGACACAGGCAGAAGGGGATAGGGAGAAGTACCGAGAGAAACAAAGGGAGGCAGGGAAGTCAGTAAGGGAAGCCAAAGCTCAGACAGAAGAACACATTGCAAAATCAGTGGTTAAAGGGACAAACCTTTACAGGTACATAAGTGAAAAAGAAAGACAAAGGGAGGGATAGTGAGACTGAAGGGGAGGATGGGAGCCGCGGGAGGATGACAACAGTAAAGCTGACATATTGAACAGGTATTTCTGCTCAGTCTTTACTAAGGAAGAGGGGGTAATGGGTCTGAAGGGGGTACAGGGGGTGAGAATGGTGCAGAAATGGACACAGTCCCTTACACGAGAAAGGGTCCTGAAGGAACTGGAAGTAATAAGAGCTGATAAAGCAATGGGGCCAGATGGGGTGCACCCCAGGGTCCTTAAAGAACTAAGAGAGGTGGTGGCTGAACCTCTGGCTATCCTGTTCAGCCAATCACTGGAAACAGGGGAGGTACCCAAAGACTGAGGACAGCAGATGTAGTCCCTTATACAAAAGTGGGAACAAAGAGGAAGCAGGGAACTACAGACCAGTCAGCCTCACCTCGGTAGTGGGAAAGATCATGGAAGCACTACTGAAGGAGAGATTGGTGGAACATCTGGTTGTCAATGGACTACAGGACCCAAGGCAGCATGGTTTCACCAGGGGGAGGTCATGTCAGACCAACCTCATTGAATTTTTTGACTGGGTGACTAGGGAGGTGGATCAGGGGAGGGCAGTGGACATGGCTTATCTGGACTTCAGCAAGGCCTTTGACACTGTGCCACATAGAAGACTATTACACAAACTGGGGAATATGGGTGTGGGCAGGACAGTAGTGTGGTGGGTAGGTAACTGGCTGGGTGGCAGGACACAGAGGGTGGTGGTAAATGGCTGTCACTCCACAGAGGGAAGAGTGACCAGTGGGGTACCACAGGGATCAGTACTGGGACCGGTCCTATTCAACATCTTCATCAGTGACATTGCACAGGATCTAGAAGGCAGAATTTCACTGTTCGCTGATGACACAAAGCTCTGTAACAGAGTAGACACACCAGAGGGTGTAGACAGAATGAGAAGGACCTGAGAAATTTGAAGAATGGTCAAGGGTTTGGCAGTTGAAATTCAATGCAAAGAAGTGCAAGATAATGCATATGGAGCACAAAAAACCCTGGCACAATATATATCAGTTGGGGGTGAGGAAATAGCATGCACCAAGCAGGAAAGGATCTTGGGGTTGTCATCTCTGATGACCTCAAGGTAGGGAAACAGTGTGACAAGGCATCAGGTAAAGCAAATAGGATGCTGGGATGTATAGGCAGGGGCATCACCAGCAGGAAAAGGGAGGTCATAATTCCGCTATACAAGACACTAGTGAGGCCCCACCTGGAGTACAGTGTACAGTTCTGGAGACCATACCTACGTAAGGACATAGACAGGGTAGAGAAGGTTCAGAGGAGGGCAACAAAGATAGTGCATGGGTTGCATCACAAGTCCTATGAAGACAGGTTGAAGGAACTGAACATGTACTCCCTGGAGGAGAGGAGGGAGAGAGGGGATATGATAGAGACATACAAGTATCTTACAGGGAGGAACAGGTGCAGGAAAACACTATTTTTGGGTAAAAAGATGTTTCAGGACTAGAGGGCATGGGATGAAGTTGGAGGGAGGACGATTCAGAGGAAACATGAGAAAGAATTTCTTCACAGAACGGGTGGTGGACAAGTGGAACACCCTGCCAGAGGAAGTGGTGGGGCTGAAACAATCACGGATTTAAGAATGCATGGGATAGACATAAAGGAATTCTAGAGGTCAGGGTAAGGGAAATAGACTTCTAGGAAAACAAACTTAACTTACAAGCTCAAATGGGCAGACTAGGTGGGCCATGGTCCTTATCTGCCGACACTGTCTATGTATCTATGTATCTATGTATCTATGTAACAGGCGGCAGGTCATAATGTCGTAGCTTAATAGCGACATTTACATTATGGTCGCGAAACCTGTGACCTGTGTACTATCCAGGTTGGACTTCCCCTTAGTGGGGGATCCAGGTGGGTACAGCCCTGTAATGGGGGGGGCAAGGAGCCCCCACAGAACAAAAAGAAAACCAGAATCGCAAGAACGCAGGTTTATGTCGCACGGCATTCTGCAGTGCAACATATTGACCCCGTGACATTGAACAGTTGGACATAGATTTAGTATTTTGTTTCCTAGTACATATGAGACTTCCCTGATTGGCCCCAGAACTTTGCAGAGGCCCATCGGACTGACCTGGTGTGCTTGCCATTACGAGCCTCCTGTCAGATGGCATATTGATGAAAGGGTGACCGCTGAAGACACCGTGAGGTAAAAATAATAACGTGAATGACAGACTAAACTCAAACTTCGGGAAAACGTTCCAGACTATTAGAGGTATTAAATTACCGGTTCAGGAATGTGTTACAATAACTTTGATTATTTTAAATTTCAGTCAAATTACGGTTGGTGGAACAGCTCTGTCTCAAGCTGCCGTCTCTTCTCAGCGCTGGCGCGCGATCCTCAGGAGGGCTAATTTTGTCAAAATGGGAGAGTGCCTCAGAAAAGAACTAGCAAACAGGCAAGAAGGTGGGGTAGAGTAACAATGGAGAAACATCAAAACCGCCATCACAGAGGCAACAAGCCTTTGTGTGAAGCAAATAAATCAAAACAAAAGAAAAAAACACTATGGTCCTCAAAAGAAGTGGCTGGGAAGGTAAGGTAGAAAAAGATAGCATTCACAAAGTGTAAGGAAACACAGAAGGAGAAGGACAGAGAACTGTACCAGTTACAGCAGAAGGAAGCTGGAAAGGCAGTCAGAATAGCAAAGGCCCAGACTGAGGAAAAGATAGCCAACTCAGTTAAGAAGGGGGATAAAACCTTTTACAGGTACATTAGGGAGCAAAGAAAGACTAAGGCAGGGATATTGGGGCTAAATAAAGAGGAAGGTGGCTGGGCAGATAATGACTTTGAAAAAGCAGGGATACCGAACGAATACTTCTGCTCAGTATTCACAATGGAAAAGCAGGGGGAGATACCTAATCAGGTCAATAGAAGCACTCTGGATAGGGGGGTTGATATTAGTCCTTTCACAGAAGAAAGGGTTCTGAAAGAACTCTTAAAACTGAAGGTGGATAAAGCAATGGGGCCTGATGGGATTCACCCCAGAATTCTAAAAGAACTAAGGGAAGAACCAGTAACACCACTGATTTACCCTTTTTAATAAATCATGGGAGGACGGTGTGGTACCTGAGGACTGGAGGAGAGCAGATGTAATTCCCCTTCACAAAAGTGGAAGCAAGACAGAGACAGGAAACTACAGATCTGTCAGTTTGACCTCAGTGGTAGGGAAAATGATGGAATCACTTCTGAAGGAAAGAACTGTTGAGTACCTAGAGGCCAGTGGGGCACAGGACCCAAGGCAGCATGGATTCACAGCAGGAAGGTCATGTCAAACAAATTTAGTTGATTTCTTTGACTGGGTGACCAAAGTAGTAGACCAAGGGGGCTGTGGACATGGTCTACCTAGACTTTAGCAAGGCATTTGACACAGTCCCGCACAAAAGATTAATAAACAAATTAGCCAGCCTGTTAGTGGGTCCCAGGGTGGTAGCCTGGGTAAAACACTGGCTGGACAACAGGACACAGAGGGTAATAGTAAATGGAGTCCACAGTGAAGAAAAGGGGGTTACTAGTGGGGTACCGCAGGGTTCAGTACTGGGGCTGGTCCTTTTTAATGTCTTCATAAGTGACATTGCAGAGGGACTGGAAGGGAAAGTATGTCTCTTTGCAGATGACACAAAGATCTGCAACAGGGTTGATAAGCAAGGTGGGGTGGAAAGGATGAAAAGGGACTTGGCAAGGTTGGAGGAATGGTTAAATGTATGGCAGCTTAGATTCAATGCAAATAAGTGCAAAGTAATGCACCTGGGAAACAAAACCCAGGGAAGAGTACACAATGGGGGGTGAGATACTGACAACAACAAAAATGGAAAGGGACCTGGGGTAGTCATATCAGATGACCAAAAGGTGGGCCAGCAATGTGAGAAGGCAGTAAGGAGGGCTGGGGGGATACTGAGATGTATAGGGAGAGGCATCACCAGTAGAAAACAGGAAGTTGTTGGCCCTCTGTACAGACAGTTGGTAAGGCCACATCTGGAGTACTGTGTACAGTTCTGGAGATCCCATCTCCGTAAAGACATAGACAGGGTGGAGGCTGTCCAGAGGAGGGCAACCAAAATGGTACAGGGTCTGCACCAGAAGACATATGAAGAAAGACTAAAGGAGCTTAAGATGTATAGCCTTGAGGAAAGGAGGGAAAGGGGGGACATAACAGAAACTTTCAAATACCTCAAGGGAATCAACAAAGTCCAAGAGAGCAGCATCTTTCAGAAAACAAGATGTGCAAGAACAAGGGAGCACAATTTGAAGAGAGATGGCTCAGAGGTAATGTGAGGAACTATTTCTTCACAGAGAGGGTTGTCGATGCATGGAACAGCCTTCCTGAGGAGGTTGTAGAGTCAAAATCAGTGCTGGAATTCAAGAATGCATGGGGCAGACATAAGGCAATTCTAGTGGGGGGTAGGAGGAAGTAGACTATTGGTTAACTAGGATCTGCAGCTTATCCATTAGGTAGGGAAATGGGTAGACTAGGTGGGCCAAGCAGTCCTCATCTGCCATCAAATTCTATGTTTCTTACCCCAGGTCCCTTTCACCCTCCGTGACTTGAATTTTGTTTCCTCCCAGGGTATACCCCTGGCCTGGATTTCTAACTCCCAGGTGCAGAACCTTGAGCTTCCCTGCATCAAATTTTGGTTTCCATTTTCCTGACCACCTTTCCAGAGCCTCCAGATCCTCCTGTAAGGCCACCCTCCCCTTCTCCTCATCCACCACTGCACCCAGCTTTGAATCATCTGCAAAGAGACTCATTTCACTCCTGATCCCCTTTCCTATGTCTGAGACATAGGTGTTGAACAAGAGTGGCCCCAGCACTGACCCCTGGGGCACCCCACTAGTAACCCACCTTGGGGATGAGGCTAGCCCCCCAACCACCACCCTTTGAGTATGCTCAGCAAGCCAATTTCCTATCCATCTTAACAACTGTCTCCCTACCCCCCATTTCCTTCAGTTTAGCCAGCAGGCCATTGTGGAGTACCGAACCAAATGCCTTGCTGAAGTCCAGAAAGAGGATGTCCATCGGCCTACCCTGGTCCAGGGCCCTCGTCACTTAGTCATAAAACTCCACAAGGTTCATCTGACATGATCTTCCCCAGACAAAGCCATGCTGCCTATCGTCCAAATACCCATTTTGCTCCAATAACCCCCCTAGCCTATCCTTGACTATACCCTCCATCATCTTGCTGACTATGGACGTCAGGCTAATGGGCCTGTATTTTCCCACCTCCTCCCTTGACCCCCCACCCTTGTGGATCAGCACAACATAGGCCACCCTCCAGTCTTGGGGCACTCATCCAGTCCTCAAAGAGATGTTGAAGAGCTCTGCCAGGGGGACTGCCAGGACATCCACCAGTTCCCTCAGCACCCTGGGATGTATTTCATCTGGTCCAGGTGCTTTCTCCATCCAAAGTGACCTTAGGGCTTCCTTTACTCTTTCTACTAGGATTTCAGCCTCTACCTCCTCCCCCATTGCTCCCTGTACTGCTGGCCCCCACCTGTCCATGGTGGCCACTCCCTCTCCCCAGACCCTTCAGAGCCCCTGATCTCTACTAGTCCTATCCCTTCCTCTGGTCCCCCCCGCAAGACATAGATCCTCCATCCCCCCCGGTAAAACTGATGCAATGTGCTCATTTAGGGCTTCTGCCTGTTCTCCCCCGCCTCCTGTGCCCAACCCTCCCCTGTCCTTATCCTGCTGATCTGCCCCCTTACTTTCCTTTTTCCTCCTGTGTATCTAAAGAATCCCTTGTCCCCCTCCAGATCCCCCTGTCCAAGGACTGCTCCTCTTTTGCCTTAGCTGCTCTTACCACCCTGGTGACTCTTTTGGCTGTCCGCTCATACTCTCCCTGATCCCTTTCACTCCTTGAGCACTTGAAGTGCCTATAGGCCGCTTTCTTGTCCCTCACCACTTCCTGAACCTCCTGGGTCCAACAGCAGGGTTTTCTGGCCTTACCGAACTTGCGCCTTTCCCTTGCGCAGGATCTGGTAACCTCCTATATTCCCTTGTATTTCACACAGCATTTTTGGTCCAGCACAGGAGATGCATGAAATCTTTTGGAATGACAATGGACTGCTTAGGACGAGAGATACATTTCACAATAAAAGAGTCCTGCTCATGCTAAGAAATGTAGCTTCCTGATTGGTTAGTCGCTTAGTGAGGATCTTCATTTGTTCAGTACTAGTTCCGGGCACTGAAGTACCAACGTATATCATAAAAGTGGAGAGGGTATAAGGAAGGGCTACAAAATGAAGTCCAGAGGATAATGATTAAGGTCCCAGTTCTCAAAGGCACATAAGGTGCATACGACTTCATGTATCTGGGGTGCACTGACCGACAGCTGCAGGAGCCAGTGTGCCTACCGGCATGCACAGTCTCGGCCTGCTGGTGATGATCTGTGGGTGAGGGCAGGGGTGGTGAGGGGGCATAGCTGTACTGAACTACAGGCATCCAGTTTGATGGTTATGCCAGGCTGACACTGGATCCCTACCACTGTGGGAAGCAGGGGATGATGGGATATGGGTGTCCTCCAAGGATTGCCATTTCACTAACGGAATGTCACAAAAGTTAAAACATTGCTGCACATTGCCAGTGCTGCCTTCAGTCCACCATGGAGGCTCCTAGGGTTGGAAACTGGAAGAGAGAGCACTGATCAGACCCCAGAACAACAGTTGTGATTGGGCCTAGGGGGCACATAGAACTACTGTAGCCCTTAAGACTATGTGGCCTCCACTCCCTCTGCCAGCCCTCAGCATCATGGTGCCAAAATTGCGAATGGGCCACATGTCTGTCCTCACCTTTTGGTCTATCCCCATTCTAGCCACCCACGTAGGCAGGCACGTGCCTCAGCATCAGTGCTGATGGGGAGTGCATCCTTCTATGTGAATGCCCTGGAGTGTCCCGATAGTGTGCATCCTAAATGACAGGGGCACTCTGCAACTCTTTCCATCCCTCTGCACAGGCAGATGGGCCGGTAGCCTTCTGAGGATTGTGACTTTAGAGAAGGGACTGGCTGAACCAGTCGTTTAGCCAGACAAAAAGAGAATAAGGAATAACAGTACAAATATGTAATCTACTAAGGGGCCCTAGCCTGCTTCAAGCATAGACTTACAACTGAAAAGGGACACCAGATGAACAGATGTCACAGTAAACGACCAGTGGGAGGACAATTAAGGGGAGAATTGAAAAAGGTTTTCTTTACCCAGAGACTGGGAGGCACATGGAATGTCATACCTAGTTTGTCAGTCAAATCAAAAATCACTGAATATCTTTAAGGTGAACCTGGATAAATTTATAACTTAAATGTTATAGCAACCCATCATTTTGTGTATAAAATGTAGGGATGCTTGGAATTGGCTGATTCCAATTGGACAGGTTTGGAATTTAGGAATTTCTTATTCATTAATCAGATTCCTATTCAATTCCTAAATGACATTAAAATCAGATTCAGATTTATAATCCTAAATCTTAAATTCTGATTTAAAAACAGGTTTTAGGATTAAATTTAGGAATTAGGATTTTCTGACTGCAGTTCCGATTATCTGAATTCCAAAAATTGGATGAAATCCAATGAACGTCATATATCTGGTGAATCCCAAGCACTCCTAGTAAAATAGTTATTCAAATTGTAAAAACAGAGTAGTAATATGGCAACAAAAAGTCACAACACACGTACAGAGTAATTAACTGAATAAATACTACTACAAAATGGTAAGAAAAAATCTAGAAGTGTCATTAGTTTAGAGATGTCACCTGACCATTTATTAAATCTATATAAATGCGCGGTCAGGTGCTAACTCTCACTTTCCTCCCCACAAAAACCTATTTTTGAGACATTTTATAAGTGTAATAAGTCACTCCATGATGTTCATTATAGGATTCTGAAGTTCTTCCCAGGGGTACGGGCACTCAACTTTCAACCATTAAAATCTTATAATGCACACTCTGTCGTGGCAAGATCCCTGTATGATGATGCATAAAAAATGTAATGAGAGACATTCTTAAAGAAACTTATTAGAATATTGACAACAGATACATAGACATATAGATGCTGTTGGCAGATACGGGTCTTGTGGCCTATCCAGTCTGCCCTATCCCTCTTTCTAATGCTTAAGGTACCCTAGATGCTACAAGAAGTCCCCCCCCCCCTTCCACCCTAGCTTGATAATTCCCATGTGCCTATCCCATGCATTCTTGAATCCCTGAACCGTGGTCACCCCCACCACTTCCAGGGGGAGATTGCTCCATCTTTCCACCACCTTTTCAGTGAAGTAGAATTTCCTCAAGTTCCCCCTAAGTTTTCCCCTTTTTAGTCTCATGCTGTGCTCCCTTGTTCTGCTATTTCCCTTCATGTGAATGATGCTCCGCTCTGGTATCCTGTTGATCTCCTTCAGATGGTATCCCACCATAACGGTGACTGAAAGTGAGCAACTCGAATATAAGCGACTCACTTTCTGTGCCTGTCATGTGGGCTACCCTGCAAGGGTAGCAACGGTTATGTGGACTACCCTGCAAGGGTATTGATGACTAGAGCAGGATGACAGGAAGAAGGGGAAGGGGACAGGAAGAGGAGGGAAGGTATGTAATGGGGTAGTGCGGTGGGAGGCTGCTGAGCTGGCGCCTTGGTGTACTGGTGAGGGTGGCTGCTATGGTGGGGAGGGTGCAGGGTTCGGGGCTGGGGAGGACTACAGATTTTATTTTATTTATATAGTGATTTGGAAAAGACCTTTGAGTGCAAGCTCTTTTACAAAGGTTCCACATCATAGATTGCAAAACAAAGTACAATAGGAGAAAGAAAAGGTACATCACAATGAACGATACAGCTTGGAATCAGAACTTACCAAATAGCTCAAAACATAAGTACAAGTTAAAATAACAAGAAAAACACTTTGGTGGGGGGATAAGCAGCCACAAAGTGCCCTGTCAGTAGTTCAGAGGGGTTGGGATAGCTGGTAGTGGGGTGAAGAAAGGAGGTATGAGAGAGAGAGAGAAGCATGTACTGTGGTGGAAGTGAAGGGTGGGGGAAGAAGGGTGATAAGGTATAGGGAGAAATGGTGGGGTGAGGGGAGGCTGGGCAGAGAAGATATGCTAGAGTAAATGGTGGGGTGTGAGGGGCATGGTCAGGCAGCCTGCATTAGTAGTGACTGTAAGGGGACCTCACAGGACTGTGAGTTGGGAGAGGGGGGGAGGGGTGGTGGGTGCCAAAGGAGCATGATGCAAACTAATTGCTGAGGCAAGTCATGAGAAGGGACAGAGGGAAGGGGTACCTGAGGCCTGCCTAGTGCTTGCTGGGGGGCAGAGAAAGCAGGTGTGGCTGGACTCAGGGGCAGGTGCACTTAGAGAGTGTTATTAGGTGCCATTTGAGGTCAGTTTTGAATTGTGCCAGACAACTGGTGGCCAAGAGGTGCCCAGGGAGTTCATTCATCCACAGGGGGGCCCAGTAGTCAAATGTACATTGCCCAAGTGAGGAGCAACAGAAGGGGATAGCCGAGGCCCCTCTAGTCTTCCCTCTGGTGACCTGCAACCAGTTGGCCACCTTGATCAAATTGCCTACACAAGGTGGTGTTTTACCCAATAGAGCCTTCTTCCCTAGGATGCAAGTCTGGAATTTGACCCTATTTCTTAATGACAGCCAGTTTGCACGTTCGTACAGAGTACAGGTGTGAGTGCCACACTCAGCATCCAGGGTGAGCCTGCAGGCTTTGTTGAGTGCAGTCGGAACCTTCTTGAGCACTGTATCCATTGCTGCCCTGTAGACCACTAATCCATAGTCAATAGTAGATATAACTGAACTGTGGACTGAGAGGTGGAGGGTTCCTAGAGAGAGGTATTGCCTGTGCCTGTACAGGACACCAATCTTGGTATTGACGGTCTTGACCAGAGAGTTAATATGGTGCGCAAACATGAGGGTATCATCTATTATGACCCCCAGAAGATACCTGAACAAGTGAACTTGTTCCAGCGGCTCATTGCATGAGTTGGAGATGATGATGAGGGGGTGGTGCTTATTTTTGTTGTGAGGGCTGGACATAAGCATGGCCTTGGTCTTCTTGTAGTTTAGTAGCAACTTATAACTACAGAATCAGTCCTCGAGTTTGGAGAAGGAGTTCTGCAGCTCAGGTTGTAGGGCAGCCTGAGACGTGCTGCTGCTCAGGAGCACAGCATCATCTGCATATAGTATGAGTTTGGATTCACAGGCTGTGGGAAGGTCATTTAAGAAGAGGCTGAAGAGTAGGGGCCCCAGTATTGATCCCTGGGGTACCCCAATGATACCTCTCTTGCGCAGGATACTGTCTGCCCAATTTTGACACATTGATTTCTCCGTATCAGGTAGTCTTGGAACCAGCAAAAGGCATTGGGCACCACACCCATGTTTTGTAGTTGGGTCAGTAACAGGGGGTGGTTGACTATATTGAAGGCTTTGGTGAGGTCAATAAAGACAGACCCCACCAGTTTGCCTTCATCCAGGGCCTTATGTGCATAGTCCATGTAGTCCAACAGGGCAGTGGTGGTACTGTGATTTTATCTGAAGCCATGCTGGTTGGGGCATACTAGATTATACTTATTGAGATAGTCGAAGAGTTGACCCGCCACAATCTTTTCCAGTGCCTTGGACGGAGGAGGATCAAGATGGGTCTGTAGTTGGCTACCAGAGACTTGACTTGTTGCCTTCTTTATGCACTGGCATAACTAGGGCCTGCTTCCAAACTGCCGGGAATTGGGCCAGGGACTTATAGTACAGCATGGTAATGGGCACTATAAGAACATCCAGGGTGAGGGATAGACGTTTCATGTCTATCCCATCACTGCCCAGTCTGGTCTTATCTAGTATTTTCTTGACCATAGTAAGGGCCTCCTTCACCATCACCCTTTTAAAGTAGAAGGTTGGGTGAGAACACTCGGTAGATACGTTATTGGAGTGGTTCAAATCAGGTTGAAAATAGGCAGGTGGTAGCACTGGGGTAAGATTGGTGAAAGCCTTATTGAAGGCTTCTGCAATAACTAGAGGGTCTGTAATGGGGGTGTTACTGATACTGAGCAGCTGAGGGTGCTTCTCGTCCTCCTTTCCAAGTATGCTCTTGATGTTATCCCAGAATCTTTTCCCATCACCCCAAGAATTGTAAAGCTGGGCGATAGCTGGCTTTGGCGAGCTGGATTAGCTTGGTGCAGCAGTTCCTGGCTGTTCTGTAGCACTGGTAGTCATGCTTGCTACCTGTGTTTCTGGGCTTCTCCCAGAGTATGTCCCTTTCTTTCAGGTGGGAGAGGAGCTTCCCATCTATCCAGCCATTTGCCTGCCCCCGAATTTTTCTTTTCATGAGCGGGGCATAGATGTCACAGATAGAGCTGAAGCCCTTAATGAAGTAACTGAGGGCCTGATCAAGGGTAGGCATCAGGTTGATAGGAGTCCAGTCACTCAGGGCAAGGGCTGATTTGAGGGCTCCAAGTTTACCCTTCCTCAAGATCCTGCTTTCAATGAGGATGGGTGGGCTTTTGGTCAATTTATTAGACCACAGGAAGGTGATTGGGGAGTGGTCACTTAGCGTGTCCAGGAGAACCTTGATCTCAGAGATCCGGGATGGTAAGCTTGCTAGGACCCAGTCAAGGAGGGTACTGTTTCCTGTCTAATAGTTCTACCTGGTGGGGCAGGTGACAAGTTGTGCCAGGTTGGAGGTGGCTGTCAGATTCCTGAAAGGGGCAGCCTCCTTTCCATCCCAGTTTATGTTAAAGTCCTCAGTAATGACAAGCTCCATTCCCTTTGGAAGAGTGCTGATAACGTCCATAATTGTGGGAAAGCCTGCTGTGGCTTTCTTGGGAGGTAGGTAGATTGTGGCAAGGCTGAGAGTTTTGCCATTCGGACCGACCTGTGCCTTTATCACTATGATCTCATGGTCCTCAGCCACTCTGGTGCCAGGGGTTTTTGCGTTATTTTGTTTTGTTTTGTTTTTTGCGGTACTTTGTTTTTTTCTTTTTGCAGAGTTTCACCCCTTCCCTGACATGCGCCTCCCCCTGGAGTTAGTAATCTATATTTAGGGGGTTGCGTGGGGCACAGGCCCCCTGCAGAACAACCTTTTTGGTTGTCACCCATTTTCGTCGCTGCGAGTGCACATAGCTTTTTTTTTTTCAGTGATGTACACTCACCATAATGGCAATTGCTATTCCATGATTGCTATTATGACATAGATCCCCTTCAGATACTTGAAGGTCTCTATCATGTTTCTCTCTCTCTCAGTACATAGAGAAGAACAGAATTCTCAACTTTCATCTAACATATAGGCACTGTATAATAACAAATGACCTAAAAGAACATTAAATCCCCCACCCCAGCTGGCAGGGAAAATCAATGGGTGAAACTGGGAGGCAGTATAGCATAGAGGTTAAGAGCATGGGGCTGCTAATTCAAACCTGAAGAGCTGGGTTTGAATCCCACAGCTGCCACTTGCATACTGTGTAACCATCAGCAGGTCACTTAACTTCCCTGTGTTCCCAGGATGCACCTGGAAACAAGCCTAAGCTTTGCGTATCTTTCTGGCCAAAAAGTATAAAAATAAATAAATGTATGTAATAGGGGTGGAGATAAACAGAGTGATAAATCCGTTTCTCTGAGTAACTGTGTACATAAATTTAATTTATGCAATAGGCGTGGACATAAATCCTATGTGATAAATCTGAGCTACTATGAGATGAATTAACAATGTTATTATTCATACACAGAGGGTGGGATATTCAGAAATGCGCCGGAGGGAGGCATAAGAGGGGCACAATGCAATTCCACTGTGCTATGGTGTAACGAGCTCGTTATTCAAAGGATGCACGTGACAAGATGCACCTGTGCAACATGGCTGAATATCGCACAGATGCACCACAGTGCAACCAGTGATGTGCCAGGGAGCAAGTCAGGAAGCGCAACAGCGCAACCAGGGATGCACCAGGGAGCAAGTCAGGAAGTGCAACAGTGTAACCAGGGATGCACAAGGTGCTGTGGTGCATGCGCCAGGACACAGATGGAATTGTAACAGGCACAGCAAGGAGCAAGCCACGGGAGTGGGAGTGCCTGCCACCAGGGCGCAGAGTGTGCCAGGAGAGAGGCATTGTAGGCACATGAAGGTACACCGCCAAGTGTGCATGGGGCAGTGGCATGCCCCTGACCATGTGCACCACAGTGGTGCACAGAGACAGGGTGGCAACAGTGGCCACTGGCACTGGTAAACTCCCACAGGGAGGCACGAGACATGCCACCTGGACCACAACCAGCAACACACAGGCAAACAGCACACAAGGCACATGCCATACGACCCATACAGACAGCCCACGACCACCACAGCCATCCAATGGAGGAACACCACCAGGGACAACCCCCTGTCCACCCCAGTCGAACCACACAGTAGCCAAGCATACCACTGCATCATAGCTCCACACACCAGATGCAAATCAGACATGGACACAGACGGATAACCATAGAAAATGTATTGCAACAGGTATAAAACAGCTATGTACAAATATACAGGTAACGGGAATAGGGAATGGGGAGGCCACAAACAAACAGGGAGGCCTGGGAAGGGAGGCAGAGGGACAGGAGTAATGGCGAATCAAGGGGACAAGGGAGGGGGCTCAGGGAATGGGAGCTGAAGCAGGCCAATGGGCCCTATGGCCATCCACGCCCCACCAGAGCCTGACATCTGCATCAATGCTGCCGCCTGTGCAGTGACCGTTCCATCATCCTTGCCACCTGGAGCATGGCAGTGGCGACCTGCAGGATCTGGCGCAGGAGCCTGGTGATGACATTGGGGCATTGGACACCTAGGACAAAGGAGGGAACAAGGTATGAGTGCAGATCCGGAACACTGTAGCCCAGCAACCATGCACAGTGGATATCGGTGACATGCGCCCCTGGGATGGTGCCTAGCCACCCGAAGTGTGTGCGCCCACACGAGCTGCCAACCTGGCGATCCACAGCCATGCAGAACACTGCACACCACCACCACCCATGCGCCGAACACCACCGCCATGGAATGCAGGCGACATGGCAAAGCAGCAGGATGGCAGTGGCACAGCCTGGACCTGGGTGCACCCACAGCTCACCTGCAGCAGCCACACACACATGTGCGATAGCCACAGCACAGTGTAATGGTCACCGCAGGCAGTGCACAGCTGGAGTGGCCATGCGCACAGAGGGCGGTGTCCCAACCCCACCCCCGCTACCCACCCTGCACAACAATGTAGCATGAAACTGTGCCTATTTGCATGCTGTGGCGCAGCTTGCACCTGCCTGTCAGCAGCGCCCATGTGGCCTGCATCCTGTACATGGGCCCCTGCGGTGGCCCTCCCTGGCCTGGCCACAGTGCCGGCCAGACGCACTCTCCTCCAATCTTCAGGGCCTAGGAAGGAAACATAGATAAAGACGCATCAGTACCCAGCAACACCACAAGTCCCCCCGCCCCAGCACAGTGTGCCACCCTGCCCTGCCAAGCGCGGCATCGGTGCGGTGGCACAGGGCTCCCACAGTGCGCCACATGGCCAACAGCATGTGCAGCTCCAGCCCCCCCAGGCAGCATGGCGTAGCAACATGACTTGCCTCACGGACCACTGGTTGGGCACGGACACAGGCATAGTGCACTGACCTGACCGTGGCACAGCACCCCTCTGGACATGAGCCTGTAGAGCCCGGAGCTTCTCAGTGTCCCTCTGCTGAAGGTCCCCATAGCAGTGCCTGCATTGCTCACCACTGCACCATGCACCCGTGGCCTCCTCCAGGCCATCTGCAACTTCCTGACACACATCCATCCTTGACCTGTTCAGGGGCACCAGGCCAAACAAACACCCAGTGTGTGGCTCCACAAGAGCCACAAGATTCACCAACACCACCTGTGCCCAGTTTGGAGCCCTGGAACTGCTACGGCGCGGCATGGCTGTAACTCTGTCGGAGAATCAAAATGGTGCCCAGTAGGGCTCATGCCACACGTGCTGTGGATGTGTGCCTTGTTCGGTGATGCATTGCCAACGCCAGTCGTGCAGCCACAGGGATGTGCAATATGGCAATGCAGCACTGGCACATGCTGCAGAGCTCCCAGGGGTGCAGAGGGCAACCATGGGGTCAAGGGTTGGCACACACACCCTGCACAACAGCGCAGTTGGACCCGCCATGCACAGTGTGCAGTAAAGGCATGTGGGAGCCTCGGTGCATGGCCCAATAGCACACAGGCACTATGGCACCCATAGCACAGGAGCACCATCAGTAACACACTACCACAGCGCCATGGGCACTATGGCACCCGGGCGCCATAGGCAATACAGTGCATGAGTGCCACGTGTACAACAGCAGCCGGGTGCTGTAATGCCTGCCACGCATTGTGCATGGGATGCGCTGGAGGTGTATGCGACGGCAGTGTGCGCATGTGTACTGCAGGGCCTGTTGCGTGTGTCACGATGTTGCACCATGACTTGTGCATGTGCAACTCCATTGTGCAATGCGCAACTTCGCGATAGTCAGCCAACATATGCAGATTAGCCTATTAGCATATCCACGGCTCATCGGAGGCATTTGCATGTCATCACTGTTGCGCACGCCCTCATTTACATGTGATGCGCTATAAAGGCATCATGGGACTGCACAGGGCATGGACCAGTATTGCATCCTACAGGGGTAAGAGATACACTGTGGGCCTGTCGGTACGGTGGAATGGGAAGGTGGTTTGGGTATCAGTAGACATTTAACACATGTCTATCTCCACAGGACTGAGCATGACCGATCATGAGGAGGTTGAGGAGCATGGGTCTGCACACAAGCGTAGGCCCAACTTCACCACGGTAAAGACGGATGCCCTATTTGAGGCATACCTGGAAAAGGAGCCTCTACTGAGTGGCTCGACGGGCACTCCACAGGCCCTGAGCAACAGCAGGGGAGGGTGTGGCCCGTGCTGTGAACCAGCAGGGCACCATCAAAGGTCTGTGCAAGAGTGCAAGAAAAAGGTTGGCACAGACGGGAGAAGGATTAAGAAGAAGGTGGCGACCATCCAGGCGGCACATGCAACCACAGGCAGTGGACAGCTTGTCGTGCCCCACCTGATGCCACAGGAGGAGTTGGTGGAGGCTACCATGCAGTCCAGCGCCCTCAAGGGCATGCTTGGCGGAGGCTTCCAGACAGGAGGCCACCCATCACTGCATGGTAGGTATGGCAGAGATGGGGGCAGGGGTGGGTGACAGCGGCACTAATGCAACTGTGTTCCCTTTCAGCTCCTGAGCGACTGCATGCAGTGGCCGAGGTGGGGGTGTCCACCGTGGGGGTGGTCCTGGACCTGGAAGACCATCCGTCCACCTCTACCAGTGTCTGGGGACCTGATCACATGCAGCCCAGCACTGCTGTCCATCCAAATGCCCATGGCGAGATTGCGGACAAGGCCCTGGCTGTGTTTCAGCATGACTCCAGGCATGGCATCCAGTGTGCTGAGACACAAATTGAGGCGGGGTCCAGGACTGATGACAACGAAACCATCATCTCTGACAGTGCATTGTGGTTGCAGGGGAGGCACCCATACCACACAACTGCCACAGCAGCGCAGGCGGTGACCTGGAGGTGGTTGCCTGCCCACCAGCCACCGATACCAGCGTTGCCATGTGTGCCACTGGTGCAGGATGGGCTGACAGTGGTGGTGGTGGTGCAGCCGCACTGGTGCTTCCCTGTGCACAGCGGCAGGAGGGGCAGCAGCAGTGGTTGGACAATGTTGAAGGGGGGGCCGGGTGCAGTGCCCGCCGATGGTGCACCACATGATGAGCAGCCCCAAGCAGGCCTCGCTGTGCAGCGCCCACCGTCGAGGGGTGCTGAGTCATGATGTCAGGCACCACCTTTGGGTCAGCACACTGCCCATGCGCCCCAGGATGCTGACCTCTTGGCTGAGCACACCCGTCTGCTACGGGCCTCCATTGAGCAACAGGTGCTGGTGGTGGCAGGGGTGCACGCACTCTGTGCAGAGCTGCACCAGGCAGCAGAGTGGTGCAACAGGGACTTTGCCCAGTTCCTGGCAGAGAACACGCAAATGCGGGTGGACACGGCTGCGGCCATGGATCAGCTCACCGCTGTGGTCACAGCCAGCCTGACCCCACTGGCCTCCCTGTTGTGTGGCCATCTGCCGCATACCCCGTGGAGTGCATTCTACAACCCTCGGTCACAGTGTCGAGCAACCCCCTCTGTGTCAACACCGGGATCTACTGTGGGCATTCCAAGAACACTTGGAGCGTGCATGTTCAGGAGCCTGCAGACACCTGCGAAGGACCCGGTCGTGTTCCTGCAGTGACACCCCTGGGAGAACGTCACAGACACCCCCTGTGGCTGTCGCACAACCAGAGTCTGCTGGGCTGTCACGGCCGGGCCATCCATATGTCTGCAGTGGCCGTGCAACCGTGCGGCATCCCTGACCCGCCCACCTCCCCGTCCACTATCTGCTGCTGACCTGTGTGCACATTGGTGTGGTGTGTGCATCACTTGGACATAGCAGCCATGGTCGACACCACACACGGGCCTTGTGCACACCCGCCCGGCTGCTGGCCACTGTGGCGTGTGGATGATGATGCCAGCAAAGTGCTGACTGCCACTGTGCACTGGTGCTCAGAGTCTGACACACGCCCGGTGCCCACCTCTGGGCGGGGGCATGATGGGTCTTGTGTGCATGTGCGTGTGGGGGGGTGTGAGGGGCGTGTATGGGGCTGTGCTGCGTGCTTCCATGGTGTCCGGTCCCACGCCTGTCTGCGCTCCCCTCCTGCCGTCCCTGTCACGATACCCGCCCATGCATGCCTGTATGCTGTCTCATTGACCCCAGGACATACATGTGGTCATGGTCACCTATCCGCATGCTCCATAGTGCTCCTCTGCAATTGTGTCCCAGTGCTGCTGGGCCATCCTGGTCAGCCACTGCTCCCCTCGCCTGGGGGGGCTGCCCACCACCACCAGGCCTGGCCGCCACGTCGTCCCCACTGCTGTTCCCCTCATCGACCTCGACAGCTATCCCACAGTCAGTGGCCATGCTGTGTAGTATACAGCAGGCCAGGAATAGGCCACAGGCCTCAGAGGGGCTGTACTGTAAGACACCGCCAGACCTGTCCAGGCAACGGAACCATGGCTTCAGCAGCCCAAACACCCTCTCGATGATATTCCATGTGCTGGCGTGTGCCTCATTATATTACTCCAGCACTGGGGTTGACGGGCACCGGTATGGGGTCAGCAGCCAGGGCCAGAGTGGGTAGCCACTATCACCTGTATGTAGAGATGTCTGGTTAACATGGTGGCCTGTGTCACTGCACCCCCCGCCATCCCTCCCACTCCCCCTGGCACCCCTGCCCTAGCATCCCCCACGCCCTGCCCTGTTGTGCCCGGCTGTCCACTTCCACAGCATACTCACCTACTAGGTGGCCGGTGGGGATGTCCCCACTCTCGAACTTGTGGCACAGTGCTGACTGGTGCCAGATGAAGGCATCATGTGCTCCACCAGGGTGTGTGGCACAGATATTGATTATGCGCCCCCTGTCATCACATACCACCTGGCAGTTGACACTGGGGTAGCCCTTCCTGTTGATGTATGCTACCCCCTCTGGGTCAGGTGGTGTGCGGATACCGACGTGGGTGCAGTAGATGGCCCCCAGCATGCCAGGCATACATGCCACCCTGTGGAACTTCCTCATGTTCGCTGTGTGGAACTAGACTTAACATAGACTATTATCACTTTGGAACAGTATATATTTAAAGAACAAGCACCGCATGGTCTTAGGGTAACTATATTACCTTCCTCTGTTCTGGAGAGCTTTGTGTATAAAAACGAATGGATCGCTGCTGCAGCAGCATGTTCTAAAATATTTCTTCAGCGAATCATCAAAGCAGACACTACGAGGCATGAGGGACTGAATAAGGAACTTAATGAAATAAAAAAAGAAGTTCTGACATATAGAGAGTCTGCTGCCTTTAAAGAATTAGAAGGTCATATGAAAGAAAGATTAAATAAATACGAATCTGAGCTAGAGGCCAAGAAACAAAGGAAATTAGCAAGAGACCAGGAGGACTTTGAAAACGATCTCATTTTTGTATGGAGAAGAGGAGGTAGTGCTCAAAGTAGAAGTAGAAGCCGTTCAAGAGTAAGATTTTCTACTGATGGTGACAAAAGAGAAGAAAGTCTTTTTTCAGAACAAACAAGGGCAACAGAAGAAGAAATAGAAGAACAAGATGGGGTACCAGAGGAAGAAAGTACAATATAGCAAGTAAAGCACAAAACCAGGGGATGGCATACCTCTCAACCTCTTGCCTCGTGAATCAGGGACAAGGCTTAAAATAATCAGGGACAAAGACCCAAAATCAGGGACACATCTTAAAAACTGGAATTATTCACTAAGGCCCTGTCCACACTATGCCTCTGTAACGTTACAGAGGGCTCAAACCGTTACCGCAACGGTTTGCGTTTACACCTGTAACGTTACAGAAGGCATTTTCATAACCGCTGTTGAAACCACTTGTGAGGTGGTTTGAACAATGGTTACGAAAACGGTTGTGCCCAGTAACGTTACCAGCCATGGTGTGGACGCGTGAGCGTGTAGCTCCAGCATTCCTCCAGTGCAGCACGAACTGCATTGTGGGATAGGGTGCAGCCATAACGGTTACACGGCACCCACAATGTGGACGGGTTGTAATGGTTCCAAACTGTTATCGAGACTGGTTTCCGGCAATGTGGACACACTGTAACAGTTTGGAACTGTTACAGACTGTAAGTGGTGTAGTGTGGACAGGGCCTTAGAAAGCTGATAGAGTAAGGGGATTTGTGTTAAGATGCATTTCTGAAGAAGAACAAGTCTATAACTTGAATGTTTGACATTATTTTGTGCTTTTAATCCACACTGTTCTGTCACAAAAGTACAAATTTTATGAGGGACAGCGTAAAAGTTTGAGACAAAATCAGGGACGTCCCTGAAAATCAGGGACAGTTGAGAGGTATGAGGGATGGGGGAGGGGCAAAGGCAGAGGGAAGAACTTGAGATAATTAACATCTCCAATAGAACACTTACAGAGCTTGAAACACAGGTTTTGAAAAAAGGACTGTCCTTTGTCCCCACTCCCCGTATTAATGAATTCCAAATTCAGGTGGCTGTATATAAATTGTTTAGAAAAATCAAGCTTAAAGCATTTTTTTGTAAAAAAACCGGACTCTGAGGAATGACTAGAAACAATGGGTTTCATTGCGTGTGAAGGAGTACATCAAACAGAGGTACAGTCAGGAATGCATTATGAAGCACCTGAAACAATGGAGGACATTGATTATATATTACATGAACTTGAACAAAATAATTTGGGGTTCTCTGGTTCGAATCCCACCCCTGTAAGTAGACCAGATATAGACTCTCAAAGAAAATTATTGTTCTCTCCTACTTCTGACTTTTTACCTCATATATTTAACCCAGCTATAACAACTTTTGAAAATACAGTGTTGAAAGAAGTGAGTGATGTATTTAAGGTTGGTCAGCCAAAAAATAAAAATTTAACACAGAATGAAATGGGGGCTTTAAAATCATTAGAAACTGATGTCACCATAGTAATTAAGCCTGCTGACAAAGGGGGAAATGTGGCGATTTTGGATAAAAATCACTACATCTCCATAGTTACAAATATGTTGAAAGACACCTCTAGCTACACTGAATTAAATAATAGTCCAAAGTATCAGTAGAGGATGGAATATAATTACCTGTTAGAAACAGCAGTAAGGAATGGTGACATCATTGAGAAAGAACTTACATTTTTATGGTGAGAGAATCCTTTGGTGCCTAGTTTTTATATTTTACTGAAAGTACACAAAGATATGTGGAACCCCCCCAGAGAGACCAATAATCTCCTCAATAGGGTCCATTACGGAAAAACTAGGACAGTTTGTAGATTTTTTGTTTACAGGAGGAGGTAAGGAAACTTGCAGCATTTACCTAGGACACCACACGTTATCTCCAAATCAGAAAAGTTAAAATGGAAGGAAGGTATGATATGGGTAACAATAGATGCAGAATCACTTTACACCCGCATCCATCGTATTGAGGGGGGTTAATGCTTGTAAATACTTTCTTGAGAAAGAAGAAAGTATAGACTGTATACCAGTGGACTTTATCCTTAAGGCAATCCAGTTTATTTTCACACACAGTTATTTTGAATTTATGGGAAAAAATTACTTACAAACATGTGGTACAGCAATTTGGGCCTCGATGGCCCCATCGTACGCAAATTTATTCCTGGGAAAATGGGAAGAACTGAAAGTGTTGAAAGATGGTAACCCATTTATTAAAAACATTGCATTCTGGATGCATTTTATTGACGATATCCTATGTGTATGGGATGGTGAGGTGTCAGAATTAGACAAATTTGTTAACTGGATGAATAACAATGAAATTAACATGAAATTCATCCATAAATGGGACCAAAATAAGATAGAATTTCTGGACCTTGAAATTATGAAACCTTTTGAAATCGGTGGTAACATTATAACAAAACATTTAAGGAAATCAACTGCCACCAACAGCTTACTAAGAGCTGATAGTGCACACCCTAAGAATCTGAAGGATTCTATTCCCTATGGACAGTTTCTCCGGCTTAGAAGGAACTGTACAGAGGAAGAAGATTTCATAAAACAAACAGAAGAATTACGGAACCGCTTTAGGAAAAGGGGATATGAGGAAGGATTGACATCTGCATTCCATAAAGCTCTAATGAGAAACAGGCAGGAATTACTAGTTAATTCTTCTGATACCCCTTGCTCCACCTCACCCCCACCCCCATTATCACATGAGAAATTTCCAGTGACTTTTGTAACTGAATACAATAACTGGGCAGGCCAACTCGGCAATATCATTTACAAAAATTGGCCTCTATTACATACTGACCCTAAATTGGGGGAGATGGTGGGAGAGAAACCTAGAATTACTTTTTCTAGAGGGTCAAACCCGAGTGATAAACTTGTTCACAGTAGAATTACTGAACCTGTGAGGGACATGTGGCTAGGCACCAAACCAAAGGGAAATCACAACTGCAAAAGATGCAACATATGTAATTATTACAGTGTTGGATCCAAATTTGTACATCCAAATGATAGTGAAGTTCATGAAATTAATGATTTTATCAATTGTGATACTACATTTGTGATCTATGCACTTTGGTGTGATTGTAAGAAGGTATATGTTGGTCGTACTACAAGAACTCTGAAAGTGAGGATATAGGAGCATGTACGGAACATTTCGAATAGTAAAATGGACACACCAGTGGGAGAACATTTTTCTAAGAAACACGGCTCTAACCCAAAAACATTAAAATTCATGGGGTTGGAATGGCAACCACCACAGACATTTGGAGGTGACAGGGTGAATGCATTACTCAAGAAAGAAAGTAGATGGATCTATAGACTTAAGACAGTTAAACCAGAGGGATTAAATGAACAGTGGGACTTGAAACCTTTTCTAAGAGATAAGAGAAAATAATACAATGGTGAAAATGGAAATAGAAATATAAGAACTGTTTGATTGATATGTTTCCTCTTATTAATAATTTTTGTCTTTATTTCTTGTTTCAGATCCCATTCAGGATGTTGTTCGAGTAGGTCCCCATCAGAATGGCTTCCCTTCTCTCCATTGGACTTGAAGTGGACTTGGGTGATCGCCTACAATGACATCTTTCATCCCATGTTTGTGTCATCTCCATTAGTCTGTGTGAGTGTAGCAGTTTCTTTTTCCATGTCAAACTTATCCCATTGAAATGTGTTTTCTGTCTGCCATCTAGTGGATGTTCCATGTATTCCATCTTATGTGTCTCTTTTGCTTTTACACAGGCTTTTTTCATACTGTGTGTTTATTTCCTTTAGAATGAGACTTAAAAATGAAAATTGAGTAAATGTTAATGTGGAAATCCACACCGGGAAGTGAAGTGTAAGCCTATTCCCTATTTAGTATCTAATTTTAAATATTCAAAACAATATGAACTTTCTGCGTTACATTTGTGTTTAAGTATTAATTTTGGATTGTAATAAAAATAAAGGATTGATAAGGGGAACCTTCTAAATACAAATGACATAATAATAAAAAGTTATTGATTGAGTATAGGACTTTATTAATATTTTGTTTCTTTTTGTATAACAATGTGTATATAGGGATCGTATTTTGACATGTGGTAACTATGAATAATCACATGGGAAAGAAGTGATTAAGTACTTTGAACTTGATTATCTCCTCTTTGTGTCCTGATTTGATGACATCATCACTTGATTTGTATATATGCACTATAGGATTAGTCTGGATATACCCCCTTTGAAGGCGTGAGCCGAAGCACAGGGGTTGTTGATATTGTCCTTTTTTCTGGAATAAACGAGCAGAACATTTACCCTCTCCTTGGTGCTCATTTGCTTTCGTTTTTGCTGTGTGCTGAGGAAATGAATGCATTCCACAGCATGTGGCAGCAGTGCGCTAAGGGAATTGTGTGAGGAGCCGTGACGCAGCCGACTGGGTTATGCCTGTGGTGTCCCCTACTGGTCTCTGGAAGGTACCCATGGTGAGCAGGCACATGACAGCTGTGACCTTTGTCTCCACCAACAGGGTGTGGCTCCATCTTGTGGGTGCCTGCATCTTCTCACTGCACAACTCACAGAGCTGCCTCAGAATTGCCCAGTTCAGGCAGTACCGGCCCACAATCTCTGTGTCACTGTACTGTTCGAAGGTGGTGCGGGCATGGTACCACCTGTTCTGGGCGTACCACTGATGGGCCCTTCCATGGCTGCGCCGGTCTGCCAGTTGCCTTCTCACACCCCTCATTACTGCCTCCATCTGGAAGATGGCACTGGCCATGGCCTGGGATGTTCTTCACCCCCCCCCGAGCGGCTGTCTCGCCAGGACCCCCAGCTGTGTGCTGCTGACTATGCCTCTGCACTGGGCATACACCTGTGTTCTGGCTTCCTGGCTGGTGGACTGAGGGCTGTGACCTCCACCTCCCACCTGTCTGGGCCCCTGTGTAGCCCCTCCTGTGCTGGGTGTCACAGGCACCCGCTGTGGATGATGTCTCCGACCCTGTCTCACACCCACACACACATTCACTCACACACCTGCTCACACCCACAGCCTCTGTCACTGTCACACACCCTGGCCCACACTGTGTGCCACTCCCAGCCTGCTTCTGTCTCTCTGTGGCTCCCCTCCTGCTGTATAGCCTGCCCGCTCACTCTTCCTCTATCTGGCTCCCCTATGGTGCAAGCTTCCTTTCCGTGCTTGCTCCCTCTTTTTATGGGCTCAAGCCTGATCCGTGCAATTCCCGTTTGCTCCTCGCTTGCGCCGTCTGGCTACTGTTGAATATTGCACTGTGCCGCATATTTATGGCTATGCCCCCTGTTGGAGGTATGTTTTTAGTGGCTGCTTGTCTGTGTCTGTAGCTTAGTTTTTGTGGATTTACATGGTTTTCTGCTTGGAGTAACTACACCATTCTTGCTCACTACATCCGTGAAAGTCTCCTGAACTGGATTTCTGCAAAACATCACAACCAGGTATCTGCATTTTTCATTTAAAAATCAACTTTTTGGAAGCTATCCCAAGCAAAACATAAGTCAAGCAATTAAGTCTGACAAACTCAGTGACTCTAGGTCTGCTTGAATCCACATTTTCGTCTGACCTGCTCCATGATCTGTAAGTTGGCTTTTCAACAACCTCTTTGAATGACAAAGAAGCATGCAGACAAAAGGATTTCACATCCTGCATATGCACAGGCACAGTTCATCACCTGCAGGAATTCTAACACATTCTGTGACTCTGGACCTCAGCTGTTGATAATTTCTTTTGGCTTATGACTTAACCACCAGGTATCCACAAGATGCTGAAATCCTTTCTCCTACAAATTCTCCTTATGCTGCTCCTGCTCTCAGGAAATGTTCACCCCAACCCAGGACCACCTGGGCAGCCAGCAGTGGCACCAAGCAGAAGGACAGGGACACTCACCATGGCATCCATCAATGCCTGCAGCATCCTCAACAAACTTGACTCCTCCAAACATGGATCCTACAGCACAACCCTGATGTCCTCTCAGTTGTGGAAACATGGCTAAACCCTAAAATCCCTGATACCTCAGTCTCTATCCCTGGCTACTGCATTTTCAGGCAAGACAGGATTGCTAAATGGCGGGCTGCACCATCTATCTTAAGGATACCCTTATGGGTCACATCATCCCATCCCCTAGCCTGAGCAACTCCTCTCAGGTCATCACAATCAAAATCCTCCTTGGTGCACATAACAAGGAACTCACTGTCATCTCGGTTTACCTACCCCCAAGAGACCAGGCTGCTGGCTTCCATAGCATCATGGAATATCTAAGGGTCCAGCAACATAATTCTGAAACCATAATCATGGGTGATTTTAACATTAATTGGCTCTCCGCTGAGGCCGCTACCTATAAGGATGCAGCCGCGGCGCATCGCCTCACTCAACTGGTCAATGCCCCCACTAGGTGTAACTATAGGACAGGCTCCCTTACGCTTCTAGACTGGATTCTATCTAACCACCCTGACCGCATCTCCAATGTTTCTGTACTCCCGGATACAATACATGACCACTCGCCTGTCATCTGTTCCTGGTCAAACAAATACCACAAGCTCCCTCCCAAGCTTATCTATGCCAGGGTTATCAAACAAGGCCACCTCCAGCTGTTAAAATCCCATCTAACCAGGCTGAACTGGGCAGTGCTTGACTCCCTCAATGACACCAACAAAGCTCTGGACCTGTTCTCAAGCGTTTACTGAAGCCTGTGACATCCATGCACCAGTGAAAAGATGAAGGTCAAAGGACAGACCAACCCCTGGGTTACTACTGACCTTTTAACTCTGCTCAAGCACAGAGACCACCTCTGGCATTGTGCTCGTGCAACTCCGACGCAAGTAAACATACAATTATACAAAGCAGCCAGAAATGATTGCACTCGAAGAATACGGAATGCTAAACGCAGCTATTACAAAGAGGCTCTGACCAACTCTTGGGGCCAGGGAAACAAATTCTGGAACAACATGAAAGAACTCACAGGCAAGGATCCTAAAGCACCACCCACTATGCTCAACCTTCATGGCACTCCTACACTAGACCTAGGTATCATCACCAGCACTTTTAATAATGCATTTACAAACCTGGACAGTGTCTTTCCACCAAATATTTTCGATGACCTCCCCTCCAGCTCCTCCCAAGTTACCCCCCAACTAGAACGTACAACCCCAAAGTTTTTTTTTAAAGAGGTCCCACCACAAGTAGCTAGAAAATACATTCAAAAGGCCATCGGCAAACAAGGGTACAGTGGTGACTCCCTTGACCTGAAACTGCTGGCACAAGTCCTCGATGAAATCTTAGAACCACTTACAAAGATCTTTAATCTCTGGCTTAGATTGGGCCATTTCCCCTCTCTCTGGAAGAAAGCCACTGTCACACCGGTTCACAAAAGCGGAGATAGGACACTGCACACCAATTACAGACCTATCTCACTCCTCCCCCACTATCCAAAGCGCTGGAGCGAATAGTGTCGGACCAACTAGCTGAATTCCTGGATAAGTACAATGTACAGTGCCCAGAGCAGCATGGCTTCAGAAAGGTACAGCACCACCACTGCACTACTGGAATTTACAACCTTCATCCATGCCACGCTTGACAAAGGGAATTGTGGAGGGCAGTATTTATAGACCTTACCAAGGCATTCGCACAGTTAACCACCCCTACTGCTCAAGCAACTGTCCTCCATTGGGATCTCCAGCGATGCCCTTCCATGGTTCACCAGCTACCTTGATAATCGGATCCAATGTGTAGGATTGCAGGGATCTCTTGGATGAGAAACCGGTCTGCTCGGAGTCCCCAGGGGTCTATTCTGGGCCCTCTACTCTTCTCCTCTTCATCAACAATCTCCCAGTGCCTGCCACCAAAAATATTACTATCATGAGACGATGCAGTCCTGTTTTCCAGCCACCATGACATTACAGTCCTTGAATCCCAGCTGCAGCTTGACTTCAATCGTATCGAAGACTGGTTCAATTCTCATAAACTTGTCCTGAACCACAGCAAGACTAAAGCCATGTCCTTCTGTAACCGACAGAGCAGGCACAACTCTCTGTCCCTCACCATCAAGAACCATGCTGGGAACCCACTCGAACATGTCAAGGAGTTCAAGTACCTTGGTATTACCCTGGATAGTACCCTCTCCTACACTCGGCATATTGACACTGTTGCCAAGACAGCCAATATACGGATTGGACTACTACACAAACACAAGCACTGTATGCCTACGGATGCCCTTAAACCAGCCATCTACAGCTCTGTCACCTCTATCATTGATCACACGCCTTGCCATCTATGGCTCTGCCCCAACAAGTGCCCTCCAGAGATCTCAGTTGCTCTCAACAAAGCCTGTAGACTACTGATGGGTGCAGCCCGACAAACTCACACCTGTGACCTCTATGCACAGCCAGCTGGCTACCCCTACGCAGCAGAATACAATACCAGACCTGCTTACTTACCAAAAAGATTCTCCTTGGTCTCATGCCACCTGGTGTTAGCTCACTCCTTACTACCTACAGTGGCACTCAACAAACACGTGGTGCCCAATCTCTAACCTTTCAGGTTCCCAGATGTCGTACCTCCATGGGTCAGCTGTCCTTTATTTATAGAGCTGCTCAATGGTTCAATTCCCTCAATAAAGAATCACTTTCCTCTACTACACTTGGACCCTTCAAAAGGAATCTCAAACTTTACCTCACCTCTACCACTCAATGTGACTGCTTTGTTGAACAGAGATCTCTCTAAACACCTCCCAGCTCACTCATGTCTCACAGCCCGCCCTTTCCCAATCTCATTCCCTCTGGCACTGGGCCTTCCTTGTGACTCCTTTCCTGCTTCACATCTCCACTGGTACAAGACATTTTCCACTACCATCGGACAGTGGCCCATTAGCCTGCTAACTTCCTCTCCTGGTCGCGATGCCTGCAATACTAACTGCCCCCACGGTGCCCTCTTTCCTTATTGTTACCGCAGCCAGCTGCCGCTCACCAGCTGTCGCTTTATGTATATTATCTCAAAGTATGTTATAACTGAGTATCTTTATTTTTTCTTTTAGTTGTTTTGGTTGTTTATTGTGCATTCTTTTACTACCTCTGTATGTATGTTGACCCTCATCCTTTGACGTGGAACCTTTGTAAACGAGCAGTTTCTGCTCAAAGGTATTTGTAATCCGAGAATTTAATAAATAAAAAAAAATGCATTCATTACCATTGCTCATTGGTGCATTGGAATTTGCGCTGTGCAACTGCTGCCACTGAATATCACTTTCCGGCACATTGGCACAGTTGCGCCGGCGCATCCCTGTTGCACATTGCGCAACTGCTTTGAATATCCGGGTCATAGTAGATGCATCATCACAGACTTATATACATGGTAGATATGTCACAGTCACTCCGGAACTTAATTAGAATGTTCAGCCTCAGTACCACTACTAACAATATTCAAATGTAAATAACTTTATAGCGAAAAAAGATAGCATAGCGCTGTGAGCATGAAAATTGTGCAGCACAAAATTATCTACAAAATGAGTGGTATTTCATTTATAGATACTTTATAGATTTTTTTATAATTAGCAAAAAAGAGCAGAAAATGCAATTTTTTTGTTCACTTTTTTGACAAACATATGCAAAAAAGTTAAACAATCAAATGCAAATGTCACTGCACTGACAGAAAGCATCCCTATTGCATAAATGAAATATACAGTGGTGAGCTGTCATCAGCTGTTTATCCACACAGTGCTTATGTCATCGGCCATTTATCTATACAGTGCTTATGTCATTTAGAATGTTCAGCCTCAGTAGCAGTATTAACCATATTCAAATGCAAATAACTTTAAAACGAAAAATGATAGCATGGTACTGTGAGCACGAAAGTTGTTTGGCATGAAAATATCTGCAAAATGAGTGGTGTTTTTTTTTTATTGATAGCTTTTAGATTTTTTGATAATTAGCAAAAACACAGCAGGAAATTCATTTTTTTTTTTTCATTTTGTCCGCAAACAAATGTAAATAACTTTAAAATAAAAAACGATAGCATGGTACTGTGAGCACAACATTTATTCAGCACAGAAACATCTACAAAATGAGTGGTGTTTCATTTATAGATACTTTTTAGTTTTTTCAGAATTAGCGAAAAACAATAGAAAATTCAATTTTTGTGCACTTTTTCATCAAACAAATGCAAAGAACTTAAAAACAAAAAATGATAGTATGGTAATTTGAGCACAAACGTTGTTCAGCATAAAAAATATCTACAAAATGAGAGGTGTTTCATTTCTAGATTCCATTTAGATTTTCTATAATCAGCAAAAAATGGCAGAAAATTAAATTTTTATTCACTTTTTTGGCTAACAAATGCTCCCTACAAAAGCAAAAACAAAAGAATTGCATAAATGGAATATGCACTGGAAAACTTGTGTAATAAATGATGTATCTGCACTCGAGCAGTTTCACCTTGGACACCTCACTCGTGGCTTATGCCACTCGTGAGGTTACCCAAGGTCAAACTACTCTTGTGCAGATAAATCATTTATTACATTTGCTTCTTGCATAGTATATATATATATATATATATATATATATATATATATATATATACAGTATAATATGACATGTGTGAACCTCTTTTCAGGAAGATAAAAGAGATATCTCATTGACCATATGTGAGATATAACTTCTTAGCTTCACAGTTGGGTATGTCACAATGGATATCTTGGCCAGTTGGATATGTCACAAAAGGTTTGGAACTCATTTAGAATGTTCAGCCTCAGTAACAGTACTAACCGTATTCAAATGTAAATAAGTTTAATATGAAAAATGATAGCGTTGTACTGTGAGCACGAAAGTTGTTCAGCACAAAAAGATCTACAAAACAAGTGGTGTTTCATTTATGGCTACCTTTTATTTTTTTAATAATTAAGAAATAAACAATAGAAAATGTATTTTCTTTTCACTTTTTCAACAAATGAATGTGAATAACTTTAAAACAAAAAAAGATTGCATGGTACTGTGAGCACAAACTTTATGCAGCACAACAAGATCTACAAAATGAGTGGTGTTTCATTTACAGATACCTTTTAGTTGTTTTATAATTAGCAAAAAACAGCACAAAATCATTTTTTTCACTATTTACAACAAACAAATGCAAATTACTGTAAAACTGAAAAAGTGAGATCCAAAATTGTTGTATAAATCGAATATGACATGGGTGGCAGTGGGATAGTAGAAATATCTCCACTCGCTGTCATTGAACTCTAGATATCCCACTCATGGGATATCAAGAGTTCAATGGCAGCTTGTGGAGATATTTCTGCTATCTCAATTTCACCCATGTCATGTCACACACACACACACACACACACACACTCACACACACACTAGGGGTGAGGTGATAAACAGTGTGATAAAAACATATATCTTCACCACAGAGAGATAAATTGCAGGTGACATATGCACTGTGATAATATCAAACTGATATACGTATGTGCATACGTCAGCACGGGATATTAACACAGTGCATACAGTATGCCAGCAAACCCCATCTGCATTCAGCCACAGATAGAGATAGAGGATGGCAACATGAGAGTTCACTGAAGAAAAGAGCCAGAATGATCCAGTCAGATTCCGACTCAAACTAACACAAGTATCCACAGCCTCCTAACAGCACCAAACACTGAATAAAACTGCAGTAGCTGCTCAAAATATCAATGGAAGTACCTGAAAAGTTCACACTTTCCGGTGCAGAAAACTGAAAGTTGAAGAAGGGAAACCTGTGGTGACTTAGTCCGGTGACGATAACCGGTGACTAAAACAAAAACAATAAACACATGTTGTAAGAAGCACAGCATAATCCCAGATAAATAAAATAAAACTCAGAAACCTTACAAAAATACCCCCAGAAATGTAAAAAGCCCAACAAAACAACCAAACCCCACGCCACACGAACCCAGAAATCCCCGTCCCCAAGGTACACAGACACCAATAACAATGCACACACACACGTGCACGGACCAATCACATCACAGCACAGAAAACACATTCAAAACTAAAACCAATCAGAACCTATAAACAAAACATTCATTCACATGCAGACAACACCGAACACAGCCACCGCAAAGAGTGGTAAGACTTCACCATTATAAATGTCACTGAACAAAGCGCAGAACCAAACCAAAAACCTATTGTATAAATAGAATACATGATGGTCAGGAGAGAGACATGGCGCATATCTGCACTCATGAACAGTAATCATCACTCGTGACTCTGCTACGCTCCACCACTCATGAGCTATCCCGAGCTCACTGTTCACTCTTGCAGATATTTGCCATATCACACTCCTGACCATCACGCATCCCCGTTTTTATATAAATAGAATAATAGATAGGTTACAGTGAATTACAAGGCTGCAATTCCATCGAGAGGTTTTGGGGACATAGATAACCTCGAGACCGAAGCTCGAGAGGTTTCTATGTCCCCAGAACCTCGAGATGGAATTTCAGCCGAGTAATTTACTGTAACCTATTTTTTATTTTTTGTAATATATGGATCTGATTCAAAAAATGTGCTGCTTTTTTAAATACTGTGAACTGGGCTGGCCGCCTGTGGCACTGAAGATGTGCTCGCTCTCGGCCGACCACCCACAGTATTGAAGTTGTGCCCGATGCACATTTGTGACAAAAGGTTTAACTTTAATTTGGTAGTCCTACCGTTTACTTTCTTTGTTCGTTTGGCAGGTGATCCACTTTTCTGAGGAAATGAAAACGAACTGGCCGTAACTCGAGTTGCTCTCGCTAAACGAGAGTAAACGTCTCCATGTTTTTCCATTTGGTTTGCCCGCCTACTCAGAAAGTCTGCCAATAGCATTGCACGTTGTTACATTGGGTGCACAGACTGGAACATGGCACCATGGCAACCGTGTTTGTGTGGCAGGGAGACTGGCGATGCACTGTGGGTTTCAGTGATAATACTATCGTTTGAAGCTGAAACGATAGTATTATCAGCACAAACGATAGTATTATCAGCAGTGAACAATACTATTATCACTTGAGGAAGGGCAGTATTATGGGAAAGAGAGCAGTGTATTACAGGGATTTTTTGTATGCTTTTTGGGGGTATTATTTTAACAGTCCATATATTACATATATATATATATATATATATGAGGGCAAAATTGTTAAAAATCAGTTCTCGAGATATTCTCCATTGTACAAATGGGGCCCATATATTATTAAACCTAGCAGTATTTCCAGCACTTAGATGTGAGATGCTTTCAAACTCAACCAAAGTAGCCAGGCATTTAAACCAATTTTCAATGGAAGGAATGGAGCTAGTTTTCCATCTTAGAAGAAGCTGGTTCTTTGCTTCTAGCGCAGCTGCAATAATCCATTCCTTGACATGCCAAGACCTATCTTGAATTATTGACCTATCCCCCTGACTCCACAGGGAAGGAGAGTTAGACAAATGAAATCCTATAATTTTTTGACATATTAACCAAATTGTATGCCAGTGTTGTTTCATATGATGTGGCTCAAGTTACCCCCACCTTGGCAGCATCTCCAACACTCCTCTGTGGGCAAAATCCCCTTTTCCTTAGGCATTGTTGGTGTAAAACACTAGCCATGAAGAATCATTTTTCTGAATAACCTGGGACCTAACATCTCTGTAACCCGAGCGGGTTTGTCGCCAGCATCTAGACCAAGCCGAGTTTGAAATCTGCACAGATTCATCTTAGCATTGTTGGGATACCTGTAAATTAGTTCAACCTTCCCTTTTGGTATTGCATTCCATATTTTAATGCACTAGTATATTTCAATATTTGGAACAGTACGATCCTTCCCCAAAACCAAGGACAGAGCTCTGTGTATAAGAGGATACTTCCAAAAACCTATCCTTAACAGATTGAAAGAAATCCTTAAATTTAGAAAAGCATAACCTGTTCCATCTGTGTTCCATCTGTCAAATACCTTTAATTCCCCAGTCTTTCCATATGCCAAAGGAATTACCTGCGCTAATAAATGGGTTATGCCACAAGGGTTCCCTATCTTCCCATATGTGGAGAGACTCGGATTTTCTTCTCATGGTCCCATGCATAATGTTTAATGGACATTAGTAGAAGATGAACCTATGCTTAACAAAAGGCGATAGTGGTTGTGGTTCAGCTATTTATATTTCTAGATCGAGGCATACGGACCTGAAGGAAGCAGCAGCCTATAACCAAGTTACAGATTATTTTACACCAAATGAGATATGGTATAACATTATCCAAGGTAAAACCCATCCTCCCATTTCAGCGGAGGCTCTTAAATTAGTTTTATTGAATCTGTTTTGTTTCCCACCCAACAAAAAGTAGTTTTTTCTAATTTATTTTACCACCAAATACCTAGTCAGACAGGGAGGTTTTCAGGTATGTATACAATTCTCAGAAAAGCCATCCTCTTATAGGAAGCTGCTTTTGCACCTAGAGAGAGAGATGTAACTTTTTCCATCTTTCTAGTATATCAGTTTTTTCCATCTTTCTAGTATATCAGTTTCCAGTTCCTCTAATAAAGGGTCTATATTCACTTTAGGCATAGAAGAGATAGTCTAACTAGACTATTCTCAATAGGCCCTTTTACACGGAGCCCTATTTTGTAGCGCTGCTGTTTCTAACCGCTCATGCTGCTCTCTGTGCTGCTGCCATTTCCTTATACACACCGCAGCCCTACAGCAGTCTTGTGGCTCTTCTGCATTTTTGCAGTCTTTCTGGCTGGCCCAGAGCCCAAAGGCTTGTTCACACAGCAAGAAAGTTGGATCGCCGCTGTGTAGATGGTTGCAGCCAAGCTGTCTTTGTTTTTTTTAATTCTGTATTTTGTCCCTGCTTTTCCCCAGGACCATCTGCCCGGTCACAGACTCCGGCTGCAGCTATTCATATTAGCTGCCCTCCCTAGACCCCCTAGCTTGCCCCCAAGGGCAGGGTTGCAGCACTCCGGGCCAAGGGCACCGCGAATGTAAGAGAGGCGGGAGTCAGCCTGAGAGACAATGCTGCCAGAGTGGGCGTCATCAAGGTGGCGGTAGCAGGGTGTTTTTCTTTCCCCTTTTTTCCCTAGGAGGTGGGGACATGCAGTGACATCCTGCGTCTTCCCCACTCCCTGAATTCTGTCGTGCGCTGGTACCTGCAGTGCCTCAGGCCTCCGCCAGGGGTCAATCAAGCGCTGGATGGTGTCCTCACAACCCCCCCAGAGAAGGAGAGCCGTCTGTGGGATGCTCCATCCTTCTCCCCCAACAGGTCCTCCAGTGACTCAGGTCCGTTCCCAAACCCACATCACCAGCACCACAAGCGGAAATCCAACTGCTGCGCCAGCAGGCCGGCTGCAGCCAAGCTATCTGAAATGCTGTGGTGTTCTGAGGAGGGTTTCAGTGGGGGTGCAGTCAATGATTCTACAGTGCCAGAAGGGGGTGTGGTCTTCAGACCTGAGTTCAGCTAAAGGTAATTTTATGTGCATTAAGCACAGCTGAACTCTGGCAAACAGTTCTTTTTAAAAACCAAGGGCTATAAGTGGAGAAAACACAGTCCCAGAGTGGATCCGTGACACTGGGCAATGTTTTGGATGGTGCTGGCTGTTCACATAGCCGAGCAAACTGGCACAAAACTCATACTCCACTATGTGATCCCAAGAAAACAGGGATCGTGGGCACAACAGAACGCAAGTGAAAAACAGCAGAATGGTGACGTTCACATGTGCACAGTGGTACCAATCTGGGCGCTGTGCATCACCACCACTGACTCAGAACAGGCAGTGTGAACGAGCCCTTACACAGACTGCAGAGCCAGTCATGTAAAAGGGCCTGTCTTTTGGAAAGGCAAGTAATTCTCCTTAAAACAGCAGTATTTGTTAGTTGGCAAAAAAATGTCATAATGTTTGTTTGTTTTTTTTAACAAAAATTTATTTTTGACAGCCTAAGATTGCTCAGTGTATTTTTAGTTCTCTTGGATATTGTTTAGTGACTTCCATCATTAAAGATGGCTGCCAGCCACACTTTTTTAAAACATCTCACAAGCCAAGGTTACCTGATGAATGTACATGCTAGATTCGTACAGTAGGTGTAGCAAGATGGTGCTGCCAGATGTTTTTGACGGTAAGCAGCACAACACCGTACCAAGATATTTAACTTTTTCATGGCACGTGAGTAGGAACTTTTAAAAACTTCAAAATCCCATATCTCAGTTCAGGAATGAAAGGAAAAGACAAATGTGTATCTTGATTTTGTGTGTGTGTGTGTATATATATATGTCTATTACTAACAAATTCTGCTGTTTTTTCCCATAGAGGTTTTTCTGCTCCCTGGCAGGCTGGGCAGCTGTATCAGCCCCTCCCATGGTCACCAACCATCCCTATCCCCTTTCCACCTCCCAGGACCAAGCGGGCCATTAGTGCTCTTGGGGAGGGCTTCATTAAGCCTAGACTCCATATTTTTCACAGTTTTTCTCCCCTGGGGCCCGCAGATGTGCTATGGATGCAATGTCCAAGCTCCACCTCCACGGAGACGGCTCTGGCGTCCTGAACGCAGGTTCCCCTTCCCTTACGTGGTCACATGGTGATGTGCCTGTGCTGCCAGCCAGCCATCGCCAAGTGGCAGTCAAGCAGTGCGCCACATGAACTCCCCTCCTCTAGGACACTCAAGCCTTCCTATCCCTGCCTGCCCCCAAGCGATCCAAGTCTGTTCCCAACCCCAGGTCACTGTTGTGGCAGGAGGAAAGGCTTCCAGCACCTCAGCCTTCCACGCCACTGGGCCGGCTCAAATTCTGCTGTTTTAATAGCTGTTTTTTGGCCAAGAAAGGCACACTAAGTCAAAGCTCATTTCCTGGTAGTTTTGGGGAGTTTTATTATTTTTGCACCCTTCTCTCCAGCCACCCTCTTTCCCCTGAAGACCTCCAGGCACCTCCCAATCCCTGTGCCTCCTCCAGCAATGGCCACCTACCTCCATGGAGCCTTGGTTTACCCTCCAGGTGGGACTGGGGTGGGGGTGGGATGTAGCCCCAAACATTTAGTAACATCAGGCAGTGCCATGCTGGGGAGGCATGGACCCGGCTATACCGGGGTCCACCATCGCGGAGCTGCTTGTGCCATGCTTTTTTTTCATTTTTCGTGCTCCTGTGGGACGTCACGCACACAGACTTAGGGGTGCCTACAGCGTGTCTGCATCTGCACGCTGAATTCTGCTACATCCTCCCTTCCTTATCCATCTCCAGCCACAATACCATCTGTGGTCACCTAGGTGGCAGTATTGTAGTGAAGAACAGGACCCTCCCTCCCTGGAGAAGGAGAGCACCCTCTGGGATACTCAGTCTTCCTCCCCCAACCCAGTCCCTGGCTGGAGTGCATTTTTGATCATGAGATCTCTGCAAATTTTTCTAAAATTTTAAACATATGTTATAAAGTGATTTAGGTTTCTAACTATCACCAATAGATTCTCTGTGAAAAAAAAGAGTCTTATGAGATTTCCTTCCACATTTAACACCCTGGGTCTGTTTGTTTTGCTAAGCCTAATACCCGAGGGTTCAGTGGCTAAGAAAAGCAGCAGAGGGGATAAAGGGCGTCCATGTCTTGGTTCCCTGTGTAAATGCAAAAGGAGATGTGACGTCACGGTTATCACAGCAGCTATAGGCTGCAAATATAAAGCACTTACCATCTTTGCAAATTGGGGTCAAAGTCAAAAGCCTCAAATACCTGGTTTAAAAAAAGACCATTCTACTGAATCAAATTCCTTTTAGTAATCAACAGATGCCACTGCTACAGGAAAAGAACACTTTTTACACCACTGGAAACATTTTTGAAGAGTTCACTTCAGACATGATCTGAGCTTCTTCTCCCCTTTCTCAAAGCACCTTGGTGTTTATCAATTAAAGGATCACTGTTAACCTTTTTTGCATCACATTATTTCTCGTTAAAAACCCACATTTTATGATTACTGACCTTCTGTAAAATTCATTCATGCTGCTGATTGTATTATTTGCCTCCTTGCTTAGCAGAACTGAAATGCATGCTAATGTATAGTTATGCCCAACCTTGTTTTGTTTCAAATCCTTGATCTACTCTTATTCCATACTTCCTGAACATTAGAAACATCCCCAAACAGCGCCATCACTCATAATACTATAGTCTCCTCTACTCCCACTTCATTATGAGAGGCTAGACTGGGTTAGGAGTGTTCCTAAGTCCAGGAAAGATGCATTGGGAGTTGATCAAGGAATGTCAACAAACATGTTTTTGTGTGGTAACACCAGTATGGGGGTTAGTCTGTTTTTCACTTTTTAAAAGAAAAAATAATCAAAATCAAACTACCAGTTACATCGGCAGTCTCTGCAAAAGGTGAACAATCATAAAATGTGTTTTTTAAACTAAGGACAGTTTGAGGACTAAGGGGGTTGATAGTGTGCCTTTAATAAAGAGTGTGCCTTTTCCACCCTTGTTGCTAAAATCTTAGCTAGGGTTTTTCACATCAGAATTCAGTAGCAAGACAGGCCTGTTAACTTTGGCAAAACTGTATATCCTTTCCCCTGTTTCAGAGGCACTCTGATTAAAGCACTTCTTGTTGACGGTGGTAAGTTTTCATTTTCAAAGTTTCATTAAATAATTTATGTAATCACGGGGCAAGAACTTCAGCAAAAGTCTTGTACCAATCTACTGGGAAACCTTCTGTGCCTGGAAATTTTCCTTTCAACAGATGTTTAACAGCAAGTGTAATTTTGGGGATTGTTACAGGAGCTTCAATAGCTTCCTTAATGTGAAAGTGAACAGAAGGGAAAGTCATTCCTTTAAAGAATGTCTCCACATTTGCTGAATAAAAGTTAATTTTAGATTTGTATAATGTTTCATAATATGTTTTGACAACTTGATGTATGCTTTTTGATTATAACTATCCATCTTAAAGCAGCAGAATTAGGTAGTTCAAAAATCATCATATAGTTTTTTAGCAATAATTTATTTCAGATATAAGGTTCATCATCAATATATTTTTATTACTTTTTGATGTTTTTAAAACAGTTTTTATTGCTTTATAATTACTTAAGTCATTAAAGACATAAGACATAACATAAGCAATGTTTATATAAATCTAAAATGCATTTTAGATTTGTATCAGCAGAAGCAATAGTATACCCCTGTGGCTTCTTTAAAGCAGCAGTGCAACGAAAAATGCTTTTTTTGCCCCCCGCCCCCAAAAGCTAGTTTTAGCTGCAATTAATAAGAAAATTGCATACCTGTCAAATATACTTTTCTATGTACCCCTATGCTTTGCACCGTGAGTTTTGTTCTAGTTACTCAGTCCTAACTGTTGCCAGGTCTACAGTGCTATTTCTTAGCCAAATGTGGCTGCCATCTTTTTTTCTTGAGACAAAAAAAAATCTAATTCAAACATTTATAAAGTACACATATGCTGTTGGAACTAGAAAATTCTGCCACCAAATAAAACTGGAAGATGCTTGAAATCTTTTGTAGTGGGGGAAAAAAAAGTAGCATCTATTTTTTTGACCAGTTTCGCTGCACTGCTGCAGTGTCAGTGGCTCAGTAGCTAGCACACTCGCCTCTGAGGCTGGGAGATCAGAGGGCTGTGGGTTCAGTTCCCACATCTGGCACTTGGGTTAATATCCCAGTACTGACACTGTAGTGCAGCATGAGAGGAGTGCTGCACTTCTGAGGTGCCGTCTTTCAGATGAGACGTTAAACCAAGGTCCCATCTGCCTGGATTGGTGGTAGTTCAGGTGGATGTTAAAGATCCCATGGCACTTATCGAAAAGAGTAGGGGAATTTCTCCGGTGTCCTGGCCAAATTTCCCTCATTCACTAAAAATACCACCAACAGCTTAATCTGGTTCAAGGTCAGTTGGCATTCATCTGTATCCCCCTTCCCCAGGTCGTGCCTGAAAATAGGCAGGATTTGTCTAGTGCACTTACCCGGTCAACAAAAACTAAATAAAATAAAAAATCCATGGCCCAAATATTCAGACCGCGCCAGGCTGTGGCACAAGCCTGGGCGCAGTGCACCTTGGCTGCGCAGGGGCGTTGACAGGGTAATATTCAACGGAGCTGCACCATGGCACAGCATCATTGTATATCGCACCCTGGACACCCGCAGTGTGCATGGCGCAGTGGCACTGCACCAACATAAGTGGCCAGAGTGGAGCAGGGGGATGCACTATCGCAAGTTCTGTTGCGCCAGGTGCAACAACTGCGATATTCAAAAGTGCACATGCAAATGGAGTCATAATGTATGCAAGGCACAAATGGGGCCATTTGCATGCAGGTGCGCCGATCCCCGGAGACTTGCGCCTGTCACCCTGCCAGGCTACAGCCGTCTGGGACCGACGCCCCCTGCACATCGCAGCAAAATGCCCCACTGCCTGATCGCGAGCATATGTAGAATAATATAATCATCCTATATCCCTGGTGGTCCAGTGGACCGGTTGCAGCCCTAACACAGGCATACGTAGAATAATATAAATGTCCTATATCCCGGGTGGTCCAATGGACCGCTTGCAGCTCAATTTGCGGGCATAAGTGTGTTTAAAACCTTTAACACTATCCCTGGTGGTCCAGTGGACTGCTTGCAGCCTGATTGTGGGCATATGTAGAATAATATAAATGTCCTATATCCCTGGTGGTCCAGTGAATCGCTCGCAGCCCGATCATGGGCATAAGTGTGCTTAAAACCTTTAACACTATCCCTGGTAGTCCAGTGGACCACTCGCAACACGATCGCAGGCATCAGTACAAAATAATGCCACACCAATCCGACCCTGGTGGTCTAGTGGTACCCCCTTCCCCACCCACCCACTGGGCCCACTGCCACTCTCCTCCCGGTCAGCGGGCAGAAGGCAGCTCCCCACCACTCTGCCGCCCACCAACTGACACTGTACGGTAGGGCTGTACACCCATTGGTCCACAGCATGAGCCAATGGCCGTGCAGTTCTGTACCTTTACTACACTGTCCAGATATGTGAACATATCTGGACTGTAGTAAGGTCGGCTGCACGCCTATTGGCTCACGCCTGGACCAATGGGCGACAGCCTGATGCATGGTGTGGTCGGCGGGCAGGGCAGCAAGTGGTGGGGAGCTGCCGCCCGCCACTGACCGGGGAGCGGACAGTGGGGCTCAGTGGCCGGGTGGGGAAGGAGGTACCGCTAGACCACCACGGTTGGATTGGTGTGGCATTATTTTGTACTGATGCCCGCAATCAGGCTATGAGTGGTCCACTTGACCACCAGGGATAGTGTTAAAGGTTTTAAATACACTTATGCTCGCGATTGGGCTGCGAGTGGTCCACTGGATCACCAGGGATATAGGACATCTATATTATTCTACATATGCCCGCGATCGGGCTGCAAGCAGTCCACTGGACCACCAGGGATGTTGGATGTTTATATTATTCTACTTATGCCTGCGATTAGGCTGTGAGCGGTCCACTGGAACACCAGGGATATAGGATGATCCTTTATCTATGTATGCCCGTGATCGGGCATGGGGGGGCGCCGCCACGAAGGTGCAGCTGGAGCTTGGGTGGCCATCCACAGGTGGCAGCTGCCGTGTTGCACCCTGCAATACGGCAGCTCACCTGTGGGTGGCCAGCTGTTGCTCCTTTTTTTTTGGCTCACCTGTGTGCAGTGCAGGTAGGGGTTGTGCATGCATGGGCTCAGCACATCCTGGGCTGACTATCGGGATGTGCGGAGCATGCATGGGCACGCCCCCCCCACCTGCGCCGCATACATTACTGATGCGTTCCGGCACATCGGGTTTTGTGCCAGGCCCAATCCCCATTTGAATATTGCGCCAGGGCGCATCAGTGGGTTGCGCATGGAGCAACTGTGTTGCGCCATGCACAATCCTTCTGAATATCCCAGCCCATGTATAAAAGTACATCCAACTGGGGTGCGCCGCACTCCCGACAAAACACTAGGGTAACAGTACAAAATACTGAGCCACATTCTAGCAATGGAATCTGTATGCTTGTTTTTCCAAACAAAACTACATTTAGTACAAGCCTCTAGTGAGAAGTGTTTTTTCCCATGTGAAAGTGTGCTCATTTTTTTTTGTTTGTTTGTTTTTCTTTAGAGCTTTTTCTCCTTCTGGTTGCTGCAGGTGCCTGTCCCGCCCTCTCTCACCCGGCACTCACCTCACCAGATCTCCAAGTCCAAGATGCCCCCCCCCCCCATTCTGGTGACTCGCATCCAGCTTGGGCTGGCAACTGGTCCACATTGGGGAACAAAGATAGGCAGCCAAGGATTCACAGAGACCATGCCAACCATTTTTTCCATTTTCTCCCTCCATCTCCTGCCATGGTGGTACATGAGCATGCACGTGGAGGAATGCACAGTGTGTCACTCAAGCTGCCACCGCTACTCCCGGGCCTCCACCCAAAGGCAGCGAAGGGCCAAGTCAGCAAGCCACCCCACAGCTGTCCTCTGGATGCTCAGTCCTCTACCCCCTCCCCAGCCAACTCCCAGCGATTCCAGCTCATTCCCAAACGTGGGTCACTGGCGTGGTAAGTGCTCAGGCGCATAGCGCCTCAGCTGTCTCTGCCACTGGGCCAGCTTTTTTTGTTTTTCCTTGTCTGAGCATTACCAGATGCACCTTGTGTTTGAAGTAGCCTTTTATCGTCCCTGCCACTGAATTACATGCAGCATGTTTTGAAGAGACCATAGACTTCCTGAACATTTATAGTGCAGTACTTCTGTTTCCTGGTTAGCCAAATAAAAGGCATCACTACATCAAAAAATAAACAGCGTATATACTGACATAGAAGTAAGCCACACACACTTTAATATACAAGGAAATAACTGCTTACCACTTCTATCAGAGTAAAATCCCATCCATGTAAAAAGAAATTATATAGGTTTGAGTACAGTGTTCAGTGTTGAACCCCAGTTTTGTGCCCTAATAACTTTGGCAGCATTCAAAATAATTGTGCAAAACTTGGCATACATGGTCTGGTTGGCAGGTTCTTGTGGCGTGGAAGATTTGTGTTGTTCGGTTTACTGGATTCTGAGATCTGGTGTATCATAAATTATAAAATCTGACTTTTTTCTGCTTCCTTAAAGGAAAACAAAGGCAAACTACCAGTTTTCCCCCAGCTGCTGCAAAAACGCCTGATTAGCACTTTCAGAGAGAGAAGGAATTTTTTTTAAGTACCTGTAAATGCTTTTTATGTTTGCTTACACGCATGTGCAAGAAACATAGTGCCATCATCCGAGATTTCGGAGGTGTGTCACCCCCTCTTCCAATTCAGTCAGTGTGTTGGCAGGCGTGGCCCCAGTCCTCCAATGCCTGCTGGAGCTGTCTATGACAAGCTCCAAAATGCAGTGGCATACAGTTGAAAGGGGGAGCTACGCTTCATTGAGCAGCGATAAGATATCGCCTGCTCATGCGCAGCTCCCCCTACACACCACACACACACACACACACACACAGAGAAACGCACGCATACTGCATGCTTCCCTCCCCGCACACACGTATAGCCGATGAGGGTGCCCAATCCCCATCGGCTGTGCTGCGCTCCCCAAAAGCCTTCCAAATGCCATGCTGGTGCCCACCCAGTGTGGCACTCGATGGAGAAGCCGACGGGTGTCCAATCCCCGCCGGCTTCACTGTCTCCCCATGCTATCGCTGATGGGGTGCCCAACTCCGCCGGCTTCACCGTCTCCCCACCAGTACAGCAGGTGCCGCGGAGCTCACCCCAGCATGGCAACAATGCCATGGCTGACGGGGTTCCCAATCCCCGTCGGCTCCACCCAGTTGCCCTTTCTGCCATGCTGGGGCCCACCCCAGTGTTGCAAGCGTCGCGTCGTCTTTTTTTTTTTTACCTGTAAAGCAAAACGGTCCCACGCAGTCTTCCTGCCCCCTACAACCGCACCACCACTCGCACCCTGCCTCCCACCCCCCACCCCCATACTTACCTCCAGGCCTCGGTGCGGCAATCTTCAGTGGACGGGAACCGTCTGCACTCTTCAAAGCTGACTGCGAACTGAGGAAATGCGGTAAGCTGTATAATGGGCTAGATGGGTTTTCAACTTTGTTGCATATCTCAGGCATTTTGGATTTTTGCAAATTTTCAACATGGGGTTTTTGGGACCCCTTCTCATGAATGCTGTCACTGTCATGGCGTTATTCGGGCCCGAAGGGTGATTTCGCAGTCACTGCGTGAAATCACCTTTCGGGACCGAGTAATGAAACAATACTGCCAGTGTTCATAAGTTGGGCTCTCAAGAAGCCTATTTTGAAAATTTGGTGGAAAAATTCCAAAAAACGACTGTTTTACGAGCGTGCATTGCGCAGTTCTTATGCACACTCGTAAGTTCGCGAATTTTGAATATTTTCACTCCAGATTTTCAACATTGCCATTTTACCACACCTTCTTATGAGTAGTACAGCTGTCATTTTTCACATCTCACCCAAAATGTGTTTCCACCATGTAGCGCACAATGGCACAGTCGGTGTGCGAAACCAATGTACAGGACAAATTAAGAAAACCACAGTGACACTGTTCATGAGCAGAGGTCTTAAAATGGCTATGTTGAAAATTTGGTGAAAAAATTCCTAACAATGACTGTTTTACGAGCGTGCGTTGCGCAGTTCCTACGCACGCTCGTAAGTTCGCGAATTTTCAATATTTTCACTCCAGATTTTCAACATTGCCATTTTACCACACCTTCTTATGAGTAGTACAGCTGTCATTTTTCACATCTCACCCAAAATGTGTTTCCGCCCATGTAGCGCACAATGGTGCAGTCGGTGTGCGAAACCAATGTACAGGACAAATTAAGAAAATCACAGTGACACTGTTCATGAGCAGAGGTCTTAAAATGGCTATGTTGAAAATTTGGTGAAAAAAGTCCATAAAATGACTGTGTTACGAGCGCGTGCATTGTGCAGTTCCAATGCATGCTCATAAGTTTGCGAATTTAATATTTTCACTCCAGGTTTTCAACATTGCCATTTTATTACACTTCCTTATGAACAGCACAGCTGCCATTTTTCATATGCTGCCCAAAATGTGTTTTCGCACATGTAGCGCACAATGGTGCTGTTGGTGTGCTAAAGCAATGTTTGGGACAGATTAAGAAAATCACAGTTACACTGTTCATGAGCAGAGGTCTTAAATGGCTATGTTGAAAATTTGGTAACAAAAGTCCATAAAATGACTGTGTTACGAAGTGAGCATGGCGCAGTTTCCACGCACCCTCATAAGTTCATGACTTTGTAATATTTTAAGTCCAGATTTTCACGAGTGGCATTTTTCCACACTTCCTTATTTACAGTACAGCTGTCATTTTTCACAACATGGTCGAGGGGTGTTTTCACACTTTCAGCGCAGAGATGCGTGGTCGCTGTGGGAAATCATTGTTCGGCACAGATAATGAAAATCACAGTGACACTGTTCATGATCGGGGGCACCAAAATGCCTGAGTTGACAATCTGCTGTAAAAAATCCCCAACCTAATTATATTACGGGTGTGTGTTGCACAGTTTCTATGTACACTCGTGACTTCACCATTTTTTTAAATATCTTTACTGCAGATTTGCAACATTGCCATTTTTTACACCTCCCCATGAACAGTACAGCTGTCATTTTTTACATCCTGTTTGGAATGTTTTTGCACCTGTGGTGCTAAATGCCATAGTCGCTGTGCATAAGCAGCTTTCGGATAACAAACTGATATTCCCCCTGTTCATGAGGTGGGGTCACAAAAAAACCATGTTGAACATTTGGAGTGAAAATACCAACGAATGCCTGAGGTATTAGGGTTTCCAACCATAACGCCCAACCCTGTAGAGAATGACAGGCATCAGGGGTGTGACTTGGGATTCTTGCCTGTAATGCTCATACCAGTCCACATCCTGCAGCCAGTTAGAGGCATCAAGGTATGCCTTGGACTCTTTGTCCCCACTGTTCACCCCATTCTCCTATATCGCACCCATCTCACCTTATTTCCTAATGGAATGGGGTGCGCATAAGGGCCAAAGACCCCAAGGAACACCATGACACTTGTCAGTGTCTGCAGGGTGGGGTGTAGTGAAATGGCGTGGCCGTTATGCCTGACAACCCAAAAGCACACCCCAATGCCTGTCACTCTCTGCAGGGTGGTGGTGGGGTTGGCTTCAGTTCAATACTTCACTGCCATTCCTATTACACAGCTCTGTAACTTCTACACTACCACTGCCAATGCCAGCAAGCAAACATTCGGCATTGACAAATGCTTGTTTAATCAGCGAAAAAGTGAGTCGCAACTTCCAATTTCTATTGCTAGGAACCACCATCCCACCAGCAGCTGCCGCGCGCTTCCCTAGCGCAATTTATGCTAATATGTCCTGCCAACCTCACCCATTGATCAGCAGGGCATATTAGCATAAAGTCAGCTAGGAAAGTGCGCTGCTGCTGGGGAGATGGTGGCTGCCAGCAATAGAAACCAGAAGTTGTAGCTCGCTGTTTTGCTGATTAAAAAGCATTTACAGATACTGAAAACACCAATTGCCGCCATTCCTCTGAGCCGTGTTTTTCCTCTTTTTTCAGACCTCCCCCCTCCCTGCATGGGTACGTCAGATGCAGTGGTGCACGGCAACCCTACCAGCATCAGCCATGCTGTGTAGTGTGTAGCCTGCGCATTGCAGTGCTCTCGAACTTCACCGGGAGCTGCTGGTGCACCGGGCTATCCTTCACCCACACACCCACAGAGGAGAGCTGCCCGAGGGTGCTCAATCCTCTACCATCCCCTGCCGACCCCCAGCTCCCGAGTTTCTTCCTGAACTCAGGTTGCCAGCATGGTGCGAGGTACGTCATCCAGCACCTTATACCTCAGAGCCACCAGGCGGCCCTACAATGTTCAGGGTTGAAGGGGCCTATGACAAGGAAGTGCATTTGAAGATTTTGTGAAAAAATATTATTTCCAGAGTTATAAATATTTAAAGGATTTCTCCTGATCATGCTCAGTAGAGTATTAGGATAACCCTCTGATAAAACACTAAAACTTTAATGCTATGGGCATTTTACTTTTGGAAAATGTTAAGGGGGGATTGGGATGTGAGAGGAATTTTTTGGGTTGTGATGGCAGCCATCTTTTCTTTGTTTTACTTGGTGAAAAAAATTGAAAATACATAAAAACGAAGAACTGAAAAAAAAAAAACATGAATTTTGCTAAACTTAACCTATTAAGCAAGATTCTGTTTGTTTTTCATCAAATGAACCAGAAACGCCTTTTTGAGACTTTGGCTGTCATTTTACTAGAATGGCCGATTTTTGTGTCATGAGCCAAGAATTTTAATGTCACACATTTTAGTGTGACACAAAAATTGCAACACTAAAATATTAGTGTTGCATTTAAACATGTGACAACTAAAATGTGTGACACTCTCACATGCATTTACTAGGGGATGTGAATACCTTTTTCTGACTGTTCAGTATTCAGAAGCCAAATATTTGGCTATTCGGATAGTCAAAATGTCTTGCTCTGTTTAACAAAAAAATAAATAAATTACAAGAATACCCTGACCTTATTATTGCCCTGTGCAAATCATGTGACCAGGCACAGACTTGCTTCAAAGCCTCCCACTCCCCATCCAACCTCATAGGTCGCTCAGGAACTCATGCACCGAGGCCACCCATACTGCAAAGGCCCTCAATTTCAAAAATAACCACCAGTCCAACCTAAATTGTAATTCTGGAAAGTTATCCACTCCATTTTTGACCCTCCCTGCCCAGTCCTCTCCCTCTGTCTTCATGATGTGTGGCTCAACAGTTTCTTACCCTTCCTCTCTCACTGCTCATCTCAATTATTTCTTCACCACCTGTGCCCTACCCTCCTTCTCTAGCCCTCCTCCTCAGTCCCCATCTGCCTCCGATTCTTCATCATCACCCACAGATTACCATTCCCACCTGTCACCCCCATTAAGTTTTCCTCACCCTAACTTCACTCACCCCCTCCAAGTCTAGCCCTGACGAGTTGGACCCCAAACCTCTAAGTATCTCAGCCCCTACCATTGCCTCCTCCCGTAGCTCATATTCTAAACCTCTCCTTCTCCCTATGCACTGTCCCACAGGCCTGGAAAGTTGCTAAGGTGCTCCCTTTATGAAAAGGGAGTGACCCCTCCTCCCCTGATAACTACTAGCTCATCACTGTCCTCCCCTCGCCAGCTAAGCTCCAGGAGTCCCTCGTCTACTTCAGACTTGCAACCTTCCCTCATTCCTCTGATTTCCTCTCCCCCTTCCGGTCTGGTTTTAGGAAACACCATTCTACCGTATCCTCCCTGCTGTGGGTCAGTGACTCTATCCTCACTGAGATGGGTCAAGGCCACATCACCTCTGCTATATTTGTAGACCTGGCCAAAGCTTTTGACTCTGTATCTCACACCCTCCTCCTTAACAAGCTGTGCTCCACCAGCCTTTTAGCTGATGCTGTTGCCTGGTTCTCCTTATACCTCTCAGGCCATCAACAGTCTGTACAGATAGGAGGAGTCCTGTCCCCACCTCTCCCCATCCTAGCCAGAGTCCCACAGGGCTCCATCCTAGGTTCCACACTTTTCTCTATTTTTCTCAAAAGCCTACCCTCTGCATGTGTCTTGTCGAACATCCATATGCACACTGAGAATGCAGTTAGCTACACTTCAGGCCCTATGGCTATTGCAATGACCAGGCCGTTCTAGCAGGATTTCCATAATGTCCTATGCTGGTTCCAGGAAAACTAGCTTAAGGTCAGTACCAAAAAGACAGTGACAGTGAACTTCGGCACCAGCCAGAAACTGATCAGGCTCTCGGCCCCCCTGTTTTCACCACTCTGGATGGCACCCCACTGGAAGTGGTCCCTGTATTCAAGTATCTAGGAGTCTGGCTTGGCAGCAAGCTTGGTTCCTCCTTCCACACAGACACCATTCACACCAAACTCCATCTCAAACTAGGCGCCTTTTTTTGCAACAAAGACCATCTCTCCCTGCATGTCTGTAAGGAACTTGTAACCAAAATGGTTCTCCTAGTCTTTGGTTATGTGGATATAGTCTATGGCATCACCCCCTCCTCCTCCTCCTTAGCCAGACTGGATACCCTGTTCAGCGTCTTCTGCGCTTCACCACCAACTCCCCCCTTCATACACATCACTGTTCCCGTTACTCTTCCCTCTCCATCCTCCCCCTGTCATCTTGTCACCAGGCCCACTGCGCTGCCTTCATCACCAAATACTGGTTTGGGTCCCTCCCTCCCTCCTATCTATCTTCCCTACTATCCCCAGCACCCGGCTCTTCCTACTTGCTTCTCTCCAGGGACTCCTGCACCTTCTCCATTCCCCAGCCTCATTCCTCTGCTGGCCAAGTTGGCCAAGTGGCCTTCTTCTATCGCTTCCCCTCTCTCTCTCTCTTTCTCTCTCTCTCTCTCTGAAATCTGCTCCCCTCCTCCCTTTGCCTCACCCCTTCTCTCCCAGCTTTCCATCTCCACCTAAGGCAACTTCCCGTACCCACCTGTTCCTGCTTACTCCCTTCCTAACCCAATATCCTCTCCCTTGATCCTCATCAGCTTGGTTCCTGGTTGCTGCCCTTCACCTTATTACATCTATCTCAACATGCACTGGGCGCATTGCCTCCCACTTGACTGTTTACTGCTTTACACAATGCTGTATTTATGTTGTGCCATTTTATGGTACCACTGCATCTGTATATAACTTTTATTCCTGTATTTGCTATGCTGACTCTGAATTGTATTTGTAACTGGGCTCTGTACAACCCCTTCCCTGTGTCACACCTGGAAACAAGCCTTGACTCAGTGTGCCTTTCCTGGTGATCAACTTTTAAATAAATAAATAAAAACACATTTCCCCCACCCTTACTTTGCTCAGTGTCCCACCCAGCCATTAAACATTTACCCATCCCCCCACCTGTTGTCTGCATGTGATCTCACCCCCCGCAATCACAAAATATGTTAAATGTTATTTTCTGATGGCGGCCCGGTGGCACTGATGATTGAGGCACTGGATGCCACACCTCATGGCACACTGGCAACCTGGGTTTGGGAGCGGACTCGGGCCATCGGGGGTTGGCAGGAGAGAGGAAGGATTGAGCGTCCTTCGACAGTTCTCCTTCCTCTGGGGTGGGGAAGGGGATCGCATCACTCTGCAGGGGCAACTGGCGGAGGCCAGGGGCACTGCTGGTAGCATGCACAGTGGAGGGTTGGAGCGCAGCAGACAACGGCACATAGTGCGCTGACACCATTGCACATCCGACTCTGAGGGAGAAAATGGTGGAAAATTGTGAGGCGGTCATGGCAGCTGATGGCTGCGCGCTGCACCACCTGACATGAGAGATGTGCCCCTCAGGCATCAGTATCCAGGTCCCCTGAGGGGGGGTATTCTGCATGCCAGCCTGAGTCGAGGAGAGCGTGTTGCTGGCCAGACCAGGTTGGGAGTGCGGGTGCCGGCGACCGGATGACTCGCTGCCTACTCCGCAGATGAGGAAAAAGTGTTGTGATAAAAAAATATTATTTTCTGTCCCAAGGTGGATGACCAGCACAACCTGTCCACCTCCTTGACTGACTTGTATAGTACAGACAAGCAAAATGCGCTTGTTTGCACCATACAAAGTATTCACCTATCCCCCCACCCTGACTGTGACCTTGTTCCACCTTCCTACCCCCAGGACCCAAGTAGCAGTGCTCCAAAAAGGCAGCCATCACGATCCACTCACCTCCATGGCTGGCTGCCTTCTAATGAATGAATGCGCTCGATGTGTCTCTGTAGAAACCCAGCTTATCACATGAACCCTAACACCACATTTTCCTACTTTTGTCGCTTTAACCCTAACTGATGCAATAAGAGATTTTTGCAAAGTATGTATGTGTGTGTGTGTGTGTGTGTGTGTGTGTATGTATGTTGTATATATATATATATATATATATATACATACACACACACACAAACTACATATATCTTTATAATACACATACACAGGGGTTCAGTTCATTTATTTTTAGTGGAAGTCTAAAACTTCTGTGAGTCAAAATCTGGAAGTCATTCCAATTTTTGGGAAGTCAAAATACTTCCAGGATCCCGCTTATGGAAGTCAGTATTCTAGGAAGGACCAATTTAACATGTTAATACAACATATTAGTGATAAAATACAATTTCTTTCAGAAAAATCCATAATTTCTAACTTCCATGCCTACAGTTTTGGAAGTTATCTAATTGTTTTGTTTTACATCTGGAGGTCAATGACTTCCTCACCCCTTATTTTGGAAGCTTTTGTCTTATTTTTGGAGGTCAAATACTCCAAAAATGGAGTAACTGAACATAAATATGTGTGTGTACATATATATATATATATAATATATATATATAGTGCATTTTTATTTATTTATTGAAATGTTTCACCAGGAAAGGCACACTGAACAACATGTTGCTCGTCTTACGGTGCGTCCTGGGTGAGAGGGTACAATAGTAATAATAATACATTTATTTATAAAGCGCAATATAAAGAAACTATCAGAGCACTGTACAGTTTATAAAACTAGCAAAAACAAGGGGATGTGGATAATGTACATACAATTAGAAAGATACGTACAATAAGTACAATAGCATTTTTTTGAATAGAGTACATACAATACATACAAAATACTAACTCAACAATACTTCATCTGTTCAGAAGCACATGACAGTACAAATCACGATTGGTAGATGATAGAGTGGAGTTGAGTACAATAGAGAATGTAAGTAACTGTTACAGTTACTAAGGATCTGATAAGTGACGAACTAGCAGCTAGGACCAAGGGGGGCCAAAAAAGTAATTAGCCAGATATTGGAGACTTAGCTGGGTAGGAGGACAGAAATGGAGAGGATTAGCCACAATGACAATTTACTGAGAGGAAATTGTGTAGGGCAAGAGAGATGGAGTGAGGGGAGGATAAGTGGCAGATTTGGTGAGGAAGGGCATTCCATAGTTTGGGGAAGAAATGCGAGAAAGCCAGCTGTTCTACAGCAGTTGATCGATGAGGAACTAACAATAAGTGTGAGTCATAAGATGTCGCAATGTTGACCTTTCTCTGTCACTTGTCACATACCCAGTCCCAGGGGTACACTGAGGGCATTTTCTCTGTGGTAGGCTCCCTTCGTAGTACCAACAGCCATGACCTGCCTCAGGCCAATCAAGTGTAGGGTCTGGTGGGCAGTTGAGAGCCATGCGGCCCTATAGTGACAGCATCATTCTGCTGCATACCGTGGGTTTGCCTCACAGTTTCTCCCCACCCTGGGATGCAGCCCCACTAGGGTTCCTAGGAACAAATGTGCACGAGAGTGTGTGTGTGTGTGAGAGACACTGCATGTGACTGCGATGCATTCCCTCTCTTCACTTCACCTTCCAGCTGTACCATGACCTGTGGTCACTCAGGTGGCGGTGTGGGTGCGGTAATGGAGAGTGTAACCCCCCATTCTGAACCTAGGTTACTGGCACTGTGCAGCTTATCGGTTTTGCAAACTTCAGTGATGAAATTGTGTGGCCCAAATTAGATGCCAAAGTCTATTTGTTTTTGGCCATCATTTGACACACAAATCTGTTGATGCGGACAGAAATGGACACAAAATCAGGTTTCCTGTTTGCAGAAATAGCTACCCTTTACAAACCCCACAGATAGGTTGACCTTGCATACACGTAGAATAATCAATCATCATTGATGACTAAACTAGACTTACAAATGTGGAAATAAGTAGTGCTTTTGTTCTCCTCTGGCTGACACAGCATCTCTCAAAACGTCTATGCAGCAATTTCTGTAGAAGACAAAAGACAGACTCTGTTGCCATCTAGTGGAAATAGGTAGTAGTGAACTGCAATAGTTAGAAAACCAGCCTTCCCTTAGTAGTGGCACTAAACTGGTACGTTGCTTGTATGCACTGCAAATCAGCAATGAGTCCATTCTGAGTTGTAGCTCAAGAACACGGTTATGCAGCTGTGTAATGTTATTTAGATTTATGTATTAACAAGGCAAACTCCAGAGAGCTGTTCACAACCAGGAGGAATATGAATACCAGAAGGAATAGTAAGAAATCAGTTGTGAGAGATTCAGAAGGGATGTAAGAAAGTATTACTTCACAGAGAGGGTGGTGAAAGAGTGAAACAAGCTATCTGAGGCACTGGTCAGTGCAAAAATGGCAGAGAGCTTTAAGAGGGGGTTGAGGAGGCACAAAGGACTGGTGAAGGGATCAAGGGGCAGGGGATGGGGAGAGGTCAGTGGTGATCCCCTAGAAGGGCAAGTAAAGCCTCACGGGGCAGAAAGGGGAAACCCCAGAGCTGCTTTCTGCTGCCAGTTTTCTGTTCCTAGGTCCCTGCACTAACATGTGATGAAGATGCAATGTGCTTTGTCCCAGTTTAATATTAATGGTGTTGTTTAGGTGCATGGCCTGAAACACTGCTGCAATTATTAGCAATAATGCCCTTTCAACCAGGCATTTCCTAGGGAACAATGTCAGGCTGGGTAATGTTGATGGCCTGAGGCACAGCCAATTCAAATGCCCAATTGTAGGGGCATTATTGTGATTAAAAATCTAAGTGTGTTCATAAGGGATAACTAGCATTTTCATTTTTCTAAATAAAGTTTATATGCATGAGTGCCACAGTGCTCTAAGCTGTATTGGACACTCTTTTTGGGGAGGGGGGATACCGGCCAGCTTGCCATAAATCCGTCCATCCTGTCACCCCCGTCCCCTGGGACTTACCCAACTGCTCCCCCCCAGAGTGCACCCTGGCTTACCTTCCAAGCTGGGGCCACCAGGGAAGACTCGCTACTGTCTGATGAAGGACTAAGGCTGATCTGAGGGTCCCACCAGTTCCTTGGAACACTGTGTAGGGACCCTTCGAGCACTGGGTGCTTCCCCACCCCACCCCCAGAGGGGAAGAGCAGTCCGTAGAATGCTCAATCCTCCTCCCCCCAGCTGGCCCTCTGACTCCCGGGCTTGCATCAAAATCCAGGTCATCGGCATTGCGAGTGGTAGTGCTACTGCTGTGCCAGCAGGACAGCCCAGTACTGGGCACTTATACGGGATTAACAACAGATACTGCAGCCAGTCAGAGAGTGTGTTGGCCTCATGGTTAACTAATTATACTTATTATGTAGGTTTGGGAGTGAATTCAAGAAGTTAGCTGCACCGCACATGGGCTGAGGAGGTGCAGTTGCAAGGCAGTGCTCCCAGCCAGGGAGTCTGCCTCTTCCGAAGGGGTACACTATCTGTGTGAAAGGCCTGGCAATCCATGGCCAGACTTCGGGGAGGTGGTCGAGATTAAGGGAGGAAAACAGAACAGTACCCACTATGCAGGATGACACTTACCTACCTGCCTGCCTGCCACAGGCCCCGCTCCAGCAGCTGAACCCTCACTCTGAATCTGAATTAGGGCACAGCGGGAGGATGAACCTCCCTACATTGGTCCCACCACAGGGAGCAATCCGTCAGGTATCATCTGAGCCAACGTTAAGTCCCGGGGCTCGTGGGTGAAGGAGGCTGGATGGGTACAGAATGGAAGGAGGGAAGGCAGAAAGAAGGGGGCATAAAATATCTGTGGAAAGAGGGGTGACATGCATTCTTAGGGTATTAAACCAGGAACCAAAGGTGAGCAGTTCTGGTGCCCCAAGAAGGTACAGTAAGTATTAATAGTATTGACTGACGGGATCAAAAATATATTAAAAAGTTTAAAATTCTCCCCAGATAAGCAAATTTTCAGGCCATCTGTGCATGAGACACTTTATACGGAACAAGATTTTCTTACGCACTGAGGAAAGGGGCTTCTCCGATTGGTCAGAAGCTCTCCCTCAATTTATAATTTTTTACTACAATTACTACTATTTCTATAAATGACCTAGCATGGCTACCTAACTACATTACTTATTCTATAAATAATGACTAGCATACAGCCTTCACACTTTCTGAAAGCTGCTGATGGGGCAGTTTAAGGACCCCTAAAGTAACACTGCTCATTAACTGACCCTCACACCACCTCTTTCAGGGGCTTCACGGCTTATACTAGTCCCATTCCCCAGGCCCAATGAGCCACAGAGACCTCCAACAATACAACAGTTCCTCATCCCTCCCTCTCATCCTGCTTTCAATAACTGATAAAGGGAATGCCTGTACTGCTGTCACCATGAATCCCCTTGTATAATCTATTTATGTTCATGTGTTCCCCGCTGTGACATCTAACCATCGACTGCACCGCACTGCACTACAGTGTAAGCATTCCGAGCCCTAATTATCCAGAGGGACCCTTTTGAAAATAAGAAATCACATCTCATGGAGTCACCCTTCCACCCATAGGATGAAAATTTAAAATAAGTAAATTACATATGAACAGAAAAACTGATGGATCATTCATCCTAAATAGTGCGTATTGGTCAACAAATGATTGTAACTTAACATTTTTTGATGACGTGCAACATTTAGAGAGTTTGATTGTGACCAGACCCGATTAACTGTGTGATTCAGTTCAAGTTAAATAATTTATCAAGGTTGTCCTGCCAGTGCTGCTGCAGTGCCGCCACTTGCGGTGCCAACGGGCCGGGTTCGTGAGGAAGCCCAAGTCATCGGAGGTCCATCAGGGAGAGGAGAATTGTGCACCCCCCTGGATGGTGGCCTTTCCGATGAAACTGAGCTGTGTGCCACTGCAATAAATACATACGTGGTCTCATATGTAATACCACCACTTGGGTGAGTGCAGGGTGGTGGCGCAGTCGGAAGACCATCATGCTCAGGTGGGGAGAATGCAAGGATGCTGGCATGTCATACATGATACTTCCTCAAGACATTGCAGGGTATGCGCTCAGAAGAAGGTGGAAACAAGGGTACCTCGGTTGCCAGGAGGCAGATGAAGCAGCAGCAAGCCTCAAATGGCTGTCATAGAAACATAGAATTTGATGGCAGATAAGGACCACTTGGCCCACCCAGTCTGCCCATTTCCCTACCTCATGGATAAGCTGCAGATCCTGGTTAACCAGCAGCCTGCTTTTTCCTACCCCCACCCCTTAGAATTGCTTTATGACTGTCCCATGCATGCTTGAATTCCACCACTGTTTTTGACTCCACAACCTCCTCCGGAAGGCCGTTCCATACATCCACAACCCTCTATGTGAAAAAATACTTCCGTACATTACATCTGAGCCGCCCCCCATCTTCAGATTGTGCCCCCTTGTTCTAGCACACCTCTTTTTCTGAAAGATGCTTCCCTCTTGGACTTTGTTGATTCCCTTGAGGTACTTGAAAGTGTCTATCATGTCCCCCCTCTCCCTCCTTTCCTCAAGGCTATACATATTAAGCTCCTTAAGTCTCTCTTCATATGTCTTCCAGTGCAGACCCTGCACCATTTTAGTTGCCCTCCTCTGGACAGCTTCCATCCTGTCTATGTCTTTGCGGAGATTGGGTCAACAGAACTGCACACAGTACTCCAGATGGGGTCTCACCAACTGTCTGTACAGAGGGATAACAACTTCCTGTTTTCTACTGGTGATGCCTCTCCCTATGCATCCCAGTATCCCCCAGCCCTCCTTACTTCCCTCTCACATTGCTTGCCCGCCTTTAGGTCATCTGATATGACTACTCCCAGGTCCCTTTCCATTTTTGTTGTTGTTAGTATCTCACCTCCCATTGTGTACTCTTCCCCTGGGTTTTTGTTTCCCAGGTGCATTACCTTGTACTTCTTAGCACTGAATCTAAGCTGCCATACATTTGACCATTCCTCTAACCTTGCCAAGTCCCTTCTCATCCTTTCCACCCCATCTTGTGCATCAACTCTGTTGCAGATCTTTGTGTCATCTGCAAAGAGACATACTTTTCCTTCCAGTCCCTCTGCAATGTCACTTATAAAGACATTGAAGAGGACTGATCCTAATACTGAGCCCTGCGGTACCCCACTAGTAACCCCACTTTCTTCAGAGTGGACTCCATTTACTATTACCCTCTGTGTCCTGTTCCCCAGCCTTGGATCCTTGCTCTTCCCCTGCTCCAAGGACCTGCTCCCAGGGACTCTACAGTAGCTGGACAGGTAGGAGAGAATTGTCCTCTGTAGCACTGTAAAACAGGGCCCTACCCAGGGAAACATCTGGATGAGTATCAGGGCTGTAGGCAACAGAGGCCATAAACGGTAGGGGGCTGGAAGGGGTATGGTCAGGTAGTGGGCCAATGACACTGATGGTAAGAGGTACAATTGGTTTGACCAGCGGGAGAAAAAGCATGTGTTTTGTGTGTGTGTGTGTGTGTGTGTGTGTTTTAGTTCATTGTTTATGTTCCTGTCCTCTGTTGCAGTCTCTTTTCTTGTAGGTCAGGCCAAAGTCTGCCCCTCCCCACACCTCTTGAACCTATCCCTCTCCTTCCAAATGTATTTATTTTTTTATTTGAGTCTAGGAGTACCTTTGAGCTAAAAGCTCATTTACAGAGGTTCCACTTCAGTGAGTTTAAACAATACATTAAAACATATATCAGACATAAACGTTGCACATAGAACAAGCAAAACATGACACAATTGAATAAAATGCTATTACAGCGTAGTTAGCAGCAGTAGTGATCCACTGAACCAGGTGGTTTACAGGAAGTACTAACTAAATGAAAAATAAACAAGGGACTGTAGCAATTGTGAAACTAATAATACATTTTTATGTGCAATAGATGGGATAAGGGATTGGCAGGAAGATTTGAGCAGATGAGGCAATCAGCGGAGGAGGTGTCATCCAGAAATCAGGGAGGTGAAAGTGGGGGACAACAGGTGAGTGGAGGAGTGGGCCAGAGGGAGGGGAATGAGGAAGACTAATCAGAGCATAAGTGCCGTAGGATTTGAACAGGAACTACTGGGAAGTATTTAGAATAAAGTTAGGTACCACGGTCACAACTGCAGAGGGCCGTAAGGTAGGCCCGGAGTTTAGTTTTAAATGTGCCTAGTTTATTTGCATCCACAGGCTTACCCACCCCAGTGGCAAGGCCTAGCTGTGCCACACTTAAACCTCCAACCTCTGGCAGGGAGTATGGAGGCAGGAGAACTCGGGGCAGAGGCGGTGGCCTGCAGTGGAAGGCAATGCCTGAGTGAGCATGCTTAAAGTCATTCTGCTCACCCCTGCTGCACTACCACCAGCGGCCACCAGGTGGCAGTGTTGCAGCGGGATCCAGTCTCTTCCTCTGAAGGAGAAGACCGTCCTCTGCGACACTCAGTCCTTCTGCCCTGGCTGAGCCCTGAAGACTTTGGCTCATTCCCAAACTTGTGTCGCTGGTGTCACAAGTGGTAGGACTACCGCTGATAGGCCATGAAAAATCATGTTAAAGAAATATCAAGATCCTTGATGGTCTGTCAGCCTGTCAGTGCAGCAGTCATGCTCGTTCCTGAACATGGGTCACCAACAAGCATGAGGCATTGGGGGACAGACAGGGGGAGGAGGATCAAGTGTCTCAGAGGATGCTCTCCTCCTCTGAGGAGGGAGGGAGGGCAGCCAGCTCCACTGCTCTACTGCCACTTGAGTGACCACAGGTGGTAGTGCAGTTGGAGTGGCATGGGGAAGGGAAGGACACAGCCAGGTGCTAGCTACTACGCACAGTCCTGTGCATGCACACCTCTGCTGCCTGCATCCTGTGGGTGGGGAACCACAACACGGAAATTCCCTGGCTAGGCAGGATGAGCACCGGCTCTCCGCAGGCCCCCCACAGGTGATGTGGGGATCCTCTGATTTGGGACCTGGTTTGTGCGACAGCCCTCCACCCTCCTTGCCAGAGAGGGGTTAGACAAGTGGAGGACGGAGTAGATAGTAAGTTCACGAGAAGCCAGGTGACGGGGCTGAGGGATCCAGTGCAAAGAAGGGGCTGACTGGGAGGGGGGAAAAAAGATCCATTTTTTTACTCACTGCTCTTTATTGGTCCTGTGGCTCCTGTCCTTCTGTTCCACTGTCCTCACCACTGTCCATGGTGACCTGAGGGCACCCCACGTGAAGTGCCCCCTGGATCCCCCCCCCCAGGGTGGGGCCTCCGGGGCTCCCCTGCAACCCCATTGGTTCTCTATCACAGATTCAGTGGAGAGCCTCGGGCAGCTATGCAGTGGCGGGACAGGGAGTCATTGAACATGGGGATGTGAGTTTTTTTGCAGGATGTGGGAGGCATGGTGTGCAATGATGCTGCAGCAAACGTTCGTCATGCATCCGGCATACCTTCCAGGGTCATCTCTAGCTGGCATCCCAGTAACAAGTTTCCTTGTGGTCACCCAGGAGACCTGGACTGAGAACACGCTGCACACACACACACACACACACACACACACACACACACGGAGGTGGAAAGCGTGCAAAGCTGCTCTATCCACCTTCCCCTGGCTGGCCCTCTGGTAACCAGAGTCTTCTCCTGAATCTGGGTCGCCACCATCGCAAGCAGAGAACTACCAACTGTGCTGGCAGGCCATAAAAAAAAAAATCCTTGATGGTCTAAAAATTGTTTGTTGCCATACTGGTCCTTTATTGGTCTTTGTACAACAGGATGCACAAAACAGGCGAATAGACGACTGGATGCTTTTTATTGGCCCAACAGAGATTTACAAAAAACATTTAAGCTTTCAAACTCACACAGAGTCCTTCTTCTGAAGAAGGACTCTGAAAGCTTAAGTTTTTTTTGTAAATCTCTGTTGGTCCAATAAACGGCATCAAATCACCTATTTTGTGCACCTTGATGGTCTAAAAATCATAAAATAATACACAGTCATGAAATACATTGTTTTTTCGTGAGTGCCCATTTCATAATCATAGTAAACATTAATTAGCAAATGATCTTTTGGGCACAAAGCTTAAACTTTTAATTTTATTCTGAATCTGTGAGGACCAAAGACTCCTCAACTGTGCTGTAGACTGAAATCATTTTGTCATGATTTCTCATTAGTAGTAATCATTACCTATTATAATCAGAAATTATTTCAGTTGGGTACAGTGTTAACACATACCAGCAGAGGTTGCCAAAGTCCACAGCTTCACCCATAAAGCAATGTTTGAGCCACAAGTGCTGTGTACGAAGCTACGTCATTAGCAGTCTAGAGCACAGCAGAGGAGTCTTTGGTCCTCACAGATTCAAAATAAAATTCAAAGTTTAAGCTCTGTGCCCTGTTAAGGTAAATCCAGCTGGGTGTGCTGTAAACCCTGCACAACCCATGACCCCGGAGTGGCTTATTGCTTTTATATTTGTTTATTTTTTGTTGACCGGGTAAGTGCACTAGACAAAACATTGCCTATTTTCAAGCATGACCCAGGAAGTTACAGAACAATCAGACAGTAGTAGACAACGCAATATACATTACGTTACTTTTTTGAGCAATACAGTAGATAAAAAACACAACACTATGAGCTTAGACGTGGAGAATAAGTTAAGATAACTACAGTGCAGGGGGTAAGATTGATCCTGGGGGTCATCAAAGCTGCGAGGGCGCCTAGTTTGGAGGACCTTATAATGTTGTCAACCATGCATCCAAGTGCTAGTAGGTGGTGAGAGAGAGGGACTAGCCAAACTAGCTTAGTATATAGAGAGCAGTGGTAAGTCATTCTGGGAGCGGAGAGTACAAACCAACATACATTGTTGTATGACACATTCCATTTGTCCAGGTTGGAAGTGACGGTCATGTGGTAGGGGGTAAGACTATACATGAGGCTGGGAAGTAGGATACCCCTAGCTACAGCAAGTTTGGCATCAAGACTCAGTTAATATTGAATTTTGTAGGCCAGTCTGAGTTTGGGGTTGACAGACTTGCAGACATTTGTGATGTGCAGATTGAAATCAAGGGCAGGGTCCAGAGAAATGCCAAGGTATTTGTAAGAGTTGGTGGCACAGAGGAGAGCGCCATCAGAGCATTGGATGGTAAGGCCAGGGTTGCAGGATCTGAGCTTCAGCAAGGGACCAGATAGCACAGTCTGGGTCTTGCTAGCATGTAGCATGAGGCTATTTAGTGTAAGCCAGGTCTGTAGTCTTCCAAAATCAGCATCCAGGTATATAAAATGGGTATTTGCAGTAATAAAAAAAAAAAATTACAAAACATAAAAGTTTTTTAAAATATATGAAAAGCTATTAAAATGGTGTTGAAAATTTGAAAAATAGACAGGATCTGACGTGTTACGGTGTGGCGGTGTGAGATGAGCTGTCCTGTCCTCCAAAAAATTAAAAGAGATGAGTACTGACATTTTTAAACAGAATAAATATATTAACGGGGAAGGGGTGAGGGAAATTAGAGATAGCAATGGGGCATTATGGTTGGATGAAGTGGGGACAGCAAGTGGTCCCAGTATTCAATCAGCGGGGGGGGGGGTTGGTGGGCATACTGAGTTTTGAAAAAATGTTGATGAGCGACCAGAGGGTAGAGGTGGTGGGCGAGCAGCTGGATGAGCTAAGAGGTCTCTAACAAAATCAACTGATGAAAGAGTCACTTAAATTTATTTGGAGCCCACCATGACCCAGACCTGTAAGACCACATCACGGCTGGCTCGTTTTCCCCTGGTGTGAGGTACAGACAAGACACACTGGTAAGTCCTGTGTAGAACAACACACATATCTATGTCTTCTGTTCTCAGCCTTTGCAGATTGTATGAGAGGCCCTTTGGCTCCATGAATTCCTGCTTAAAGCAGAACCAGCCTAAATGCTCATGGTGATTTGCATATATATCCCATGATGCTTTGCATTATGGGGAGATGTGTGATTTAGAATTTCTTGGGAACTTGGTTTGTTGCCAATGCCCGTTTCAGGTAACCCTTGCCTCAGTGCTTTTGTGCTGAGGTCCTTGGTCTTTTTAGCTTGTATTCTGACGTTGGTCTTGCCATGACTAAAACCTGTAAGACCACATTAGGGCTGGCTCATTTTCGACTGGGGTGAGATACAGATTATGTATATTGATGAGTCCTGTTTAAGATGAAACTTGTGACTTTTTTTTTATTCTCACCCTTTGCAGATTGTATGAAAGGTCCTTTGGCACCATGCATTCCTGCTTAAAGCAGAAGCAACCTAAATGTTCATAGTGAGTTGTATATATATCCCATGATGCTTTGCATTAGGAAGGTATGTGTGATTTTGAATTTCTGAAAATGTAGTACTGCAGGAATGCTGTACATTTTTGAATACCATATTTTGTGTTCCTGGAAAAAATGGCTGCCATTTAAAACAATAAAATTATAAGCAGCTAGCGCATTAATTTTGAATGCGCTGCAGCCTGGTTGGTAAGGACTTGTTTTTTGCCATGAGTTGTGCACTCTCAAGACCATGGCTAGAATCAAGTCTCAGCCAGTCAGGACACAGAGATTCCCTAAACCATTATATATTCAGAGTGGGGTCTGACTGCAGAAAGCCTTACTCTCAGTCAGAGCTTGCCATCAACTCTTTCCAGCTGAGGCACCCCACCATGCTGAAGCTACCTCAGCCTGGTCTGCCGATGCCGCAACTCTCATTAGCTCCCGGACCCAGGTAATTTTTGTGGCAATGAGATGCACTGCTGTGGGACCATCGGGGCAGCAAGTAAGACATTTCTAAAGAAGGTACATTATTGCTTTAAAGCATGTGCTCCCAATGCAAGTATATTGACAAACAGTATGCATTCGAGACTTTACAACATGAAGCTTTTCTCTAGCCCATATCCACAGGCTTAGGGTTGTAAGACAGGATACAAATGCACCCAAGGTAATGTTCCTTGTGGGACAAGTTCTGACCACTTGAGTCAGACAGGAAATGTCTGAAAGAGAATTTAGGATGGTTTTTGCTTAAGTGTGTTAATTGATTTATTGATGTTGAGTGTTAAAATACTCTACTAATTACTTGTCACTGCATGAGATAAATCAGGACTGCAACCCCAACTGGAGGGAGGATTTGTGAAAATGATTTCAACATCTTCCTGTTTCCAGGAGGTTATTTTTTTAATTATTTTATTTTTTTTATGTTTGAAAATTCTGTTTATTAGTTTTAAATCCCAGCTTAAAAAACATATATACACAGCAATCCACACGCAATTCAGTGGCAGACCAACACGCATCTTACAGTAGGGTTCTTTCAGTCAATCAATCAAATCTTTATTTATCCAGGCGAACATCATTGAGCACAGCTCATTTGCAAGATGGACCTGGTAAGGTCAAGGTTCAATTTACATAGTTACATACAATTATACAAATGCATACAATCTAAGCTATTGTATACAGATTTCAATATCCACACTGTCTAAGCATACATCCTAAGCATAGTGCATAATACTTCAGTGGTTCAATTGTAAAGTAATAAAGGACAAGAGGAGGGGGAGTGGGAAGTGGAGTGCCTAGTTAGTGGGGATCGTGGACGGTGGTAGGTGTTTATGATGTGGTAGGATAAGTGTGGCCTAAGAGAGGGCCGGGGGCCTGCACTGGTGGGTTTGTATAACAGGGGTATAGGGCTATGATGTATGTCAGGGAATAAGGGGAGGCAGATGGAAGGCGGGGTGCAAGGAGTCTGAGGGGTGGAGGCTCTTGATAAAGGTGGATTCATTCCGTGAATTGGCTGTCTGAGGTGGGGGAAGGATAAAATTAGGAATACTCTACTGCTTGTGGAAACAATTACATTTTTCTTGGATAAGCCTCGAATACAGATATTTAAAGGATGTAACTGTTATGTAGCTGTTCATTTTCAGGGTCTTCTGCATCATATTCCATAATGTAGATAAGACATAGCTGATAGCAGATCTCCCTTGTCGAGTATTGAATTTGGGCACTTTAAGCATGATGAAGTTAAGGCTTCTTAGGGCATATTTGTTTGCTGTGACTTGTGTGAAGCAGTCTGAGATATAGTTTGGAAGCATCTTGGATATTGCTCTGTACATCCATAGCGTGGCATTCCTGTTTCTTCTGAATTGGAGTGAAGTCCATCCAACTGCAGTGTAGAGCAAGCAGTGGTGAGTGCTGCGGGGAAGATCTGTAATGAACCTCAAGGCTCTATGGTAAAGTGTGTCCAGTTTGTTCAGTTAAGAGTTAGGGCAGCGACCGTATACGAAATCTGCATAGTCCAATACTGAAAGAAATGTGGCCTGGACCAGCTTCTTTTTAGAATCCCTAGTTAGAAAATGCTTTATTCTGCAAAAGAGTCCAAGCCTCTGACAAAGTTTTTTTAGCAGTTCTTCCAGATGATCTAGGTAGTCGAGTCTACTATCTACCCAGACCTCCAGGTATTTGAATTTTTTAACATATTCAAGATTTTCACCAAGAACAGTGGACAGCTGGGGGAGATTGTTTGGGGAGGAGTGACTGGCTTGAGTTTGGGGGGAGAAAACATTGCCTTTGGTTTTTTTTTTGCATTTAGGAGAAGTTTTTTTTTCCAGTAGGTGATGTTGTAGTATGTTGAATTCCGCTTGTAGCTCTACACATGCTGTTACATGTGAGGGGTGACTAACATATAATACAGTGTCATCCGCAAACAGGTGTACAGTGGCTTTGGTGAGATCATTGTCGATGTTATTGATGTAGATGGCAAATAGGATTGGGCCCAGGATGGATCCTTGGGGAACTCCTCTTTGCAGAGGTTTGAGTGGTGATAGGTCTCCTTTGGCTTTCACTTGCTGAGTCCTTCCCGTAAGGTAGCTATTAAACCATCTAAGGGAGGATGAGTCTAGTCCCATGGAGTACAGGGAAGAGAGTAGTAGTTTGTGGTCGACCGTATCAAATGCCTTACTCAGGTCTAAGAATACAGCACATACACAAATTTTTTTGTCCAGTTCAATTTGCCAGTCATTTGTTACTTTAGCCAGGGCTGAGATGGTGCTGTGTTTGGATCTAAATCCAGATTGCGCTGGGTTTAAAAGATTAGCCTCTTCAAGATATCCTCTTAGTTGAATGCTCACTATTTTTTCTAACAGCTTGGATAGCACCGGAAGGATAGAAATTGGTCTGTAGGTTGTTGAGGTCCATGGGGTCCCCTGCTTTCAATAGGGGGATAACTTGAGCTGTTTTCCAGATTGAGGGACTAGAGCCTGATTTTAATGAGAGATTAAATAGGTGTGTTATTGGAACTGCTAGTGCTTGCATGGCAATTTTTAGAAAATAGGGATCAAGGGAGTCTGCACCTGCACTTTTTTTGAAGTCCAGCTGTGAAATTAGGTCTTCCACTTGCTTCAGAGTGGCTGGTATGAAGGAGGAGGTAGATTCCGTTATCCGTATTTCAGTGCTCTTAATACCTAGCTGGAAGCGTAGTTGGTTAGCTGGAGAGGTTTCCTTTATGGCAACTGCTGAGGGTATTCCAGCATCTGTGAGGGAATAGAAGTAGGAAAATAAAAGGATACATTTTCAAGTCTGCTACCTAATGCCAGCAATGAAGAGGATTGGTTTACTCACTAGCATACCTCTCAGTGTATCGGGCTGTCTGTTCACAATCAATAGATACATTATTCCCGCCAATATACCTCACATAACTGTAAGCGCTGGTCCATACTCCCTCCCTCCCTCCTAGAGTTCCATAATATTACAATAATTTGTACAAGAAACAGAAACTTAGAAAACATCCCCACTTTAAACACCTTACAGTGCTTACTTAGGTCACATAAACATGTATATTCACGGATAATATTACTACAGTGGCTTAAATGGGTTTATAACATGGCTTGGGAACGGGGGTACGCTCATTGACTGAACAGCATCACCTGGCCATAGATTAAATTCACAATTTAATCCACTGTTGGGGTGGATGCCTGGCCAGCAAGATCCCTGGGCAGAGTGGGACTTGTTATGTGTGGGACAATTCAGCACTGACTGGCAGTCATTAAAAAGGTACCTAAGCAATAGAGAGAGAGAGATGCAGCAGTAACCTCGTGGCCGCCTGTCAGTGCTGTACCCAATCATGGGGCAAATAGTTGTTTTCTCCCTCCCTTACTGACTTCATCTGCCCATGAAGTTTTCAATGCAGAAGTAGTGTCCTGCGGGCACCATGACAGCCTGATAGATAGACATAGAAGTAGAGAGAGAGAGTAAGTGTAACCATGGCAGACAGCCCCAGCGAGCCATACATCACACCCCCAAAGTGACAGAGCCAGAGACAGTGGGTGAGTTAATCCATAACTGTTGAACTGCCCAATGTGAGTCTGTGTGTGTCACAGGTAGCTCTGTGACCATGAAGCAGTCTCATGACAGCCTCATAGAGAGAGTGGCAGAAGTAGACATGCATAGCTCTGTGACTGGGAGGCAGTCTTATGACAGCCACATAGAGAGAGTGGCAGAAGTAGACATACATAGCTCTGTGACTGGGAGGCAGTCTCATGACAGCCACACAGAGAGAGAGTGGCAGAAGTAGACATACATAGCTCTGTGACTGGGAGGCAGTCTCATGACAGCCACATAGAGAGAGTGGCAGAAGTAGACACATATAGTAAGTGCAATGCCAGTACCAAACCCTACCAAGCCATGCATCACATGGCCGACTGTGACAAGGTGAGACAGCGGGTGAGTTAATACAAAACTGCCAGAGTCCCTGATGTCTGTCTATGTGTGTGACAGCTAGGTCCATGACCGGGAGGCAGTCCTGTGAGTTCAGCCCACAGTCGGAGCCCAGCAGAGGTTTTCAAATTCCTACCAATGTGTTTTTGATTGTGATCCCCAGTTCAGATGCTGTAGCAGCAAAGTGGACGTATCTGTGTGTGTGGGGGGGAATAGCGGCCACTAGAAGTGTCACAGAGTATGTTATCCACAAGAAATGTCACAAATGCTGTCCTGTTAATGTTGCAGAGAGCAGGGAACAAAGAGAGTCAGACAGTGATAGCGAGTGGGGCAGCTCCCTTTGATGACGCCCAACCTGCATGTGGATGTCTGGGTGGGGGGTGGGGGGGTGCTAAACTACCGTCATAGGCAAGGTAACATGGGCAAATAATTCTGTGCAGGGAGCCAACCGTTTTCTTGCCCATGTTACAGAGTGGATTAACCCACTCCAGAGTGTGGGTCTCTCGGGGGTTAATGTATGGCTTGGTGGTTGTAACCGCCGGCTTCCGGCCTCATGGTCCAACCTCTTCTCCCCCCCATGACCAGCACATTAATCACTGAGAGACCCGCTCTGTCGTGGGTTAATCCTTACATAACTCCATACCCTGTTGAGGGTTATTGCTAACATAATAGCCTTAAAAATCCCAAAGAAATTTCAAACCAGAATAACTGGTATTAACAAAGACTAGAAAAACATTTCTCTTTGGAGATAACTTGCTCAAACTGGGAAAGGTACAGTGAACATTTACTGCTAAACAAACACACAGTTTCATCGTATAACTTTGCAAGCCAGTCCCAGAGTAAGATCCCAGATTATAATTGTTCTTTCTGTATCTCAGTTAATGACTGCCAACCAGAGGGGGTGGGCATAGGGAGACCATGGAGGGAGTACAGCCACGTGGTCAGTGCCACCTTAAAGGAATATGAGGGCTACGCAATTCCTAACACATCAGACTAGCAGACAAAGAAGTAAGGGAACACTTTGTAAAACGGGACAGCAGAATATACCACGTGAATGGATAACGCATTCTCAAGGCAGCAGCACCACATCCAAGCACCACACTCCTGCCCCATTTAGAAGGCAGTATAACGCAGTGGGTTAACACTCTGAGCTGCAGATCTGGAGACCTGGGTTTAAATCCCACAGCCCCTTAGGTGCATACTGTGTGATCCTGAGTAAGTCACTTAACTTTCTTGTGCTCCCAGGTCACATCTGGAAACGATCTTCAGCTTAGTGTGCTACTCCTCGTTAAACAATGTTCCCTTTTCCCTTTCCTTTCCATTCACATCCCAAACCCCTATACTTATAGTTCAAGCTAACTGTGTCCATTTATTGCTCACACCGATTTCCAAAGTCAGACTTTACCCTGTTTACCAGGGTAACAGCTTCCTTAGGGTTCAGAAATATACTGTTTTCCTGCGTATATTATTTTTAGATGGGCTGGGTATTAGAGACTATGCAACACCGTTCACAGAGTGGACCTCAAAGCATCAAAGGCCCTCCTGCGGTCCATAGTCACAAAAAGTCTGGGAAGATGGATATTTTGGTATTGCCCTTCAGAAATACTGTCCCCACCCATTTCGCCACTTTTTGCTTTGCCAAAAGGTTTTTATCCTCCTGTAGCAGGCCTGGGCAGCCTTCCCCTGCCTCCTCCAGTGTGAGAGCTCAATCCCCAGCGGATTTCCCCCCTGTGGTGGGGTGGGAGGGAGAGGGCCATCCTCTCCCCTGACACTCATCCATGTATACCCTGGAACTGGAGCAGCCGCGTGGACCGCCAAAACACAGGCAGGGCTTCAGAGGAGGCATGTGTGCTCACTGTGGAAATCCCGCAGTTCTCTCTCTTCCTGTGCTGGCCTGCAGATCCACACTGCCACCAGGCCTCCATCTGGTGGCAGTCATTCAGCAGGAACAGTACACCCCCACACCCCACCCACAGGAGAAGAGAGCAGTCCATCATACGCTCATCCTCTCCCTCCCCAGCCAGCCCCTAGCAACCCGAGATTGTGCCTGATCATGGGTTGCCGGCATGGTGGGCGGTAGTGCTTCTGCTGTGCCACTGGGCTGGCCCCAGGATTTGTCTCACCGCTTTTAGTATTCTCTCTCATAAGAGCCAGCTAGGACAAGAAAAAGAATGTGAGGAGCGGGATACTCTCGTCCCGCCTTCTCCTCAAGGTTAGGTGGTATGTACGGTGAAGAACAGGGGAATTTTCCAGTCGAAACTTGGTTTGCAGCTACTATCCTGCAGCAAATTCTGCTGCATTCTCTCCCTCTACAGCTTCAGGGAGACCTAGAATTCTTAGGCTGGAGGTCCAAGTTTGATTTTCCAGGGCCTCCAAACAAAAACCACAATCACGAGCCGTGCTGAAATAGCTATGTCTCACATTGCTGAGCTGGCTGTATCCTTGGCCTTAGAGACTGCCTACTGTGATTGCAATTCACGGACAGTCCGCTGAGTGCTGAAGTCTTGTATTTTTCCATTCAGCATGACTACTTCTGCTTCTAAAGCCACAGTTGCCTGGAGGACATCTCTAAGGGTAGGCATCAGATCAGACATGAGGCCGGCTGCTGTGCCTTTCACTTCACCACTGGGCCTGGCCACTTGCTGCCCCTTCTTGCCGCCTCCTTCTCCCATTACTTTTTTGGGGTTCCCCATGGTTGATCAGCTGGAAGCTCACCATAGGGTTTAGTACACTGTCTGCCGCTGAACAACAGAGAGGGTGGTGGATACCTGGATCGGTATCACCAAGCCACATAGAAAACAAAGTTGTCAACAGCAGCACAGTGAAATCTCCGATACTGACAGGCAGAATTTCACCCGTCAGTATCTGCTGGTGTTTTTTGAAGTGGAGCTGTGCCCCCCGTGACCCTCATTACTAATATAATCAATCTCAAGTCGGAGTTGATTTTGAAGGGGGGAAACACCAGCGAAACCGGTGCCGGTGTGCAGCGAGACCCTTCCAGTGACAACTTTGAATCTGTTCGAAAGTATAGCTGTAATGGGTTTCACTGTCCAGCTGTCGCTGTTCTAACGTGATATGCCTAGAACAGCCTTCCAGCGAAAGTAGTCAGGGCAAAAACAGTGGTGGGATTCAAAAATACCTGGGAAAGTTACAAAGGAATCGTAGGGATAAGGAGAGGGGGAAGATACTGTGTCATAGATCAAGTAGGGTCTGCAGTAAAAGAAAATGAAGGTTAACAAAATGGGTAGACTGAGTAAGCCTAGCGGCCTTTATCTGCCGTCACATTCAATGTTTCTATGAACCACATTCAAAACTGCTAGGCAAAGGAAAAAACTGTAGAATATTGTAACGAACTAAGAACACTACAAGGGAGAGCCGTCATGAGGAGCGTCTCCGTACTCCGGCAGTTAGCTCCACTCCCAGAAGGTTATATATAAATGTATTTATTGATTTTAAAATTTGCACCAAACGACGGGACAATCCATCAGATACAGTGGGTGTGATAGAAACATAGAAACATAAAATTTGATGGCAGATAAGGACCGCTTGGCCCACCTAGTCTGCCCATTTCCTCTACCTAATGGATAAGCTCCAGATCCTAGTTAACCAACAGCCTACTTCCTTCTACTCCCCACTAGAACTGCCTTATGCCTGTCCCATGCATTCTTGAATTCCCCCACTGTTTTTGATATGATCTCCTCAGGAAGGCTGTTCCATGCATCTACAACCCTCTCTGTGAAGAAATACTTCCTCAGATTACCTCTGAGCCGTCCCCCCTCTATCTTCAAATTGTGCCCCCTTGTTCTTGCACATTTCTTTTCCTGAAAGACGCTGCCCTCTTGGACTTTGTTGATTCCCTTGAGGTATTTGAAAGTTTCTATCATGTCCCCCTTCTCCCTCCTTTCCTCGAGGCTATACATCTTAAGCTCCTTTAGTCTTTCTTCATATGTCTTCTGGTGTAGACCCTGCACCATTTTGGTGTCCCCCCTCTGAACAGCCTCCACCCTGTCTATGTCTTTGCGGAGATGGGGTCTCCAGAACTGTACACAGTACTCCAGATGTGGTCTTACCAACTGTCTGTACAGAGGGCCAACAACTTCTGTTTTCTACTGGTGATGCCTCTCCCTATGCATCCCAGTATCACTAACCCTCCATACTGCCTTCTTACATTGCTGGCCCACCTTTAGGTCATCTGATATGACTACCCCAGGTCCCTTTCCATTTTGCTGTTGTCAGCATCACTTCCATTGTGTACTCTTGCCCTGGGTTTTTGTTTCCCAGGTGCATTACTTTGCATTTCTTTGCGTTGAATCTAAGCACATTTGACCATTCCTCCAACCTTGCCAAGTCCCTTTCATCCTTTCCACCCCACCTTGTGTATCAACCCTGTTGCAGATCTTTGTGTCATCTGCAAAGAGACATAATTTTCCTTCCAGTCCCTCTGCAATGTCACTTATAAAGACATTAAAAAGGACCAGCCCCAGTACTGAACCCTGTGGTACCCCACTAGTAACCCTCCTTTCTTCACTGTGGACTCCATTTACTACTACCCGCTTTGTCCTGTTGTCCAGACAGTATTTTACCCAGGCTACCACCCTGGGACCCACTCCCAGGCTGGCTAATTTGTTTATTAATCTTTTGTGTGGAACTGTGTCAAATGCCTTGCGAAAGTCTAGGTAGGCCATGTCCACAGCCCCTCCCTGGTCTACTACTTTGGCTACCCAGTCAAAGAGATCAGTTAGATTTGTTTGACATGACCTTCCTGCTGTGAATCCATGCTTCCTTGGGTCCTGTGCCCCACTGGCCCCTAGGTACTCAACAATTCTTTCCTTCAGAAGTGATTCCATCACTTTCCCTACCACAGAGATCAAACTGGCAGGTCTATAGTTTCCTGCCTCTGTCCTGCTTCCACTTTTGTGAAGGGGAATTACATCCGCCATCCTCCAGTCCTCGGGTACCACCCCATCCTCCCATGATTTATTAAAAAGGGTAGTCAGTGGTGTTACTAGTTCTTCCCTTAGTTCTTTTAGAATTCTGGGGTGAATCCCATCAGGCCCCATTGCTTTATCCACCTTCCGTTTTAAGAGTTCTTTCAGAACCCTTTCTTCTGTGAAAGGACTAATATCAACTCCCCCATCCAAAGTGCTTCTATTGACTGGATTAGGTATCTCCCCCTGCTTTTCCACTGTGAATACTAGCAGAAATATTCATTCAGTATCCCTGCATTTTCACTGTCGCTCTCTGCCCAACCACCTTCCTCTTTATTCTTGATTTTCAAAGCCCCAGTTTAGCTGCAAAACTGCAGCAAAAGTCATGTTGCATATATTGTCAGTTTGTATGCACAGCATGTTGGTATTCTGTTTGAATCAGTAAATATTGGGAGGTGCCAGGGGGTACGAAATGGGTGGAGCTGGCTCAGTATTGCAGCAATAAGCTTCTACTCACTACACCAGCAACCCAAGTTCTTTTTTATTTTTATTTACACTTGATGGCCCTGTCTTGTCTCTGGCACTCGACTCCCTCAGAAGCTCCTAAGGCAAACTCTCTTGGGTGTGTAAGGCACACAGAGCTGCCTTGTGCCTCACCTCTCAAAGTGTGCCACTATTGCACTATAGCACACATGCCGACATGCCTTATCACTCAAATAAACAGCCCTTGATACCAGCCCGATAGCACAGAGGGCTAAGGTGCTACAAAGCACCTTACCTGTACTACTCTGGTGACCCAAGTTTGGGAACAAGCTCGGGTTGCTGGGGACTATGGGGGTGGAGGGAGCTGGGAAAGACTGAGCAGCCAAGAGGCAGATCTCCACTCTTGGATAGAGGTGGCAAGCCTTCCCAGCTCTCGGCTGCCACCAGGCTAAGACCTGGTGGTAGTGCTGATGCTCAGGAGGGGGAGGGGGACAGATAGAGGTCTGGCTGGGTTGAAAGAGGCCACAGTTCCAGAGTGCACATGTGCCTCCACGTACATCTGCTTCAGTGCCACGCCGCAGCTCCAGGATGGGTGTGAGGAAAAAAGCTGGTGGAAAAATAAGGGGACCAGGGCTACATGAAGCCTCACCTGAGGTGCCACAATTCGGCTGCAGCTTTGACAAAGGGCAATTTCTGGATGAGAGTCACCAAGGGGGAGGATGGCCCTCCCTGGCCTCAGTGCAGGGGGTAACCTGTGGGGGAACCCCCTCCCCATAAGGAGAGAGGCAGAAAGAAGGCAGATGGCACCTGGACACAGGGATAAACAGCAGTCCAGTCAGCCCCTGGAGAAATAAAAACCTTTATAAAAAAATTAAATAAATAGCCCTCAAAGATGCAAAAAAGGCTATTTAAACAGGTCGCACTTGTAAACAAGCTTTCAGCTTAGTGTGCCACTCCTGGTTAAACAATTGGGGAAAAAAATGACATCCCAATTTCAATCGAGAGCTCTCCAAACAGATCTGTCACAAAACATCTCAACGCCCAGATGGGGCCATCACTCCAGGACGTGGATGGGATTGGGCTGCCAGCTCCCTGGGGCATGAATATAATCCCTTCCTTTCCTTAGAGAAGACAAAATTATGCCTCTACAACTATGTGGCCTACAGTAAGTTGAGGCTTCTTAATTTTTTGTGAGGTCTTTTTGATGTGAGCAAAACTGGTGCTATTTAACATATGTAGCCCAGGCATCATACTACCCCTGCCTGTTGACTACTATACAGGTTAAGGGGCCTGGGTTCTGTTGTGATGGCAATTGGAGGTTCTTTCCCAAAGGTATTAGCAAATAGCGTGGTGCCTCCACCCAGAGTAAAATAATAGTGGGCCAGGTGTTTGTGTAGTACAGCCCCTTGGGATGCTGTACCTTACCACCTCCCCATCCAGGCACCCCATACACAGAATACCACTCTGTTTAGCAATACTGTAAAATGCATATAATTAAAGATGGTAGCTAATGATACGCTCACGGCCACTTTTAACATCAACAACCATAAATCTTTTATTAGGGGGAAAAAGGAAGCAGAAAAGCAATTGTACCTTTGATGTGCAACAGGTTTTAGCAACAGTGTCCACCTCCCCTCAGCACATTAACCCTCCTCCCCACTCGTACCATAGATGCATAGATGCTGACGGCAGAAAATGGCCTACCAGTGCCCTCCTTGAGTCTATTTGGGTACCCAAACCAGTTGCCATGGGTGGGCCGGCATTGAGGCCCTTGAAACACTGTTGGAGCTTGTAGGAGTTAAACAGCTTCACACTTGCAGACAACTTTAAACCAGACCCCCTAGTCATGGCAAGCCCTGTGTTACTCACGGTTCTGTAGATAGTGCATCTCAGATTCTGCGCAGTGGGCTTGAGGAGAAGAACAATGGCACCATTGGGCAGCAGAGCAAATGGACAATAGGAAAGGCTGGATGAAGTAGCAGGATCTGGCGACTTTTCACTTTTTGATTTGCTTGCAGAGTCTAGCAGCTTGTCACCTTTGGCTTCTAGGTAGGCTGGAGAGTAAGAGAACAGCGCAAGGCTTCTTGGTTCACAAGTGAGCCCAGACCCAGGAGTGGCCCCACGGTACAGCTCCCCAAATGGGTCCAGAGTGCCCTAGCACTGAAGGACACACCCATGGCTCCCAGCAGCCCAATCCACCCCACTTGATAAGGGATAGCAGTACCCCTACCTGACTCTAAGGTGTGGCTATGCAGCTTTCAGTGTCTTTTCTCTGCCTGAACTGGGATTATCACCTCTGGGGTGCAGCAATGGATCCTCTGAATTCCATCTTGCCAGTGGCTATTGGCTAGCAGCATACAGTCTCTTGGGTGGCAGCTCCACCTTTACACAGCCGGATTTCAGCAATGCCATCAGGTTCTCTTTTTTTGTATCACAAGCGTTGTTTGTCACCTCATCCACGGACCGGCAGAGCTGTGAGCCCCAGAGTGCGTGCTGGCGCCACGGGGCCATCATGGGTCCTGCCAGGTCCCGGTATTTTCCTCCGTTTTTTTCTCCCCTGCCCTCACGCCCATTTAAATGGGTGCAGCAGCCGTCTCCACCTCCAAGGAGGTGGCAAAGCACACCTGAGCGTGGGTCGAACCCCTCTTGTGCTGATGCGCGCAGCACACAAATCTCCCACCCTGAGGAAGGAGAACAGTCCTCCAGACGTTCAATCCTTGCCTCCCCAGCTGACCCCCAAATGACCAGAGTCTGTTCCTGAACCTGGCCCACCAGTGTGGCGCGAGGTGTGGCGCCCAGCACCTCAATCCTCAGCGCCACCGGGCAGGGATGCAGGCAGGTTCCTGAACATTTGATACCTGCAGATTTTCTTCCACAATTTCCTTCAGCTTCAGATCAAGTTGCCAAGTTCAGGTTCTGGCACACACTGTTCCGAACAATCCTTTCAGCAAGTTCAGGATTCCTCAAACTGCTGCAGGTTTCCTGCAAACACTGGTTCTCCAAACACAGAAGAAACATTTTCCAAATTCCTCAGGAATTCAACTGCAAAGGCCCTAGACTGATTTCCCAAATTCTCCAGCACAACAAATGAGCCCTTTTGATTCGTGAGAGCCCAAGCCAGACTGCTCCAAACTGCAAAAGTCCCTGGTGTTTCACACAGAAAATCCCAGCCTCCAATTGTTTGAATCATGCCGCCCATCAGCCAAATCATTAAAGAGATTCACCAAGTTTTGTTATTGCACCCGATGTATGGGTGCCTTACCTCCAGGTGAATCTTTGTAGCTGCACATGTTGGTAAATATTTCAATATCTTTCTTGCAAAAATGCTCGTAATTTACGTAAACCGGGTCCCCGGAGGACTTCCTGGTCTGAAAAGCTGCCCAAGTTCCACCCTGGCTCAGTAACATTATGTCGTGATGCTCAGGAGAGCACAGGGGTGCGCTCCATTATAGTGAATGGGCGGCAGCTTTCAGAGTGTTTTTATAAATTATAATGGTCAGTTTGCGGTAAAACATGGGCATTGTTCGACTAACATGGCCCTTGTTAGTCAAACAGTGCCCACGTTTCACCACAAACTGACCATTATAATATATAAAAACACTCTGAAAGCTGCCGCCCATTCGTTATAATGGAGCGTGCCCCGCGCTGTCCCTAGCATCATGTCATAACGTTGCTGAGCCAGGGTGGAACTTGGGCACCTCTTCAGACAGGGAAGTCCTCTGGGACCCGGTTTACTTAAATTCCTGAGCATTTTTTCAAGAAAAGTATTGAAATATTTACTGATGTGTGCAGCTACATAGATTCACCTGGAGGTAAGGCATCCATATATCAGGTGCAATAAAAAAACTATTTAAGTTGGTGAGTCTCTTTAAACATCAACCTCTTTCGATTATTGATTGGTTATTAAATTTAGGTGCCTATAATAGAGTTCACACTTTTCCCAGCGGTCATTTCAACTGTCTTTAGGTGCCTAAGTTATTGATTGGCTGGCACTGGGGCTCAAAGTAGCAAAGATGGCTGCTGTTGTACACAGTCCCATACAGTTTATACAGGGTCCTCACTTTAATGTGTCCTTGCAGCCAAAATAAATACTTTTATTTAATAACTGTCCCACAGTCATGTAGCAGCCTTTTCCCACCATCACCCAGCTGCAGAGTTATGTTTTAAAAGTCTTTGGTTTGCCTGTTGCTAGCCCCAATAGACACAGTCCCCCAGGCAGCTCAGTATTATTCATGCCAGCCTCATTAATATTCATATATGCCCCCCCATTCTATGTGCTTATAGGCACTTTTAAAGTAAAGACTGCAGCCACTTTTAGGGTGCCTCCTCTATGTGTCTGACCCCCGACTAACTTAACCTGGGGGTCGAGACCACCAGCAAGGCAATTAGATGGCCGCTACAGTGGCAAGAACATCAGCAAGCACTATTGCACATGCGCGGACCCCACTGGCACTTTTAAAGTACAAGACCAAAGCGGCGGTCCCACGACTGGGTCCTCCGGCCCCTAAAGGATCCAAAACTGACACTGGGGCCAGACAGAGACCTCAGTGGCCATACAGGACCCAGACTGGCACCAGGGGTGATGGGAGGAATAGGACAGCGCCCAGGGCAACCAGGTAAGCCCCCACTCACGGGTGGGGGGGGTTACACATAATAGTCACAAAACACTGTGAAACAGATCTATACAGTATGGGCTTGATTCTCAAAAGATTTAGAATGCCCCTGGTGCACCAAACACACGGCATATGGGGCTTACAGCATTCCCCATCCAGCAATCAGGATTCTCAATGCCATGCACCAGTTGTCCCAAATTAGACCAGCTTTTTCTGGTCTAACTTTGCCAACCTTTTTACGGTGTTTGCACCAAATATTTGGTGCGAGCTATGATAAAAAGGGTAGAGTGTCACATACGTGCGCAATCTTTTAGAATTGGGTGCAAGGTGCGCCAATGTGTCCAGCGCAGCGCAGGGTTCGCTGCAGGACTTATGCGAGGCCTGCATCAGCCTTTGAGAATCGAGCCCTATGTGTCTAAACTTGAAAACATGCTATGCCTTGTGCCTTATGTAATATATACTGTGATATGCAGTCATTTATCACTGCCTGTGTAACTATTAGCCACTTTGGGCAGAACCCTATTGTAAACAGGGCTCCAGGCTTATTAGACATTCTAGAAAAATATCTTCAAAACAAATAAAATAATACTGTCAGTAAAACCATTTATAAAGCAAGTTTACATAAAGCTCTTGTGGCTTTAGTTTCCCAGTAAGAGGGTATTTCATGGCAGGCAGACAGGGGGTTATTGTTATACAGAGTGACATCACCCCTCTAGCTGAATTTGCCTCGATGGAAGTGAGATCCTTGTGGCAGTCCTCCTTCATATCAATTGCCTGGGAGTGCCTGGCTGTTTCCCACTGCAGACAGGCTTTTTTTTTTTTTTTTTTTTTGTGAGTTACTTATGCATTAGAGTACAATTTGAATTCACAGTACAGTAGTGTACTTCTGCTGCTTCTTTGGTTAGAGAGAATGGGGAGGTGTGGTGGGGGGAAGGAATTGGAGAGAGGAGCTTCTCTTTGTCAGGTGACCATTTGGCTGGGGCACTGCTTAGCGTAAGTGCAGGGGTAGCTGCTAACACAAAAGCACTACGAAAGTTTTATCATTTATTTTTTGTAATATTTGGCGTTGGTTCATTTCCAGCTGCAATCCTGGAAAGGTGCAGGGGTATGATAGGGGAAGATTCAGGGATGCAGCAGTGTCAGTGGCTTAGCAGGCTGCACACTCACCTCTGAGGCCAGAAGATTGGAAGGTTGTGGGTTCTAGCCCCACACCAGGAACTTGGGCTACATCCCAGTACTGACACAGGAAGGGGGGGGTGCTGCACTCCTGAGGTGCTGTCTTTCAGATGAGATGTTAAACTGAGGTCCTGTCTGCCTGCTCTGATGGTTGTTTAGGTGGATGTTAAAGATCCCATGGCACTTCTTATAAGGAGTAGAGGAATTTGCCCAGTGTCCTGGCAAAATTTCCCCCATTCACTAAAAAGTACCACCAACAGGTTGATCTGGTTCTAGTTTGCTTGGTTTCCATCTGTATCCCTCTCCCTCACCCCAAATGAGGCTCAAAACATAGGCAGAATTGCCTAACCTTTCCCAATCAACAACAGCTAAATAAATAAAAGATGCCATGACTTTTGCCCCATTTTGTACTGATCAGATCACATCCAGTACAAAATGAGGTAAGAGTCATGACAAGCACAAAACAGCCAAATGCAAAATAGAAAAGAAGTCGGGAAGGAGTGCAGTTTTTTTTTTTAATGTGGAGGTCAGAAAATGTTTATGGACCCCATTTTCAGAAGGTTAGCATGGCACAAACCGGGTTTGTGCCATGCTAACCCAAAATAGCACCGGCTGTTGGGGGCATGGTCATATACGAAGGCCACTTATGCACGGTGCACCCCTGACAGCGCCATCACACACAATGTTGTTCTGCGCCTATGCAAATGAGGGATCCCTCATGCATATGTGGGGCAGCACAATATTGAAAGTTTCAGAGGTGCTAAACTGCCGCCAGTACCGGCACGGATTAATGCTTCTGAAACCCAGCCCTTAACAGTGTGCAGAGGGGGTGGGTGCCCCACACCCTGTCTGTGCACTGTCAAGGGCTGGGTATCCTGGTGGTCCAGCAGTACCCCCATGCCCAGTCCCCGTGTATGATAATAATACCAGATATATCTAGCCCTTGTAGTCTAGCAGTCCCCCATGCCCTGATCCCAGTGTATAATAAAAACAAAGAAACAGTCAGTCCTGGCAGTCCAGTGGTCCCTCTCCCTCTCCCAATCCCCAGTAGCCGTCCCCGTTGAATAAACTTCAATCCCCAGTTGTCCCTGCCCCCTTCCCATTCTCTGATTGCCATCCCCATTGAATAAAAAGAAATCCCCAGTTGTCCCTCCCCCATTCTCCAATTGCTGTCATGAGAAAAGTACACTACCCTGGTAGTTAAGTGCCTCCCCCCACCCACTCTGGCAGGTAGTGACCCACAGTCCAACTCACACCGCCACGGCCAGCCGCCGACTGAATTGTCAATGAGCATGTACAGTAGAGTACAGTAGACAGTACATGCTTATTGACTTACCAGTCAACCAATGAACGTGTAATGTCTACTGTACGTGTTCATTGACAGTTCAGTTGGTAGCTGGTCGTGGCGGTGTGAGGTGGGCTGTGCCTTTTGCCAGCTCAGGTTGGGTTGGGGAGGGGTGGTGGGTCACTACCTGTCGGGGTTGGGGGCACTAGACTACCACGGTAGTGTAGTTTTCCTCGAGACAGCGATTGGAAAATGGGGGACTGGGAATTGCTTTTTATTTTTTATTTATTTATTTTCATATCTTTATTTTTTGCTCCCACACCTCGTTCTGCCTATGTCCAGCCACTGTTTTCTCTCCATTCAGCCTACAGGCTCACTCGCATCTGGCTGGCAAGCAGCATACCCACGGAGGGGTCCCCACTCCCTCTCGCCGGGCCGGGATCCAATACTGAAGTGCAATTCCATGACAGGCCCCCTGGGTGGAGAGGCCTGGCCATTAAGTTGCCCGGCCGACTGCCATTATCCTCCAAATGTTTTACCCCTTGAGGTACAGAAGTGCAATGATGTCCAGGCACTGTGTGCCTCCATTCGCCGTACCTTACCCCTGATTGCACCGCTCCTGCAGTGCCCCCGATTTCCATCGGGGGCCACTGCAGAGTGATGGAAACCCTGAACCCTCCCAGGAAAGGAGAGCAGTCCATCGGACACTCAATCCTTTCCCTCCCCAGCCTACCCCCGACAGCCCGGACACGTTCCCGAACCCGGGACATCGGCGTGGCACAAGGTGTGGCGTCCAGCGCCTCAACCCTCAGCACCACTGGGCAGGCAGGATTGCTTTTTATTTAATGGGGATGGTGATTGGAGAACAGGGGAGGGGAAGGGAGGGACAACTGGGCATTGCTTGTTTATTCAACAGGGATGGTGATTGGAGAACAGGGGAAGGACAACGAGGATTGATTTCTATTTCACGGGGACGGTGATCGGAGAACAGGGGCGGGACCACTGGACCACCAGAACTGACTGTTTCTTTGTTTTTTATTATAGACGGGGTTCAGGGCATGGGGGGAACCACTAGACCACCACGACTAAGTTTTATTTCCACAGACAGCATTCAGGGCATGAGAGGGACCTCTGGCCCACAAATGCCTTCTTATTTTAAACATGGATGGAGATCGGGGCTTGTGGGGGGACCTGGCCCAGCACACTTGGCAGCAGTGCTGACATGCAGATGAGCCCACAATGGGCATGCAAATGGTCCCTTAGCACCGTGCATGCCCCATGGGCTGATCTGCATGTTTGGGCTGAATATCGCCCATGGGGGCCACGGAATAACCAGTGTGGGCCACGCTTCACCCTTATGGGCAGTCTTCAGCCCAGCACTCTGGTAGCACTGCGCCAAGCATGGCAGCTGATTGCTGTTTGCAGTGCCACCATGGTCCCATATTCAAATTGATAGCGTGGTCAGTTAAGTTCGGATTGTCTGTTTGAATATGGTGCCAGAACCGGACAGCCCTATTTTTTTTGCACGGCACACCTGTTCGCACCCGCTCTGAAATTGGGGTCCTACGACTCCAAATTTAGAAGCCATTTCAGTGTTTTGGAAGTCAAAATATTTCCTGGTTCCCATGTTTTGGAAGTCATACAGTTGTTGTCAAGAAATTTAAGTTTTGGACAATATTACCGGTAAATAAGCTTTTGCTCAGAAAAATCAACTATTTTTTTACTTCAGCGCCTCCAAAATTGGAAGTTGTCTATTTTTCTTTCTCTGCATTTAGAAATCAAATATTTTCTTTCCCTTAGGTTTCAAAGCTTTTACCTTATTTTTTGGAAGTCCAATATAGTACTCCTAAAATACAGTTAACTGAAGCCATGGTTGAGCATATGAAGTCTCTTCTTTAAAACAGCAGCATTTGTTGTCAACAAAAATTTTTATCATACAGTCTGTTGGCATAAATGTATTTCTGCCATCCTTAGGTTCATGCTCCGTTTATTATTAATGTATTTTCTCGATATTGTTAAAAACAGCATTTTCAGCTGCAGCAATTTCACAATAAATTGCTCACGTCATTAAAGATGGCCGCCACTCGTAAGTTTTAAAAATCTCTTCTGTTAAGGATAACTGTTGAACGTACATGCTAGATTCATACTGTAGATGTATTAGGATGGTGTTACTCCATGGTTCTGATGGTAAACAGCGCAACGTTGTACCAAGATACTTATTTTTTTTAATGGTGGGCATGGCAGAGGAGTGGGAAACTTAAACTTCAACATCTGCTATCTTGGTTCAGGAATGAAAGAAAATAAAACAACAATGAGAAATCTTTATATTTTTGTCAGACAGGCATTATTGCTGAAAAAACTACATAATCACTAACTCCTGCTGCTTTAAAAGATGTCAGGCATGCAGGCTCACTAGTGCAGTAGTACCGCTACCGCTTGCTACACCCTGTGACCCAAGTTTGTGGGTGGACTCGGCTTGTACGGGGCTAGTCATCCGAAGGAGGATTAAGCGTTTGATGGACTGCTCTTCTCCTTCTGGGAGGAAGGGAAGGGGCAGTGCAGTCCACTGCTAAAGTCAGGTGGTAGCACAACAGGAGGCACGCCAACTGTGGGAAGGGTCGGCATCAGACGCAGGTTGCTCACTTGCATGTCACCAGCTCCAGGGTGAAAAAAAAAACAGATAGAAAAACCACCAGCCACGCAAGGTCATTTCTGGCCTCTCACAGGCCCTGTACCACTGACCTCAGTGCTCCACTCTCCACTATACCCAAGATCTGGACCCGGGGGGGGGGGCGCAAATACCCTAGAATATAAGTTTAGTCCAGGAGGGTACTGCAAAACCAGAAGAGGGAGCGGTATGCCCGGGGGGAGGCAGGTGATATGGCTGCAGAGGCTGGGCTGTTGGGAGCTGACTGAGGGGGACAGAGGATTGGAAAAAAAAATAAAGATGGCAGGTAACTTAATAATCCTATTTTTATAAATATCTACTAAAACGCCTTCTGAATGGTGCTAGTCCAAAGGAGGAACTACCATAGTCAAAAAGAACTAATCAAGCACACCGTTCCAACCTGATATGGTGATGGGATACCCTTCTCTCTAGTAAGGGATAACTTTTCTCTAGTAAGCATTCAAAGTTGTTTATAACGGAGGTGTTCCAACTGAAGCAAATAATCTTCTTAAAACACCAACATTAAGGAAGATTTTTGAGCTGTGGCGCAGAGAGGGGTGGAGCCCGGGACAGGTGCAGACCAAAGAGGTGAGAGAGGTTGCGACATTCTTCAATGGGAGTGGTTAAATGGGGGGTGGTGGAAGGAGGAACTAACCTCAATCCCAAGGAAATACCATGGAACAAAAAAAGACAAAAAAAAGTAAATAAATAATACATAACAGCTCATAGGAACATAGAATCTGACTGCAGATAAGGGTTGCTTGGCCCACCCAGTCTGCCTATTTTTTCTACTTTCATTCTTGCCACAGACCCTATTTGATCTACAGCTCTTTCTCCTCCCCTCTTCCTTACCTCTGTGATTCCCTTGCGCACTTTTGAACCCCACCACTGTTTTCAACCCCACCACCTCTGCTGGAAGACTGTTCCAGGAATCCACCACTCTTTCTGTGAAAAAGTACTTCCTCAGATCTTTTCTGACTCTACCCCCTCCAGCTTCATAGCATGTCCCTGGTTCTTGAGCACCTTTTTTTCTGAAAAAGAATTTCCTCCCGTATCTTATTTACTCCCATGAGGTATTTAAAGGCCTCTATCATATCCAGAATCAGTGGCTCAGTAGGTAGCACACTCGCCTCTGAGGCCGGGAGATCCGAGGGCTGTGGGTTCAGTTCCCACATCTGGCACTTGGGTTAATATCCCAGTACTGACACTGTAATGCAGCATGAGAGGGGTGCTGCACTTCTGAGGTGCCGTCTTTCGGATGAGACGTTAAACCGAGGTCCCATCTGCCTGGATTGGTGGTAGTTCAGGTGGATGTTAAAGATCCCATGGCACTTATCGAAAAGAGTAAGGGAATTTCCCCGGTGTCCTGGCAAATTTCCCTCATTCACTAAAAATACCACCAAGAGCTTAATCTGGTTCAAGGTCAGTTGGCATTCATCTGTATCCCCCTTCCCCCGGGTCGTGCCTGAAAATAGGCAGGATTTGTCTAGTGCACTTACCCGGTTAACAAAAACTAAATAAATAAATATCCTCCCTTCTCTTCTAGGATGTACATATTGAGGTCCTTTAATCTCTCCTCATAGGGATTTTGATGCAAACCCTGTACCATTTTTATTTGCCCTCCTCTGGACCCCTCCACTCTGTCTATGTCCTTCCTCAGATGAGGTCTCCAGAACCGGACACAGTACTCCAGGTGGGGTCTTACCAGTGATCTATACAGTGGTAATACTACCTCCCTTTTTCTGCTTGTGATACCCCTTCCTATGCACCCCAGCATCCCACTAGCCTTCCTGACTGCCTTGCTGCACTGCTTGGCCATCTTTAGGTCATTTGATTTGATTGCCTCCAGGTCTCTTTCCCTGTTTGGTCTTTGTCAATAACAAGCCAGCAGTTCTGTACACCCCCTGATGAAGGCCCAATTGTGGGGCCAAAGTGCTGGGAGCCATGAATGCTGTGGCATGAAAAAATAAAATCAGCTTTCTTTTGGTTTTGCCTTGACTGAGGCATCCTTTTGTCCACTGACTTGGAGTGCTCTAAACCTTCTTTGCCATTGGTTGTTGTAATCAGTGTTTCAACACTGGACCCAATAGCACCTACCATCCATCACGCAGCTGGGGGGTATTCACTTCGACCCCCAACCCTTCATATCCACAACAATTTTTTTTGCACAGGCTTTGTAAGGTGGGGCTAAGTTGGTTCTGTTCATATTTGGAAGAGAGACATCAAACAGCAGTGGTGAATGGATATGAGTCCCCCCATTGACGGTCACCAAGGGTGTGCCCCATGGCTCTGTCCTGGGACTGTTCCTCTTTTTGATTTTCTTGAAAGGACCGGAGGCCAGCATGGCGGACTCACTGTACCATTTACACGCTGGTGATACAACAGCGTATACATCACGTTCCTCTGTACAGGAGGTTCAAGCAACATTACAATGGAGCTTTGATGGGCTTCAGGCCTTTTTTACTGATTCTAAGTTAAAACTTAATTCCTCCAAGACTAAGTTTATGTTATGTGGTCCTGCTTCCGAACTTAAAAATTGTGAAGAAATATTGATAAAAGATCAAAATGGAACTCCCTTAGAATGTGTTGATTCATATTAATACCTGGGTTTCTGGATAGAACTGATAGGGATCAGGCAACACCCATGTAAACAAACTGATTGTCCAGGTGGGTAAAAGGGTTGGCTTGCTGTGTAAGAACTAGCATTGTTTGGACACAATAACGCTAAAAACAATAGTTCAGGTCCAGATTTTCCTACCGTTAGACTATGCAGATATTCTGTGTGATTATACTTCAAGTGATAGGCTACATAAGTTAGAAGTACTGTACAACTGTCTTGCTAGACTGATCCTCAGATGCCCCAGGGACACTCACTGCTGTGTTCTCTATTCTAGATTAGGCTGGATTTCCCTACCTAACAGACGGAAACTACACGATTCTGCTAGCTTATATAAAAGTGTCCTGGGCTTAGTTCCAGATTATTTAAGTGAAAGGTTGTCCCAAAGGAACATTGATCCCTCACTGAGAAATTCATGTTTATGGGAAATGGTGGTACTAAGAACAAAAACAGAAAGATCCACGCATTTTTTTAGCCAGCTTGCGCCCACTTTATGGAACCAACTTTCATCTGAATTTAGACTGCTGGATTCGAAACCTCCAACAGTTCCAACCTTGAAGCGTTGGTTTTTGCACAGTATAGCTGTACAGGACGTTTGTTTCTGTTCTGTATAATTTGTCTGTCTATTGTCTGTACTGTACGTTTTGCTTCGCTTGGGTCACCAGTGTAAATGAGCTACTACACTCAATGGTCAAAACCTTAAAAATAAATGAAATAGAAAAACACCAGGTACATTATCAGTGGGGGATCCGAAAGGCAATAAGCCAGCACCCAGTGTGATTCGCAATAGGGCTAGTACTGCACCCTACCATTGGGTGTCATGCACCTTTACCCACCATGTAGTGGAGGTGCTAGCTGCGACCTACATATCAGTGCCAAGCCATATAGTGCTGCATATATCCCACAGTGCTTTGGTCTGCATTCTGCACTGGATTTTTACTACAGAGGGATGATATCCCATCACTCCAGGATATCGGTAGGGTGTGTTTGTTTATTTTATTTAAAGTACAGTACATGAAGAATTTGTTGTTGAGGAGAGAAAAAACACCAATACAGATAAAGAGAAGTGCCTCGCTTAATTAAGTTACAGCATTCATATGGCATATATTAATTTTGGACAGTTGATTTAATCAGACTGCATCCATCCCCTCCTCCCACCTGTGCTGCCAACTGGCACTTTGGACAACCCAAACTTCACACATTCCGAACCTTCCTGAGCCTCCATAGGAAGTCGCAGTGCAAACGGCATGGCAGTGCCCCCCCCCCTCCCCTAGACAGAGTTTTACTAGTGGCAGCACCTTGTCTGTCAAGCTGCTGGGCAAGCAGGGACCAGAACTTGCTCCTGAACCTAGGTCCACATGGCACCAAGAAGCATTACCACTGGGCCAACAGCGTGGCAGATGGAATGAAAAACAAAATTGCACACACTACTGTGTATAAATGGGGAGAGATGTTTATTTAAACTTCACTATTAATGTAGCACACCATTGTGCAGAGTACAACTATAGGTGCCCTTACGTAGCAACATCACTGAGGCTTCGTCAGGGTGGTATGAATGCAGTTTGTCTTTCAGTGCCTCAAGGATGACATTTTTTTTTTCCCTATTCATCAAAAATTTCAGAGATTACTTTTGAGCACGAGTACTCATTTACAAAAGATCCACATCAGATATATTGTCACAAAAAACATTACTAGTGAAATAAGCAGTTCCAGAGGAAACGCAGTCGAGTCAGGCTCAAAGCCGTTCAGGCAGAACAATTACATGGAGTTTTGAAGATAAGAAAATCCAGAGAGATCATTGTACGATATATATATATATATATATATCACAGTTTATGTACAGAGAGAAACCAAATAAAAACTGTTTAATGGTTACAATTCACCATTCTTATCCAGCTGTAGGAATGCATTCAGGTATGTCCGACTAGGGCAGGCCTGAACCCATTTACTAATCTGGGAGGCTTCAGTCCCTTTTATTTCCAATAATTTTGGCACGAAGGCTAATAGCTTTCTTGCCCCAAGTAGCTAGAAATGTTATCCCCGCTACTTTGCATGAGTGCATCCTAACCAGCATTATCCTTTTCCTGATTAAATCCAGGGTCATCGACACTGCTCAAAAGCCCCAAACCTTTTTATTTTTTTATTTTATTTTAGTCTTTGGTAAATGGGTAAGGCCCACTAGGCACAAGTGCCTGTTTTCAGGGGTGACCTGAGAGCACTGGGCAGTTAAGTGACTTGCTCAGAGTCACACAGTATGCAAGTGAAGGTTGTGAGAATCAAACCCAGGTCTGGTCTGCTGGATGTACCAAGCTCATTCACAGCTCATTGCTTAACCTCTAGGCTATACTGCCAAACCTTGTTGTATATAGGTCCATTGTACTTAGATCTTATAATTCTTAAATCTGTTCTGCTTCACTCATATTCATATTTTTGTATAGGGGAATATTTTGTGAGGTAGCTAAAAATATTTTTTTTTATTCTTTACAGAATATTGTTGTTTTTGTTCTCTTTCAACAAGTGGTTGAGCAAAGTGAAGCCACAAGTGCAGTGAAGCAATGACATCAACAGTCTACACTGAATAACAATCATATTTTAAAGCAACAGTGCAACGAAATTGGGCAAAAAATTTGACCCCACCTTTTTTCCACTGTAGAAGATTTCTAGGCATCTTCCAGTTTTATTTGGCAGTGCAGTTTTCTAATTCCAGCAAAATGTGAGTATTTTCTAAATGTTCTAATTGATTTTTTTTTCTCAAGAAAAAAAGATAGCCGCAACATTTTGCATAGAAATAGCACTATAAACTTGGCAAGGGTTAAGATAATAAAAAACAAAACAAAAGGAGAACTCATTGTACACAGCACAGGTGGTACCTAGACAAGTACATTTGACAGGTATTCTAATATTTTTAACTGTAGTTGAAACTAGCTTTTTTGTAAAAACAGTTCTCATTGCACTGCTGCTCTAACTCTTCTTGTGCCATGGACTGATATATCAGTCCAGAATTCCTATACGTTCTAACTCTGCCAGCAGCCTAATTAAGTCACCTTATAGAATATCCCATGTATACCATGAGGCTTGAATAACAGAGCTACTTGTAAAATAACATGATTTTTTTCAATGTTATTTTATTAGTAGTTATGTTGGCAGGTAAAATAATAGGTTTTATTCTGCTAATTTGTTTGCCCTCCCATAGTGATATACATATATATTTTACATTGGTGGAACTTTTACTCCATTGAAAAAGCCATCATTTATTTTTTGTAACCTTATCGATTAGAAGTATAAACCAGAGCAATTAAAAGTACAAACTGCAACAATAAAAAGTACAGACCACGACTAAAAAGAATACTAACACCAATATCAACACAAATGAATACGTAATAAACAAAAATTATCAACTTAATGACAATCAATTAACTAATTAAGGCCTACAAAAGACCCATGACCAACAGCAAAACCAAAACTGTGCAGCAGAATACAAACCGAGAGAAGAATTTAACAAGTAGCAGGAAAAGAACACTACCAAAAAAAAAGTTGGTATCCAAGTCATAAAACTTGCGTAACAAAAACTGCAGAACAAGGAGACATACTAGAAATACCTGCAAATGACTTGGATAAACACATTGCAAATTGTATCTTCAGCCACAAGAAACAAAATGGCATGAAATACATACCACGAACCTTCAGAGGAATACTGGGGAAGTCTTGACAGATATTTTGAATAAAACAGCTACTCACGTCCACATATCAGCAATAACCCATGACAGGGTTAATAAAAAGATCCATGCAACCCACCACCCAGGAGGCACCTGGAAACAAGCTGCCACAGCTCAGTTTGCCTTTCCTGGTCAAAAGTTACAAATAAATAAATATATGCTGAATTAATGACTGACCCAGGTGAGTTGTGAGGCACAAGGCTACTGAGGGGTTGTCCAGCACCCAGCACTTGCATTCATTCAGCATACCTCCATACCCTGGGGTAGTTTATTGTATTTATAAATTGAGTATTAAGTAATTTAAAAAAATATAGAAACATAGACGTTGACGGCAGATAAGGACCGCAAGGCCCATCCAGTCTGCCCATTTATTTTTCTACCTTTTAAATGTGCCATCGGCCTTTGCCCTGTCAGTGGCCTATCTATTCATACTCATTTGTATTGCTCCCTTATGCCTATCCCATGCCTGTTTGAAGCCCTGCACTGTATTCATAGCCACCACTTCTTGAGGTAGGCCGTTCCATGCATCCACCACCCTTTCTGTGAAAAAGAATTTCCTCACATTCCCCCTTAATCGGCCCCCCTGTAATCTCATGCTGTGTCCTCTTGTCCTGCTATTTTTCTTATATTTAAACATGTTAGACTCTTTCACCTTGTTAATGCCCTTAAGGTGTTTGAATGCCTCGATCATATCACCTCTCTATAAATGTATAAATATATAAACATCTTTAATTGCCAGAAAAATAGAAACTTTTTGTGAATATTTATCCATGTGGTAAAGTAGTTCATAGTCATATTTTTGGTTTTTTAATGTCTTTTAATATGTCTTTTGACTTTATTTAGTGTAATGTATGTCTCTGGGGAGATTTATAGCATAAGTACACTAACAAATGTTGTGTGTTCTGTGATGCTATACTCCTGATGACCCCCTCCCCCCCAAAAAAACATGTCTTGTGCATTTTAGATCTGGCAATCATCTATCTCTCTCTCTCTCTCTCGTTCACTGTGTTTGGACTGGAACTCCATCATGCTGGGTGTTGCTCTCTCTTTCACTGAGTTTCCAACCTCCCCTCCTCTCTCAGACTTCTGCTTGTTTTGCAGGTTCCATTTCTTACTCACTTGCCAGCCTGGCACCTCTGTCTTCCTCTCACATAACGTGCTCCATGCCTGCTGCTCTCCAGTGGTTGTCTGCAATCCAAGCTGCCAGCAGTTCTCTCTCAGTAACTTGCCAACAGTTCTAACTCAGCTCATGCTGGAAAAGTCCTTCATGTTTTCGTTGTGATATGTGTGTGTGTTTATTTACTGGACATTTGGAATAACACCTCTGAGTATGAGTGCTCTTTTCCAAAGGTTCCACATCAATAATGATTACATTGCATTTAAAGAACATGAACTAGCTCAAGGAGAGCCTGGTCAGTGGTACATTTTAAAGAAAAGGACATTAACAGAGCAAGCCCAATTATAGCCCAGTCAGATTCAGACAACGGACCATTAGGATAAAGCCTGGTCTACGGTACTGTTTTTTTTTTTTTTTTAAATATTCCTCCTGTTTTTCACCTCTGCGGAGCGGAGCCAGTGATCTCCAGCCGCCAGCACCCACACCTCCGGACCAGGTCTGGCACGCAGATTTATACGCCCCATGCACCCGGGGTTGGCCACACCCGGTGAAGGCACCTCTCATGTCTGGGGGCGCAGGGCACAGCCATCAGCCGCCGAGATTGCCCCACTATTTTCCACCATTTTTCTTGCCCCTGGGAGCCGGACGTGCAATGGTGTCAGAGCACGCCCATGCTGACGCCCGCCACGCTCCCCCCCCATCCAGGCACGCAGCTGTAGTGCAGCTGGCCTCCACCAGTTGCTGCTGCAGTGTGGTGCATTGCACCCACCCACCCCAGAGGAAGGAGAGCAGTCAAGGGATGCTCAATCCTTCCTCTCCCCTGCCAGCCTCCGGCGACCTGAGTCCATTCTCAAACCCAGGTCACCGGTGTGGCTCAAGGTGTGGCATCCAGCGCTTCAACCCTCAGCCCCACCAGGCCAGCTACTGTACATTTTTTTAAAGGACATATACAGTGCTAGTACCAGTAGAGCCTGGTCTGGTTCTGACAATGGAGCAATTAGGATAATAGAAATGGAATCAGTAATGATTCATAAGGATAATGAGTCATGATTAGACAGCACTGTAGGAAAACTGGACATACAAGGCAAAGCCTCGGGCCGCCCGACTCATGCATTTTCCCCTTAGGGGTTACAGTCAGGAAGTGGCTGCAGGGTAAATGGGCTGCAGGCAGTGGTGGGTAAATGTATGAAACATGGGGAAATTAATCATGTATAATAATAGCAGGTGGCTCTTCTTACAAGCTCTTTTTTAGGGAAGTCTTAAACTGAGAAATCTTGGGTAGACCCAGTATGGGTTTCCGGGAGACCGTTCATCCAACATGCAGCTCGGGTGGCAAACGAGCACTTCCCTAGACTGGTTTTACAATAAGGGTCTTCAAGGGCTTGTCTGGACATGCTCCTAGCTGAGTAGTTATTTTTGACTGGGCGGAGGAGGTCACTGATTGCAGCCAGACTGAGGCCCAGCTGGGCTTTTCTGGCCAATAGGCAAGCTGATATTTTAGCCTTTCTTGAAGTGGAAGCCATCCAGTTTGAGAATACAGGGAGCAAAAGTGAGTTAATCTATCCACCTCACAAACAAAGTGGCAGGCTTTGTTGAGGACCATGTATATGTGTGTAAACAGTAAGAATAGTTGCTTGGTATGACAGTGTGACAATTACAGTGAGAAATACAAATGGCTGCTGAAATCTTTTCTGACAGGGAAAAATTGGGTGTACTGACTTTGTTTTGGTAAATGGGTCACCAAGACAGGGTGGATGTAGTTCTGCAAGGCAACTGTGGATTAAATAGGAGTATTAATGATCACATGGCACCTTTTTATTTATTTATTTATTAGTTTTTGTTGACCGGGTGGGTGCGTTAGGCAAGAACCTGCCTATTTTCAAGCACGACCCGGGAGGGTACAAGATACAGTACAATCAACAAGCAAGACATCGGAGGAATACAAACAGCTATTGAAGTTATACAACAGATATCCTTGTAGAATATACCAGGAATTACAGCATACATGTTTAAGACAGATTAAATACAGACAGTTCTGAGTGCTTAACAACACAGCTATTCTCGCAGTGATAGAGGGGGATTTAAACCTACGGGTGGTACACATCCACACAGGGATGGAAGGGAACAGATTGACAATCAAGCACAATTCACAAGTTACAGGAGCCAAGCAGTAGTAGATAGGAGTATACTGAAACAGGGGCCAGGGTAGGTTAGGAGCAGTCACAGGAATCAAGTGCATAAAGGTAGGAGAAAAGTGCAGACTTGAAGGAGGAGTGAGATAGCGAGCACTTAAGAGTGGAAGGCAGAGAGTTCCAGAATTTAGGGGCCAAATGAGAGAAAGCTTGCTCCCCCACTCTAGTTGAACAGAGCAGAACGGAGAGTTGTGAGGAGTTAGAGGACCTAAGTGAGCGGGAGTGAGGCACAGGGGTGAGCATCGCCCCGAGACTGTCAGGGCGTGGGTTTCTAGTCATGGAGTCAGTGAAACAGCCCATAGAGTAGGAGCATAGATTCTGGGGGGATAGCCAGTGTAGGAAAGAATACATGCGGCAGTGGTGCATAAGGCAAGGGGCCGATAGGGAAAATCTGCAGATATTGTTGTATGTGGTGAATTTATCCATTTATGAAGGATAGAACCATTGACATGGGAAAAGATAGGGAGGGCATACCATAGCCTTGGGAACAAGACACCTCTAGCCACAGAGATCCTGGCAGCAGGGGTGAGGGTGTAGCACACACGGTAGGCGGCACCTTTCCTGAAGTTAACTGATCTGCATACCTCGTTTATGTGAGAAGAGAAATCAAGTGCAGGATCCAATGTTACTCCAAGGTATTTGAAAGAGTCAGTTGATGTGATTGCAGATGGTATACCCACCTGACAGTGACAGCTTGACAGCGAGGTCCCCACAGCGACTACAGCGCCATGCCACTGTGGGGACCCGCTGGAACCGGGCACTGTCTGTTGGAGGTCCTGCACCCTTCCAAATCAGCTCCGACTTGGAGCTGATAATCCTTAGTGGGGTGTGGGGTACAGCCCCCGCATGGGGGGGTTCAGGGGCAAAGCCCCCTGAATAAAACTCTTCATGTCTTGAGAAACCGGCAGCTGACTGCTAAATGCGGTTGACCTGCTGGTTTCACTGTCAGGGCGTTCGATGAGAAATTTGTCAAATACCCATCGTGGATCCATTGCAGACCCAGTCTCAGCATGAACTTTTCTGGCGGACCCGAAGAGCATGGCCTGGGTCTTTGATAGATTGAGAACTAGGGAGTTTGAGAGAGCCAGGATTGAATCTGTTAGAATGCCGATAACAGGTGAGCATTCAGGTCAGCGACTGAGCGAGATGATGCATAGAGCACCAGGTCGTCAGTGTACATGATGGAGTGACAGTGCGTAAAGGAAGTGGGACTATCATTTACAAAAATGGAGAAGAGCAAGGGTCCCAGAATGGATCTTTGTGGGACACCACAGGAGATAGGATCCGAAGATAAAAGAACCCTGCTGAAGGAGATAGATTGGAATCAGCCAGAGAGGTAGCTGCTGATCCAGGATATAGTGGAACTGGAAGCACCAAGAGAATGCAATTTATAAACAATCAGAGGGTGGCTAACTAAGTCAAAAGCCTTGGTGAGGTCAATGAATACGGCACCGGTAAGCAGGCCTTTATCCATGTTGGACCTGCATAGGTTCATAGGTGAATACGAGTTTGAGGGACCATCCCATTATGAACTCGCCACCCTTAGCATGGGTGGAATTTGTATTTAAGATCGCCCATGTATAGGTCTAAATTCTGTTTAAATTTCAGCATGTTAGCACTTTGTACCACGTCTTGTGGCAAGGAATTCCAAATCGGTACTATTCTCTGTATGAAGAAACAATTTCTTTTCACAGTCTTGTTTATGTTTGTCCTTAACTTCAAATTATGAGATCGAGTATTACTTACGGAGGGATGCCAGTCTAAGCAAATGGTCTCAAATAAGGCTGCATATTTTGTTGCTTTGTAAATTAGACGTAAGTCACCTCTTAATGAATGGTATTCCAGTGAGAAAAGACTCAGTTCTGTTAATCTGTTTTCATATGAAAGTAAATTTAGATTAACAATATGTTTTGTAAATTTTCACTGCACTTTTTCTACGGACAACTTATCCTAGACTAATGTTGGAGCACAGAAAGATGAGCAGTAGTCCATATGAGATCTAACTATAGTGCTATATAAAGGCATTAATACTTCCGGCTCCCGACTCTTGACATTTTTCAAAATACAGTTTATTAATCTATGGCATTTTTTGACAGTTTTGTTTGTATGTTCAGAAAATTTCAAATTGTTGGTTATATAAACTCCCAAATCCTTCTCAGAGGTAACCTTACTTAATAGAATATTATTCATAAAGTAATCTGCTAATTTGTTATTTTTACCAACATGCATCACTTTGCATTTTGGAAGATGAAAGGTTAATTTATTATCCTTTGCCCAGAGAGATATTTTATTCAAATGATCCTGTAGATTATATATAGAGGTGGTGTTATCAACAATGCAGCCTACTTTAGCATCATCAGCATATTTATTTAGCCAAACTCCTTGAGAAGTAGTCATGCTAGAAATCAAAATATTAAACAGGATTGGGCCCAACAACAAACCCTGAGGCACCCCACTAGTGATCTCACTCCAGGAGGACTTATACCCCCTTATGCTGACCTGTTGCTGCATGTCTGTTAACCAAGATAAAATCCACATTACAAAATTCTTATGAAGTTTCATATTTAATAAACATTCAATCAGGATTTTATGAGACACCGAATCAAAGGCTTTTTCATAGTCTAGAAAAATGACATCTACTGGAAGATCAACATCCAAGGTTTAGCTAACAGGCTAAAAAAAATGAATTAGATTGTTATGGCAGGATCTGCCTGAAGAAAAACCATGTTGAGTTATATCTGTTCGACCATAAGTCATTGTGTGCATGCTGATTTTTTGTGACAAGAGTTTCTCCATAACTTTACCTACACAAGATGTCAGACTAATCGGTCTGTAATGTTTTACATTCTGATTTGAACCTCCTGTATGAATAGGTATTACCAACGCTTCTTTCCATTCCTTTAACACCGCCCCTTTGGCAACGGATGCATTAAATAGTAAAGTAAGAGCACCAACTATCTCCTACGAGATTACTTTCAGAAACGTAAAGGGAATATTGTCAGGTCCAGAAGCCGGGGAGGATTTAAAAGAATTGATGGCAGAGTAAACTGCCTCAGTGAATCTCACAGTTGGGTCCTGTAAGTCACAGACTGTTACCTATTGGTTCTTTTGGTTTAAAGATACTGGAAAAATACAGGTTGAATTCCTGTGCCATTAGCTGTTCATCAGATACCAGATCGTCATTTATCTGTAATGGACCAACCTTACAGTCATTATTTTTGAAAGATCCAAGATAACTAAAAAAATGTTTTTTGTTATCTTTTTGAACAGTAGCCAATTTATATTCCAGCTCTTTCTTTGCCTTTCTAATTGCGGATTTAGTTCTGTTAGCTTTTTGTTTAAATTTATTTCAGTTTAAGTCAGTCTTGTACTTTCTGGCCCAGATATTCAAATTGCGCCAGGCTGTGGCACAAGCCTGGGCACAGCGCAACTTAGCTGCACAGGGGCGTTGACTGGGCGATATTCAACGGAGCTGCGCCATGGCACAGCATCATTGAATATCGCACCCTGGCCACCTGCAGTGTGCATGGCGCAGTGGCACTGCACCAGCGCAAGTGGCCAGAGTGGAGCAGGGGGATGCGCTAGCGCAAGTTCCATTGCGCTATGCACAGCAACCACGATATTCAAAAGTGCACATGCAAATGGGGCCATAATGTATACAAGGGCAAATAGAGGCCATTTTATCATTATGGCCCCATTTGCATGCCAGTCCGTTGATCCCGGTGACTTGCATCTGGCGCCCTGCCAGGCAGTAGCCGTTGGGGACCGAAGCCCCCTGCACAGCGCGGCAATGTGCCCCACAGCTCGATTGCAGGCTTCAGTACGTACAAATCGCGTCCTATTTCCCTGGTGGTCCAGTGGACCGCTCACAGCCCGATTGAGGGCTTAAGTATAAAGAAAATAAAGTCAAATATCCCTGGTGGTCCAGTGGACCGCTCGCAGCCCGATCACAGGCTTAAGTATAAAGAAAATAAAGTCAAATATCCCTGGTGGTCCAGTGGACCACTCGCAGCCCGATTGCGGGCTTAAGTATAGAGAAAATAAAGTCAAATATCCCTGGTGGTCCAGTGGACCGCTCACAACCTGATTGCAGGCTTAAGTATAAAGAAAATAAAGTCAGATATCCCTGGTGGTCCAGTGGACCGCTTGCAGCCCGATCGGGGGCATTTGTATTAAAAACAAATGACGTCCAATATCCCTGGTGGTCAGCAGTACCCCCCCTCCCCACCCCCGCTGAGCCCACTGCCCGCTCCCCGGTCAGAGCAGGTGGCAGCACCCCACTGCCTGCCGCCCGCCCGCCGCCAACTGACACCATAGGTAGGGTTGTACACCCATTGGTCCACAGTGTGAGCTAATGGGCGTGTAGTTATTATACTACACATTCCAGATATGAAATTCACTTATCTGGAATGTGTAGTACGGTATTTTCCTCGAGTTTCCATTCGTGCCCCTGTTGTCCCCCCTTTAGCCGAACATCTTCTTGGCTCCACCCTTATTTATTTCTTTTACATATTTGAAGACCTCTATCATGTCCCCCCGTCTCTCCTCTCCTCCAGTGTGTACAGCCTGAGCTCTTCCAGTGTCTCCTCATAGGGCCTCCCTTCCATGCCCTGAATCATCCTGGTCACCCTCCTCTGGACCCTGTCCAGCAGTGCTATATCCTCCTTAAGATGGGTCTTCAGAACTGCACACAGTACTCTAGATGCGGTCTGAACAAGGCATTATATAGAGGGAGGATCACATCCCTCCTCCTGGAGGTAATTCCCCTTGCTATGCAGCCCAGTATCCCATTTGTGTTTGCTGTGGCTCTTCGACACTTCTCAGTGTTATTCATTTTGATGTCCACCACCACCCCTAGATCCCTCTCGCCCAATGTGGCTTGCAGTGTGACCCCCCCGGGTGTATACATGGCCCGGGTTTCTGACACCCTGATGTAGCACCCTACATTTTCCTGCATTGAATTTCAAACCCCAACCCCTTGACCACCTCTCTAGGGTATCCAGGTTCCCCTGGATTGCCTCTCTTCTTTCCTCCCCATCTGCCAGTGCTCCCAATTTTGAGTCATCCGCAAAGAGACAGCCTACTCCTATCCCCTAACCCTATGTCCGAGACATAGGCATTGAACAGGAGTGGCCCCAGTACTGAACCTTGGGGGATCCCACTGATGACCCTTCTGGGGGAAGATACTATCCCACCAACCACCACCCCCCTCTGTATTCGCCTGTAAACCAATCTCTTCCACCCACCTGAGTAACTGCCCCCATCCCCCAACTTTGTTAGCAGGCCATTGTGGGGTACTGAATCGAATGCCTTGCTATAATCCAGATAAAGGACGTCCACCAGCCTATGTCGGTCCAGGGCCCCTATCACCCAGTCGAAAAACTCCACAAGGTTGGTCTGGCATGGTCTCCCTGGGACAAAACTGTACTGCTTGTCATCCAGGTGCCGTAATCTTTCCAGCTGCCTCCAAAGCCTCTCCTTGATAATGCCTTTCATTACCTTGCATACCACAGATGTTAGGCTGACAGGCCTAAAATTCCCAATCTCATCTCTAGACCCCCCTTTGTGGATGGGCACCAATGAGCCACCCACCAGTCTTGAGGCACCCATCCTGTCTGCAGAGAGATGTTAAAGAGTGCAGCCAGTGGAGCTGCCAGCACATCCGCCTGTTCCTTCATAACCCTCAGGTGCAGCCCATCTGGCCCCAGTGCCTTGTCAGTCTTTAGCGTCTGAAGGGCCTCCCTCACCCTATCCACTAAGATGTCTCCTTCTCCGCCCACCCCCTCATGCAGCCCCCAGGTTTGGCCAGCCTCTACCCTAGCCTCTTTCAGTCCTCCAGACTCCATCTGACCTCCCGATTTTGTGACCTCCCCTTCCCTCTCGTCGGGATGGAAGGATCCCCTGCCTCCCTCAGTAAAGATTGAGGCAAAGCACTCATTCAGCACCTCTGCCTGTTCCCCTGCTTCCTGAGCCCATCCCTCCCCAGTCCTGATTCTGCTGATCTGTGCCCTCTCTTTTCTGTTTTCCCCTATGTATCTATAGAATCTCCCCCCGGCCCGGGCAAGTACATGTTATAGATAGCTGTATCCTTTTGCAGTATGTTCTTCATCACTGTACATGTATATTCACTCTATTTTCTTAACTATTAGAAACACCAAGTATAAGCAGTATTATTTTATCTTGTTAGTATTCATGATTATTATATCTTAAGTCTCAATAAAAATTAATGTTCAAAAAAAGTCTGTGTACTATATTTGCCATGGCTAATTTTACACACTTTTTTTTTGTTGTTTTTGTTTTGAACTCAGATTTATTGAATCACTTCAATATGCAATACAAGAGAGAAATTTTACAAAACCATTAGTACAGCAGATCTGAAAATGAGCAAAATTTAAAAACAGTCTCCTGCCTAACGTGAGTGACTAGCTAAAACAAATTCTTTAGTAACCATGATAAATAAGTTATCAAAATAGTAATTAAGGACTTCAGATGACGTCATGGCACTGTCAACAGCTTAGGACAAGAGGCTCTCACCGAGATCAAACAAAATACCTCCTAAAAACAGCTTTCAGGCACAAATTTTACCCAAGGAAGCAGCAGGAGGGTACACAATGCCTAAAAAGAGGGGAGATGCAAAAGGCAGACCTCTGGATCTCCGGGATGGGGAAAGATCACCAGACAACAGCTCAAAGAGCGAGGGCTCCGAGGCCTCCTGCCACAATAGCCTGCCCTGCGACCAAGTTCCCTACTCGATTCTGCAAAGACAGATGACACAGGTACTCACCAAACTCTTGAGATTTCCGTAAGGAAATGAGATCCACGGACACAGCTCTCCACACTGATATTACCAAACTAGAGAAGCGCCAGGAAGCCACTGAAATGCAGGCAACCGACACGGATAAACGAGTGGATGAGGCGGAGCGGGCCATTGTGCAGCTGCATCGCAACATCAAGACCCTTCAGGACTGAGCCAAAGATGCAGAAAGCAGAACCTGCTGAAACAACATTAGGCTGTTGGGCATTCCTGAAGGAGCAGAGGGCACAGAAATGATCAAGTTCATCCAAGACACCCTCGGTGAGGTTCTAAAATTGCCTGATTCCCTGTCGTTCAAAATAGAGCGAGGCCACCACACCTTGGGCCCAAGGCCTGCACTGGGAGCTTGCCTGCATACAGTCCTCATTTACTTCCTGCACCACCAGGACAAGGAATCCATACTCCACACAGCATGGAAGAGATGTACGGTGCTCCTTAATGGTCAAAGACTGTATTTGGAAAACGACTATGCGCCCGAGATTATGGCGCATTGGAAAGCGTACATACCAGTCATGAGAGCTCTCAAGACTGCAGGGATCTGATTTAGGACCTTTTTCCCTGCAAAGATAGTCATTTTCTTCAAAGAGGGCCCCCTCACCCTGGAGAGCGCGGCAGCAGCAGAGTCCGAGCTGAAAGCCAGAAAGTTAGCAGTCGCACAGCAGCGCCCCAGCATGAACACCTCAATTGCTGTCAAGTTATCCCAGAAGGTCTGGAACAACAGCCAAAGAGATGCCAGATGCCGACAAGGAGCTGAGGTAATTCAAAAAATAGTCGACACCCTGAAAGACAGACAACCGACCTCGGAGGAAGGCAGGGAGGAGACCCAAACCGCTGAAGGATGAAAAGCAGCAAGTACAGACTGTTGGACTTACCACTTATCACTGTAACTACACATCTAACCCACTGGGGGATGTATTATTAAATAATTAGTGATTCCCATTCCCCAGGGGAGCATTGCCTTAAGGCCTCGTGGCCGGTGGGGGTAGTCATGGACGGCTCCTGCTTCCCTACCCAACCCACAGACTTAGGAATAGCTATTGTAAATTACTGATGCCCCAGGTTGCAGAATCCCTACATGGGAACCACCCGATCTCTCATGAGTGGTGAAGCTGCTCGGGGAGGGAGGAGTGGTATTTTAACCCAACCTGCCATTTACACTGCCTCCTCGGGCTAGCCTTAATTGTTTATTTTCCTTTGGGGGGGGTGGCATTGAGTTGGATTGGCCTGTTGGGGTGGGTGTGCTCAGAGACCTACAGCTACCAGCTAACTGGACTCACTTAGGGACCCGAAAGCACAGGTATTGCATCAGCCTGAGGCAGCTCCACTTGGCAAAAAATTGTAGGCCGTAATATATAAATTGAGACCCATTGGGAATCTATTGATGTACCGGCAGACGTAACGCAGACCTGGCCAATCAACTGGTACACTGAGCGGGGGAGGAGGGAAGTAATTGGAGATACCACGTGGCTCGGATCAGGTGGGGACCGAGGATGAGGGTGTCCCTCACCAACAATACTGGACTTGCAATTTAAAATGGGGGGGGTCAGGAGTGGGGCACCTCTGGGTTGGTTTCGGGGGAGCTGGGGAGAGAGGCAAGGATTAAGACAGTCAACCGGAATTAAGTACTTGCTATTAACCGGCCCTCCTCAGCGCCTCTGGGGTGGCCTGGGGGATGAGGGGAGGTTTTTCATTCCCTCCTCCTGGGTTGGGCTATGGGGGCTGGGGGTTGGGTTCTTGGATTAGACCCCATGGTTGCTACTCTTCCCTCCCAAAAGAAAGGACCGCTGGATCCATGTCGCATAAGCCTCCCAGCTAACTCCTTTTGATCTAGGAAGGGAACTCGATGTTCTGCCATAGACGTTCCACTTTCCTTTTCCCTTTTTCCTATTAGACACTACAGGTGGCAAGAGACCCCTAACTGAGGTCTCGCAGTAAGGATCTATCCTTACCTCAGGATCAGCATTCAAATCTGATCTGTGGAAGCACTAGTTCAATAATATTTGTAGAGGGGACCATGTTGGCTACCCCACAAGCCAGGTTATGTTTGTATGTTTTTGTTGTTGGATGTCAAAGTTTCTGGTTATGTCTTTATTATTGTTTGGGAAAAGTCATCAGGTCTGTTCTATGCTCTATACAGGTACTTCGCTTAATACAGGAAAGGGGTAATTCCCTCCTGAAGGGCAGATGGCTTCTTAACAGCCAGCCTCTTAAGGCTTAGGAATGTGTTCACCTAAATTGAAACTACTATTCCTAAACATTAACGGTTTAACTTCACCAATCAAATGGTCAAAGACATTGGCCTATATTAAGAGGAGTAAATCTGATCTAGTGTATCTCCAGGAGATGCATTTATAATAACTCCGAACCTGCGAAACTTGCCAGACTCAGCAGGGGACAGGTCTTCTACTTGTCCAGTGGAGGGGGCAGGCGTAGAGGTGTAGCAATAATTGTGCCTATGCAAACTCCATTCAGGTTGGGGACCACCTGGGCAGACCTGGAGGGTAGGTTAGTTATTGTGCAGGGTACAATTAATGACAAAGAAGTAACCCTGGCCAACGCATACTTCCCACCGGGCCTGTCCATCCCCCAGCTGAAGTTGTTACTAGACAAGATAATACAGACCACTAAGGGAACCCTCTTACTTGCAGGTGACTTCAACCTTACAGTGGACCCTACCATTGACTCCTCTAACCTGCGGCCCCCTAGACTGTCAGCCACACAAAAATTCTTTTTTTTTTTTTTTTTATCATTTAACAATTTCTCCTTCCCTTGCAACCACAGTCCTGCCTTACCTCCAGCTGCCGCTCCTCCATTCCACCTCCGACCCCGAAGCTCCATGCCCAGCTGGCAGACGCATCTCTGCCTGCGAATGGGGCCCCCCGAAGCCCCCGCGCCCGGCGAGGAACCATTACCGGCACATGTCTGGGCATCGTCGGCCAGTGAAACTGCGGCTATCAAGCTGCCACGGATCTGTGTGTTACTTTTTTCCTCCATTGGTTCCCTGGAAGCATGGACGTGCAAGGATGTCAGCGCACTAATGTGCAGACATCTGCCGTGCTTCCCCCCACTAGCACCCATGCTACTGCAGTACCACCGGGCATCCCCAGGGACCAGCAGAGCACGGCGTGCATCCCTCCCTTCTCCCCAGGGCAAGGAGAGCTGTCGTCGGACACTCGATCCTAGTCCTCCCCTGCCAACCCCCGATGACCCAGGCTCATTCCCGAACCCAGGTCGCCGGTGTGGCATGAGGCGTGACGTCCAGTGCCTCCACCCTCAGTGCTACCGGGCCAGCCACAAAAATTCTTTAAAACGATTTATTGCAGAGGTGGGGTGGTGTGATGTCTGGCGATGGCTACATTCCCAGACTAGAAAATACTCCTATTTCTCTTCCATCCACCAAACCTACTCACGCATTGACCACACGTACACACAAGTGGAAAACTTGGGAATTCTACAGGATGCCCAACTGGGAGACATCTCTATCTCAGACCATGCACCCCTTGTATCCACTTGGGATATGGTTCTCCAAATCAAAAACACGTGTTGGAGGCTCAATCCTTAGTACCTCCATTTCAAACAATTTCGGGAATTTATCTCGGATAAAATCACCGAAATCCTCACAAGCAACCCTCCTGCAGATACTACTCCGGCAATACACTGGGATACTGTAAAATCAGTCCTACGGGGGCACATTATTAAACATACTGCGGAATTGGGCAGGCAGCGTAAGGAGCAGTGGGCCAATTTGGAGGACTCTCTCCATTTTTTGCAGATGGCCCACAAACAGGGTGACACTTCCTTGCTACCTCAGCTTCAACAGACCAAACATGACTTGGATCACCTGATCCAGCAACAAAACGAAATTGCCCTGACATTCTTGAGGCAGAGGTTCTATGAAGTGGGGCCCCGAGCTACCTGGCTGTTAGCCTACAGATCCACAGACAAAAAAAGGCATCTACAGTATCTACTATCCGACACCTGGGCGGGGGTCAACCTCTTACTAAACTTCACGATATAGTGGGTGCCTTCACCACATACTACACCAACCTGTATACCCCAGAACAGACCCCTTCCACACAACAAATTATGTAATATTTGCAGGCTATTACCCTACAACAGTTCACAGAGACTCAAAGAGATTCCGTAACTACTCCAGTTACTGAATGTGAAATTATCAATGCTATCTCCAATGCCAAATCCCTTAAATCCCCAGGATCGGATGGATATGGCACTGAATTCTATAAAATAACTAAAGCACAAATCATCCCCAGACTCCTTAACTTGTTTAACTCAATCCTTGAGGGAGACTCCCCCGTCTTGGTCATATGCTACCATTTCAGTAATTCCCAAACCAGGTAAAAATCTGCTGCTCTGTGGCTCATATACTGTAGACCAATTTCAGTACTCAATCAGGACTATAAACTATTCATGAGTATATTAGCACATCGTATAGACCAATGTCTTCCCCTACTAATACACAAGGATCAAACTGGATTTGTACGGTCACGCTCCACCACTGATAATATAAAACACACCCTACATATAGTCCATCAAATGCAAACTTCTAAGTCCCCCTCAGTTCTCATTAGCCTAGATGCGGAAAAGGCATTTGACAGGGTCACTTGGCCATTTTTATACCAGGTGCTACATAAATTTGGGTTCCCACATCCCCTCATCACAGTCCTACGAAATATATACGCAGCACCTCAGGCATGTGTGAAGGTAGACGGACAGCACTCCAGATATTTTCCCCTACAGAGAGGAACTAGGCAGTGGTGCCCACTATTCCCCTTTCTCTTTGCAGCCTTTATTGAGCCCCTGGCACAGCAAATCCGCAAAACCCAGACGACTGAGGGAGTAGCTGTGGGAAACTCTGAACACTGCATCGCGCTATATGCAGATGGTATACTGCTATATCTCCAAAACCCTGAGAAATCTCTCCCAACAGTAAAACAAATCCTAGATAACTTTAGTCAAATATCGGGGTATAAGTTAAACCTGGCTAAAACAGAGTTACTCACTTTCAACTATTCTCCTTCTCCACGCATCCAAGGCACTATCCTGGGTAGGTGGACCCTATAAAAGTTAAAATATTTGGGCATTTACCTGTCCCAATCTCCTACTGCTTTTTATAAAAACATCTATTTGCCCTTTATGATGCATTTAAAGAGGAAGACAGACCTGGCCTCGTGGGCGACCTTGCCCCTAAGCCTAATGCGGAGAATTGACCCTATTAGAATGGTCACTCTCCCTAGAGCATTATATTTATTTAAAAATATTCCCATCCTTCTCCCACAAAAGACCTTCTGGGAATGGAACCGCCTTATCTCCAGTTTTATATGGGCAAACCAGAGACCACGAGTCCGACTCAAGATCCTTACCCTTCCACACCAGGAAGGGGGACTAGCACTCCCAGACCTACAACTCTACCAACAGGCAGCGACCCTGTCTCACCTCATGTCCAGACAAAACGGGACATCTAACCCACATTGGCCAGAAATCGAAAGAGCTCTGATGAGCGATGATTACTACTTTTGGGCTCTGTACCAACTTATAACAGATCCTGGTCCTCAACAGCCATCAAACCCATGGTTCCGATATCATCTCAAAAACTGGCACGCCATTAAAAAAAACATAGAAATTAACACCCTACCACGCTCTTATATGCTCAATTTCCAGCCTAAGCAACTTTCCTCTCAACAGACTGGACTGTGGTTTCCAGAGCTGGGAGGAGCATGGTCTAAAATATCTACCACAAATCATGACACGGGGAACATATGGTCATTTGCTGAAATTCAGAAAGTTTCCCCTACTCCGGCAGGATTTCTACTGCTATTTACAACTCCGCTACTATACCGAAAACCTATCATGAGCAACTTAGCTACCTGAGCAGTACGCAACTTTAATTCACAGACAAATCCAACTCAATAGTACCCCAAAGCGAGACCATTTAGTATAATTATACTGCCAGTCCTTAAATTCACAGAGGGAATCCCTCACTGAGAATATTTGATCACAGTGGCGCCAAAAAAACGGTCACCCCCTCACATGGGAGGACTGGCAGCGGGCCTGTACTTATTCTGCCTGGGTAGCGAGCTTGCACCAATGGCATGAGTATGCTTTGAAGCATCTAATTAGATTCTTTAGAGCCCTGGCGGTCACTACCCATTACTCCCCCACTAATCTAGCAGCATGCTGGCGGATGTTCGGTGAAACCAAAGCTAACCACACACATATAATGTGGTCTTGCCCGGCACTGAAACCATTCCTAATGCACCTACAAACACATCTCCAGGAATTATTAGACCCACAACTTCAACTAACTGTAGAGATGTTTCTCTTTCTTGTACTCCTCCAAGCATTTAGGGGTCCCAACACCAAATATTTCCAGCTTATTCTCATTACTGTGGCAAAGAAGGCAATCACTAAGTTGTGGCTGGCTACCAAAATTCCCACTATACAAGGCTGGTGGGACATTACAAGACAAATCTACAACATGGAGAGGATAACCCATAACCTAAACGAGCAGAAAGAGGCATTCGCTACTAGATGGACCTGTTAGCAGATATACTACATGATAAAAGATAGCACATTCACCCCATAAAGAGGGGGGACAGCTGCCCCTGAATGGGAATACCCCCTCATTAGATCAGTCAGTTAAGATAATCACCCGCTGGATGATCCACTGGCCCCCCGTGAATGTTGGGGTCAAGTGGATCCCCTTCCTTAGAGAACCAAGGACTGAGACAGTAGAGGAGGGAAACGTAAAACGAGATCTATATACAGATGTGGCTCTACTGCCTATAGACTGTAACCCAAAATGGGAGATATCAGACTGAAACACAGGTACTCTGGGTAAACCTGATAACTACAGCTATAAATGCTGGGAAATAGCTCACCTAACTTTTAGTTTGAAATCAATCAATGTATGATAGGCAAATAACATGCTTTGAAAGCAATTTACCCTCCACAGGATTTATTACACAATGGACTACTCCTCCAGAGAACTACAAATATGAACTCACTACTTAAAGAAGAAACCTCTCCTGGTGTTGAACTGATTTCAGTAACGGACTAATACCCTTTCCCAGTGTATGAATTCAGTAAGAGCAGAAATTTTTTTTAATGAATCTGTATAAATGAAATAGATCTGTATAACCTGAAGACTTATGTGTATATACATTAGAAAAGTAATAAATACATATTTACAAAAAAAAAATAGTAATTAAGTAAATATAAATAAAAAAAAAGAACTTGAACTAGTAGACCTGCCCCCTCCCAAAAAAAAAAACTCATAATACCATCTAATCTGGATTCAATTAATATGGCACACAAATTAATGGTAGTCAAGGGTACTCAAAAAGAAAGGGTATACAGCACAGAAAGTAAAAAGAAGGAAAAGGCCCAGCTGAGGAGTGAGAGGCATATCAAAGATTTGCAAATCCAGTGGGTGGCAGCGAAAACCTCTCCAGAAGATAGTTACATCAAGGAACTATTGACTAAAAACGATTGCCTACGCTGGGAACATCCAGAGCCCCAGTTGATGCCAAGGCTGCCAAGGTCCAAAACTTGGGCAACTGGGCCAAGTACAGCTGTTATCGCGCCATAGTTTCAATATCCAAGACCTTCTGTTTCCATTGGTTAAGTGTGGGGGAGTCATGTGGATAACCAATTCAGTGTCAAACACTGAGGGCAGCTATTCATAATATTTGACATAGATTCATTTGTTTTTAGGTCCCTGAAGAAGATTTGGAAAACCCAACACAAAGTTTGTGAAAGTGAATAGGATCTGGCTATCAAAACTTTATTGCATGCAATCTTGTACTGCTTGCCAGAATGGAACAAACACTGGACAAGCCCAGAAAATGCAAAAGTGGGAGCCGGTTCCCCCACATAGCCTTCAGCAAGCAGCAGAATAAGCAAGACCCCTGGAACTCCGTGTTTCCACGGTCGTGGAATTTTCTGCAGAATTTGACATCATACTGCAGAATATATATTCTTCTGCAGAATTCATTGTTCTTGGTGAATTTTCATTCAAATACACAGTTTTTACACAGTGCCCGCCTCCCTTCTCCATCTCATTTATCCTGAAGCCCCTCCTCTGTGCTCAGCATGTCATGTCATCACATCATATTTTAGCCAATGACAGGGCTGCATTCTGCCACAAAAATGAATAATCATGCCACAGAAATCAGAAAATGCTGCCGCAGAAATCTAGGAGACCTGCCACAGGAATCAACACAAAGTGCCGCAGAGCACTAGGGGTCCTTAGAATAAGTAGCACCAAAGTGCTGTGTTATCGTGGGAGTTCAAAAATATTTTTCGAGGACTTTCCAATTAAATTCTCTCCATGTGAGTGAGGCAGTAACTGCCCAGCCTCTTTTCAATCTATGATCCCAGGGTATTGGGGAGATTGCAACCCCTGCCTCTTTTTCCCAGCTGGCATGTAGATGTTTTGTTGGTGGAATAGTTATGTGATTTAGCAATTTGCAAAGGCCAGATATTGGCCTAGATTTTACAGTTAAAGTAACAAACCAATAAAAATGTTCTTCTGACTTAGATTGTGGTCTGTTTATTGCAAACAAATTTTGGTGTTACATAGTACAGTGTCGGACCTGTAGAAAACAATAGTGATCTTCTCGCCTCAATTTACATTTATTCTGGAGCTCCTGGAAGGAGAGACAGTGTTGCCCAGTGACTAACTGCACAACCCTAGTAAGAGCTCTAGCTTGCCAGTATCTAAACCCATATCAAGTTGGGGGTGGGGGAGAGAATCATCATGGTGCCAAATGAGCATTTCTGGGCCTAATGTGGTGTTTGGGGTATCTGTTGCATAACGCAGTTTAATCAAAATCTTGATGGAGTGTTTAGTCCAAGGGTTACGGATTTCATGCAGAAGCTCAAGTGGCAGAACCCTTGTGGGGATGGTCCACAAGGAAACCGTGGTAGGTCCGCCAACTCCATCAAGTAGCATCCTGCCTCCATACACTGCTGAACCCAAGTTGCCAAACACGCTCCCTGGGCTGCAAGATAGTATTTGAGAAGGCCCAGTCTGCCTTGTTCCTTACAGAGATGCAGTAGATGTCGGGATACTCTGGGGCATTTCCACTAGTCATAGAAAGGTAGACAGTGCCTTCAACAGGTCATTCCAGTATGTCTTAGAAATAGGTATAAGGAGTGTCTGGAATAGGAAAAAGTAAGCGGGGGAGGATATTCATTTTGGAAGTCTGTACATGGCCATATAGAGTTAAAGGGAAAAGTTTCCATCTAGCTATATCCTGTTTGATCAAATTTAACAGTTTATGATAGTTGTCAGAAGGAGCCATGTGGTATACGCCAAAATATAAATACCCAGGTAATGAAAGCCATCCAGAGGTGCCCAGGAGAAAGGGAAGTTGTTCTTAAACCCAGGCGGGGTGGAACCACTAAGGTTCATAGCTTCTGATTTTATAGCCTGCCAGAGAGCCAGATTTTGTTATGGTTTCTAGTGGGGGAGAGGGCACTGGGTCTCCCAGAAACAACAAAGCATCACCCACATATAATGCGATCTTTTGTTCGTGTCCTCCTGCCATGACCCCTTTAATCTGTGGATTCATGCAAATATTAGTGGCTAATGGTTCTAAATGGAGTGTGAATAAGAGTTGGGAAAGGGAGCCGCCCTGCCATGTCCCTCTCCCCAAAGGAAGCCTCTGTCAAAGATGACCATTAACCCACACTGAGGCCTCAGGGCCAGCATAAAGAGCCGAGACAGCATTTACAAAATGTTCTCTTGGGTTGTACTTGGTCAATACGTGGTGTAAGGAAAGCCAGTCAACCCTGTTGAAGGCCTTCTTAGTGTCCATACTATTGGCAAACTGGAAGGCCCTCTTATCCTTTTGGGCTGTAACAATATTGAGAAAATGACGGATATTGTCTTGCAGAAATTTACTCTGGATGAATCCATTCTTGTTATGTTGAGCCAAACGAGAAATATATTTATGGAGTTCGTCGACCAGAATACCAGATTTTTAAATCTGTATTTAGTAGCGAAACTGGATGATAAGAGTCACATTCTGTGGGATCCTTTCCCAGTTTCAGCAAAACAGAAATTTTAGCCTGGTGCCAGGAGGGGGATATCGCTGCTCCATCCCCTAGTACGGCCTTAGCAACTTTTACTAACAGGGGTGCACCCTCTTCCTTAAATGTTTTTAAAAGTTCCACCGGATACCCATCTGGTTCAAGTCCCTTAGCATTTTGTAGATGCTTTACCTTCTCCAGGATCTCCTGCATGGTTATCGAGGCCACTAACACTTTTGCCACGCCATCTGTAAGTTGGGGTAAAGTGTGTTTGCCAGGTAAGGTTTTACGTCATGAGCATGAGAGGCTCCCCTGTCCACGCTATAGAAGTTAGTACAGTATTCTGCAAAACTTTTTTGTATGTCGTCTGGGGTAATGAGGACCTCTCCGGTTCCTTCTTCCTTATTTTCAGAACTGCCCTGGTGGCCACCTCCTTCCTCAAGCACACATAATGTTACTTAAGTAACTTTCTGTAAAGACAGTCCGAGAATGCTATCTTTTTGATTTTGTACTGAATGTATTTTTAACATGTCATAAACTGTGTTTTTATACATATTTGTGTTACATAAAATTAAACTGAACTGAATTACAAATTGCTATCACCCAGATATCTTGAGAACCAGTGTGCAGCTGTGGGTAAAATATGCAGGGGGCAGCAATCTGGACTTGAGGGTAGTGTGATCCACAAGAACAAAGGCCTTTGTCAGTTTGATGAACACTGTTCCAGTGTACTTATCCCTGTCCATGGCTAACTCCGCATCACTGATGAACCGGATAAGGGCTGTGGCTGTACTGTGGCCCTGTCTAAAGCCATGTTGGGCAAGTGATAGCAGGTCATATTTGTGGAAGTGCTCTGTGAGGCCACTAGCTTTTCAAGTATCTTGCTAAGGACAGACAACTTTGCTACAGGATGATAGTTTTCCAGAAGCTTTGGATCTCCTTTCTGGTACAATTTTGGCAACTTTCCATACATGGGGTGCTAAAACAGAGATTAGCGCTAAATTAAATATTCTGGTCTGGGAGCAGACTTAAGAAGCTTGGGTTCAAGCCCATTGCAGCCTACACTACAGCAGGGAGTGAGTTACTCTTTAACTTAGCTAATTTAATTCAGTCTATTATGTTGATGTACAGTTCTGTACTTAAGACACACAAAAAACGCACAATTGATTCGGACATGCAAGGACAATCACAGCACCGATTTTAACACGGAGGATACAAGTGCTCTATTTCCTAAAAGGCCAACAGCGCACACGTGCCCATCCTGTGAAGTAAATTAAAATTTAACAAAAAAGGTTGACACACTTTAAATCATACTGTCTTCCTTTGAAAGATACCAGCCTGGTCAGACTGTAGACTGAATTACATTCTGGATGTAAAATGGGGGAATATATAGGCTGAGTTTATATCATATCCTTCTCTGTATGGTCCACTGGTCATAAGCACTCACTTAACCTCTTGCTGTCTTTTTATCCCACCTATTTATTTGAAAGTCTGTCACACTGAAGTTTAGTTTAATGAACACATGCATGAATATTCATAGAGTGAAAGGTTAGTTGGGCAGTAAAAGTGACCAGTTTTTTTATTGTATCCTCGACCCCAAAGCTTGCTGAAAAAAAACACACGTGTAAGTGTGCACAGTGTTCTACTGGACTAATACAGATAAAGGGGACAGAAAAAGTCTGCAAACAGTGCCCTGGGGGGGGGCAGGGGATAATTCCCGGGACCCAGCACCAAAAGTGGCCCAGGCCTCCTAGCATACTGTATGCAGGGAAGGGGCTGTGAACTGGTAGGGGCCCCAGAGTCTGAACTTTCTACGGGGCCCGGTATTCCTCTCAACAGGCCTGTCTGCAATTGTGCAGCTGTTTGTAATGTCATTATCTTTAGAAATAATAGTCATACCCTCAAATGATATAAATTCAAGTGCACTGGAATACAGGTATGGAAATAAATGTGTTATGCATGGTTTTCTTTATATTTACACACAACATTTTTTACAGTTGTGTTCATGAAATCAGGAAATCTGAACTTTTACTATGTCATTGCATGGGTATAGAACTCTATGACCTGCTGACCTATTAAAGCAATTTGCATATGTATCCCATGATGCCCTGCAGTATGAGGGTTATGTGTGTGTTTTTTTTTTTTTTTTTTAAACCTGGCTTTGTTGCAAATGCCATTTTTGGGTAACCCCTCCCTCAGTGCTTTTGTGCCGTGGGTCTTTGTCTTTTCAGCTTGCTTTCTTATTTTTGGGCCCAGCATGAGCCAGACCTGTAGGACCATATAAGGGTTGGTTCATTTCCTGCTGGGTTGAGATACAGATGAGGATGGCTGATGAGTCCTGAGAAGAATAAAATATGTGTCTGTAGATTGTGTGAGCGGCCTTTTGGCACCATGTACTCCTACTTAAAGGAGATAGGAAATGATTTTTGCATAGTTAACTGCCCTTCCATCTTCCTTTCCATTCCAGTTATTTATTCTGATATGCTTTGATGATTTTTGATAAATAATGTAGCTTTGTGGTACCCTCAGACCTGCAAAGTTCCACTCTCCTCACCAGCTACTGCTCTTTCTTCACATATGGAATGTTCAGGCAGTGTGAAAAGAGAGAGAGTAGCAGCTGCTGAGGAGAGAGGATTCAGGGGTAGTTAAAAAGGCAACAAACTTAGATTACTAATTTAACAAAAAAAAAAAAAGGTCAAAAACATATCAGAATACTGAGCAGACAATAAAAGAACTGGAACACATCTAGAGGTGTAAAAAGTGTTAATATCACCTTTAAAGCAGAACCAGTATAAAATGGTATGGTAATTGGCATATACATCCCATGATGCTTTGCATTATGGGGTATTTTGTATTTCTATCAGAGTTACATTGAGCATGCTGAATCAATGCAGTGACATTGTCTGAACTCTATGTTCTTGGTTCCATTTAGTTTATTTACTAGCATTTTTACGTGACAGGAGAGGTGAAACACCTAGTTTTTTCACAGAAGGAGGAGGAGTCAGGGTGGTCAGAAGAACCCTTATTATTGATGCTAGGGAGTCAACCAATGCAGTTTTACCTCCAAAGTTTCAGTCAGCAGAGCATTATTAACTGAAGAGTAATGAGGCTGGTGGATGTTCACTGAGGACAATGGGCAACCTGATTTTTAGCCTTTCTTTGTACCTAATCCTCAAAGAGAATCCAGGCAACAAAGTATTTTTGAGATATAAACGTTGTATTAGAGTTTGTTTCACTATTTAGTGGGCTAAACTGCATAGTTTGGTTAATTGAGCTTCTCATTCCCTCTCAAAACTGTCTAAAAGTTGCACATCCGGAACCTATTCTGCTGTGATAAATCACAAATAATCCATATACTTCTGTGAATAAATCATGGATTATTCATAACAATGTGTATCTTATTCAGGATTATAAAATGGACCTTAGAATGCTCCGTAATCCTAGCAAAATGGCTGGTGAACTACATCACGTGACCATTCACTGATTTCCAGTACATACAAGCTTTGTCATCAGCCTAACATAATCTACCTAGCAATAGCCTAACTATACAAAATAAAACCTTTTCCATAACAAAACGTTTTCCATTTTATATGAACATTAATCCACTTCAAGATGTGCTTGAGGTTTAATGCACTTCCCTGGTGCATTGAAAGGTACTCGGATGATGGCCTTGTGCCTTCCAGTTCACCTGAGGCATGCATTAATTCTGCAGAAATGCATGCCCTGTGATGGACTATTGCTTACTTCTGAAAAGCCAGGTAAGATGACTAAAAGCAAATTCAAGAAGGCAATTAGTGCCCTAGGCTGAGGTATGGCATTGATCTATCTGCTGGCCTATACGGTTCTGCCCCTCCCCTCCACCACTACTTTTCAGTATGCTCCAGCACCACTGTTTGCAAGGGGGTCCTTGGAGAAACTAAGTTGCAGTAGAGTAGTTACAGAATGGAATTGAAGACACAGTCATATCAAACTAAAATCTGTACAAAGTAGGAGACTGTTTATGTAAAATACAATACAATGTTACATGTTATCTACAGAATCTGCAATACACACATGAATGTACAGTAACACTCATATTATCCTAGACAATGAGGATGTGATTCAGGACAAAATAAGAGCTGCTACAGATGGGTAAGAAGTAGTGATCAAGTCTCAGGGGAAGGGAAGGACGTACAGAAGGGGAGAGAGAGAAGCACCAGAAGATGCGAAAGGGCCTACGGAAGGCCAGCTGGAGGGAGGACTGAACGTCATATTGGGCACTCTCATCCTTCTCCTCCAGGGGCAGGGGTTCCAATTGTCTGCTGCTCTATGGCCACCTTGGTGGCGCAGGTGGTGGTGCACGGAATATCATGTGAATGGGAATTGGGCATGCATCTGTCATACAGGTGCATTAGGCATACTGCCACCCAATGATGTAAGCTCGCTCCGGGGGTAGGTTGGTTACAGGGAAAAAATGGTGCAATTCAGACATATGAAACCCCTGCCAGCCCACCATGCTCACATTGGGTTCCAGCCACCACCCCAGTCTTCACCTTCACTGTGGGTGCCAGAGGGAGAGTGGGAAAGAAATGCTGAAGGCATACCTGCCCCTAGGGGGTAAGCCAGAGGACAGCACAATGGTGAGGCACAGGAAAGTTTGGGGTCCTGGGAAGGTTGGCTGCTGCAACTACGATGGGCAGGAAAAGGGCACTGAAAGGAGGTAGAAGGAGGTCTACCCCATGGCCAAGGGGGATAAACAAATTTAGGAAAAAAAGAAGACGCATCATGTGATGAAGTGTTATGGAGTGAGCTATAGGCAGTAGCTCTGTTTCCAGAGGTGGAGTAACATAGTCTATTTAAATGTCTAGAGATTGTCTGCGAATGACGTGTGGCAGCTGATTGGGGCAGCAGCTGCAAAAGCTTTCTTGCCTACGGATTTGCCAGCTCTAGGATTATGCAGTGTCTCTGACCTGTGACTCGGACCCCGATTGAGAGCTACAGGGACCAGAGTGAAGTCTGTCAACCATTTGTCTAACAAATCAGGAACAAATGACCAAAATCAGGGACACATCTTTAAAACTCCTTTATTCTGCCTTGTTTTACCTGTATTCCTGATTAATTGTAATGTAATGTTCATCTTGTACTCTCCTGGGTCGTACCTGAAAATAGGTAGTTATTTGTTTAGTGCACCTGCATGGTTAACTAAAGCTAAATAATCAATCAGTTAAGCAAACAATAAATAAAGTATAATAACCTTAACTCAAGAAGGGTGTGTGTTGGGGGGGGGGGGAGCTGTGGTGCCTGAGCAATATGGCCACTGGGGTTTTGAAAGCAGACGTGGGGATTGTACACTATTTTCAGCTTACTGTGCCAGATGGGCCTAAACGTAAACATTTAAAATAGCGCTGGAATTCCTGCCACGAGGTCTGCACAGGGCTGTCCAGCCAAAGGAAGTAGCAGAGGAGACGTTGCAGATGCTAGGGTGGGAAAATCAATTGGCTTATCCAAACTGTCTCAGGACTGGCTGATAAATTTGATGCCCTGACAGAATGGTCTGTTTGGAAACCTCAATGGATTCTGTTAGCATCGCAACGAAAAGGGTGGTTGCTACTCGTGAAAGAAAAATGTGAATCTCCACTCAAGACACTGGAGAATTAAGCCCTCAGCTAACTTCCATGTCACTGGTATGCCTGAAGGGTGTGAGTGGGACCATCTGCCCACCTCATGATGTATTGGTTCAAGCAACAGCTCGAGGAAGCCTTCAATAGTCACCCAATACAGATACAGAAAGCTACTGGATGACTCCATGTGGCAGGCCTGATAACTCAGATGCTCCCTGTTCCTTAATGCTGGTCACGGACAGTGTGGGAAGCAGAGATTTCATTTTGGCTACTACTCATTGGAAAGGGACCCAGCTCCAAGAATGGTCAGCAAATACAGCTCTACCCTGACATCAGTTATGCCATGAGGCAGAAGAAAACGCAGTTTGATGGAGTGAAGGCTGTGCTTAGGGCAACAGACATCAACAATGGGATAGTGTTTCCCACCCGCTTCAGGATAGTACACCAAGAGAATATTATTCATCTTTTCCAATCCTGCAAATACCTTAACATGAACCCAAAATCATGCCCCACAAAAATAAAGCCAAGAGAATCCTGAAGATTCTCCACCAGAAGAAGAGGGCACTTAAGCCAGATTGTGTTTTGTATGTGCAGTGGGTCAATGGAATATCCTTGGTAAGGTAATTTTATGATGTTACGTGTACTCCCTAGTGAGCCAGCCCGGTGGCACTGAGGGTTGAGGCGCTGGACGCAACACCTTGCGCCACGCTGGTGACCCGGGTTTGGGAATGAGACCAGGCCATTGGGGGTCGGCAGGGGAGAGAGAGGATCGAGCGTCCGATGACTGCTGTCCTCTCTCAGAGGAGGGATCCAGGGTATGCCTGGCACAGCAGCAGCCCCCGGTGGAAGCCGGAGGTATCTGCACAGCTTAAGGGCTAAAGTAGGGGGACAGAGCATAGGCGGATGTCAGGGGATGTCATTGCACGTCCGAGCTCAGGGGAGGGACAGAGGCGGGGAAACCACACCAGGAAAATAAAAACCCCGGAGGAGTGAGGAGGCAACGAGGGCCTCTTGAGCCATCCCTGCACATCCCCAACACCGGACTGCCACACCAGGATGATCCCCAGGTGCCACTCATGGAAGATGGACCCTCTGATTATAGAAAGACACCACCACGATAGGAGTAGCAGGCCCTCCCCCAGGGGGTGATCCGGGGGGCTGGGAAGTCTCCGGGGGATGCGATCGCCGGTGGGGGTCTCAGTGGGGAGTAGCAGAGGATGAGCTAAGAAGACACGTCTAAGAGATGCCTCAGGATGATGAAGAATAAAAAGAGTTTGAAAAAAAAGTATACTCCCTGGCTGACAGAAGAGAGAGACATGATTGGGACCTTCAGGTACTTGAAAGGGATAAATAAGGTGGATAAGGAGGGTCTCTAAGCTGAGTGGCAACCACAAGATGAGGGGCACAGTCTTAAGCTGGAGGGGAGGTTTAGAAGGGATGTCGGGAAGCACTTCTTCATGGAGAGGGCGGTAGACACTTGGAATGCATTGCTGGAAGAGGTGGTCTCATTGAAGACAGTGGGCAGCTTCAAGAGATGCTGGGATAGGCATAGGGGGAAGGGAAGGTAAGGATCATGGGTAGGGAGGATGGGAGGAGTGGGGGGGAGAGGGACAGTAGCTCAAGCTGTGGACCCTGCAATATGAGCAGACCAGACAGACCAAATAGCTTTCTTCTCCATGTGTTCATATGCTTGGTTTGGAATGAATTTAAATGTCCTGGAGTAGCCTACCACCATACTGTCTCTAGCACAGAAATCTGGACATCATTAGAATACGTATGGTGTCTCCTGGATGCGTAAGGGAGGTGATGTAGCTTTAATATACTAATCAAAACTCTATTAATTTTCTTCTGCATTATAGTGTTTATTAAAATAATTTAAATGCACCCAAGATTGGGCTAGTTGTCTCTGTTGCTCACCCCTAGCGAGTTTAATGTACTAACACAGTGCATGCAGAACTGACTGCACATGGTTTAATTCTCCTACCCCGGGGGGGAGGGGTATCTTTGAACTCGCTTGCTGTGACTATTTTACTGGACATTTACTATGCAGCTCATGGACACCAGTAACAACAAAAATATTGAATGTGAGGTGGGTCTGCTGGAGGAGTGGTTGTGCTTTTGCTCCCCAGGCCGGCAACCTGGGTTCAGGAACAGTCAGGGGTCACTGAGTGGGCCAGCCTTGTGAGGGAGGATCGAATGCCTAATGGCAGCTCTCCTTCCTCAGGTCCTGCTGTAGAGACTGCCACCTGCTGGAGGCTCAGTGGTAACGCAGCAAGAATGCATGAGCATGACATGCTTAGCACACACGTCTGACACTACAGCCCAAAAGGAGAAAACAGAGGAAAAAGTTGCCTGGCTGCCTACGTTCATCACCCCCCACGTAGGCTCTTGCATGAACAACACACCCACCTGATGAGTCTATGAGCAACTGGTACATAACAAGTAAGTCCGTGAAAAGGTTGGTGCTGGGACTGGGGGGCGGGTGCCATCGGGCAGACCAGAAGGGAAGAAAACTACTGACTGAGTAAAAGAAAAGGAACCCCATGGCTTGGATGGACAACCCCACCCCCAGTACACTTGAGCCCCACATAGCCTCCGTCACCCTCTCAAGGGTGTTCTCCTGGGGTTGCCGACAGGCAGACTGGAGGGGAGAAAAGCTACTGACTGAAAAAAAAATGTCAAATGTGTTTAAATAAGTGGTTATTTTCTTATTATGTGGATGTAACCCCTAAAGTCGTTTCTATAAAAGAGTAGACAGACTTCTTACATATTAAGAGTGTCGCCCTCAATGTTCGTACCGTTACTCTATGTCCTCTGTTCAAATGTCAGTTATATGTGACTGTTTTATTCAAAACAATAAAGTTTAAAAAACAAGAAGTATATGGAATGCATGGCTAATATAAACGCATTATTTTTTTCTAAATGAAAACCCAATTGTAACTTTAAGGTCTGCCATGATTTTGTTTTTCATAGCTTTGCTCTTCGGGAAAAGCAGCACTAAGTGCAGAAGGAACAGAAGATTTTTGAGGCAAAAATCAGGAACACTGGAGATAGTTACTGTATGCTTGGCTGGTGGCCAGGCCATACTGCTCAACTGTCCAAAATTAGGAGAGACATCCCTTGTTTTACCCTTCTGATTTAACTGTCCCAGATGAATAAGGTACTGTTGCCTCACACTGTAAACTCAGACTTCAACAATTCATAATTATTTATAAAGGTAAATCAAAATTAAACTTTACACAAAGAAAACATTAGTTCCAACAGTTTACAGAGGTTATCTCCAAGGCTGATGGTGTATCCCACGTTTTGAGGAACAGTGCCCCCACATATGAGTAGCGAACTGCCCGAGAAGAAGAATGCTGATAGTTAATGGCCCACTTGGCCTGGCAGTGACTAGGGATGTCACAACAGTACAAAATGTAAGTAATAAGCCACAACAGGGTATGTGCATATAGGATTTTAATGCACATCTCAGGGGTATAATAAGGTATGAGGCCAAAAGTGAAGTATCCTTACACCCCTTGGAAGAGCATTAAAATTCTATGAAATTAATGCATACCCATGAGATGTTAATTACACTTGTAAAATATCTCTAAGCAGATTTTTGGGGGGAGGGAAATGAGATTTGGCATCTGACTGTGCCTCTGTAAAGATTTAATGCACAATCAGGTGACTTATCTCGGCCAAAGAAATTTCTAGATTTTTTGTTGCCATTTTATAAAATGATTTATAAAATGTGTTAGAGAAACCCTGCTCTCTGATAGGTCGAGAGCATCCTCTACCCAGGCGGGTATCAGGCAACAGAGACCAGTAAATAACTAGTCCTGTGCCAGCCTGCCTGTTTACAAATAAAATCACTGTGCCAACAGAATGCTGAGAAACTGAAAAGTAGCCATTTTTTCTGCTCACTTAGTGAGCGAACAACCCCCATGAAGAAAACCCCAAAACAACTATATTAAGCAGCCACATAAAATGTTATCAGCTACTAGCACCCAAAGCATTAATTTATTTAAATGTCCCAGCAACACGCTGCGATCACATGCTTACCTTAGCGTGTGCATGACACTTGTGCTAAATTTACAATGGCCGGCTGCTGTCCCTGATACACCTCAGTCTGTCATTTTCTAAGTGCTAACTTCATCAGGCCGTCTCTCATCGCAGAGTACAAATATTGGCCATCACTTCCTCTCATCTCAGCCTGCTCTATCACAGAGTAACGCTATCCCAGCGGTAGTCTGGAGGGGGCAGACAACTCACATCAGCCCACTCTACCAGGTTAATCACATCACTTCAGCTCACTCAGATCACAAACCACAGAAAATTATATCTCGACGGTAGTATGTGTGTGGGAGGGTGGGTGCAGAGAGTTCACATCAGTAGTTGGAGGATGCTTGAGACAGTAGGACACAGAAGTGACTCAGGAGAGCAGAAAGTGATTAAAACAGGCTCTCCAAAATAGGATTACCCCAATATGAGCACAGTCAAAAGCTGAGAGGTCAAAACACGCATCGTGCGGACTGTATAATGTAGCATGACTGAAAACCGAGCTAGATTAAATAAACAAACTCCAACTTCACACATACCATTTTGACTGTGTGGTTTTTGACCAGACAGCTCTTTCTGCGCTAGCTTAGTGGTAACTGTCCAAAACAGCAGCGCTCTCTACTGGCAAGTATACAATAAAGGGACTACTTTGCAGGAAAACATATTTCTATTCTTTTTTAACATTTGTTTTTAATCTTGTGTTTTATTTTATTAAAAATTTTACTTATAACCCATTTTGTAAGTGCAGTAATATCCTCTAGAGTGGTCTGTATTGGGCTATACCAGACCTTCCAGAGGCTATAAGGCCCTCTGCCTGCAATGTTGGTCCGTTATAGCCCAATACTGCCCACCCTGGAGGGTATTACTGCTTACACGTATAGAATAATGCTCAGGCATCTGTGTGTTACAAGTCTTTTTTTTTTTTTTTACACACTCAAGGTGTGAGATGACCCATAACCCAAGAGCGAAGCTCGAGAGGTTTATGAGATCATCACACACCAAGGGTGTGTATGCAAAAAAAAACTCAAACACACAGATGACCAGAGTGTTATTTTTTTATAATAACTGGTCTCCAGTTCAAACTACTTTTTTTTACAATATTTATTTATCGAGACAGATGATACAACACACTTAATTACATCATGGTTGCACAATACTTGAGTAAAGACTAGTGTTAAACAAGTCTAGGCGATACATAAAAATGACCTTTCTTTAGTCTGAAGCAATTTTCAATAGATACTTCAGATCCAGGAGAATACAATAGTACAGGGCCCAAGAGACCAAACCTGTAGATTAACAACCTGGTAATAATTGCCCTAGATCTCACTCGCAGAGGCCAAAAAAAAAAAACCCTGGGGGGGTGGAGAGAAGACATCAGAGACATCCCCATAGGCTTCACCACCCCTCACCACAGAAATCCTGCACAAGGTACCTTCAAGGAATGAAGTCTGGATCTAGTGGAGAAACATACATGACCCAGGGTCTCCATTGTACCTCGGATGTTTAATACCCATTATGGAGCTTGGCGGTCAACCCTTCCATATGATAGATTTCAGAAACCACCCTTTTCCATTCAACTGTAGTTGGGGTAACGGGTGACATCCAGTGCCTTGTTATAGCTTTTTTTGCTCCCAAAATGTAAATAGGGAGCAATGTACATGCCAGGCAGGACGGTGTGGGGGAAAAACAGAAAGCTATATCATTTCGGCCTAGATTTCAATTAGCTCGCCCAAACAATCTGAGATCTCTTGTTGAAATATGCACCAGAAGGAGTTAACTGGGGACAGGTCCAAAAGATGTGCCCAAGATCAGCTAACTCACAAGAGCAGGTACGCCAGCACCTGCCATATGAGGGTGGGAGATACTTTACCAGAGCTGCAGGAGAGTGAAAGTATCTAGCCCTGCATTTCCAGGCAAACTCCCTCCATTTGTTTGAGAGGGTGACCCTGCTAGCCGTTAAGGAGGCCTTCTGCCATTTGGGATAGGAGATTTCCAAATCGAGGCCTCTATTCCAGCTATTTAATACAGAATTGGAAGAGTCCCCCAGGTTGTCTCTGAATATTTTGTATAAGTGACCAGTCAGGTGACCCCATGTCGCTCCCCTCAAGCAGTCCTCTAGAAGGCACCACAGCAGTATGGGTGGGTCGGGTAAACAAGTCCCCAGATCTCTCTGTCTTAGAATGTGGTTTTTGACCTGGCTATATCTATAAGAGTCTCGATCCGAGAGCCCATAGTCAGCTTTCAGGGATTCGAACATAGCTATCACAGATCAAGTTAGAAATTGGGAAAAGAAATTTAACCCTATCTGTCTCCATCTTACAAATGTGGAGTCAAACTTTATTGGGAAGAAACTCTCATCCTCAGAAATTAATGTATGGAAAAAGAAAGTTTCCCTAAAGGCTTGCTTTTGTTTTATTTTGTTCAGAGCTTCAGAACTTGGGCAGTGTATGGGAGAAGTCCCAAAGGGCCCCCCACCCACCCGAGGGAGAGATGAAAGCATGATTTTGTAATATCGTGGAGGTCATTTATAGTAAACTCAAGTTCTTTCCAGAGAGATGAGTATGAAGGGGACAACCAAAGGAAGAGTATTTTAATAAATGAAGCCATTGCATAAAACTTTAAATTTGGTAGGTTAGCTCTGCCTTGGTGACCTGGTAGTTGAAGGAGAGAACATCTTATTCTGGGTTTTTGCCCATTCCGTATAAAATTAGAGACCATTTTATCCTAGGACAAAAAATAAAATTCTGATGGGAAAGTTGGGATATTCTGAAATGGGCAAAGGAGACGGGGGAGGGTTACCATGTGAACAATCTCAATTCTTTGAAAAAATTAAACGGTATCTTCCCCCACCATGTGAAATCTGATTGTATTTGAATGGAAAGGGGTTCATAGTTTAGCAATTCGAGATTAGATTCATTGGCATTTGTATCCTGAGATATTTGAGCTTTGTCTGGTTCCATTAAATGGGGTATTTTTGTTTAAGAGTAGGGGAGGGGCAACATGTAGTGATAAAAGCTCAGGTTTAGAGATGTTAAGCTTAAAACCTGAAATTGCCTCGAATTGTGTCAGACTTTCCAGAGGGCCGGAAGGGAGGTCTCCGGAGACAGGGAAGTTAAGAGCACATCATCAGCAAATAACATTACTTTGTACTCCTTCTGTCCCAAAGGGACCCCCTCTATAAGGGTGTTTATCCTGATGGACTCTGCCAGGGGCTCAAGGTACAGAGCAAAAAGCAACGGTGACAGGGAGCAACCCTGCCGCGTACCTCTCTGCAGCCGAATAGGTGAAGACAGAGCTCCGTTTATCTGGATAAAAGCTTCAGGATATGCAAAAATCTTCTTTAACCAGGTCAGGAAGATATCTGGGAAGGAAAACTCTGCAAGCGTGGCCCAGAGAAAGTCCCACGTCACCCTGTCAAACGCCTTTTCGGCGTCTAGACTGATAAGTGTCATGGGGATTCGTCTCATATGTACATGTTCCAAAAGGACCCTAAGCCTATGTTTTCAGTTGTGCTATGCTACTTAATAAAGCCGATTTGGTTGGGGTAGATTATCTGTATCAGCAGGGGTTCCAGGCATTTAGCCCAGATACCTATAAATATTTTATAATCTAAATTTAAAATTGAAATCGGATGGTAAGACGAGGGAAGCGTGGGGTCCCTGTCCGGTTTGGCCAATGGGGATAAGATAGTATAATTCCAGGAGGGTGTGGGGGGGGGGACTCCCCCTCAGCCACTGCCCGGCATGCTGGCATAAAGCTCAGTAAAAGCTGAGGCATAAAAGCCTTACACCATCCCGCTCCAGAACCGTCATGGCCTGGGCATTTTAGCGGCTTTAAGGCTTTCACCTGGTGTATAACCTCTGATGCCCCAATGGGTGCCTCAAGGGTCTGCCTCTGAACCTCTGTTAGTTTAGGCACAGAAAGTTTAGAGAAAAAGGCTGCAATAGCTTGACTTTGGGATGGGGACAGTTCCGAAGAGGCATACAAGGATTCATAGTACTGTAGAAATGCCTCATAAATTGATTCCTTCTTGTAAGAATGTGTGATAGAGTTCCCCCTTTTTATCTTGAGAATAGTCGAGGCTTGTCTGTTAGCTCACAACTTATGAGCTAAGAGCCTGGACCCCCTAGCTCCCCCCTCGTAATTGTGTTTTATGTAACTTAAAGCCTGCAGTACCTTATAGTCCAAAATCTTTTGAATTGCTTGTTTAGTGGCTCGCATTTTCTGCTGCAGATCATAGTCTCCCTCCCTGTACAGCAATTGGTAGGAATTGAGCTGTTCCTGCAACTACTTCAGTTTAGCCTCCATGCTTTTCTGCTTATGGGAAGCATATGACAAAACCTCCCCATAGATTGTAGCTTTTAAAGTGTCCCACTGAATTGGGTCAGAGATATTTGGGGTTAGATTCTCCCTGATAGCCTGGGGTATATGATCACGGAGCAGACTGAGGAATTCTGGATCACGAAGGAAGGAGGCATTAAAATGCCATAATTTACGTTTTTTTCGGTTTACCCAGGTTTAGTTTTAGGGTTAAAGGATTATAGTCGGATAATATTCTAGGCTCTTTTAAAATGTCCTGCACCAGAGTAAGATGTTTGCATGTTATGAAAAAATAGTCCCGCCTGGAATATGATTTGTGCCATCCGGAAAAAAGGTATAGCCAGGGTTCGAAGGGAATAGCCTCCTCCACATATCCTCAATGCCCAAGAAAGAGAAATTCCATTTTAAGTATTTAGTCGCATTCGAAAGGCCGTGGTGGTGGGGATTTGAGGAGTCTAGGTGGGGAGATGACAATGTATTGAAGTCCCCGCCCATAATCAAGATTCCCTGGTGGAGTTCCATTACCTTTTGTAAAAAGGCTCTAATGACTGGCAGTGAAGATTGTGGGGGAAGATAGGTATTTACTAGGGTCACTGTGCCGGAGTAAAGAATCCCCTAGCAATGAAGAATCTGCCCTGGGGATCACTATATATCTCCTGGAGTTCCGTTGGTGTAGAGGAAGGAATCAGTATTGCAGTACTTCTTTTATGGCTGCTGGGATGGGATGAGGCCGGTACCCTGTATCGGCTAGCCCAGTGCAGTTTGGCATGTTCCGCCTAGGAAAGGTGTGTTTCCTGCAGGAAATATAAATCTGCCCCCTGTCTTCTTAGGTGCTGCATAACCTGGGTACGTTTTATCGGGGAATGCAGGCCATTCACGTTCTGCGAGTAAACCCTAACCGGTACATCATCCATTGCTCCCTTAAAAAGGTTAGCTAGTTTGCCAAGGGGAAAAATCCGGCACTAGGTAGGGAAGCCGACCAGTCAAGCCAGAAAAGGAATAACGTCCCCTTCCCATCCCAGGTCGTCCCTTAGGATCCAAAGCAGTGGACCTCAGAGGTGGTTCTTGTCTTGTCACAGCCGTATAATCCCTCCCTCACAACTATTGGTCTCCTGGGCTTCTGTAAGAGAAATCATTATTTCTGTGTCTCCATCCATGTTACCATTATTATAAAACTAAAGCAAAAACAAAGGAATAACAATAATAACTATCTCCATAATATAACCATTTATAACTTGAGGACAATTTGTCCAATAATGTTGATCACGTTAAGAATCAAGGTTCAAACCTGAACCAGGGTAGAATAAAAAAAAAATAAGAACTTCTCCTAAGGTAGAAAACTATGTACAATATCATATAGAATAGACTTTCACTTTTGGGGGGAGAAAACCCCTTCTCCGACCTTAACCCGGGAAGTTGTAAGATGTTTGGTTTGCCCGAAAGTAGCATGTTGCTCACGGCAGCAATGTGGAGTTCACTTTGGGATCGACACTTCCCCAAGAACAGCATGAATAACACTAGCTGTTCCAGGTATGGTGAGAACATGGAGCAAAATAAGCTAACAGTGATAGCCAAAGGCACAAATCCCTCTTATTTATAAAGCAAAATTCTCCCTCCGGGAGTGCAACATCAGTAAATAAAGAAAAATGGATACTTGTTGGGGTTCATTAACATAGGATACATTAATGTAAGATAGACCATACACTCAAAAGCCAACCTAGAGGGCCAGGTGGGTGTCAAGAAGGGGGGATACCCCTCGACTGTGGGTCACCACCACTACTGTGCAGATCCTAAGGCTAGTCTAGTCAGGGCCCACTAGATGGCGTAGACAGCAGTATCTCATTACTTATGAGGGTTAAAAACAAATCAGTAAGGGTGAAAAATTACCCAGCCATATTGTACAGGCCTGAGAGTTCCAATCCTGCAAAATCAACCACTGGGGTCTAAGCTTCAACAAAGCATGGATTAAAAAAAAGGTAGTCTCAGTTTGAAAAGTAACAAAGACAGTTCCTGTTGGTAAAAGCACAGTGACTATGTCACAAAGCCCGGCATAATGTGCTTATTTAACTTTTCCTTCATTTGTTTGAGAAAGAGAACAAAGAGAAAAACAAAAAGGGACTAGCCTATTTATTTAGCGCTATAGCATTGCCCTTCATGGCATCCCGTTGAAGTCTAGCTTGAAGGAGATCCATACCAGTTAAAGCATCAGGCTGGGTGCTGGGCTGTGGACAGGAGGAAATCTCCAGCGGGAGAGTGGTGAGCCCCAGAACCAAAGTGTGGGTGGGAGGGTAGTCTGCATGAGCGCGAAGGAGAACTGGGCGCTTCAGGTTATTAATGCCAGCCTCCCACCGCACCTGTATATTTTAAAACATGCACAATCATTAAATGTAGGTGGGAGGCCCAGCTCCATACAGGCCCATTCGCACCTCCATGGCAATTAGCCCACCCCTCACCCAGCTGGAGCCCTTCCACAATCTAGGTAAGCATCGTGTTATAGCAGTAAATGTTCAGGTTTGTAGAGTCGGGTTCCTGTACATGCGCACCTTGTCTAGGGATCGCCTGGAAGTGGGGAGCGCCCTTCCTCTCGTGCTCTTCGGGAGGTGGCCTCAAGGTCTGTGAATCAGTAGGGCTGAGACTTGTCTGCTTAAGTCCTTTCTCAGACAGGATCCTCTTGACTGCAGATCAGCCCTCAGCTCTCGCAGCTGAATTATAGAGGACAGGACCATTAGGGAATTGCACCACCATTCGTGCCAGATAAGGCATTTGGAATTTCAAGTTCTGTGCCCTGAGGTGTGGGAACAAGGGTGAGTACTCTTGCATCATGCGCTGTGTTGCAGTGGCATAATCATTATCAAACAAAAGACGTTGGTTCCTAAAAATTACTTTCTGTGTAACCCCCCTACAAATGGGGTTCCCAAAAAGTCTTCCTTGAGCTTGCCTAAATGATCACTGCCAGGCAGGCGTCCTGCATTTTACCAGTTTAAATGTGATTTCCAGAGAGTGCCTGTATAGCCTCTGTTTACTGTCTCTTTAAGAGCTGCCTGGACTGCAGTCATAAGTAATCTGAGAGGGAGCGCTCTTGAAAGCTGTAACTATTTGCTGAAAATCATTTAGAGTGATAATGATAATGTAGTTTGTCTAATCTGCCTTCTTTGCAGCAAGGACTGTTTTGTTTATCTCCACTATCTTGGTCCTGGACTGCGAATTGGACCAATCAGTACTAGTGGGACCTAAAATGAAGGCGGACTACAGGAGCTGTCTGTAGTCAAAATCTGTAGAAATTGTAGTTTTGGGCTTTTTGCGCCTTTCTGCACCTGAAGGGGGAGCCTTTGCTGGGTCTGACAGGAGGATCAGCCAACCAAACCTTTTGGATCTTGGGGAATTTCCCAGGCTGCTGCAGCTAGTTTCAGTTTTGAGCTGAGAAGTGAAGAAGTAACAGCTCAAGTGATTTTGAGCAGCAGTTCTGAGTAGTTTTGCATGGGAGAACTGTGAAAGGCTGAGTTTGGCCTGCCTGTCTGCCTGCTGTCCCTGAGAGGGAAAATAGAGTTTATTTGGACTGAATCTGAGTTGTGAGGACTATTTAAGCCACTGGACTGTAACTAGGCTTTAACCTGAAGAAGACTGAAGATTTGCTGAATGCGATCAGCCTGTTAGGATTTCCAGCTGCTTTTGAATCCCTGGTTTGTGCAGAGACTTTGCGATCAGGACCAGAGAGCAGTTTGTCTGGTACAGCAGAATTTCCTTACATGTAAATGTGCTGTGCATTGAAAGTGGGTCGTGATTTGGTTCCCCACTGTGTGAACTGTGTTCTGCTTGCTGGAAGCTTTATCCAACCTAATTGGAATGAATCCGTGTTCATCTCCATTTGACCTGGGCCATGCCACGCTGGCCCTGCCAGACTACCCCACTGCACAGAGAAAGCCACTGACGAGAGACCTGCCTGGGGATAAGCCCCTGCTCCACACTTGAACAGGAACGACGCCTCTGTGATTCGTGTGGGCCCTGATTCTCCTGGTGCTCCAGATTAACCACCTGCTGTCTCGATTTTCGTCCAGCCTTGGGTATCGTGAGTAATCATCAGGGTAGCGCCCTGCAATAACAGCCTAATCTAAAAGTGTGTCATCTGATTTTTTTTTTGTTTTCTTTTCACGAACTGAGCCCTCCGCTCCAGATTACAAATAGTGTGTGTTGTGCATGTTGTTTTCTTCCATCACAGGGCCCCAACCACCTGCAACGTTGCTGGCTAGCCCACCATTCTCCATCTAGGTACCCAGAGTGTGTGACTGTTTATGGACCCTGAAGTGCTTGCATGACTGTTTGATTGATAGAGCCTTTAAACAAATTAACCTGATTACGCCCCTCCCTTGTTCAAGCCCCTTAAATAAAGCAGATCGAACTCTTTTTTGCATTTACCCTGACTGTAGTTCCAGTTTGTGTAAGAGTACTGTACTGCTATTTGCTGTGTATAACCTTGTTTTACAGGGGGTCCCCAAGGCCGGGCCAGAGGAAAACCCAGGTGTTAAGTGCAAACAGTGTGGGTACTTGTGTGGTGTAACAGGGGTATTGTGAAAGTGATTATTGTGTATTGATCCGGCCACTAGTAAGGAAAGAGGGGGGTTACAGTGTCCCAGAGGACTGTGCCCAGGTTAGCTTGACCACTACCAACCCTGACCTCTGGGTGGAGGCACCTGTTTCAGAACTCCGGCCCCTTAACCTACTACCAGCCAAGCAGGCAGGGGTAGTAGCCCTTGGGATAGCGCCACCTAGGGGTTACATCTGTTTACGCCAGGCCTTCTGCAATAGTTGCTCCTTTTGATTATAGTTAAGAAATCTCATAACGAAGAATCTAGATCTGGCATCCAGTTTTGATGGCTTGGGGCCCAACGCCCTATGGGCTGTCTCTATATCCAGCTGGAAATCAGGGCCAAGACTGAGTAAAAACAAAAGAAGATAATCCACAAAATCGATGAGGTCGAAGCTCTCCTCATCCTCCGGGAGGCCGAAAATGCAGATATTTTTTCTCCGACCCCTATTCTCTGCATCTTCTTGTCAGAGGGAGGAATGTAATTGTTCTGATGCCAAAGTATGTATGGCTTTTTCTAACACTTGGATCCTGGTGGTTTTTCGGAAATTTGAGAATCTGCCTTGTTCATCCTTGTCTAGAGTTTCCCTAGGTCAGTGTGCAGATCCTTGATAACGTCCCTCATTTCTGATCTAAATTCAGAGATTGCATTCAGTGTTGCTTCAGACTGCATGTTATCAGTAAATTTGTTTGTCCCTTTAGTTTTTTTTCTTTCTGACTGGGTAGCTGAGTGTAGTGGGGAGTCTGTAGCAACGAGGCCCATATTGTCCTCCTTGACGGGATCCATTAGGAGCAAGAAGCGGTTCTTAGCTTGTCTGGACAGTCCCCGGAGGGAGAAATTAGTCTATTTCCCCAAATATGTTGTCAGGTGATTCAGGACAATCGAATCCAGTAGATTTTTGACTGTTAAAATGTAGTTTGGGGGACGATAAGCAAAAGATCAGGGAGAGTGCCTTTACCCTGCTGGTCTACTCCACCATGTCTCAACCAGAAGTCCCAGTTCAAACTGCTTTGACAGGAAGAACAGTGCAGAGTGAGACTCGTGGTTTCACTTTCCTGCTAAACACCTCGGATCTGACAGTGCCGACTGTAGCTTGCGCTGTCAATTTGCAGCTGTTTCCCAGAATGCCAAGTTAGCACTTCTGGAGAAATGCCAATGCCAACATAATGGGGTGTGACATCACACCCAGTTATTACGCTGTCACCGCAGTTATTATGGCCTTTCACATCAACCGAAATCAAGTTAATAAAGCACCTTACCAGTCATTATATCACAATAAAGCACCTCACCAGTCATTATACCACAATAAAGCACCTCACTAGTCATTATATATAGAATAAGGTATAGAAACATAGAAGCATAGCCTTTGACGGCAGATAAGGACCACTTGGCCCACCCAGTCTGCCCATTTCCCTTCCTATTGGATAAGCTGCAGATTCTAGTTAACCAACAGCCTACTTCCTGCAACCCCCCACTACAATTGCTTTATGTCTGTCCCACACATGTTTGAATTCCCCCACTGTTTTAGACTCCACAACCTCCCCAGGAAGGCGGTTCCATGCATCCACCACTCTCTCCATGAAAAAAAATTTCCTCCCATTACCCCTGAGCCGTCCCCCCTCTATCTTTAAATTGTGCCCTTGTTCTTACACATCTCTTTTTCTGAAAGATGCTATGGGGCAGTGTGTTTAATAAGAAGTTTACACACATCCAAAGGGTTAGATGCTACATAAACCCTGACAGCAAAGCTTGAGGGGTTTATGAAAGCATCTAACCCCTTGGGTGTGTGTGTAAACTTCGAGTTTACACACACCATCCCATATTTTATTTTATATAATTGCTAGGTTTTCCTTTTTTCACCTCCGCAATTATATAAAATAAAATGAAGTTGCTGTGCAGTCACAGCGCGCAGTCCGAGGTCTTGTTCAGTGTTTCTTTACAACCTTGTGGTAATTGTTTTAAAGGAAACTTACCGCCGAGTCCGAGTGGCGGTTCAGTATTTCAGTTTTGTTTTGGGAGAAGGCAAGCGGAGAACCACAGAACTTGAGCAGTTGGGAACAGAGGAAGTGCGGTGGCATCTGCACAGATTGAGGGAAACCATGCACGTGTTTGCTGTAATAAACACTCCTTTATTTCGGCAAATTATGCCACGTTTCCCTGTGGGGAAAAAAGGGAGATCATTAATTATATCACAATAATTCCCACTGACTATAATTTATCGTTGTAAAAAAAAAAAAAAAATCATGATGATCATTCATAAGCAAGACATGATGGGCCCGGGTGGTGGTATTGTGCCGAGATAACAGCATGCCTAGAGGCATAGTTAGGCACGAGGCCGCAAGGCGAGTGCCTTCATCCATTTGAAGTGCGGTTATCTCAGCACAATGCACACACATCTGAAGTGTCTTATTGCACTTATGAAATGACCTTTTATTTTTTTTAAAGTTTTTTTATTCAGAAACATATTTTTAAACATGTAAAAATGTAAATGAATATGTGTATTTAACACAAAATAGTCCTTCGACCTAATGGTAAAGATGGAATAAAATAGTCCCTGTTTTTCCCACTATGTGGCACTGTTGCTACCAATTCTAGGTAAAACAATATATGCAGGTCTAGTTAGAGCTGCACTTTTCCCCAGTCAGTTCATTTAATTTTATTTTATTCTATTTAATAGCCTTTAGAGAGCAGTGAGGAAGAGAGACAGCATGGTCTGTGTGCTGCCAGTCCAATGTCCAGTGATTGGAAGAAGCAGCTGGGTAAAAAAAAAAAAAAGTTCTCAGAAGACTAGTGTCTCTAGCAGGTAAGTGAGCTGACTGCAGCATGCCAGTTACATCAGGCGGGCAGATAGAAGGAAGCACACAGAGAGGGTGAGAGTTACCGATCATGTGAGTGTTGGTGATCGAAAGACATGGATCAAGAAAATGCGTGGTTTTTTTTAACAGGTTCTCAGACAACAAGTTGACTAGTGTATCTGGAAGGCAAGTGATTGGGTAGGAGCGCAGCAGATACTTTGGGTATGTGGCAGGGGGTGGGGTGGAGAGGAAGCGCGGCACTCATCAGGCGTGAGCCAGACTTCAGCAGAGCAGGGTGAGCCTGAGTCAGAAGCCTGGTAGAAGAAATGCAATGGGAGAGAGCCTCATATTAAAAAACTATTAAAAGTGGCATCATCCAACCTACAGGTAAAGGTAAGGACCGACTGGTGGCTCTGTTTGCTGAGAGCAGGTATGGTTTCTAAAACTACTGCTACAGAGCAGAAGTTAGCAGTTTGAAAATCACGAGGCATGAATCTGCTTTGTATGGTGTCCGCTAAGGGATATGCTAGTTCAGAGTCCAGTGGGCTGCTGGCTGCAATTAGAATAAAAAAAAAGTTAATTTCTTTGTGCTGCTTCAGTGTGTGTGTGTGCGCGCGCATGCACAGTTATAATCAGATGGTAAGGGAGAGTGCCATCCTAAACAAGGAACTTAAATTTTCATATTCTTGCTTGAGGTTTGAACCGTTTAGCGAGGGGGGAAATGGTGACTTCAAAATCCTGTAAAATTCTAAACCGAATGCCTTAACAGGAATTACAGAGCCATCAAATTCTGTGATCAAGCACTTTTACTGGGACTAGCTGCAATAACACACTCCAGGGTTGATTTATTCTGGATAAACGCATGCCTAAGGACGTAGTGAGGCATGAGGCCGAAAGCAGAGAGCCTTACTGCCCATAGAAGTGTGTTTATCCACAATAAACCACACCCCGGAGTGTGTTATTGTGCTTATAAAATGGCTATAGCTTTATTGCCATGATAAAGTGGGAAAACTATTTATTTTATTAAACAAAATCCTAAATTTTATATAGTCCCTCTGCTTTTCACAATCGTTGCATGTTTCTCAGTTGTCACTAGGGGTACTGTGCTGTACTGAGCTGTGTGACACTGAGGCGCTAGGTCTCTATGCTAGGCCACTGGCAAGACCGCAAATTTGTTTCAGCCTTGCCGATAGCACACTGCCATCTGTGGTAGCACTGTCTTCAAAACTTCTGCTGGTCTCACCATCAGCGGGTTGGGAGTCAGAGCAAGACAGCACTAGTGGTTCCATTAAGGGCTATGGGTTGGGAAAACAGGGCACAGGGAGCTTTTTTATTTTAAATAAACATGTTCTTTGGGTTTCTGTGCAGTGATCTACTTAAGTAATAAACCACAACAGGGTGTGGGTTATGCTGGGATTTAACCACGCCTGGTGTGGTTTGGGTTTCCCCACTCCAGCATTCCTAACAGACTTAAAATATGTGGTTAGGTGAACGGGGACCATGGGAGCCAAGCACAACCCTCCTGGGGATTCAGCACTGTGCCGATTGGGAGGTAGTGACGCTACCACTTGTTTTCTTTCTTTCTTTTTTTTTTTTTTTTTCTTCTTATTTCAGCAGTGGTGGGGATTATTACAGTGATTAGAAAATGGGCTTAGAAATCCCTAGACTCTGACTGGTTGATATGCCTGGCAAGCTGTGAAGTTATCAGACAACAGAGCCCAGGTTACAAGTGCTAGTGCCAGCCAACCCAATAACGCAAATAAAGCAGCCATTTCAAATTCTGAATACTGATCTTTCACCATTTTTTCCTTCTCACTTAGAGAGCAAGTTTGCGGCCTATTCCACCCCCACTCTGTTAGTGAAGCCCTTAACAGTCATCCAATCTCTCCCATCACAGTACATTGTTTGAAAAATTCAACAAGCACAAACAGTGTTGCAGCCAAAACAGAGTGTGACTAAAAAAATTCATGGAGCGACAACGCAAGCACAACCCTGGTAGTGCAACTGTGTATGAGAGCAGTGGCCTTTTCCTAGTTCTCCATACCACAGATGGATGTCCATCTGCGGTACAGAGATCAAAGAAAGTACTGCTCCTCTGACACTCAGTGGCACTGCCAGAGCTAGCGCTGTGCCTCTCTCTCGCTGAAGTCAGCGATTCAGACTCAAGATATATTTTTTTTCAAAATCAAGTGAGCTCCTCCTTCTCTAGATACATTTAACATTTTGAGAATGGGAAAATATGTAATTGTCATTCCTATGATTGTGTGTGTGTGTGTGTGTGTGTGTGTGTGTGTGGTGCGAACCAAAGACAATTTGAGCTGTCAGTGTATGTCTCGTTCACAGCACAAAATTCAGACACATTATTTGTTGGTTGTGGCTCACTGAAGAAAAAAACAATGGCACAGTACCCAACAGTTATCTTCATCCTCCTGCAGCAGTCATCAGTGGGAGAGATTTTTCCTGTAAGCAGTGCTCGCCAAATTGAGGTTAGAAAGTTAAGGCACAATCGGGTGAGCGGCTGACTGAGGTCAGGCAGACTGTGGTGAAAAAAAAAGCTACGCTAGCACTGCAGTACTTTAGTACCCCTAATATCTTCTGAAATGAAATGGGAGAAGGGGGAGAGAGGTAAAGGCTTACTGTAAAAAGAGTGCTGTTTAACACAGAAAATTACTGTACTACATCTATCTAAAAAAATCATTGTACAGCACATCATTCTAATACAGGTAGAGGAACTATTTTACGTAACTGGCTAGTGGGACACAAGCTCACCATTAACCTAAACAAGACCCATGCCATGTTATTCGGTTCAGTGGCCAAAACCGTCTCCTGCCCTTCCCCGCTTGTCATCCACGGGGGAAATGGCTCCCTTCTGCCGGTCCTGGAATCTGCTAGGTACCTAGGTGTGACCCTAGATCCTCAGCTTGATCTCACTGAGCATCTCTGGAACATCTGCAAAGCTTCAAACTGCAAGCTAGGTTTAGCCTACGGGGCAAAGGACTGCCTCACTCCGGCTGCCCAGCTCGCCATAGCCAGGGGGATTCTCCTACCCACACTCTGTTATGGGCTTGTTGCCTTTGCACTGGTCCCATATGCCAGACTAGCAAAGTGGGATATGGCTTACAACAACATATGTTACTTCGCCCTCTCTGCGCCGGGCCTTACACACTGATGTGACCTCTACGCCTGACTGAAGTGGCTTCCGCCTGAAAAACACTGAGCCTTTGTCCTCGGCAACTTTGTCGACAACATAGTCCGTACCTCATGCCCCTCTGCTCTTGCACTTCCCTTCAAACATTGCACCCCGGCCTACTGCCTCAGATCTAGCTCAACCCAGGTCTGCGGTCCGAGGACCTGCTGCTCCTCACTGGTGACCAGGCCGCCTCTGTCTCGCTCCGAGACTTTGGAACTCCCTCCCGCCCCTAGTCCACGGCTGCCCCTCACACCCGGCTTCAAAACTTCCCTATGGAAGTTCCTCAAAGCTACCTCCACTTGCCTTTGTGCCCACTAGATACAGGGGAGTCCCTCCCTCACCCATGACACCTCTTCCCCATGCGAAATTGGCCTCCGCCACTCTCACTACAGCACTTACCTCCTTACCACTAGCTCCCTTCTTAGTAAGCACTTAGCAACCCCACGTTACCTTGTCTTGCCATCTAGGATGCAACCGTTGGGGCAGTTCTCATCCTCAGCCGGAGCCCTGTCTCTGTCGTGGGTGCCCCCCCCAAATACCCTAACCTCCTGCCTCCCCATGCTTCCATGGAACCTTGTGTTCGATTTGTCCTCCTTACCGTATCTTGCAAGATACTATTGTCTTCTCTACCATTTAATGCAAGTTGAATTTGTATCATGTTTCTATCTCTGATTCTGTATCATGTCTCCATATTGTACTCTGGCTCCACATGTTACGTGGGCCCGTGTGTTACTATGACAATGTACCATGTTTGCTGTTTCGTAATTTTTTTCTGTTCTGTATTGTAACCTCCTGGGTCGCACCTGAAAATAGGCACTTGTTGTCTAGTGTGCTTACCTGGTTAACAAAAACAAAAGAATTTCAAAACTTACTTTAAATTAATTTGTTTTTAACATGGTTTATTAAATGTATTTGTTTACAGTGCCCATTTTTGATGTGCAATAATACCCTCCAAGGTGGGCAGTATTGTGCTATGCCAGAACTTCCAGGGGCTATAAGGCACTCCGCCTGTGGTGTTGGCCTCATTATGCCCCTGAGCATCTGGTATTGCACAATACTGCCCACCCTGTTGGGTAATATTACTTACTTACACACTCATTCAATTTGGAGCTGCAATTTTGAGAACTGCGGAAACAGCGGGGACGGAGACGACACTAAGGCTAGGAAACAAAACATAAACAGCAAAGAGGTAGCGATTTTTTTCTTGTGATGCTGCGGTCAGCTGGAACTTTACCCCTCTTTGGGTTATGCTGGGATTTACCCATGGGTACGACCAGCCGCCCAATCAGGCCCGCATGTTTAGAGACCTCATTGCATAATTAATTTCAACTGAATGGATGAAAGCAGGGGCCTATCTCTACGAAAAGGGCGCCGGAAAACCTCAAGTTGTGCTCAAGGATATTGGACTGCACTAGGGACACAGGTACTGGCACTTTTTTTTTAAATCTGTGGTATAGTCTTAATAAAAGACACAGAGAGAATCTTGTCTTTGCCAATCAGTATTCAGAACTGTATGTGACCATTTTATAGAGTCTTTTACTGCACCATAAATAACCAATCAGATTTGTCCATTGCTTCTTATGAACTGTCTGCTGCAGCAGCATGTCCCAATCCAACTCCAGGTGTGACCATGATTCCAACTTGATTCCCTACCATAAGATTGATACTTCTTATATATCGTGATATATATATATATTTTTACACAAATACTGTGATATAAAAAAGTGATATCGCGACATCCCAGCTAGTGACAATGTCAAAGACGGTGGGAGTGCGCTTTAATCTTGTGCTACCCGCACGTGGCGGTGTTCGTGCGTGAGGGAGCGCGCCAAGCAGCTGCCGAGTGTGCGGCGCGTTCGCGAGAGTGGTGGGGAAGCATGCTGTGCACGCGGAGGGCGGGTTGCGCGAGCGCCTGTTACGGAGAGGATCTGGGAGCATCGCTGCAGCGGCAGACCAGGAACTGGAAGCGAGAGAGCGAGGAGGACACAGCCAGTGGAGCTCGCAGACTGTGCAGACGCTTAGGTAAGAACAGTAATAATAACAAATAAATATAATAAACTGTCACGTCTCCTGAAGTGATGCAGCGAGGGACTGCGGGCGGTCACGGCGTCAGCAATGTGCAAGGGAGGCGGTGGGTTTTGATGTTTTGTATACATATCCAGTCTGCCTTCAACCCAGACTGAACCAAGGGCATGCAACGAGGGCAACGTTGAACGTGCAGGGGCAGTGTAAATTGCATATTTCTATTATGTGTAATTTTTTTTTAATAATTTCATCTTTTGATTTTGCGCAGCATCATCCTCCTGACTGCTGCTGCCATATGTGTCTCTCTCGGCCGGTCCCACTGCAGTCTCTCTCCTCCTCCTCCTCCTTTCTACTGCTGCTGTGCGCCAAGTTTGCAAAATGCAGAGATTTGAGAGAGAGCGAAACTCGTGGGGAAGTTGGGGGAGCCCAGCTGATGAGAATGTCACCTTGTTGAAGGGTGGGGGAGGAGAGGGACCAAGCGTGGAGGAAGGTATTTTAATTGGACTCTGCGGAGGGGGCATTTGGGGTATGGGAGGGAATTTATGTAGGGCTGTTTGTTGCATTAAATTGTTTTTATTTGCAGATTAGGGCAAACATGAAGGGTATGATTATTTTTTTGCCTTAGTATTGGTATTAAACGTACATGCAGTGGTTAATTGTTTGGGAGGGATTGGGGATCCGGTAGAAACAAAGTTTCTTATGAACACACTCGTGAGTGGGGTTGTGTGCTGCAATGTTTTCTTCTACAAATAGGACAACAATGTCAAGGACGTGCTTATTGTTTGCTAAGATGTTGCCATGAAAAAACATGCCATGACATAAATGTTTAATTGTAAATCTTGGTAGTGCCTTGCTGTTTTCTTTCCAGCCAGTGATATTGGGGGGGCTTGTTCTGTATGGATTTCTGTGCCAGTCAAAACCTTGTACCAGAGTTCAAAGATTATGGAACGTTGTTGTACCCTTCTGTGGTACAACACCTTACCAGCTGACTCAGAAATCCTCTAGTTGCCTTAACTGAGAACTGTGTGCTCAGTTACTAAAAAAAAAAAGTGACACTCCCAATTCGTGGGATAGGGGGAAATGTTGGTATAGTCACTACTAAAGGAGGACAGAGACGCAGATAAGGCGTGTCTTAACTTTTTATTTTCTGTTTTTAAACTTGCCTTGTTAAATGACTAAAACAGCCCTTTCAGTGTAACTATTCTGACAGTGTTGTGCTTTCATTTTTACCACTCACCTCACACAAAATTGTGCCGTCTCTCCCTGGATCGAGCCCTAATTCTTTAACAACAGCAAAAAAAATTAAAAATTACTGTCTATGTAAAATACTGGATGGGCAGCCTCATGTCCCAACCAACCTGTGCTGCCACCTCGAAGTTCCAGTCAATTACATCAGACCTCTCGAGGTTTGCTTTTGAGATCTGCTGTAATCAGAACCCCTTTGTGGCATCACAGGCACCTGGTTATGCATGGTTGCCCATCCAATATTCTCTTTGTTACCAATTTCTTTTGCTCTGTTTTGCAGTCTTTCTTGCTGTTTGTCAGAAAAGAGATTTGAGCTAGTTTCAAAGTGCTGAGTCACTTTGGCACTGTCTGGGTAGAGGTGCCATCTGCGATGCCAGACATGTCTCCTTTTGCCATAGTGAGGGAGGAAGGAAATAAAGTGGTCTGTTCCCAAATCACATGGTCACAAAAGTGGCCAGGGAGGGAGAGAGGGGAGCTGAAAGAATTGAAAAATTGACAGTGACTCTTTTTAAAAGAGCAACTTTGTGGCCAGTATGCACTTTTATTGACAGAATGTCTCTGCTGCAATGGTTGATTATAACTCTGGCTACATCATGAGCCGAGCAAGGCTTCCTGTTGGCTGCTGGATTGGTTCTTAATGTCTTAGAAATGATTGATCCAGCTGCCAAATAATGCAGCGTGGCATGCAGCGTCTTAAACATGAGACATTCTTATGACGCATGGCATGTGCCACTCTGCAAAAAGTAATTTAAAAGATCTCGTAAAACAAAAATTGTTGGTGCAGCTAGACTTATGATCATAATAACAACCTCAAAGCTGGTCATTTCCTTCAGTTAATAACTAGCTGGAGGTAGGTGGCCCTGGGCTGCGCATTGGGCCTTACATCCCCTCAGCCATCATCCCTCAGAAACGACCGCCTTCTCAGTTGTTACTGCTTGACTAGAGAATATATATATATATTTTTTAATATTCAGTTTTCATTTGCCTAAGAAGTGAGTATAAAAGGCATTTAACTGTCCCTAACTGACCTCAGTGGGGCTTCATTTTTGACACCATAGAGCTTACCATGGTGACAGACTTTGATGTCACAAACCAGTTATAAATAGGGTCTGTGAAATAGAGCTTCCTGATTGGCTGTGGGAATTTTCTCAGCCTTATGTCTGGTTAAAATGCAAGTAGAGCAGAATCACATGCTGAACAGGTGCAAATACTAAATTCTCATTTGTATACAATACATGAGAAAGTTGTGCTTTGCAGAGAGGGAACTCAAGCCATGGAACGCAACAGCCAGCACAGATGTGACAGAGTTAAAGGCTTACTACTTACTCGCGGGGGCAGCAGTAAGACAGGAGATGAGGAAGGGGAGGCAAGGGCTAAAAGTCTATCTAGAGAATAGTTCCCCAGGGCAGGATAGGTTATAACAGAGCAGACGAGATAGACCACTGTTTTTCTCTGTGTCATTTATGTTTTAAGTTTCTTATAATAATAATAAGGCACTTCCAGGGTTAATGTTAATGGTCAGTTAATCTGCCTTTAGGAGCATGTGGCACTGAGCTGCACCTTGTGCCACATTACACCCCTAGAGGGGGATCAGTGTTAACCTTGTAGGAACCAAGAGCATTAGATGCCCATTTTCAGGGAGGACCCGGAGATGTAAACGTGAGCAGCAATACAGAATAAATGTGCAGTACATAGCCACTGGTCATCCTTATTGCAGAAATTGTGAACTCAGTTGGTGACATCTACAGTCTGCTTGAAAGACCCCGTGAAATAAAAGTATGTCATTATGTAAAATATGTTGTAGCCCAATAACAAGAAAAAGTTAAAAAAAAAAAAAAAAAATTCTAAAGTTAAACATACTGTAGCTGTTGTAAATATTATCATAGTTTTTTGTAATCTGCTTTTTTGCTATAGCTACCTGCTTGCTAATATGTGTTTTGTTCCAGTCTTTTCACATCAGAAAGCCCCAGGGTGCAGGGCATCTTTAACTGGCACCAAAGAAATATGCATGAAAGAAATCGGTAACCCCCACCCTCAAGAATGGTTTGTCAGAAATGCTGTACCTAGAAAACGTGCTGTATTATCTATCCCTGAAGCAGTTCCCAGGACACACAGTGCAGGTGTATCTGGCTCCTTTTAGTGGTTTTCAGTTTCCCTCATTGTGTTTCATTCTCTCCATCCCCCCGCCCCGGTACCTGATGTGCAGTACTGTTTTCCTACCTAGGCTGTTGGTTATTCGAAAGCATATTTATAATCATCATTACCTGTTTTTTAAATGATGCCTTTCAATATTTGTGGAAGCAGGACTGCCGTTGAAGTCTGAGGCAAAGCCAAGGGGGAGGTTCCCGTTCCTGGTGCCTAGAAATCTCCTTGCTGTCCCACATTTCTTGTGTGTTTTTTTTTTTTTTTTCCTTAGTATTTTAATGAGTTTGTGCTGTTACTTTGTGATGTTGAGGCATCAGAGCTGTTATTTAGGCAGTAATCACCAATCTGGTTCATTCTCTGGCAGTAAAGACCAGCTCCAGGAATTCACCGCAGGCCTTTAACCCAGTCAGTCAGTAATCTGCCGAGAGATGTCCTAAGAGCCAAGATGGGTGATTTAAACACAAACTGATAAGACATATAATCTGACTGTAATTCTGCTATATTTCTCATTTCTCTACATTTTTATTTACTCTCGCATTAGTTTCCCTGGTAGCTATCAACAGTTAGAGATTGAAATGAATCAGCTGTGTGATTCTTGATCTGAAGTGTGCGATTACAGTGCAGGGCTATTGTCTAATATGGACCAGTTTGATTCTGTAAACATCTGCTGGCTGATTGACCATCTGAATGTGAGTTTCCAGGTCATATAGTACCATATACTTAGCATTTTGTTTAAGCCGTGTGTTGTCAGATGCGGCAAAATGAAACTTTAACTCAAAGGCATGTTCTGGTTCTCTGGTAGCAGCCCATTCATTACATATCTGGCCTTACAAAAAGGACTTCAGAGTGCTCTGTAATACTGGCAACCTCATTGGTCAAAACGCATCATGTGACCGTTCATATATTCCCAGTCTCTGCATGGTTTGCCTACAACCTAATACAGACCTACTTTGCAACAGCCTAACTACACAAAAATAAAATCTTTTTTCTGTTGCAAAAAGCTCAATAACCCACTTCAGGACATGCATTTTGTAAGGAGTAATGCACTTCCCAAGCGTGCTGAAAGCCATTTGGCCGTTGGTCATGAGATTTCCATTTGACCTGCGGCATACATTAATTCTCCAGAAATGCATTCCCTTTTATGGGTTATTGCTTGCTTATTGTATTATTGCTGTTTTGATTTATTTTTTTCAGTAATATAATTGTATTTGTTTTAATTACAGAATTATACTTCCCAATTGTACTTTATACAGTAGTATTGCTGTCCCATTATATCTGGTGGTCAGTTGACCTATTACAGTCTAGAGTGACTGTATTATTTGATGCAAGTAGATTTTGTTGTACCTCCCCCAGTCACCACCGTTTTGTAATCACCCTTTTTCTGCATCACACTTGGGAAACCTGTTAAGGCACAGTGTTCTCCTGCACCGATTTGTATATGAATATATAGAGAGGAAAATTATCTCCAGGTGGTGGTAACATCAAATCACTCTGTCAGCTGTGTGAGCCTTGCTCTAGTCAAATTGAACGTTACACCTGTTAATTCAATCATGACAAACTGACTAGTCCAACAAGTTCTGCTCCGTGCCTTAGCAGCTGCTGATGCATTAACCTGATAAAGGTCCAGATATAGAATTAACGAGTGGCTTTGATTGTAGTTTACTGGTATTATTATGATGTAACAATCCTACATTTGCATCACGTTAACTGAACAACTGGAAACAGTCCTTGCAATTAACTTATTCAGTTCCCCGTTGGAGTGCAATTTGAAGTGATGTTTACCGTTTTGTGAAGCAGGATAGACTCCGTCGTCTACAATTTAATGTCTTACATGAGCTATACTATTTTCCTTCTAAGTTGTACAGAATGGGCAAATTATCATCCCCTAAATGTGAATTCTGCGATTTGTAAAGACAGCACCTTGCTCTACAAACTTTGGTTTTGCCCTATGGCGTCTGCTCTTTGGACTATAGTTTGGACAACCCTGGCTCCCTTTTTGGGGAGATCCTCTTATTTTACAGAACACATATGTCTCTTAAGCGATTGTTTTTCTATCTCCACAGCCCGTGACAAAACTCTTATATGGCAATGGTTTCGCTAGTCACTCAACTTTTATTAGTTTGTCACTGGCGTGGAGAGTTGGCACCCAGTTAGTCAGAATGGTTACAAGAATTCCTTAATGCATATAATACAGCGAGAGTGGTAGCTCTTTCAGACCATACATGGAACAAATTCCAGGCCTGTTAGTTAGATCTACAGACTTACCTGTCTAACCTTAATCTAGGTTAACGCTCTTAAGTTGATGGATACGTTAAGGACTGAAGGGCCGGGACTTCCACTCCTTCCCTTGTTGCAATTGTTACAGACAAGATTTTTTGTTAATGTTATTGTTTTGCACACCCTCTTTTATGCTTCTGCTTGGCTCGCAAGGACTAAGAGGGGGGAGGATGGGGGGAGTTGTTGAGTTTGTTTTGTATTTAACGGGTTTTATAGTTGTTACTGTTTTGCTTTACTTTCTACGGGAAAATGTTTGTAAATTATTGTTACTGTGTTGTCTCTATGTAAAGCAATAAAATAGTTAATTAAAAAAAACAAACTGAACAAATAAAACATGCCATACACTACGAGTTAATGCGGCATTGCTTTTGGATGAACAGACACATACAGATGTGCACATAGTATACACTGTGTATAGAAACAAACAAGAATAGGGCACAGAAATACATATGTACACTCAGAGTCACAGGCATGCACTTGTGTGCTCAGACAGACTTCCACCACCATACCACTTAGACACATGCACACCCACACTGCAAAGCAGCCCGCATGCCCCAGTACACAGATGGTTGCATGCCTTAGTACACTGACGACTGCATACTCCAGTACACCGTTGCCTGCATGCTCTAGTATGATTCACCCACTTTAGGGCTATAGCAGTCAGTGCGTGGTAAAATAAAATGAAGGAAAAGGAGCGACAGCAACATGAGCGACATGCAGTTGTCACCCCCAACTGGAGCGCATACTGACTTGCACAATCACACCGTGTGGTTGTCACCATCATTTTCTGCGATGGGGGGCTCTGACCCCCACCCTTTGTAGGGAGCTTTAACATCTCACACCCCTTATAAATATATATACCGCCATCTCAATTCTTGAGCAGAAGACATTCATTTACGGCCCCATCCTTAGGACGCTCAGCATACCAGAGGCTCAGATATCTGTGATGGCGAAATGACAGACATCCTCATGCTGACACACACATTACGACGACACCCTAGTTTCGATGCTCTCTTGACAGGATACCTCCAATACAGTTACCTGCACATCCTGCTGCGCAGGTGCCTGCACGCCCCGCTGCACAGTTGCTTGCGTGTCCTGCAGCAGCGATGCCTACATATCCCAGCACAGCACAGATGTTCGAATATACCATTAGAAACATGCATACAGAGGTGAGCTTCTTGCTTGGATCCTTCCAGCCACCCATCCTGGAACACAACTGCCACCACTACTGAACTGCAGGCTAGCCCTACACTGCCATACCTCCCACCAGTCATGTCCCTCTTGCAACCATGCTGCAGTGCAGGCTAGCCCCACACTGCCACACCTCTCACAAGTCATTGCTCTTGCAGACGTGTTGCAGTGCAGGCTAGCCCACACTGCCACACCTCCCACCAGTCATGTCCCTCTTGAAGATGTGCTGCAGTGCAGGCTGATCCCACATTGCTACACCTCCCACCAGTTATGTCCTTCTTGCAGACTTGCTGCAGCACAGGCTAGTACCACACTGCCACACCTCACTACAGTCATGTCCCACCTGCCACCACTGCTGTGGCACAGGCTAGTTCCACACCTCACCACAGTCGTGTGCTACCTGCCAGCACTGCTGCATCACAGGCTAGTCCCACACTTGTCACACCTCACCAAAGTCATGTCCCCCCTGCCACCACTGCTGCGGCACAGGCTAGCCTCATGCTGCCACACCTCACCAGTCATGTCCCCCCTGCCACCACTGCTGCAGCAGCACAGGCTAGTCTCATGCCTCCACACCTCACCACAGTAATGTCCCACTTGCCACCACTGCAGTGGCACAGGCTAGGCCCACACTGCCACACCTCATCACAGCCATGTCCCACCTTCCACCACTGGTGCGGTACAGGCTAGCCCCGCACCACATCTCACCACAGTCATGTCCCACCTGCTGCCATTGCTGCAGTACAGGCTAGCCCCGTGCTGCCACACGTCACTAGTCGTCTCACCTGTAACCACTGATGCAGCACTGGCTAGTCCCACGCTTCCACATCTCACCACAGTCATGCCCCACTGCCACCATTGCTGCAGCACACGCTAGTCCCACACCTCACCTCGGTCATGTCCCACCTGCCACTTCTGCAGCACAGGCTAGTCCCACACTGTCACACCTCACCACAGTCATTCTCCCCCTGCCACCTCACCACAGTCATGTCCCACCGCCACCACTGCTGCAGCACAGGCTAGTACCACACTGCCACACTTCACATAGAAACATAGAAGTTGACGGCAGATAAGGACCGCAAGGCCCATCCAGTCTGCCCATTTCTTTTTCTACGTTATGAATGTGCCATTGGCCTTTGCTCTGTCAATGGCCTATCTATTCATATTCATCTGTATTGCTCCCCCTGATGCCTGTTTGAAGCCCTGCACTGTATTCATATCCACCAGTCCCTGAGGTAGGCTGTTCCATGCATCCACCACCTTTTCTGTTTAAAAGAACTTTCTCACATTACCCCTTAATCGGCCTCCCTCTAATCTCATGCTATGTCCTCTTGTCCTGCTGTTTTTCCTGTATTAAAACATGTTAGATTCTTTCACTTTGTTAATGTCCTTAAGGTGTTTGAATGTTTCAATCATATCACGTCTCTCCCTCCTTTGCTATAGGGTATACATATTGAGTTCAGTTAATCTGTCCTCATATATTTTCTGATGCAGTCCCTGCACCGTTTTGGTTGCCCTTCTCTGGACTGCCTCAATTTGGTTAATGTCCTTGTGAAGGTGTGGCATCCAGTACTGCATGCAGTACTTTAGATGGGGCCTAAACAGTGTCTTGTAGAGAGGGATTATTACCTTCCTCTTCCGATTTGTGATACCCTACTAATACACTTCAACATCCCTCTAGCCTTACCTTCTGCTTTAGTGGTCTGCTTGGATGATTTCAGGTCATTGGTGATGACGACACCCAAGTCTCTTTCTTCCCTTGTGACTGCCAGCAACTCCACTCCCAGCCTAGGTGGCTTCAGGGTTTCTCTTCCCTATGTGCATGTTCTGCACTTTTTGCGTTAAACCCCAGTTGCCACTCTTCCGACCATTTTGCTAGTTTATCCAGATCTCTTCTCATTCTGCCCACCCCATCTGGATCATCTGCTCTGTTGCAGATCTTGGTGTCATCTGCAAACAGACAAACCTTACCCTCCAGTCCATCTGCAGTGTCACTGATGAAGATATTGAAGAGGACTGGCCCCAGGACTGATCCCTGAGTTACCCCACTTGTGACTTGCATCTCTTCATCCTGTATACCATTTACTACCACTCTCTGTTTTCTGCCTGTCAAACCGGTTTGCCACCCAGTTGACCAACGTCTGACCCACCCCGAGCCTACCCAGCTTATTAATCAATCTTCTGTGTGGAATGGTATCGAAAACTTTGCTGAAGTCAAGGTAAGCGACATCAACTGCTCCCCCTTGGTCCACCACTCTGGTTACCCAGTCAAAGAAATCTGAGATTAGTTTGATAGGACCTTCCTTTTGTAAACCCATGCTGTCTTGGATCCTGTGCTTCTATGGATTCCCAGGTGTTGCACTATCCTTTCGGAGTGTCTCCATATTCTTGCCCACTACTGAGGTAAGACTGACTGGTCTGTAGTTCCTTGCATCCTCCCTGTTACCACTGTTGTGGAGCGGGATCACATGAGCCCTTCTCCAGTCTTCTGGAACCTCTCCTGTGCTCAGAGACTCACTAAACAGTTCTGATAATGGCTCTGCTAGTTCCACCCTTAGCTCCTTTAGTACCCTGGGATGTATGCCATCAGGTCCCATTGCCTTGTCCACCCTGAGCTTATTGAGCTCTTGTAGGATCCTTTCTTTTGTGAAGGGACTGGTGCACACCTCCCCCCGTGTCCATGGTGCTGAGCTATGGGCCCTACCCTACCTTTTTTTTCAGTAAATACTGAGCAGAAGTATCTATTTAGGATAGATGCTTTTACATGGTCTTCCTCCTCACACGCCCCCTTATCCCCTTTGATCTTAGCAATACCCCCTCTGGACTTTCTCCATTCACTAATGTATCTATAGAAAGTCTTGTCACCTTCTTTTACCATTCGTGCTAGTGTTTCCTCGGTTTGGGCCTTTGCCTGCTTAACTGCCTTCCCTGCTTCCCTTAGGGAAGTTTGGTATGCCTCCGTATCTTCATCCTGCTGCATTCTCTTATATTTCCTGAAAGCCAGCCTTTTAGCTCTGACCTTTTCTGTTACTGTGTTTGAGAACCAAAGTGGTTTCCTTTTTCTTTTGCACTTCCTTTTCTCACTAACACAATGGGATGTTGCATCAGGTATTGCATCTTTAATCCTTGCTCACTTTTCCTGCACCCCCTCACCTGTCTTTCTTTTTGCCAGGGCTAGCTTAACTTTGTTGGCCATCTTATCAAAGTCCGCTCCTCTGAAGTCCCATATTTTTGCCTTGGAATGGGATGATTTTGTTCTAGTGGCCAAACTGAACCATACCATGTGATGGTCACTGGCACCCAGGTGACCCTCTACCTGGAGATCTGTGATCCTTTCCCTGTTAGTCAGTACTAGATCTAGGATAGCCCTGTCTCTTGTGTGTTGTTGTACCAGTTGTTTGAGACCCTCCCTGCAGGGAATCCACCATGTGTCTAGTTCTGGCAGATGTCCCTGCTGGTATTGACCAATCTGCATCTGGCATGTTGAAGTCTCCCATTATCAGAACCTCGCCTTTAGCTGTCATGTTTTGTATATCTTCTAACAGTAACATGTCTGTGTCCTCCCCCTGGTCTGGAGGCCTGTATACAACCCCAGTTCGTGTGGCTATCCCATTTCCTTTTTCCAGGGTGACCCACAGTTCTTCTGGCTCCTTATGTGTATTCTGAATTTCTGTAGCTTTGATATTTTCATTGACATAAAGGGCCACTCCACCCCTCCCCTTTTTTTACACCTCAGTCTCTTCTGAACAGTACATAGCCAGGTACTGAAGTCTCCCAAGTGTGGTTACTGGTAAACCATGTCTTGCTAATGGCTACTATGTCCAGTTTAGCCTCTATTATTATTGCCTGCAGGTCTGGGATCTTGTTTCCCAGGCTGCGAGCATTTGTGTACATGATTTTCCATTGGCCAGATTTCTGTGTGTTAGTTGTTGGGCGAGGTCTGGCATTTCCCTGTGTCCGTATGGGGAGCCGGACCGTTTTCTTTACCTGGTGATGCAAATGAACTGCAAACATGCTGAACTCCTGTTTGACCACTAGCTGAGAGGGGAAGGGTGTTCTTACCATTCGACATATGGGGTGCTGCACCCCTCTTCCCCATTTGCTAGTTTAAATATTCTGCAAAGGCGTCAAACTTCTGCCCCAATGCACTGACTCCCTCCTTAGTCAGATGCAGTCCATCAAATTTAAAGAACTTTCGCTCCCAAAACTGTTGCCAGTTCCCTACAAACTTGTGTCTATTTTCCTGGCACCAGCCCTTTAGCCACATTTAGCTCCCCTATCTCCACTTCTCTGAACTTCCGTCCATCTGTCTCTTTCTCCCAGACTGGCAGGATATCAGAGAAGGAGATGCCGGACAAAATGGATAATAGTTTGTCACCCAGTTTGGTCAGGTGTTCCTTGGTCTCCACAACTGACTGACTGGCGAGATCGTTAGTCCCTATGTGTACCAGGATGTCAATGTTTTTTCTCCTGCTTCCTGAACAATTTTAGCAATGCGGTCAGTGTCTCTCCCACCACATTCATGTCCCACCTGCCACCACTGCTGCAGCACAGGCTAATCCCACACTGCCGAACCTCGCCACAGACATGTCCCACTTGCCACCACTGCAGTAGCACGGGCTAGCCACACCTCACCAATCATGTCCCATTTCCACCACTGCTGCAGCACAGGCTAGGCCCATACTGCCACACTTCACCAGTCATGTCCTTCCAATCACTGCTGCAGCACAGGCTAGTCCCACACTTGTCACACCTCACCAAAGTCATGCCCCACCTGTCACCACTGCTGCAGCACAGGCTAGCCCCACGTTGCCCACATCTCACCACAGTCCTGTCCTACCTGCCACCACTGCTGGAACACAGGCTAGTCGCACACCACTATACCTCACCAAAGCCATGCCCCACCGCCACCACTGCTGGAACACAGGCTAGTCACACACCACTATACCTCACCAAAGCCATGCCCCACCACCACTGCTGGAACACAGGCTAGCCCCACGCTGCCATACCTCACCACCGTCATGTTCCACCTACCTTCACTTCTGCAGCACAGGATAGTCCTACAGCTCCACACCTTTCTGCAGTAATGTCCCACTTGACATCCGTGCTGTGCTACACCAGGTCCACTCCATGACCCCTCTCTGCAGCATGTCCTGGAAGGCCTGGTGTAAGAGTCTTAGGTACAGAGTGACAGGTTTCCCACAAAACTCCATACAAGCACTTCCCCGACCTTCAGATTATCTCCTCCTAGCATGAACCCCAAAGCAGAGAGGTCAGATAAGCAGCTGACAACACATTTGGCACAAATGACACCCTTGCCGATCAGCCAGCTTGGGCTGTACTCCATAAAGCAGCCCAAGCCACTCTTCGGAGGCTGTGTGCATGAACTCCATGAAGCATTGCTGCATTTGTTAAGCTTGCTAACAATACTCAGTTGTAAAGACATGTTATTCCTCTCTGCTACACTTCAGTGCCAGCACTAGCCTCTTGACACCAGTGTGGGGCACTTTGAAACATGCCTGGATGCTTCTTTCTGACTTCAGTTTCTAAGCAGTGTATCCTGCAAAGCTAGGAAGAAAAGGTAATAATACCAGGGGTGGGTTGGGGTGGCTGCTGTACTTGACTTGGGTTCGGGGACAGGGAACCCAGCTTGGTGCTCAGCTGAAGTGTAGCCATCCTCATGGCTGGGCAGAGAGACATGGGAGAGGGAATCCAAGGCAAAATGTGTCTTTGCAGCTGCCACGAAGCTCTGTGGTAGGGTAGACAGTGAAGAGGGTGTAAGGGAGTTGCACACTGACTTGCAAAAGTTGGGGAGGTGTTCCATGGTTTGGCAATTTAAATTTAATGGCAAAAAGTATGGAGTGATGTACATAGGGAACGGGAACCCCAGGGCAGAATATTGGATGGGAGGTGGATTAGCTGGGAGCTACTGCTGAGGAAAGGGACCTGGGAGTCATCATAAGTGGCTCCCTGAAACAATCGAGCCAAATGTAACGAGACCTACAGCAAGGGAACTAGGTTGTTGGGGTGTATCGGGAGAGGTTTGATAGCAGGAAAAAAGAACTGTTACTGCCTCTTTAGATATCACTCGTTAGGCCACACCTGGTGTACTATCCCTAGTTCTGAGTTCTCTGTTAAAGACTGGGACAGGCTGGAAATGGTGCAGCACAGAGTACCCAAAATGATTAATGGGCTGCAGGACATATCTTACGAGGATTGGCTTAGGGCACTGAACATGTGCTCACTGTAGACCAGAAGAGAAAGGGGTGATATGGAAGAGACCTTCAAGTTCCTGAGAGGAATAAACAAGGTAAACTGTGAGGAACTGGTTCTCCAAGTGTAGTAAATCTAAAACACGGAGTCATGAGTGGAAAATAGTGGGTGGAAAGTCAGGTGGGCTGTGAGGAAGTTCCTTTTTATCAACGAGAATAGTTAAACCCTGGAACAGCCTGCCAGCTAAGGTGGTGGGTCCAGAACAATGAATGGCTTCAAGCACGGTTGGAACAGCATTAGAGTCCTACTGGCAGCGATGAAGCCTTGACCGCTGCACAAATCGGGGCTTCGGTAGCCAGATGGCCCCCCTCCCCGCAGTCACAATACACACCAACACGTTAATTTATCTCCGTGTTTGTAAAACCTGAAACAAGCTCCCCGCCAGCTGCCATTTTCTAACATTGTACTGCTTACCCCCGAGAGCTCGCTGCTAAGACCGCAAGATGATGAAGCGCCTTTGCCCCTTCCTCTTTGGTGCCCTTATGTACAGAGATTTAATAATCTCTGTGTTTCCCATGCCCTGCTTTATTTTCACAAACAGTGCCTAAATGCCATGTGTACACGCACAAATGCAATGGAACAAAACGGCTACAGTCTCTGAAGTGGGTTGCTTACCAACAAAAGATTTTGTTTACTTTTGATTTGGGCAAGGAATAAAGATGTCTCTGTAACCTTACCTGCCCAGTTGTGCTACTCTGCGTGGGTTTCTGACTGTTTCCTGATGCTGTAGCCGTTTTGTCCCCAAATACAGTAGCTCCACGGCAGTTTACATTGTGTTCTTGCACTGAGGAAAACAACACTATCTTTCTTTGTTTAGCTGGATGTGAACGTTGGCAGAAACCTTTATGCGCATTCCTTTTTTTGTTTTACCTAACCTTTTCTGCGTTCCTGCGTTCCTGACATTTTCTTAGCATGTCCCTTGAAGCTGCAAACAAATATTCCTTCACCCTCGCATTTATGTATCGGGAGTCCGTGAAATAAACACGTTAGTCTAGCAATGTAAAATCCAGGATAAGACGAAAGGGAGACTGTCAAAGTGAAAAGCTATGCCCTGTCTTGTTATAAAGTGCTTGACCTGTTGATTTGATGGGCTTTCATTCAAAGAACAAAGATGATTGTCAGTAGATATAATAAAAAGCAGTGTACTCTGTTCTTGAAGGAAGTCACTAACAGCCAGGGATAGAAACCCACTGTCACGTATGAATTCAACCAGTGTTATGTTTTGGGGGTGGAAAGGTCATAGAGCAATAAGTCAGTAGTTAGTTTCCTATTATAATATTACACTTTCTAACACAGCATGAAACTATACAAATGCAGGCAGACTTTTTCCCGCATGCCGCATAACAACGTAAAATGACTTTCGCTGGCTCTGGTGCCTCGGGGGGGGATACAAATCCGCTGGTTGCCAGGTAATGGATATTTATATCTACAGTTCCTGCAGCTCTTACGGTATTATAATTTAAAGGAGCAACTCTGACAAGTTGGACCGCTTCTTTCCCCTGTTTGTGAGACACTTTTTTTCTTTGAAGTGTGTCTCACATGCCAGCCTGGTGGTGCTGAGGGTTGAGGCGATGGACGCCACACCTCGCTTCACACTGGCGACCCAGGTTCGGATGTGAACCCAGAGCGGCAGGGGTGGCCAAGGGAGGGATGGGATCAAGTGTTCAGAGGACTGCTGTCCCATCCCAGGGAGGAATCCAGGGAACCACCACTCTGTAGCGGCCCTGGTGATGACCGGGAGCACTGCCAGGAGGTGCCAGCAAAGGGGGGGGGAGTGCGGCAGATGTCGGGCGTTGCCTGATGTCATTGTGCACTTGCCCTCCATGGGTTCTAAGGAGGAAAAATGGCAGCACAAGTCCACGGCAGCTTGATGGCCGTAGCTTCACCGGCCAGCAAATGCCTGAATAGAGGCGTGTGCTGGTATTGGATCCTGGCCAGGTGCAGGGGCTTAGGGGGAGCCCCTTTCAATGGCACAGTTGTGTATGCCAGCTGGGCACGTACAACTTCGGGGTCGGTGATGAGGAGGAGCGGTGGCTGGAGGTAAGCAGGGTCGTGGCTGAAAGGAGATTAAAAATAGTGGTGATTTAAAAAAAAAAAAAAAAAGTCTCACGTGCAGCTGCCCTGGAAACAGGCATTATTTTGGTCTTACAACTTTCTTTTTACTCTGTCCGTCAAGCTACTGCCACTGCTCCGCAGGCTCTGCCTCCCACCGTGACCTCTTTTGCCTCCTTGCCCAGCCCGATGAACCCCCGACTGTGAGCCACTCTGAGGCAGGGTGCTCTGTCTGAGTCTAGTGAACCAAGCTGGGTGATCGGGGATGGAGGGGAGGAGAGTCCTCTGTTGAGACTGTGGCCTGCGGTGGACAGAGGTGCCATCGCATATCTCAGGACAGGGATGTCCCCGAGCACAGCTGTGCAATGGCGTACGACGCGTGGCTGCCCGTAGACATCCGGCCGTGCTCGCCTCTGATTCTGTTCCTGCACTAGTAGTACCTCCGGTCACCACCGGGGGTATCTACTGCACCGGGTATACTCTGGATCCCTCCCCAAGGAGAAGAGAGCTGTCCTACGGATGCTCAATCCTTCTCCCTCCCCTGCCGACCCTCAGCACCTGGGCTCGTTCCTGAACCTGGGTCACTGGTGTGGCGTGAGGTGTGGCATCCAGCGGCTAAGCCCTCCGTGCCACTGGGCTGGCTTTGGAAACAGGCATGTTAACGGACAGTTTTTTTTTTTTTTTTTAAACTAATATATAAGTGATTAATCTCAAGCAATAATAAAGCAATACCACTGCTGAGACCACTACTTGCAAGAGTGGTCTTATTAATATCCCCATTGAGACCACTCTTTTTTTTTTTTTTTTTTTGTTTATTGAGAATAATAAGCATACAGTCACATTTCTGATGTAGTATTTAAGGATACAGATAAGATCCACATGGGGGCGCCACCCCTCTTAATACATGCAATTAACAAAACCATCCTACATCTGTACGATACAGCGTGGGGGAAATTTAAATGAAAAAACATTTCGATGTACATGTAGCAAAAGTTTTAGGCTGTGTTTTATGTGCCCATGAGTTGCATGCATAATTAAACTTATACATTAATCTAGTTCGAGATTCAATTTTCTATAAAGGAAAATGTTAAAGCAGCATGCTTAACCATAAGAAGTGTACCAATCTGGTACTTTACAAAAGGAATTATAGGTGACCCTCTTTCTCCCTCATTTAAGGTGATATCCGTGGAGAACAATATAAGACGTAAACATTGCAATCTCTTAAGAAGGAAAGTATTAAGAAAGCTTATGTAGTCATGGATTTGAGAGGAAGAGGACATCCCCCCCCCCAGAAAAAAAATCTGTACTACTCACCAGCATCACTGTGTTTTAATAAAAATAATTATACTCTCCAAATAAAAGTAAATGTCCAGTTGGGAGAAAAGTAAACACCATAGTAACTATTAGTATAACCATCAAACCTGACCATAATGGCCCAACAATGTCTCTCTGAGTCCAATTATTCATTTTCCGATTCGGATTGCAGGGATTTATTTAACTCCAAAAATTGATTAGCGTTTTGCTCATAAAAGTGCTAAAACATTGTGAAAATGCATAGCACTTGCCTCACTGTGTTTAACTGTTCTGAAGCCCAAATATATGTTTATTGGGTTTCTGATCACCTGCTGAGCTCTTAAAAAACAACTTTAAATGCGAGGTTCAGAAGAGTCTTAAATTCCTGCAGCCATATTGCTCGTGCTCCACAGCGCCCCCCCCCCCGAGACCACCTTTAATGGTTGTGAGAGTGGCCTCACTTACATTCTTAGGGTGTCAGAACAGCTCACCTTCTGTTGGTGGCTCTTGTATCCTAAGAGTACATGTGAGACCACTCTTAAAACCGTAAGAATGGGCTTAGCGTCAGTATTAACACGCAAGAGTTTTTGGGGTGAGAAAGCTGCAAAGTGAAACGGAGTGGATCTGGCATACACAGGACTTGAGAAGGCACTAAAATTACTGGTGATCCCTTTTAATGATCAGATAATGAGCTCCAATTAAACACCGCAATAAGCAGATATGATGTCATACCTGGTTATTATAGTGTTTTTTAGCGGTCATGCTTCAGAGCGAGAAAGATCACTCTTGTGCCAGATGCTTAGCGTAGCCTTTCACTCGTACTGTAACCTTTTCAGTTCTACTCTCTGAGTCAGTATTTTCACTGTAAGTAAAACTCTCTCTCACCGATTTCAGAAGCATCAGCAGCAGTAGGCGAGAGTGGTTTAACTCTCGTTTTCAGCACGGCTCCTGGGGCTGATTTGTGCAGGAGGGGCTCCTTGCTGTGTCTCTCCCATGCTGACTCCTTGCACCAATAATTGTAAAATAGAGAACACGGTTTGTGTATCTGTGGATTTTTTAGTTGTTGCACACTCTTGGTGTGATGACCTCGTAAACCTCTTCAGCTTCATTCTCGAGGTTTATGGGTTACCATACACCTTGGGTATTTTTTTTTTTTATCACGGTATTTGTCACCACCACCGTGGACCCGGCAGGGGCTATGACCCCTCCTTTGACGGGTTTGTCCTCTGGCCCATCGGGGCCATCATGGGTCCTTCCGGGTCCTGGTATTTTTCCTCCATTTTCTCCCCCACGCCCATGAAATGGGTACAGCAGCTGTCTCCAACTCCATGGAGGCAGCCTAGCCCTTCTTGTTGTGCTGACATGCGTAGCATAAACCTCCTCCACCCTGAGAAGGAGAGCAGTCCTCTGGACGCTCAATCCTTACCTCCCCGGCCAACCCTGAATGACCCGAGTCTGTTCCTGAACCTGGGGTGCCGGCCTGGTGTGAGGTGTGGCGTCCAGCACCTCAACCCTCAATGCCACTGGGCCAGCCCCAAAACATAATGAAGATGGGGGTCTTCACATAAGGGGGCTTGGGCGGTGCAGGCTGCGACAATCGGTATTGCTGGCGCTCTCGCCTAGGGCCCTGTGCCCTGTTCACGAACAGGTATGGTCCCGGTGGCTAAGATCCACGGCTTGCAGCAACTGGGGCCATGTGCCAAACAAATGGCGCACTGGTAGGGTGTGTCGCAAGCCGCGGGAAGGTAGTGCACTGCTCTAATCCCTGATGGACTAGCAGGCCCCCTTCCCAATGTGCCCTGTCACGACCCGGCACATTGCTGTTGGTGGCATAATGGCCACCCACACGTTCCTCGATGATACCTGGATAATTAATATATCACCCGTCTCCCCTGACTAAACCCTGACGTTGTTGGTAGCAGTAGTAATACAGTCACATGCCCCCCTCTCCTACCCTGATAGTGCTAGCTGGGCCGGTGACCAGCACAGGCCACCACATACCTCCGCAGCCAGCTGCTGACTGCACTGACAGTGAGCTGCTGTACATTACAGTAGGCACATTGACAGTGCAGTTGGCGGCCTGCCAAGGAGGGGTTTGGTGGGCTGTGCTGGTCACCGGCCCAGACTACCATTATCAGTGCTGGCACTATCCATGTAGGGGAGGAGGCATGGGACTGTATTACTACTGCTACCAACAGCATAGGGGATCAGGCAAGGGAGACGGGTGCTTATTAATTATTATGGCTACATCAAGACTCTGGGGGGGGTGGCTGCATTCATACGTGTTATGGTAAGATCAGGAATCAGGCAGGGGAGATGGCTGCATTAATCATTTCTTTGGCAATATCAGGAATCGGGGAAGGGGGATGGCTTGAGTATTACCTGTACTGGCAACATCGATACGCGGGAGGGGGACTGTGCAATATATGGCGCATTCGGGGATCGGAGGGTCTACATTACCTGAGGGTGCTATTTCTAAGTACCCTTAGACCAGCCCTGGGTGATCTAAGGGTACTTAGGCCAGCCCTGGCTGATCTAAGAGTACTTAGAATGTCGTCTTCAGGTGTGGTTTTGAGAATCCCGATATCAGGGATGTGGCAGCTTGCACTTGCCCCCAAGGCCGTGTCACCGCCAATTTGAGGGTGCATGAATGGTGCAAGCCCTGTTTGGGGCAGGCAGCCTGCGGTTGACACAGGCTGCTTTTGAGAATAGCTCCATGAGCAAGTTTTGATGCAAGGGGACACTTGTGCCACGAGGGTCCCCACAACTAAAGACATTGTCTACAGCAACACCATCTAGTGGCCAGAGAATACAAGAAATCTCACAAAATTAAATGGTAAGGGCAAAAAAACTAATGCCAGCAATTATATAAAATAACACATGGAAGCAGTAGAAACCTCAAACTTAATGCACACCCTCGGTGTGGGATGCTTCGATAAACCTGTCTGGCTTCACCCTCTGGGTTTATGTAGCATCCCACACCTCAGGTGTGCATTAAATTCTCATTATACACTCCCCCAAATGTATTATTTTATAAATTTATATAACCTGTTGACTTCTGTTTTTAAAATATAACTCATTGGACTTCTGAAGAAGGACTTGTTGGTCTGAAAGCTAAAGCTCTTTGTTCTTTTTGTAACATCCTTGTTGGTCCAATAAAATGTATCAAACCATTTGTTCTGGATTTGGTTTTAAAATATGGAACTTGAATTTAAAACGGACTATGCCAACTGAACTCTGAATCTCAGAATTTGTAATTTTTTTTGTAAATTCTGTTTATTGAACTTTTTCATAAAAAAACACACAATTGTATCAGCACAATACATTTAATGTTCAAAGTCATTGTTACCAGTCCCTTCCCATTTATTTAAAAACACCACCATTACTAGCCAAATTAATATTGAGGTGCATTACATCACTGATACTAAAAACGATAAACAAAACATCAGAGAACAAACATCAGCTATCTAATATGATATCCAACATACAGACAAAGATAAAATACATCCGCAACTTATTTTATAGGACTTCTCAATTAATTTATTATTTCCAGTAACTCCGTATGAAGTCCAAACCATCCGTTGCTTAACCTGACACAAAATTGCCATCTGGTTAATTAATAACACAGAAACAGAGAACTTGACAGCAGATAAGGACCGCTTGGCCCACCCAGTCTGCCCATTTCCCTACCTGATGGATAAGCTGCAGATTCTAGTTAACCAACAGCTTACTTTCTCCTACCCCCCCCACTAGAATTGCCTTATGCCTGTCCCATGAATTCTTGAATTCTCCCACTGTTCCTGACTCCACAGCCTCCTAAGGAAGGCGGTTCCATGCGTCCACAACCCTCTTATAATTAACTATGGAATCAATCAGAGCTCCCAAGCCCATCACTGTCTCAGCCTTGCCTACCGGAACAAAAGGTGCCTCATTATAAGAAGAGTAGAAATGAGGGTATGAGTGAGATTGGCCATGCCGAGGGAAAAGGAGAAAAACTCTGCCCACCGCCCATCATAAATAAGGCAGACATTGTATGTACGCTGCTTTAAAATGGTATAATGAGCAGAACTGCAGAATTTTAGAACTGATTGCATGCAGGACGCTTTTATGGTTTATGAGGGTGTCTGGAATATTTAGAAATGAACCAAATTGGCTAAAAATTATATTGTGATTGATAATTCAAGAAATATTAGGGTTTGTAGGGAGAAAGGGGAGGTAGGCAATATTAGTAAATACAGTAAGTGAAGTGTTGTGACAGGAAAGCAACAGACTGCAATAATTTATGCATTCCGGCACCCTCCCCGGCCCCATTCCCTCTTATGCCTGATACACAGAGCATGTGAAAAAACTTCAGACCTGAAAAGCCAGCCTTAAAGAGAACTATTCCTGGCATTTTTTTAAAACTTCCCTCCAAAACAAGAGGAAGCTGTGTTACCTCCCCGGGAGCTCTCCTTTAGTAAAAACAGCCTTTTGGAACTGTGCTTTAAAATCACGCTCCATATGCTTCAGTGGAGCATGTCCCCATAGTCTCCCTGTTGCTGCATCATAAAACGGCATGGCCAGCAACAGGGCGGTGGAGAGGAATTGTGCTGCTAGCCCCTCGTGGCAATTTACAGTCCCTTCCCTTGGGGGTATAATTATAAAGGCTGCTTTTCCTACACAGGAGCTTCCTCTTGTTTTGGGGGGGGAGTTTGAAAATACCAGGAATGGTTCTCTTTAAGGCTGGCTTCTCAGATCTGAAGATTTTTTCACTTGCTCTGTGTGTCCAAGCATAAGAGGTTTTTTGGGGGGGGACATAGTGGCATACTGGCAGCTGGGAAGTGGGGAGAGATCACGCTGCTAGCCCATCGGGGCAGTTTATGATCCCTTCCCTTCTATCGGGGGGGGGGGTATAATTACAAAGGCAATTTTTGCTACAGAGGAGCTCACACAGAGGTAAGGGTGCTTCCTCTAGTTTTTATGCAGCACCAAAAAAGTGCTCTTTAAAGATCAACTGCAGATATATTATAAACATAAATTTTACTCTTTTTTTTTTTCCCCTTAACACAAAGACAACTGGACCTTATTTTTTGCATATGAAATGAAGAAATTGCCATTTGTCATGAACAGATACGATGTCAATGCTCTCTCAGTTGATCCCTCAGACATTTTCAGACCAGCTAGCAGAATCTTGGGTGAGTATTGATGTCATTCAGGCGAGAGTGACATCATTTTCCTCAAGGTCCTGGCAGCATGTGTGTGTGTGTGTGTGTGTGTGTGTGTGTGTGTGTATATACAACATGAGTTTTGGAATAAATTCACTGATAAAAAGTAGTATTCCACTGAGGTAGTGGAGATATCATTGATATCTCCATGTTCCTATATGTTATGGTGATGTCTCCATGTTCCTCCTATACGTCATTGCAAAGAAAGTGAAAGTATATTGTTTCACTCTTTTACAGAGCAGTCTTTCTCTAGTTCCTGCTTCACCCCAAAAACAGAGACACTCTTCTGAAATCTATCTAGTTAATCCTGCCGTCATTTGTAATTAAATAAAATAATTTAAAAGGTATGTGGTTGATTGTCTCCCTGTGCTACTAGAAGAAATCTGTGATACTTTCACCCCCCGCCCCCCGAACTGTAGCATGACCAAGCGGTATGTAAATGAACAGATTACTGGGTCAGATCTTTAAAATATGTGTGTCTACTTTAAAAAAAAAAAAAAATCTTGTTTTTAGCTCCCCGTAAGATTCTTTACTTAAAACAAGGGACCAACTCCACTGAGACAACAGCGAGTCAGCCGTCTGCTTTAGAACAGAGAAGGAAGCGTGAGTGTGTGTTTCTGTAGCAACTTACACTCACGCTTCCTTCTCTTGTTTTAAAGTGGACAGCTCGCTCACTGTGCTCTCGTTGGTAGAGTCGGTCCCTTCTATTAAATGAAGAAACAATCTAATGGGGAGCTAACTGAAGGATTTTGTTTTTCAAACAGAGACACTTATTTTAAAGGTCTGGCACCAGTAATCTGTTTTGTTTACATACCGCCTGGTCACGCTTACAGTTCTGGGGCGGGTGAAAGTATTACAGATTTCTCATAACAGGGTACAATAAACCAGGTACCTTTTAGTAACCATTAAAAAAAAAAAAAAAAAACTGTAAATTACCAGTATCAACCAGATAATTTCTTTTAATACAATATGGTATCTGTGATGCTGCTGCTGAAGATTTTTGGGGGGAAGCTTTAGGGGATCGTGTTACATAGAGCCCAAAACGCGTGTTTATAAACAGAACATGACATGGCCTGAGTGAACATATAGCTATCTTCACTTGAGGCCAGTGACATCAAGATATGTCACTCGTGGCTTCGCCACTCGTGAGATATCATATCATCATTGGCCTCTCGTGAAGATAAATATATCTCTACTCAGGTGCGCTCACACACACACACACACACACACACACACACACACACACACACACAAACACACAGACACTCAACTGCACTTCTGTGTTAAACTCCAAACTTTGAACCTTAATAACCTTGGAACTGTTCAATTGATTTGCATGAAATTTGGCATACATAATCTCTAGGGGTAGTCTTTTGACCTGTCAAATGTCATGGGAATCTGTCAAGTGGTTTCTGAGATGTAAAGTGTTGAAAAAAAACAGAAAAATCCATTGTTGTTTTAACATTTCTTTGTCATCCTGGATCTCAGAAATGTCTTTAGGTTTTGGTCTGAAATTTCCAGAGGAGAAAGCCTTTGGGTCACAGATGTGCCTTTTGAAGGTTTGGTGAAAATGGTAATGTGAAAATATGAAAAATTGGTGAAGTTATGAGTGTGCATAGAAACTGTGCAGTGCATGCTCATAACGTGGTCATTTTTCAGAATTTTTTCACCAAATTCTCAGCATGGGCTTCTTGGGACATCCCCTCATGAACAGTGCAACTGTGATTTTGTTACTCTGTCCCAAAAGTTGATTTCGCACAGCAACTGCGCCATTCTGTGCCACAGGTGAGAAAACACATTCGGGGCAGGATGTGAAAAATGACAGCCGTACTGTTTATAAAAAAAGTGTGAAAAAATGGCAATGTTGAAAATCTGGAGTGAAAATATTAAAAATTGGTGAAGTTACGAGCATGCGTAGAAACTGCGGAATGCACGCTCATAACGCAGCATTTTTAGGAATTTTTTAAACAAATTTGCAACATGGGCTTTTTGGGACCCCACCTCATGAACAGTGGCATTGTCGTTTCATCAGTCGGTCCCGAAAGGTGATTCTGCACAGTGATCGCAAAATCATCCTTCGGGACCGAGAAACAAAATGACAGTGTCTGTTTATGAGGTGGGGTCCCAAGAACCCAATGTTGATAATATGGTGCCAAAATTCCTAAAATTTGCAGAGATATCAACATAAGTTTACCACCCTCAACCGACTCCCATTATACGGCTTACCTCAGTTTCTCCGACTGCAGTTCGGCTTTGAAGAGTGCAGACGTATCCCCAGTCCAGAGAAGATTGCTGCTCTCAATCTCCGGAGGGAAGTATGGGATAAGGAGGGGTGTGGAGAGGTGGGAGTGGGGAGATGACGAGGGACCGTTTTCTTTTTCGCAGGTGAAAGAAAAAAAAAAAGACGGCTGGATGGTATTCTTTATTTACAGATAAATCTGTAAAAAAAAAAAAAAAAAAAAATTGGGCACACTGGGGTGGGCTTCCAAGTGTGCCACTTGAGTGGTGGGGGAATCATGATGCTGACAGGGGAGTTGGGTACCCCGTCAGCAATATAAGTGGGCTGGAGGGGCATCCGACATCAGGAGTGGGCATCCTGGTGTCATAAAGTTTTTATTAAAAAAAAAAAAAAAAAAACACTTATCTCGGCACCTGGGGTGGGCCTCTGTGTGCCACAATAATATGGACTGGGGGGATACACATCGACATCAGGGAACTGGGCACCCCGATGGTGTGAAAAATAGGAATGGGGGGGCAGAATAGTTTGATGCAGGATGCTGCATCGAAATTATTGCAAATTTCAATGCAGAATTCTGCATCGAAGAAGATGTCGGGGGACGGATTTCTTTATTTTACAGGGTTAGAGATAACGTAGGGCATACTGGTGTGGGCTCCCCGTGTGACAAGCGTGTGTGTGTGTGTGGCGGGGGATACATACCAACATAGGGATTGGGCACCCTGTGTTGGTGCAAACAAAGTGGGTCTTCCTTGACTCTGCAGTCAGCAGCACGAGTTCCAGCTGTGGCTGCAGAAGTAAAAAAAAAAAAAAAATACCACCCTTCTCATACAGAGAACGGGCTGCAATCCATTCTCTGTAAGCTAGCATCCGACAAAAAATAAAATCTTGTTCGGGGCCAGCTTAAAGGGAAAAAAAAATCAGAATACACCTGAAGGAGTCCTCTTTATCTGTGTTCTGATGGTTATTCTTTCATTTTTAAAACGTTCTGTACTTCAAGATCCTCATTAAGCGGCAAACAAGATGGTGGACGTAACACAGCTCAGTCGATCGAACGACTTTGAACTTTGTGCAAAATACTAGCCTTCTTTGCAAAAAGAAGCTGGTATTTTGCGCAAAGTACTAGTATGGTGTGAAATATATTTTTCATGCCTGACATATACGTTTTCCCATAGAAAATAATGAGAAAATATAAAATGTCATGATGTTTGAATGGATTAATATTTTTTTCCACACCACCTCATGAATAGTATAGCTGTAATTTTTCAAATCCTGCCAAAAAGGTTTTCCCACACCTGTGGTGCAAAATGACATTACAGTTGCGTGGAATTACATTTCCGCAGGGATTTGAAAGTTTTCTGTACTGGGTACATGTGGTGAGGTGATTAGAAGGTTATGTTGAACATTTGGAGTGAGCATTATTTAAGACACAGTTCTGACCATTTGTTGCAGCCTGCTTGTAACTTTGTATGGGAAGCACAAAGGCCACAGATCCCCATGTTTCCACATCTACATACATATGTGCATCTACGGAGGGATTGGAGTGCTGGGTCCGCCACTGAGACATATGGATACTGCTGTACTATCTTGGACCCTGCGCTCCCACTGTGACATGGATACTGTTGTGCTATCTCGATGGAGGGATGGGACCCCAGGATCTGAAGGACCCTGCGCTCCCACCGTGAGCAGTGGAGACTGTTGTACTCTCTTGATGAAGGGATGGACCCTGCGCTGCCAGTGTGACATATGGATACTGTTATACTACCTGGATGGAGGGATGGGAATGCAGAGTCAAAAGGACCATGCGCTCCCACAATAAAATGAGGATACTATTATTGCTGCCTCAAAAAGTATGGAAATTAGTTGCAAAAATTTTGTTAATGCATCAGTTAGGGTGAATATCATAGTTACAAAAGCAGGAAAATGAGGCGTTAGGGTTTTCAACCCTAACGTCCCACCCCCAGAGTTCCCACTTCACCACTTCACCACCCCTCCACACACCAACAGGCATCAGGCAGGGTGTGCCATGGGGTCGCCAGGCCTCTTGCCCCATTATCCTATACTGTAGCATGCAAGATTGTTTACACAAGGAATGGGGTAAGAGTTGGACCCGATGACCCACTGGCACACCCTAATGCTCTGTGTGTGAGAAAGGTGAATATTAGTGGGGTGATGGAGTGGGAACCCTGGGGAGTGTGGCATTAGGGTTGGAAACCCTAATGCCTAATTTCCCTGCTTTTGTTGCTATAGTATTCACCCTAACTGATGCATTAACAAAGTTTTTGCTTGATCTGGTGCAAACCCCCAAAACAGTTGCAAGCTAAAGCCCAGAGCATACGAAACAGATAACGAACGCAGATGTCCAGTGGCCAGCTACAAACTATACAAAAGCCAGCGCCCACAAAACACACACATACACACAATCTATGTTATACCTGCACAGTAGTGCAGGTATAGTTAGGGTTGGTGGGCCACTTTAATGTTAAACCCCAAAGTTTTCACTTTAATAACTTTGCAACTGTTTGTCCAGTTTACCTGAAGTTTTGCATGTGCGGTGTCCAGTCATAGGTCTTTGCATCTGGAAAGTTTCGTTCCAGTTGGATATGCGGTTGCAGAACTGTAGCATGTCAAAAAAGTGAAAAATACTCAACTTTTGCAGATTTTTCAGTCAGACTTAAGGACTGAAGAATGCATTTGAGTGGATTCAAATTTGCATGTCTGTGTGTGGCTTGAGTTAAACTGGTGCCTTTTGAAGATTTGGTGAAAAAATCTTAATCCATTCAAAAGTTATGTAAGTTTTTCATGTCCCATTTTAGCCTATGGGAAACTGTATATGTGCACTGTGAAAACTTTCACGAAAACATTTTAGTTTTTGCAAAAACAATGCTCAAAAACATTGTCCCATGTGTTGTTTTCTTTGTCACTTCATTGTGCCAAGGTGGATTGTGCTTTTGGGCTGAAATTTGCAGGGTCGCTTGCCCTGGTCCCACAGGTGTGCTTTTTGGTGTTTCAGTCCCAAAACTTTCAATGGGTCCATAGGTACAGCATTCTGAAGCTGAGAAATTTCCCATAGGATAACATCGAGGCACCTTTCGGTACCCGTATCTTGAAAACTATTCGAGATGCAGATTTTTTGCTACCTGCAGTAAGCACGCGTAGAGGTTTTGAAGTCATGATTACAACTGCAGTGGAATTTTTTCTATAGTTGCTACGGTTACGGAGACATTGCCAAAAAAGTGTTACAAGGGTTCCTTTTCAGTACTGTGGGGCTGCTGTATGGCTCCATACTTATGTGTAAGTGGGAGCGCAGGGCCCAGAGGGCCTGAGCTCTGACAGAAACATACAGTCACACAAAAAATTGGCAACGTGAAGGGAACGCAGGGCCCCAATGGACCCACACTCCCACAAACACATTCCACTAACCACTTACATTACACTTTCTCAAAGAGATGGGAAGTTCATTGCAAAAATCTCTGTTAATGCATCAGTTAGGGTTGATGTCACAGCGGCAAAAGTTTGGAAATTCGATGTTGGGGTAACCACCCATGCCCACCCCACCCACCTACAGGCACCAACAGGCATTGGGGCATACAGTGGGGTTGTCAGACCTATCTCTCACCCCATTCTCCTATACTATAGAGTGTCAGCTTGTTTACACATGGAATGGAGTGAGAGTTGGGCCTGAAGACCCCATGGCATGCCCCAGTGTCTGTTGGTGCCTGTAGGGTGGGGGTGGTAACCCTAACATCAAATTTCCAAAGTTTTGTTGCTGTGACATCGACCCTAACTGATGCATTAACAGAGTTTTTTTGCAGTGAATATATATAACTTGGGGGATAAATGATGGACAGGAGTGGGATATGGAAAATATTCTCACTCCTGCAGAGTGAGCTCTGGATACTCACGAGTACCTCTGTATGTATGTGTGTATATATCAGGCAAATCCATTGAACGGTGGCAAAGTTATTAAGGTGCAAAATGTCACCCTTTAACCTTAAAAGGGCTCCTCAACCCTAACTATGGTAGCACTACCGTGCTACCATAGTGTGTGTGTGTGTGTGTGTGTATATGTGTTTGTGTATGTATGTGTGTGTGTATATATATACACACACACACACACATATACATACACACACACCACCTACTACTACTACTATACATCTCTGGGGAGTGGGGGAAATGAGAGGACATGATTGAGATGTTTAAATTCCTCCGTGGAATCAACAAAGTAGACACTAATGACTTCTTCACAAGTAGTAGTAGTACTTCCACCAGTGGTAACTCTGGAACTCTCTTCCTCAAACAATATGCAACTCCTCCTCCACCCTGTCCTTCAAGTCAGCCCTAAAAGTCCATCTCTTCCAACCCCCTTGACCTCCCAACTCCCTAATCCTGCCCTCGTGCCCATTCTACTCATTTCTCTTTCTCACCTCACCCCCTCCTGATCTGTTGGAACCACAGCCCTCTACCTAATGCTGGTTCTCCACTGACCTACATTTTGTCATGAGTGGTCTATACAGCACAGTTGAGATAACTCAAGACGTAGCACTTCTCTATGTTCAGACACGGTTAAAAAAAATCTACCCACTACATGTAATGTACTACCTTGCTACTCAAGGTTGCTCTCTCTGTTACTCAGCACAAACCCTAATTTTGAACCTCTCTGTGTAACTTTTGCACTATTGCTGGCATAATCTGAGCTGCCTGTATAAGACCCCATTCCTTTGGCTTGTATTGCCTTCTCTATTCTAAGTGTTCGTTTACAGTTACTTACCTGCTATGACGAAAATGTGATTGTAGCTTTGTCAGTTCTTGTTTGTTTATTTTTGAAAGTCGGATTTACAACCTTTGAGTCGGGGACTCGTTTACAAAGGCACCTCGTCACAGGGAGGGTAGACATGGTTACAGTGTGAGATACAGGTGCAATACAGATAACAAAAGAACACAATATAATAGTGGTTTACAGAGTAAAGTTACATGCAGTAAGTAGCAATTGTATATAGTAAAACAATAGTAGAAGTCACAACCCTGGTCATACCAGGGAAATACTCATGTGGAAGGGTGGGGGTTCTAGTGTTCTGTACTCTCCCAGGTCTCACCTGAAAATAGGCACACTGTTGTCTGGTGTTCTTACCCGGTTACCAAAAACCAAATAAAAAAACTCCCATGAAACGGAGGGGGGGGGTCAACATGCCAGAAATTACTTTTTTTTACCAAAAGGGTGGAGGCAGAATGGAACAAACTTCATGAGTACTGAGACAGTGGGGGATTAACGGGGTATGTAAAAAGGCATATAGGAAAAGGGTGGTTGGGTTCAGTGGGGGAGAAAACACTGGGACTGACGGGGGCTCAGTCCGTTAAATGGGCAGGGAGGGGCAGAGAGAGGGGGAGTGCCACTAGATCTTTTTCTGCCAGCATTTACTGTGTTTCTTTCTCTGTGTTTCTGTGTTGAGTTTGCCTCGTCTTGCTTCTTGGCTGTCTCGTGTGATAAGCCAAGATATTGCTACATTCTCTCCCTAAGGGTGTTGCTGCCCAAGCTGTTCCAAGTGTGACAGTGTTGCAGTGTTTCTGATCTTATTTGCTATCTAACCGTGCAAGTCCCTTGAAGCATAATCTAATTAAAAAATGTAAACAAGAAAAAGCTGATGTATTGGTGCAGTGCTGATTGTGATGCCAGTCGCCACAAGTCAGGAATGAGTCTGAAGCGTTCAGTGGCCAGTCTTTGGGGGGGGGGGGGAGTCAATCCCAGAGGCTGCTGTGGGGGTGGGGCATAGCCCCACTGCAGTGCCGCCATCTGTGTACAGTCTGATACCTGCCATAGGAATGGGTAGGCTGTGAGCTGACTCTGGTTTGGCACACCTTGCAGGCATGTCCTGGGGTCACAGTCACTGTGAAATGAGGGAGGGAGAAACTGTGAAATGAGGGAGGGAGAAACCGTGAAAGAAAAACAGACACGTGTGGGCGTAAGGATTGATGTGGGACACTCTTAGACACTGCGCACCCCCTCTGCTGACTGGTGACCTGTTCCACCACACGGTTAAGCCATGGAGTTGGTCTGGCATAGGTGGTAGCTGACCTGGTTTGGAGGTTGCAGTAGTAGGAGAGGCCTGGATAGGGGTGCAGCCTGGCTGAAAGAGGGGTAACAAAGTGCAAGCACGCAAGAAATGGGATACCACTAAAACCGTTGTACTAATCTCCACGTTACCACCTCCATGAGACTGCCCTGATCCCCCGCTTTTCTTCTTTAAGCATGGTCCAATTATTTAAAACGAGATAGAAAGTGGCAGTTGTTTAAATTTGTGCTTTAGACTCCAGAACACAGGGGTAGACCTGTTGCCAGCTGCCAAAGACTGACTTTTTGACTTTTAGGGTTTTAAATTAATGTTGAAATACTGTTTTAAAGATGTTTACTGAGAATTGACACCAAGCTGTTGGGATCACTAGTGTATGTTTTTAATACTGGATACACAATTGGTTGTTGGATAGATGACAGAGGGTGATGGTAAGTGGCACTTACTCTAGTGAGGGGACAGTGACTGTCGGGGTACCTCAGAGTTCAGTACTGGGATCAGTCCTCTTCCACGTCTTTGACATTGCAGAAGAGCTAGAAGGGAAGGTATGCCTCTTTACAGATGGCAAACTCTGCAGTAAGGTAGATACTGTGGGGTGGAGAGAATGAGTAGAGACCTGAGAACTCGAGGAGTGGTAAGGGGTATGGCAGCTGGGTTTCAGTGCAGCAAAGTGCAGAATCATGCACCTAGGGCACAGAAACCCAGAGGCAGTATATAAAATGGGGGAACGGGTATTGACGATCACTAATCAGTAAAAGGACCTTGGGGTAATCATATCTGCATGCATATCTATGGCAGTTAAAATAACAATCTAATCAAAAATTACCCAGTGTATACTCCATTTTTTTTTTTTTTTTTTTTTTTTTTGTTTAAAAAAAAAAAATGGCAGACTGGGTGGGCCAAGTGGTACTTATCTGCCTACAAATTCTGTGTGTAATATCAAGCTATTATCCTGTACAACAGTGTTCTGAAAGGCTGGAGAGTAACAGATGTAGTTCTGGCCTGTATTTTGGGGAGGTGCAGTGGCTAAGCAGGGAACTACAGACCTGTCAGTCTTAACCTCTGTTGTGGGTAAACTGATGGAACCATAGGTCAGAGAGGACCTTCTAGACTACCTGGAGAGCAGTGGTCTCCAGGATGGTAAACCGTATTGGTTCGTGGCAGAGTGGGCTTCTCAAACCAACCTAATAATTTCTTTGACTGAGTGACAAGGGTATTGGACAGTGGCTATGCTGTCGAGTTTTACTCTACTTCAACTTCAGCAAGGCTTTTGACTCTGTGCCTCACAGAAGAGTGATGAAGAAGGAGGCTCTGGGTGCAACGAGAGACAGAGTAGGATGGGTTAGGAAATTGGTTGAAGGAGGGGCAGCAGAGGGTTGTGATTAGAGGAAGGTCATGAGTAGGGGTCCCACAGGGATCTGTCTTGGGCCTGGTCACAGAGGAAGTAGGGTCCTCTTCAGTATGTCCTACCACCTCTGGTGGCAGGCTGTTCCAGGTGTCCACCATTCTTTTGGTGACATACAATTTCCTCATGTGACCTCCCTCCTAAATTTTCCTCCCATCTAGATCCATTGCAAAGTTGTGAACGACAGCTTACTGTACACACTGCAAGGCCATTGGTTGACAGGGCTACCAGTGGGCTTCCATGTGTACAGTACGCTGTCATTCACTGACAGCTCAGTCGGCAGGCAGCCGTGGTGTGTGCGGGTGGGTTTTGCTACCAGCTGGCTGGTGGTCCATACGTGGACGGGGGGAGTGGGTTAGGTGGGGAGTCCGCTGGACTACCAGGGACTCATCTGGGGTTGGGTTTCAGCATGGTGTGGGTTTGGGTATGGGAGGGGTCTGTCTCACAGCAATCGGGGATACGTGAGGGGTGGTACTAGCCTACCAGGGCAGCTGCCGGGGGTTGTATCATGGATTTGGGGATATTGGCTGTGAGGGGGGCCACTAGACTACGAGGGATCTGGAGAGCAGGGTTACATTTTAACGGGGATACGGGGGGGCACTAGACTACCAGGGAGTGTTTGGACCATGTTGTATTGTGTACGGGGATACGGGCAGGGGGTACACTGGACTGCTAGGGTACTGACTGCAGTACGGCAGCTTGCCTGTGGGCGGACAATCACATCTACTGTTTGTAGACTTAACATTTGGAGGCGCACCTTCGGACTTGCTCTGAAGATGTGCATCCATGGTGGGTTGTGGATTGGTATGAGCCCCATATGCATAGGCACTTCCCCTGCACGCACCCTCCAGATGCTCCGAATACCATTATAGGTGGTGTGCAGCGCATCACTGCCCTTTCAGAATTGCGATTGCGATTAGGCGCAAGTCCGAGATGTGCCCCCCGATAACTGCATATAAATGCAGCCTTTCATGTTGAAAAACAGCTGAGAATACTGATGACAGCGGAAGTAGCCATATTTCATGGGGCCCTCCCTAGGTATCGGATGTAAAACAAAATGCTACAGCAGGTTTAAAACAGTATTTGTTGGTCAGCAAAACATGTTTTTGTGTGTGTACACACACACTTTAACTGAGTTTTTGCAAGAAATCTTGCAGGCAGTTTTCACAGGTGGATAATATATAGGCAATTGACAAAACACAGCTGTCTTACAGAGGGCATTATATGTGACAACACCCAAAAAGCAATGACATGGGAGGAAGTTAACCAACTTTTATTTATTTATTTTAGATTTTGGTAACCAGGTAAACCCACTGAGACCAGAGGTCCCTTTCTTTTTTTTTTTTTTTTTTAAATAATTTGCTTTATTGTAGTATTACAAAGTACTGTAGATTTTTTGTACAATACACAGATCTCTTGTTCAGATACTTAAACAAACAGCCAGTGATATGTGTCAGGATATTGTACATCTACATTGGTACACAGACTGTGGATTGTAACATCTGCTCACTTTTGTAACCAAGACCGAGTAATTTCAATAAACTTGACCTTACCTAACAAGAGTATCTGATTCCAATAGCATGGTAGAGTATAACCACAGAACTAGTAAGACCTTATATTCCCACCCCCACCCCCATTTCGCCACTACAGTATATAAAAGGAATAATTCCTTTCCTAGACGATGTAGGAATAGTCACATTACTCAATAAGGAAGAGTTAGAGGGACTAAGTCAATAACCATCTCCAGACTGTATCAAGACCAGATCCAAAGCAAGGCTCTCCTAAGTGGATAACAGGGCGTGTAGAGGTGCCCATACGCTCTGATATTTTTTTACTGCGCTTGGACATATTGGCAATAAAGTATTCCGCTTGCAAAGCAAATAGTATTTCTTTATGCCATTCTACATACAAAGGGGTTTGCTGGTCTAACCAGTGGCGCAATATGATTTTCTTAGCGCAGAGAGAGATCAGTGTCATATGTTTCCTCTGATTACCTACTAGAGTTTCGCCTGAGTCACCCAAGATGCAGATTTCCGGACTAAAAGCATTTTGGAGCCCAAGTATAGGATCCAGTTTAGACCTGATGGCAGCCCAAAATGGAGTAACTTTGTCACATTCCAGAGATATGAAGGAGTGTACCTCTTTGTGAACCACATCTGGTACAAAGTTCCGATGTATGATGCCCCATCTTACTAAGTTTTACAGGGGTGTAGTATAGGTCATGCAGCACATAAAATTGAAGCAGCCTATACCGATCCCACCTGATATCCTTATACAGCCTTTTCCAGATTTGTTGCCATTGACGAGGTACTTGGGAGGCGGAGGGGAGGGACCTATCCCACGTGTAATGTTGTATACCTTCTTGTTCACTATTACTTATTTGAAGTGCCTTATAGTAGAAGGTGACAAGGTGAGACGAAGGTCTCCTGGTAAGTGAGCTAAGTATAGGACCGGACATAGACCGACTCCAGAGGCCGCTACCAAAATGCTGTATTAGGACGTGGGATATTTGAAGGTACTTAAAACAAAAAGAAGCAGGTAATTTGTATTTTGTGCTAAAAGCTGAGAAGGCAAGTAATTTAACATTTTCGGTTAGGTCAGCCACCGTGATTTCACATTCCGATGGCCAAAATGAAGCAGTGACAAACTTACCCCCTATTTTAAAATTAGGGTTTTTGAAAAGAGGTTGGGACACGTCCTTTGATGGTGAAAGCCCGAAGGTTTTGTTCAACTGATCATGTATCCGTATCGAGATCGTGATTGGTGTGGGTTCACACAATTTGGGAACTTTATTAGCGGTAATGTAAGGGAGGCTCTTAATATAGATTTCTGCAGCACTGCATATTGACTGTTCTATTTGTAACCATAGTGGGGGGTCCTTTGTGGGTTTTAACCATCGAGAGACTGTGGCACAATTAATGGCCAAGTAATAGAGGTAGATATTAGGGACTTGCAATCCACCATGCTCTTTGGCCCTCTGCAATTTAGTAATTGCTCTCCGAGGCGATTTATTTCTCCATATAAATTTAGAGATAATGCTATGCACCTTACGAAACCACGAATGGGGAAGGAATAAATTCAGCATCTGGAGGGGATACAATAAACGAGGCAGGACGTTCATTTTTATAATGCTGATACGTCCCCAGAGAGAAATGGGAAGGACTACCCAACGCATTAAGGTCCGTTTTAATGCGTATAAGTAACTGGTCCAAGTTATATTGTTGCATTTTGCTTACGGATTGTGACAGAAATATGCCTAGATAATTTATTTTATCCCTTACCCAGGTGAACCCGAGGTGCTCCAAGTCTGCCTTTAAAGTCCAACTGTTTAGAGGCATTACTTCCGTTTAGCTACATTTAATTTATAGTTGGAGGTTCCCCAAACTCTTTGATAATGTTGAGGGTAGCTGGTATAGACGTACTTGGATTTGTGACATGAAGCATGATGTCATCGGCATATACCGATAACTTACATTGAAATCGCTGGATCGGAATGCCAGATACTGATGCGGAGTGATTAATCCTCCTGATGAGTGGCTCTAAAAATAAGTTAAACAAGTAGGGAGAACAGGGGGCAGCCTTGCCTCGTTCCCTGCTGGAGAGGGAAGGATTGTGATATTACCCCATTACATAGTACCCTAGCAGTAGGGTGGGAGTAAAGAATTTTGATCCACTTTATAAACTGTAAAGAAATTCTATATCTGGGTAATAATTCAACAAGTAGTCCCATGAGACACGGTCAGAAGTTTTTCCGATCAAGGAAACTAGAGCTGCCGGAGTATGAGAGTCCCTTGCTGCCGAGATGAGATGAAAGATTTTACGTAAGTGATCCGATGAGGGCACGCCTGCCACAAACCAACCTGCTTGGGGCTTATTAAGAAAGCCAGACCTTGGCTAACCTATTAGCCAGGATTTTGGCGAGATCTTCATATCCACATTTATTAATGAAATTGGACGATAGTCTGATACTGAAGTGGGGTCTTTGTCTGGCTTGGGGAGCACAACAGTAGTGGCCTTGGTGAGGCTGAGATCTGAGAGACCATGATGGAACATATAGTTATATGTATCAAGCAGGACAGTACTCAGCTGAGATTTGAATACCTTATAAAAATTGGATGTGTAGCCATCCGGGCCCGGGGCTTTATCAGCAGGGAGAGCTTCAATAGCCTCATGTACTTCGCTTATGCTGAGGGGAGCTTGTAGAAGGGCTGTTTGGTGCTGGGATAAACTTGGAAGATCTATATCCTTTAGAAAACAGTCCAGTGTGATATTCTTCGAGGATTGAAGGGGCAGGAATGTAAAGACTGATAATATGTTTTGAAGCATAGAGCTATCTCTTCAGGAGTAGTATGGTACCTGCCCGTCGGTTCCTGTATGGTAACTACCATCCTATCAGTCACCTGCGACCTGAGCCTTAGGGCGAGTAGTTTCCCCGCCTTGTCCCCTTGATCGAAGTAAGTGGCTTTTGTTTTAAAATGGAGATATTCCACTTTATCGCCAAGAAGAGTATTGTATTGGAATCGAAGGCTTTCCAGCCTTTCAAATTCCATGGGGTGTGACTAGGGAGATAGAGTTTGCTCCAGAGCCCTAATCTGTTGTAAGAGTGAGGAAGATTCTGATAAAATTTTCTTTTTCCTAATGGTGGCCAACCGGATAATCTCGCTCTTAACGAGCATTTCATAGCCCCCAGAGCACATCTAACTTCGCATGGACCCGTGTTAGACTCCTGAAAATTTGTAATGTACCTTGTAAGAGATCGACTGTCTTCTGGGATCTAAGTAATTGGGGATTAAATCTCCAGACCTTAAATTGGTTAGTAGGGAGGGTATAGACCATTGCAAAGTAGTTGGGTGGTGGTCAGAGATCACTTTGGAAAGATAGACACAACTCTGAACCCTCGCAAGGTGCTCAATCCCCAACAAAAAGAAGTCAATTCTTGAGAATGTGTTATGGGGGAGGGAGTGAAATGAGTAGTCCCGAGAGGAAGGGAAAAGGGTCCTCCATGGATCCACAAGACCCAGAGTATTCATAAGATCTCTGAGAGCCAGCTGAGCTGGGGTGTATGGGGCATGCCTTGTTTTTGATCTATCAAGGCTATTACTGAGAACCAAGTTCCAGTCTCCACCGAGTAAGATGGGGAGCTTAGACCATGATGCCAGATTGGATATGAGACTTGAGAAGAATTGGGGGTCATCACTAAGTGGTCCGTAAACGGATCCTATTACCATTTCGGTATGGCCTAATATTGCTCTCAAAAGTATATATCTACCTTGTGAGTCACCTATTGATTGCAACAGGCGAAAAGGTATACAACGTGCAATTAATACCGCAACTCCATTTCTACGAGAGTCTAACCCAGTGCCAAGCACATGTCCCACCCATGTTCTCCTTAAATTATTGATTTGTGAGCCAGGTAGATGTGTCTCCTGAATAAAAGCTACATCTATGTTAAGTTTATGAAGATGCAGCAATATCTTGGCCCTTTTGGTAAGGGATTGAGCACCTTTAACATTCCAAGAACAAAACTTTAACACACTTGTCATGATTAAACGGTATCAATAAGAGCCCAATATCATCTGACTCTTCCTCAAGAAGGAGTGTTTCCAGTGCACTATTCCATATTGACTTAGTGGCGAACCCAATCCTTCCCACCCTCCCTACAACATCATCCCTTTATTCACTAATCCCTTCCCAACCACATTCTACCCCATTTATTCACTCTCAACCCCACCCCCATTCCCATGCCCGCTTAATAAACTAATATGTTCCTTTCCCTATATTGCCCTCCCCATTTAATCCCTCTACCCATATTGGGGTAGGCATTATACCAGATACAAGAAACAAGATTATGGGCCAACATTATCTGCCCTTTGAAAACGAGAAGTATTATCAGTGATAAACTACAAGTTCTTATCCCCAACAACCCAGTGGGTAGACGACCCACCCTGTGCCAGATTGTGATGCACTGAGTAGACTGCCAGACTATCCAGAGATTCCCGCTTCCCACCCCGGCCCCCTAAATCAGAGACATGAATATAGTACTATTTACATCCATCTGATAGACGTCAAAAAAAAAAGCGGGGGGGAGTCTAAGCCCCTCTGCACCACATTATTTATTTTATTTAGTTTTTGTTTACCGGGTAAGTACACTAGACAAGTCAGTCGCAGGTATTCATATAAGTCCATATAAAACGTCCTCAAATCGTTTCAACGGGAGCTTCTAAAATAATAAGGAAAAAAAAAAGGGGGGGGAGGAAGGGGGGGAGAAGGGATCCAAGCCCTCCTGCACCATCATAGTCACAGGAGTTAAACACATGTCCATATGTAAGACATCTTCAGATCACACAGTAATCCCCGGTACTCAGCACACTCTCATCTGTAAAGCGTCTTCCAATCAGTGCAACAGGAGCTTCCAGAATAGCCAAAAAAGGGGGCTTCCGCTTCCAGCCGGACAGGAATGAAGAAGGGTCCAGTTGGAGCAGCTGCAGATGCTCTCTTTCTACACATGGAGTTCTACTGCCCTCATGTGGCTTTTAATTAATACCAGGAGGTCAGAGATTTCTTATCAATTTGTCAGTTATAATTGTAGTGATTTATTAGTGGCAAACCAAGAGGCATCCGCTTAAAATACAGGTCCCCACAGTGGTCAGCCTTGCTAAAGCACATCATCACTTGAAGGGTGAATTAGTAAGTAGCCTCATGGCCCTTCAGCGAGAAGGAACAGGTCAGGGTACATCTGATGCAGTTGGCAAGTGCCAACTGCGCATTGTCAAAGGAGTGCCACAAATCTGCTTGCATAACCATCAGTCTGGAAGGGTATTGGACTTTATACTTAATACTTGCAAGCGATTAACTTTGACACTATGGGTGGTACTCCGCCTCACGCTTGTCTCACTGTGGCAGGAATATCTTGAGTCAAGTTTAAGCTGTTGGCCCTCCCAGGTAATCTGCTGCAGTTTCCTAACCTGTTCCAGAATATAAGATTTATCCAGGTAATTTAGTAACTTGATGATAACTGGTCTCGGAGGCTTTCCACTCGTGGGCTTAGGTCACAATGACCGGTGAGCCCTCTCTATTATGTATGAGGACTTGTTCGGGGAGGGACCAGCAATCTTAGCCAGGAGCTCCTGACAAAATAAAATGGGAGCTGTTCCTTCTGCTTCCTCGGCAAGACCAAAAATAACGATGTTGTTCCTTCTACTACTGCCCTCCAAGTCTTCTAACTTGGATTCAGCTTTGTGCAGTCTTTGCCTCAAAGAAACCACCTCCGGGTCCATCTTATTTTTCCAATTTTCCAATGAAGCTGTGCGAGCTGAGAGATCTGAAATAGCTCGATTCGTATCAGCCAAATCACTTCTGAGTGATTTGATTTCTCTAGTTGACTTGAAGAGCTGCATTTCCTCGAGGAATTTCTGTTCCAATAGCGGGGTCGCAGCCGATTGAGATGCCGTGGGAATGAGAGGTTTAACAGAGCCTCCGGTCTGGCCTTTGGATCTTTTCGATCCTTTCTCCGGGTTCGTGGGGTGTGTGGGCGGCATGGCGCATTCAGCTACCATGCCTCAGCTAGGCCCCAGATTTCTTTAGCTCGGCGCTTGCTTACAGGTAGGCAAAAGAGATTCCTGGAACCCCAAATATGCTGCACACGGTGAGCCGCGATGAAGCCCTTATTTTAAATTAACACCAATGCTCAGTATCACGTATTTTGGATGTTTATAGGAGGAACGAAGAGGGAGCAGGTCTCCAGAGCAGCTAATCTCACAGCAGCATCACATGATCTCAGAGGTCCCTTTTTCAGGGACGACCCGGAATTAGTTACAGAAAAAAAACACACATTAGCAATTATTTACAGTAGTTACAATAGGTACACAAATGTACATCAGCATCAGTTTACAGGGGTAACCAAGTTCACAGTGTGGTTCACATTCAGGCTATTGTATGCAGTACAGTGACATCAAATTTCACACCGTTGGTAGGAAATTGAGACAATTACAGTATAATTGACAGCCTTGTTTAGAGATTCATCAGGGACGAAGGAGGAATTAAGGCAGTGGTGATGGAAAGGAGACCTAGGCTAGGGAGCTAGCGGTTGCAGCCACAGAGGCTGAGTTCGAGGAGATATACTTTGAGGCCAGACTTAAACTGGGTAAGGGAGGGTGAGTCAGTCAAGCTAGCTGGAAGGGAGTTCCATAGGTAGGGGGCAGTGTATTTGAAGGAGCGCTTGCCTTGGTTGGAGCGGATCCGAGGGATGTCTAGGGGGTGATTTGCAGAGGATCGCAGGGTTTGCCATTGTACTTTGGAGGTGAGAAGTCCACGAAGGTGGGGATGGGGGCCAAGAGTAGAGAATTTGAAGGCAAGGCAGGCAGTAGGGTAGGCTAGTTTGTGCCACAGTGTGGGCCAGTTTGGGTCCATAAGAGCCTTGTAGTGGTGCCTCCTAGGGGAGGAGTTTGTGGCGAAGCGAGCCACACGGTTGTAGAGCAAGGTGAGTTTATTGAGTTCTGTCTCACGGAGGAACTGCAATAGAGGGGCACCGTATAGGATGGAGGGGAGGAGATTGCAGCAGGCAATTGCTCATCGGGCCTCACAGGAAAGGGAGTTTCCCAGACGGTAGAGGAGTCCAAACCGTTGGTGGATGGACCCGGGTTATGGAGTCGATGTGGGGTCTGTAGGTCATCTCTTGGTCAAGGTGGACCCCAAGGTATTTGAAATTGGCAATGACCTTAACTCCTTTTCCTTGGACTGTGCTGAGCTGGAGCAGCTCACTTCTGTCAGAGCCCAGACATCTTGATCCAAACAGGACGACTTTGGTTTTTTCTTCGTTGAGCTTTAGGGAGTTTGAGGAGAACCAGGCCTCAAAAGTTGAGAGACTGTTCTGCAGTTTGGTGGAGATGACACTGGGTTGTGGGTCACTGCTGTATATGACAGTGTCGTCCACGTAGAGGATGAGGTTGCTGAGTGTGCAATTGCCCTCAATATTGTTGGGGAAGAGTGAGAAAAGCAGGGGGCCCAGGATAGAGCCCTGGCGTACCCCAGAGGTAATGGGTCTAGGGCCAGACTGGGTACCCCTCCAATGGACTTTCTGGGTACGGTCATTCAGGTAACTCTCGAACCAAGAGAGTGAGTGATCATCCAGTCCTAAGTGTAGGAGTTTGGAGAGAAGGAGATTGTGGTTGACCAGGTCAAAGGCCTTGGATAGGTCAATGAAAAGAGAGCCCATTGGGGAGCCTTGGTCCATAGCAGCACGGATGTCTGATGTAAGCCGGATGAGTGCAGTGTCTGTACCATGGCCCTTTCTGAAGCCGTGCTGTACATCAGCCAGGAGTAGGTGCTGCTCTAGGTAGTCCTGAAGCTGGTTAGAAACTAGTCTTTCCTGTATTTTCCCTAGGGGGCTGAGAAGGAAGATTGGTCTGTAGTTTCCCATTTTGTCACGGGGACCACTTTTGTGGACGGGGACGATGGTCACTACCTTCTACATTTTTGGGGCTATTCCTTCTAGAAGGGACCTGTCGATGAGGAGGGTGACAGGGAGGGCGATAGCCGGGGCAGCAGCCCTCAGCAGGCGAGGTTCTAGCTGGCCATGGCCGGGTGAGGAATTTGGGTTAATTTTGCATAGGAGAGGTAGTACCACAGACTGATTGACCAGTTTCAGGTGAAATTGAGGCTTTGGATGCCCCCAGACCTCTCTAGAATGAAGGGAGGACCTGGGGAGGTCAGGGAGGGAGGGGCCATTTGGATTAGAGAAGGAGGGACAGAAGGCTTCAGCAACTACGGAGGGGACATTGGTCAGTGAGTCCCCTACTAGATGGAGTCTGCTTGACTGCTTGTAGTACCCTTGAGGAGTAAGTTTATGTGGCCCCAGAATTTTTTTGGGTCACGTAGGTGACTTGTTTGGAGGTCTTTTATGTACTGGGACTTAGCCTGTTTTGGGGATTTTTTACACTGATTTTTCAGTTCCCTGTACTTCTCCCAGTCTGATGAGTTGCAGGAGGATTTGTAGGTACCCCATGCTCTGTCATGGAGGAGCATGGAATGCTTGAGGCTTGGGCTCAGCCATTTATGGCACCTTCCCTGTACCCTTAGCTTTTTTGGGGGGGCGTGCATATTAGATGCAGACAATCAGATGGCATAAAGAAAACTTCTTATTGGAGATTAGATAGATCGCTAGTTCCCTATGGTAAAGTGGAATGCTTCTTTTTCTTCATCCTGTGTGAATTTAATCCGTTTATTATTTCCTGGGCTGTATGCATAAAAAGGACTGCTTGCGGTTTGCCACATTTCCAACATCAGGACAGGAAACAGATATTTTAATCAAATTTGGGCTCGACACTGATTCATTAATACACATATAGCCAAAATGCATACAGCCCAGGAAATAAAAAACAGGGATTAAATTCACACAGGATGAAGAAAAAGAAGCTTTCCATTTTACTATAGGGAACTATCGATCTACCTAATCTCCAATAAGAAGTTTTCTTTATGCCATCCGATTCTCATCAAACCTCCAGAGAGACATTATATTGCCTGAACAAATGCCTGCCTTGACAAGCAACAGCAACTTCGGAGGGCAACAGGTCCTGCCGCTTCCGGTGGGCATTGTAAATGCATAATCATAAATACTTGAAATTAGCCAGCAGAATTTATGCAGTTCAAGGTTATGTTACTAAAACATACAGTAATAGTCCCAGACATCTCAGCATCTGTTGGATCTTACCTTGAGTCCATATAAAGATGCACCACGTGTTGATTCAGCGCCATGCAGGCCATGGGGGTGGGGACGGGACTGGTGCGAGGGAAGGATGCAGGACAGGAAACGGATGTTTTAATCAAATTTGGGCTCGGACATAGAGAACCGGCTGAGGCCGAATATAAAATATAACCACCAAATGAACAAAGAAGTGACTGTACCACAAAGTTCAATTAGGCATGATGAATGGCAGTCCAAAGTAACTCTCAAGTGCGAGTTTTTAAACTCATTCTCCATCTCATGAGACATCACCCTCCGTATCCCTCTCCGTCTCTGTTTCGATTCTTCCAGTTTATCAGCATCCTTGGGATTGTTAAGGGCCTTGTATAACTTGCCCTATACTTAATTCCATGCCTATTTGAAACTAGGCATGCATTTCAGGATACTCTGGACACAAAACGTGCGATCCATTCCTCCAGGGCGTTAACAAACTTGTTTGCTGTGGTGAGAGGTAAAGACGAGGCAGGTTAAATGTATAAGCTGTGCATAGATATGAGCCTAGATCTAAATGAGAACACCAAAAGCTTATGGGAAGGTCGAATGTGTTGTGCGTTATCTCAGTCAGCTTGAAAACGTTTATGGTACAATGCGTCCAAAAGCGGCAGGGCTGTCTACTCTAGTTCAGGATTCTACGTGACTGGTACTACACTCCTTTGAAGTTGCACAGGCTAGGCCTGATGGCTGCTGGCAAATGTTGGAGATGTGGCAAACTGCAAGCAATCCTTTTTAAACCTGTTATGGAGCTGTCCAATGATTAAATCTACATGGGTAGTCATCTGGTCAGTATGTAAACGAGGCCTAGGTTTGGATCTGCCTTTTGAGCCAGGAAGTTTTTGTATTGGGGAACACAGGTGACCTGTATATCACTGCGCTCAAGAAGAAATGGCTTCTGTTAGCCGCCTTAGGCTTTAAGAGACTTTTATATTGAGCCACTGGAAAGATGGAGATCCCCCAACTCTGGAAGAATGGGCCACGCATTTAATTAATCTGACACTAAATGAACTGGTTAGTCACTTCAACTCTAAAACAATAGAGAAATATGAAATCACATGGGGGCCCCCTTTTTGATTTGGCTGACAAAAGGTTAAGCTATTAGACATAATATAAGCAAATAATTAGAGTTAATGCTGGAAGTAGGTAGAGCTGCAGTATTTACGAGATCACTCACGGATACTCCGATTTGGTGAAGGTCTAGAAATGTATTTGTATTCTGCATACGGTGCATAGGATACTTTATAATGTAACTGTTATATGTAAGTTATGTTTAAATAACGTAAGTCATTAAGCTTGTTTAAATATTTTATTTATTGTATTTTATTTTCATTTTTATTTTTCATACTTGTAAATCTGATGAGCAAATTGCCTGTTTTCACAGATGACAAGTTACAGTAGTACAAAACACATTGACATAACAAATTAAGACAATCATACAAATACAAACCAACAAAACATTAGAATATAACATTAAAAATAATAATCAAGTACATTCAAAGTTATTAAATAACCGTTGTTTAAGACAAGTTGTAAAACAGCGGACGATCTTGCAGTCAGCAGAATCAAATGGGACACTATTATAAAAAAAAGTGGTGCTCGATGGAGAAATGACCTGGTACCAACTGCTTTCTTAAAGAATGGAATTTTAAAGGAAAATCTACTTTGGGACCTGGTTCTACAAAAATGGGAAAAGATCAATGATTGACAAAGGCAATAACCCATTTAAGATTTTAAATAGAATTTCTCATGAAATAGAAAAATTCCCATCAGTCAAAGATAGACGACCAGAGGTTTTATACAACTGACAGTGGGGCAAACGATAAGGTGCACTGAGCATAAACCGTAATAGTGAGTTATAAGTAACCCTAAGGTTATTTAAGACTGTAGTCATAGTTAAAGAATAAACAAAAAGGCCATAACAAAAAATACTAAGGAGAAAGGTATGCGAAAGCAGCTTTCGAGAATCAGCAGTTAGAAATGTTTTTGCACGATACAAAAGGCCTAATCTTTGATGTATAATCTTTCTAATATATTTTACATGGGGTTCAAATTGCAAGTTTCTTCTTTTTGGAAAATAAAATCTTTATAAAAAAAAAAAAAAAAGGATTGTTAAACAGGGAGGGTTGTCTGTTCCAGGATAGACACAGTTTCACTGGGAGCAGTAGTAGGTGTTGGGAGTTCCAAGTGCCTTAAGCGGTATGGGACCCCACTGAAGGATTTCCTCCATTGGCAGGTGCTCTGTGAGAGGTCCAGATATAAGAAAACAGCAGCCTGCCTGAATTGTAGTTTCCATTGCCTTTATGCAGCTGCAGGTAGCCGATCTTGATTACCCATATCAGTGCAAATTATAGGAAAGTTCTTGAGAAGTGGCCTGGTGGCGCAGAGGGCTGAGGCGCTCAGAGAACCTTACCTCTTACCACGCCAGCAACCCGTGTTTGGGAACAAGCGCAGGTTTCTGAGGAGTCGGCTGGGGTGGGAGAGGACCAAGTGCCTGAAAGGCTACTGTCCTGTTTTGGGGAGGGAGGACAGCATGCTCGGCTGAATTACTGCCATCTGGTGGAGGCTGGGTGGCAGTGCAGGTCAGGGAGGGTTATGGGACTCCGTAGTGTGCATGTGTCACCACATGCACACACGTATTTATTTTTTTTATTTTAGTCTTTGGTAACTGAGTAAGGCCCACTAGGCACAAGTGCCTGTTTTCAGGGGCGACCTGGGAGCACTGGGCGGTTAAGTTACTTGCTCAGAGTCGCACAGTGTGCAAGTGGAGGTTGTGAGAATCAAACACAGGTCTGGTCTGCTGGATGTACCAAGCTCATTCATGGCTCATTACTTTAACCTCTAGGCTATACTGCCAGCCCATGTAAGATGGCGCCCCAGCATGGGGAAAGGGACACCAAATTAAAAAGGAAAATGGTGGCAGGACAGGCATGAATAATGCCTGCCCGTCAGTCCTCACCCACCACCCCACCAGACTCTGGTGCTGAAAGCTGGATTTGTGCTTTGGGGGGGGGGGTGTTCTCTCCCTTCTGATCCTGCCACGGGGGAAATCCATGGAGATGCTTGGGCTTTCTTGTGAGTTCCGGGAAAGGGCAGGGGGGTTGGCAGGGCAGATCTGAGGGGAGGCTGGCTTGTCCTTGCCACAGGCGGGATAAACAATGTGTGGAGGAAAAAAAAAAAAGTTCTTGTCAGTTGGTGTCGCAGTACCCTGCCGCAGAGTTATCTGGTAGACTTTCTGGATCGAGAACGGAGGATCATCCTCTGACATCCTCAGGAACATTGGCAGAAATGTCCGGACAAACTCAAGGCTGTCCTCTCCTGCAGGATTTTTCTGGTAAAGGGAGTTCTCCTTGATTAGTTTAGTAGTGGCATCGGCATTTTTTAATATGAAAGTTTCTGCCTGGGATATGTTCTGGTTTAAAGTGCCCGTTCTTGTTTCCAGGGTCTGACAGTCTTGGATGCAAAGTGTTGAATTTTCAATTCATATCCTGGACAGTTTTGACAAGTTGCCCTAATGGAGGGTTCAGTGTGGCTTGCGTCTGTTGTGTAGGCTTCCCATCAGTCTGTTGATCTTTTGGCTTGAAATGTCGGAGGATGCTGCCACCTTTTCTCTATTGTTGTATAGTCTACCAAAGTTATGTAGCTGTTAAAGTTATTTAAAGTTGCTGAAACGAGTATTAAGTTTAAATTTTATAGTGTCCTCTTGGGAACTTGAAGTAAAAGTCATTTTCTGCTTGGCTGTTCAGCTGCCCCCCTGCCATATAGTTGTTTTCAGCATTACTGTATTTCTAATATAAGTTCAATCATAAGTATATTTTTATTTCTCTCAGATTTTTTTAAAACCGCTTTCATTACTAATGTTATAAGTAATGAATCGAATCATTAAAGATGGATGTCACTAGCATTTTTAAAACTCCTTTCTGTTGAGGTTACTTTTTGACTTTCCATACTGGCTTCATATTGTGGCTGTATAAGGACGGTGGTAGCACCTGTTTCTGATAGTAACCAACACAGCACCACACAAACATGTTTTATTTATGTTATTGTGGGCGTGGTCGGACTAGGGACTTTTAAAAACTTTAAAGGAGAACTCACATTTGATAAACTCTCCACCCCCAAGCCTCACCCCTAGTTGGGCTTTTCGCAATAAAATAAAAATTGTAGTGTCTGCACTTGCTTTGTATTTTTCTAAACTCCACCATCAGGCAACATGTCAGGTGCTGCGTGGTGCCGTCTCATATTAGAGTGTGGCGCCGCACTACTCGCTTGTTTTGAGAAGCACAAGATGGCACCGCACAGCATCTACCATGTTGTCTGATGGTGGAGTGTACAAAAAATACAAATAAGTGCACACACAATTGTTTTTTTAATTACAAAAAGCCTAACCGGGAAGGGGGAAGGCTTTTAAGGGGCAGGGAATTTAGCAAAATTGGAGTTCTTTAAAACCCCATACCTTAGTTCAGAAGTGAAATAAAATATGTGAAATGAAATATGTAAATACAGTGGAAAAATTAGTATTGATGTTTTTGTAAGAAATACATTATTACACACAAATAAATTATGTGAGTTTATGATGAAGATGTTCTCGGCTAACCAGTACTGCTGCTTTAAAAATGGAGAAAGGGGATCTTTTACCAGACTGGAGAAAATGACAACCAAAAATGGAACAACGTATTGATGTAAAATATTTACCGTAGTAAGAACTGGTGAATTTTGTTAAAATATTCTGTTTAGCATGTCTGACTCAAGGGATTTATACTAAGACTATTTCTTGTGTTCTGACCATTCATAGTCAATCAGAATGCTTTTTAATGCTTGCAACTTCATCTTCATTCAAGTCATAAAGTACTTTTTGACATACAAGTGCAGTTGAGTAGGCCAGCACAGCCTGTAGTGAATTAATTCATGCAATTAAACCGCCTTAAAATGGATATTATTAGATTAACTCTACAACAAATAACCAGTACTGCTAGCTGTACAACATACTGACTTTTCATCATGACCTCTAGGGTTAGAGCTGATTTTAGTAGCTTTGGAGAGTTTAACTCCTTCCTTCCTTAAAAGGGTAACTTTTGTTTTTTACATTTTCTGTATGTGCCCCTATCTCTCAAGGCACCCCAATCCCTCACCTTGTGCAGCCATAGTCACCTGTATCCATGGAGCTGGGGTTATACCCCAAGTCTGGAGCCAGGAGTGAGAGTTACCATAAACATCTTGTTTAAGTCAGTGGCTTTTCGTGCTGGAGGCAGAGGCTGGGATATACTGGGGCCCATCATTGCAGGGGTGCTGAGGAGCGGGACCTGGGTATACCTTGGTCTGTCAGTTTGGGGGTACTGGGGCTATTTTCTCCCCACACCCTTGAGATGTTGCATGCGTGAATGCCAAGGTGCGTACACACTTGCTGGACATTTGTTCACGTACCGACATCATCACCTCCACCCTCCCCTTTGTCCTCCAGCTGTATAACCACCTGTGATTAACCTGGTGGAGGACAGACCCCCCGGAGGAGAGTGTCCTCTGAGACCTTCGGTTCTCCTCCCTCATGCTGGCTATCCAGTTTTGTCATATACATTGCATCCTCCTCGGCCGAGGTGGGCTTGGCTTCCCTCCTCCTTCTTGTCTCCGCCATCCCCCACCATCTACCACCCTTGTCAGGACTTAAGTCCGGAGCTTCTTCTGGGTCCGATGGTGGAGCGGTTAAGCGACTGTGCATGGTGCTTTATACACACCCACCTTGCTGCCATTTTTTCTCTCGGTTTCTTCCCTACCAGTGCTGGGGTACTCACACAAGGTGTGCGCGTGGAAGCCGTGCATGTTGTGGGTCCCACAGCCCCCCACGGTGCCACTCCTGTCCTGCACTACCCACAGGCCTCCACCTGGTGGCATTGGTTCGGTGGAGCCAGCAAACCATGCCCCCCATGAGGGGTCCATTGGACACTTGATCCCTCCTCCCCCCTGGTGGCTCCTAGCAACCCGAGATTGCTTCCGATCCCAGTTTGCTGACATGTGTGGTAGCACTGCTGACGTGCCACTGGTCCTGCCTCTGTTTTCCATTTTTATAGTCCATATACAGTCTAAGTGTCTCTTGCAGAGAAAAAACAAAGTCCATTACTGAACATCATTCATAGTCCTTCCCTGAAATAATTTATTGCTCAGTCTGCTCTTCCCACTTGACGCCAGGGCATCCACGAGTCCAGAAATTTCTCTCTAACTGGAGGTCCCTAATAATGCATTCCATTGTTTCTATTTCTTTCTTGTCCAGGATCCACATATCTAACGAGAGAAAGAGCAGGGTGAGCCACTTCATAGTAATACATTTTATTACTGCTATTTGTAGCATCTGTCTGAGCATATACGAGTTTCTTTATTTTTAAATATTTTGATTTTTGTAAACCTACCATACAATACAATCTACAACTCTGTCCCCGCACGATCCGGCATTACACTTAATTACCCTGTTCCTGCCACTGCAAAAGAATCGGCACTGTCTCCAGCATCTGCGGCTTGCTGTTCAGTATTTTATTCTTTTGGTAACCAGGTAAAGCCCAGTAGGCACAAGGCTCATTTTCAGGGACAACCAGGGAGCACTGGGGAGGTTAAGTGACTTGCAAAGGGTAACACAGATTGCAGGCGGAGATTGTGGAACACAAATCCAGGTCTCCTGGATGTGCCAGCCTCCTTCAGGGCTCATTACTCCAACCAGTGGGCTATACTGCAGCAACGTGCACAACAAAATCCAGCCCCGCCCCGTTCCTAGGCCCATAGACCACCCCGGGTTCCATAGATTATTTTTTCCAGTGTTCCGTCGTGCTGTAAAGCCATTCCTTATAATTAAGGAGTTGTTGCTTTTCTGAGCCCACATGGTCATTTAACTTTACACATGCGGAAATTTACACTGAGCTGGGGATATGTTTTCCAACTTGCCTAGATCCCACTAAAGTAAAGCCCTTGGGGAGTGGTCCAGCCATAAATGTGAAATCTCCCCCAGGGTATCCATAATTTTAGCACAATGTGCTTGAAGGAGAGGGCAGAGAAAGCAACAGGCATGTTTATTTGGACTGTCTGCGCCCACATCTCTGACAACGGCCACCATAAGCATTGGAATAAATTTTCGTTCTGGGGTAATCTTTTATATACTCTCATATAAGTTTAGTTTTTGGTGTTAAAAATAGGCCACCAAGAAGGGGGACCTGACCCACTGCGAGGTTAAGCTATCTGTGAGATTTACTATCATGAACATTTTTTTGCAACTCAGTAACCTAATTTTGTGTACAGTTCTGGCTACAAAAACTGATTCTGTGCCTGTTTGTCACAAAGCAGATGTTTCCATCTAGTCTAAGCAGCAAAGTAATGTCTGCAGTTTTGCTAAAATTGACAAGGAACGGAGGGGGTCAGCTCCTACTGTATGTGAGGTCCACTTATTGGCGAATAGATATAAATGTGGGATCTCAACATGTACTCCCTGGAAGAGAGGAGAGGAGAGTGAGAGGGGACATGATTGAGACATGCAGGTACCTTACAGGGGTGAACAAGGTGCAGGTGGGCTGTCTCTTTCAGAGAAAGAAAGGCAGCAGGGCACTGGGGCGTGCAGTGAAGTTGAGGAGGGAGTTTAAAAGGGATGTGAGGAAATACTTCTCCACAGAGAGAGACGTGGACGACTGGAATGGCCTACTGGCAGAAGATATTGGGGCAGAGACTATAGAAAGCTTCAAGCATGAATGGGACAGGCACGGGGAAAATGTGGAAAGAGGGGACGCCAGTAACCAGTATAGGACTGAGGTGTTAGAATAGGCAGGAAAACTCGGGGCAGACTGGATGGGCCAGCAGAATCTATGTTTCTGTATATGGGGAGAAGGGCAGCTGAATAGCCATGTCCTACAGCACCGTCAGTTTGCTGGGGATAGGGATCTGAATACCATCCTTCCTGCAACTCCACCCAGCTGTCCTCTCCGAAATGTCCACTCCAAGCCAAGCTTGCCATTTCAGTCTGATCCTGCAGTCCGTAACAGGGTATCTACCATAATTCTTTTGGAACACTGATAATGAGTCCAGAGTGATCACATGCCTTGTCCAGTGCCAGCACTACCAAAGCGGGGAGTAGCGACCACAGCTCTTCCGAAAACAGCATAAATAATGCTTGATCTGTAAATAAATGAGTAGTGTGCAGGGATAATAAAGGTATTATCAATTAACCACTGGGAACTGCAGAACTTCCCCTAACCCCACAGATGCTCCATTAGCAGTACATTCCTCTCTTTCCATATTCCAGAACCCTCTTGCTCTTTTTTTTTTTTTTTTTTTTTTTAAAAACACATTTTTTTCCTCCTGCTTTGGGCCAGACTGGAACCTCCTTCCACCTACTGCCAATTGCCCTGATCCCATCCTGCTTGAGGTTCTGCCTTTCCATTCCATTAAGACCACAAGTCCACCTATGACACATTGCTGTGCTGCCTCCCTGGCTTACCCCCTTCAGCTCCTTTGGCATTTCTTATCCGTGGACATCTTGCCACCCATGGTGGAGGTGAAGACTGATGGTTTCCCTGTAGGATGGAGGTGCAGATCCAGCATTGGATGTGGTGGGCCAGCAGAGATGTCATCTGTCCATGTCTGCGCCTCCATTTTCATGCCCTGCCCCCTTGCCAGAAGGACGCAGCTGGATTGGCTGCTGGCGATGTTAGAGGCAGCTAACCCCAGAACATGCTTCAGTGGCTCCCATCTGAGTCGCAGATCCCCTGCACCATCACCTGTGCACACCCAGGTGGCAGAAATGCAGTTGGTTGTGACACGCTCCCTCCCCATAGGAGAAGTGCGTCCTATGGGATGCTCGATTTCCACCCCCCCCCCCCGGCCGACCCACTGACAGCCCAGGCTTGTTCCCGAACCCAGGTTGCCGGCACCATGAGCAGTAGTGCTACTGCTGTGCTGGCAGGCCTCCTGCTCCATTTTTGAGTTCCTGCAGCACTGTAGAAGGGTAGGAAATCCCAGCACCGTATCCTAGAACATTCCCAATAGAATACTTGATTGAATGCATGTGTCATAATAATTTTTGAAACTTATTGTTAATCATTCAACAGTAGAGTGTCAATCCTGTCACTACAGATCTTTTAGTATTAAAATATACTGCAGGGAACACCTAAACAAAACCTTGGTGAAAGGATTTAATTTAGGGAGAAGAGTAAAAAGTCAATTACAGGTAAACACAAAGTCGGGAAAGAAAACCACATCACGCAGACGTCCATGGTTATCTATTGTTTATGTCTTCAGTTGATTCTCATGCCCTGCCACTGTTGTTTTTTGTTATGCTGTATTGACCTTGTAACCTCCTGGGTCGTGCTTGAAAAAGAGTCATTTCTTGGCTAGCGCACCTACCTGGTAAACAAAAACAAAGTAAATAAATATTGTAAAAAAGTTTTACTGGTATGGATTAATGTAGTAAAGTACTTCATGGGGTATATAAGATAAAAGTTATACTGGTAGAGCAAAGCAGGAGAAATTTATCACTGTAAGATGGACAACTGTTGATTTGTTTTCCTCGGCTCTTATGGCGTTGAGGTTTGAATATGGGTAGAGCACAACTGTTATGGAAATGAGAGGCAGGGTGGAGGCTGATGGAAATACCTGTAACACAAGAAAAGATGCACATGTTAACCAAATGTATAAAGAGGTTGAAATATTTGTTTATGACCTGATGTAAATGAATTTGACCTACATAATGAAGTTTAAAAAAAAAATTAATCATTCAACAGTAGCACAAAGCGTAACCTACATCCTCGACTACGGACATTGCGCAACTGCTTAAAAATAATTTGTCTATGTTGGCCCGGTGGCGCTGAGGGTTAAGGTGCAGGACGCCACCTCTCGCATCATGCCGGCGCGCTGGGTTTAGTAATGAGGCCGGGTC